>CM053608.1:103917543-103988676 GCA_028646535.1 Procyon lotor
ACCTGATTTGTGTCCCAGGATGTTATCTATTCTGGAGAATGTTCCATGTGCGCTCGAGAAGGATGTGTATTCTGTTGTTTGGGATGGAATGTTTTGAATATATCTGTGATGTCCATCAGGTCCAGTGTGTCATTCAGAAGCTTTATTTCCTTGTTGATCTTTTGCTTAGATGATCTGTCCATTTTGGTGAGGGGGGTATTAAAGTTCCCCACTATTATTGTATTATTGTTGATGTGTTTCTTTGACTTTGTTATTAATTGTTTTATATAATTGGCTGCTCCCATGTTAGGGCATAGATATTTACAATTGTTAGAGCTTCCTATTGGACAGTCCCTTTAAGTATGATATAGTGTCCTTCTTCATCTCTTATTACAGTCTTTGGCTTAAAATCTAAATTATCTGATAGAAGGTTTGCCACCTCAGCTTTCTTTTGATGTCCATTAGCATGGTGACTTGTTTTCCACCTCCTCACTTTAAATCTGGTGGTGTCTTTGGGCCTAAGATGAGTTTCTTGTAGACAGCATATCGATGAATCTTGTTTGTTTTTTTTTTTTTTTTTCCATTCTGATACACTGTGTCTTTTGATTGGGGCATTTAGCCCATTTATTCAAGGTAACTATTGACAGATATGAATTTAGTGCCATTTTATTGCCTGTTAGGTGACTGTTAACTGTATATTGTCTCTGTTCCTTTCTGGTCTTTGTTCCTTTTAGACTTTCTCTTTGCTTAGAGGAGCCCTTTCAATATTTCTGTAGAGGTGGTTTGGTGTTTGCAAATTCTTTTAGTTTCTGTTTATTTTGGAAGCTTTTTATCTCTCCATCTATTTTAAATGATAGCCTAGCTGGATATAATATTCTTGGCTGCATATTTTTCTCTTTTAATGCTCTGAATATTTCATTTCTGTCCTTTCTGGCCTGCCTGGTCTCTGTGGATAGGTCTGCTGCCAATCTGATATTTCTGCCTTTGTATATTACAGACTTATTGTCCTGAGCTGCTTTCAGGGTTTTTTCTTTGTTGCTGAGACTTGTAAGTTTACTATTAGATGACGGGGTGTAGATCTATTTTTATTGATTTTGAGGGGAGTTCTCTGTGCCTCCTGGATTTGGATGCTTGTTCTTTTCGCCGGATTAGGGAAATTCTCTACAATAATTTTCTCCAATATACCTTCCACCCCCATCTCTCTTTCTTCTTCTTCTGGGATCCCAATTATTTTAATATTGTTGCATCTTATGGTGTTACTTATTTCTTGAATTCTCCTGTAGTGGTCCAGTAGTTGTTTGTCTCTCTTTTTCTCAGCTTCTTTATTCTTTGTCATTTTGTCTTCTATATCACTAATTCTTTCTTCAGCCTCATTTATCTTAGCAGTAAGAGCCTCCATTTTTTATTGTACTTCATTAATAGCTTTTTTAAATTTCGACTTGATTAGATTTTAATTCCTTTATTTCTCCAGAAGGGATTTTATTTCTCCAGATATTAGATTTTCTAATATCTTCCCTGCTTATTTTGAGCCCAGCTAGCACCTTGAAAACTGTCATTTTGAACTCTATTTCTGACATATTACTAATGTCCATATTGACTAGGTCCCTAGCCATTGGTATTGCCTCTTGTTCTTTTTTTTGTGTGTTACGTTTTTCCACCTTGTCATTTTATTGAGATAAGAATAGATAAGTCAGAGAGAAAAATACTCTGGGGTTCTGTAGTTTTCACTGATTGATGAACTTGGTTTTGGCTGGATATTCTCACTGATCTTCTAGGGGATGGGCCCATTGCTGTGATTGTCAAATGTCTTTGCCGGAAGTGGAATTGCACCACCCTTGCCTGGGGATGGGCCAAGCAATTTGCTCTGGTTCGCTCTCGGCAGTCTTTGTTCCCTGAGCACTTTCTGTACTGCCCTGGGGGCCAGGAATGAAAATGGCAGCCTCTCAGTTTCCTGCCAGAGGAGCCGAGTGCTCAGGGGGCCCCGCTTCCTAGCGCAGCCTCACAGAAAAGCAGTTAATCTCTCCCATCTCCATGCTCTCTGGCCGGCACTCTGAGCTCAGTTTGCCCGTGAGGGGGCATTTCTATCTCTGGCACATGTCCTTGTTTGGGGTCTCCAAACCCAGCAGATTCCTGCCATGCACTCCCATGCTGCTCCTCCTGGAGGGGGAAAGAGGGCCTCTCTACGGAGCTGCCTCTGGTGGGCTCCCTGCTTGAAGAGCAGTGGCCTGAGTGTGCCTTGGATCACAGTGTAAGGTAAGACTGAGCTGATAGTGCACTCTGCAGCTGCAGCTCTTTCTCTGCTGCCTGCTTCTCTGTCTTGATAGCTGGGAGCTCTGCTGCAATCAGACACCCCCAGTTCCTCTGTGACTCCACAAGTCCTGAAACCACACTTTTTGCAGAAAGGTAAACTCCTCTGCTTAGCCTCTGGTGCATAATCCCTCAGTGGATCTGTCTTCTAAACATTCCGATTTTGAGCTCTGCTGCTCTGTGGCTGCCGGAAGTTGGCCGGTTCGCCCACGGTCTCTCTTCCTGTCGCTTTGGATTCACTTTTTCCGCATGTCCTACCTTCCATAAAGTGGTCGATTTTCTGTTCCTAGAATTGCTATTCTTACTCTCTTCTCTCTCCTGTTGAGTTTGTAGGCTTTTACAATGGTTTAATAACTATCTAGCTAAACTTCTGGGATCCGACACTATCTCAGCCTCCTACTCCTCTGCCATCTTGCTTCCTTTCCCCTCAAAGAGAATGTGATCTTGTCATTTGCAACAATGTGGATGGAACCCTAGTTCCATAATACCCCCTAGGATATTATGCTAAGTGAAATAAATCAGACAAATACCATATGATCTCACTCATATGTGGAATTTAATAAACAATACAGATGAACATATGGGAGGGGGGGAACGAGAGAGAGAAAAACAAACCATAAGAGACTCTTAAAGATAGAGAGCAAACTGAGGGTTAATGGAATGAGGTGGGTTGTGGATGGGCTAGATGGGTGATCGGTATTAAGGAATCCTCTTTTGTTGAGTGCTGGGTGTTGTATGTAGAATCACTGAATTCTACTCCTAAAATCAATATTGCACTATATCTGAACTAACTAGAATTTAAATAAAATTTTGAAGAAAAAAATTAGTTGAAAATTCAATTTACCATAACTTGGGTTTTTAACTCTATGTGTTGTTTTTTACATAATTTAGTAGACTGGTATATTTAAAAGGATTATTAGTTCATAATTTGAGGGAAACAATATATAAAATGTAATTTGGTGACATCAACAACCAAAAGTGTGAGAACAGAGACATAAAGGAGCTGAGGTTTTGTTTGTTATTAATGTTAAGCTGGAATAAATTTAAGTGAGAGTATTCTAGCACTTGCTGGCTCAGCTGTGGTCTACTTGCTGTGTGGTTAGGGTGGGGTGTGAAGCATTTTCCCAGCCTGGTTATGGTACAAGATGGGCAGACCATGCCTTCTAGTGGAAGCAGGTTAGAGGGAAGGTACCAAAAATTGTGCCTGGCAGTTCTGTCATCTCCAAATTAGGATAAGATTGCAAAAATGGCATCTAGCAGTCCTTCTGTCCCCAGATAAAGTCCCTGCAGGTTCCTGCCTCTCTGGTAGCCACTTTAAAATTAGTAAGTGGGTTTCCCTCAATTATGTCAATCTGCTACATTTGCACTGGATCTCAGAGAAAGCCCTTTAATGGTGGGATCTCCATTTCCTGTAGTTCAATGATTCTCCAAATATTAAGCCCCATTGATCTTCAAAAACAAATGCTTTGGGGACTCATTTTTTCCAGTGCCAATCCATAGGGTTAGTTGTGTCTTATGGGGCACAATTTCTTCACTCTCTGAGAAAGAGTTCCATATTTTGGTGTTCCCTCCCAACTGTGTGGTCACTGCATCTGTGTGAGGACACAAGCAAGGCTGTATCTCTGACTCTCCTACACTTCTCAATGTGTATCTTTTCTCTTTTGTTGTGGAGTCACTGTTCACCTAGTTCTCAGGTTCTTTTCAGAAGAAAATTACTCCATATGTAGCTGAGAACTTATTGCGTCCATGGGAGAAGGGGAATTCAGGGTTTTACTATACCACCATGTTGAACCGCCTCCATCCAGCAATTTCATATTAGAGTCTAGATATTGAGAATTTTGCATTACTGGATACTGAATTTTGTTATATTTAAAATATATGTGTGGTTTTGTTCTAGAACACAGTTATATTGCTTGGAATTAGTTTATTGATATTTTCATTTACGTTAAGGTGGATCCAGAATATTTTCAGTGTTTAGGACTAAAATGAGCCCTTTTAGAGTCAATAATCTTCTGAGAGCTTCATTTGGTGCCTATAGATATGAGCAGTAATTTGGCTGGTAGGAGCCCTGCATTTGCTCGGAGGATTGCTGCTCCCCTACTCTTTCCATTGGTGTTGACCACCGTGGCTGGTTTTCTCACATGTACGTGCAGATCACTATGAAGGCAGACTTGAGGAGGTGTGTTTACTTTCTGGCATTTGGCTTCACAAATTCCAATTGTTTAAGTCCATATTTGTCCATTATGCCTGAAAATGGAACTCTCTAAATCATGGTTTTACCATACAGAGAAATACTGCATGGTTCCATAAAAAGAAGGAGGATGCTCTCAGTGGGAATATTGAATAATCTCCAAGGTCTGCTGTTAAGTGTAAAAGAGCAAGTTTCATCAATTGAACAAAGAAGGAAAATGGGAATATAGTTTCATGTTTTCTTGTATTTACAAAAAAAATGTCCAGGATGTTTATAAAAGACTTACCAAATGTGGGTATATCTGGGTATGTAGGTGGGAAAATATATAGTTGAGGCAGGGTAAAGTGTGAATTTCCACTTTATGCCATTTGACATTGTTTTGATTTTTTGATACATATAAATGGATTATGAAGTCAGAAATTTTTTTAAATCAATAGTGCTGGTTGTCATATGGAAAAGAGTGAAAGTGATTTTTTTTAAAGTTTTTATTTATTTATTTGACAGAGAGAGATCACAAGTAGGCAGAGAGGCAGGCAGAGGGAAACAGGCTCCTCGCTGAGCAGAGAGCCCAATGTGCTCAATGTGATCAATGGGTTTGATCCCAGGACCCTGAGATCATGATCCGAGCCGAAGGCAAATGTTTAACCCACTGAGTCACCTGGGCGCCCCTGAAAGTGATTTTTTATGTTACACCACTCTAAAAATCAATTCCAGGTAGAATCAATAAATATGAAAGACAAATTTAAAAGCACCTGGGTGGCTCAGTGGATTATAGCTTCTGTTTTAGTCTCAGGTCATGATTTCAGGGATTGAGCCCCACATCAGGCTGTCTGCTCAGTGGGGAGCCTGCTTCCTCCTCTTTCTCTGCTTGCCTTTCTGCTTACTTGTGATCTCTCTCTTTCTGTCAAATAAATGAAATCTTAAAAAAATAAAACAAAAAGGAGAAAGACAAATTTACAAAATTTTCAGAAGATTATCGAAGAAAATATCTTTACAAGCTTAGAACAGATACAGATTTATTACAAAAAACCCCAAAAATACACAAAGAGTAAATAGAACACCTGATAAATTATACCATTTAATTTAAAATTTAATATTAACTTAATCCATTTAATTATGTTGATCAAAAGACAATAGAAAAGGTGGGAAAAAATAAAAACTGGGAGAAAATTATTTTTATTACATAAAACTAATAGTTTGTGTATAGAATATATAAAGAATTCCTATGAATTTACAGTAAAAAGACAAACAACTTTATAGAAAAATGGACAAAAGTCTTAAATAATCACATAAAGAGGAGGAAACATGAATAGTCCATAATTTTGTGAAAAGGTATTTCACTTGGTTGGTAGCTAGGCATGGCAAATTAAGACCACAGTGACATTTCATTCCACTCCCCCTAGACTGGCAAGATTAGTCAGCTGTAGGGATCTTGGTGAGGTTTGCAGGGAGGTTAGTGAAGTTAGTGAAGAATGCAAGGATGCCAATGTTGTGTGTGAAGGTGTAAATTGTTGGAAACATTTGGAAAAAGTCTGAAATAACTTAGTAAACTTAACATACTGTTACCCTATAAGCTGGCAACTCTATCTATTCCCAGATATGTACCCTTGAAAAACTGTGGCCCATGTGTACTAATAAAGGAAATTTCAACTTTTAACTTTTGTGGCCCCTGTTCCTGGACTCCCAGGGAAACTCTATTTTAACATATCCCAGTGTCAAATGACTCCACAAAACCTCAAAGCATGGGGTCTATTTTTGCCCTGATCACACACTGTATGTTCACTTTGGTAAAAAAATAAATAAGTAAATAACCAAAAGGAGCATTCCAAACATAAAGATAAGAAGAAAAAAAAACTTTCTGGATTCCATACGGTTAAAGTCATACTGCCTTTTACTGTATGTCATACCCTCTTAAAAATGTAAGATAAAGTTTGTAACTTTATAGAATGTCCTCCATCATGATGATTTGTAATTCTTTATTAACATGTTCTTTAAAAAAGATATATAACCCTGCACCAAATGTTCCTTCCCTGAAGCATGTTTTTGTGAATACTGGATATGCCAGGCAGCTGTTCTAACTTGGGCTCAAATAAATTTTTTTCCTTTTTCTTTAAAATTAAAAAAAATTCCTTATTCATTTGCATCAACAGTATCAAGACACATAAGCAAAAAGACTCATGGAAACACTACAAAAATTAGGAATCTACACAGCTTATGCAAGCAGCATAGTCAGCATCCACCCAAATGGCTATCAACAGTAGAGTGCATAAATTGTGATTAATCATACCAAAAAATACTACACAGCATGTGGTGAATGTACATGTGGTGAATGTACATGAACCACAGTGGCACATATCAGTATAGATGTCTTTTAACAATAATGTAGTAGAAAAACAAGTTAGAAAAATATACATATATACATGTATAATATAAAATTCCACTTAAATAAAGTACAGAGGAGAAACAAATAAAAACTAAAAACTTTTTTTTTAATATTTTATTTATTTATTTGACACAGAGAAAGGGATTACAAATAGGCAGAGGAGTAGGCAGAGAGAGAAGGAGAAGCAGGCTCCCTGCTGAGCAGAGAGCCCGATGCGGGGCTTGATCCCAGGACCCTGAGATCATGACCTGAGCCGAAGGCAGAGGCTTTAACCCACTGAGCCACTCAGGCGCCCCAAAAGCTAAAAACTTTTAAACTATGTGAATGTATATTAGCTATTATCTACCTAACTATCTGTCATCTGTCATCTATTTATCTTAACAGAAAGCAAAGAAATGATCGACAAAATATTCTGGACAGCAGTTAGTTATACTGGAGTGTGATATATACAGAGGAGGTACAAAGAAACTTCAACCTACATTATTGAGTATATTCAATTTATTTTTTGAAGATATTTATTTTTTATTTAATTCAATTAGCCAACATATAGTACATTATTAGTTTTTGATGTAGTGTTCAATGATTCACTAGTTGCACATAATGCCCAGTGCTCATCATATCATGTGCCCTCTTTAATGCCCTTCACCCAGTTACCCCATCCCCCTACCCACGTCCCCTTCCACAACCCTTAGTTTGTTTCCCAGAGTCAAGAGTCTCTCATGGTTTGTCTCCCTCTCTGATTTCTTCCAATTCATTTTTCCCTCCTTTCCCCTATGATCCTCTATGCTATTATTTATTTATTTATTTACTATTTATTGCTTATTTTTTTATTATGTTATGTTAGTCACCATGCAGTACATCATTAGTTTTTGAAGTAGTGTTCTATGATTCATTGTTTGCGTATAAAACCCAGTGCCGTGCTATTTCTTATATTCCACATATGAGTGAAACCATATGATAATTGTCTTTCTCTGATTGAGTTATTTCACTTAGCATAATACTCTCCAGTTCCAAGGATATTCTATTTCTTAAGTTATTTGGGAAATACATAGCTATTTGTTATTTAAATACCACATTCATCAGGCTGCTTCCACGCTTTATTCAAGATGGGCCCCTTCAGCTGAAGGCAGTACCTGGAGTGTGGGAGCATAAATCCCTTGGTCTCTCAGATCTGAAGGGGAAAGTCAGTAGCATGTTCTAGCCTCCTATCTCCTACAGGTAAGGTCAAGTGTTGGGTGTCATGAGGTGCCAAGTGGATAACACCTGGTTCTGTTTTCAAGAAGCTCATACTGTAGCGTGATGGGGCTAGGATACAGTATCATCAGAGGAGTGATGGAAACAATGCCTGTGCTGGAGAGAGGTAGAAATTAATTAATGAAGGGGTAGGATACAAAAACAGATGGTCTTGAACTGCAGAAAAAGCTTGAAAAGCCTGCTGTGGGAAATGAGCTGGAGGCAGGAATCTAGGTAGAGGCAGGTTAGATACTTCTCTCCAGACACTCTGGAAGCCAGGACTAGGAGGTAACAGGGGGTTTTCTAGAGATAAGATTGACTAAAAGAGAAGGGAATGGGGTCAGGAAGGAAAAGAATGGGAGTTCTGTGTCTCACTTGGTGTGCTATCTGTGACCTCTGGCCTCCTTGCCCACATTGACTTTCTGTCCACACTCCCTTCCTGCCGGCTTCCTAGCAGTTTGAGTCCAGGAACAGGGCAGAAGGCTGAGGAAACAAAAGTGGATCACATGGCATCTTTAAGGGGGGAATTAAAGGTGAGGCAGCCAGTCCATCAACTGATTAGTAGGTAGACAAAACGTGATCCATTTGTACAATGGACTATGATTCAGTTACACAAAGAAATGAAACACTAAAGCGTGCTATGACATGGATGAACCTTGGAAACATTAACTAAGGAAAAGAAGCCAATTACACAAGACCACATGTTGTATGAAATGTGCAGAATAGGTAAATGCATAAAGACAGAAAGTAATTTAGTGGTTGCCTAGGGCTTGGGGCCTGGAGTACTGGGGAGAAATAGGATATGACTGCCACTGAGTACAGAAGTTCTTTTTGGGGTGATGATAAAATGTTATCAAACCGATGGTGGTGATGGTTGAACAACCCTATGAATATACTAAAAAAATTCAATTGTATACTTTAATTAGTTAAATTGTGTGGTATCTGAATTATACCTTAGTAAAGTTATTATTAAAAAGAAAATGAGAATATAGGAATTAGGTCCACAATGGAGATGTATATAGACTGCTAAATATTGTTTTTTCTTTCCTTGTTCTTTTCTTTCCCCTTTATTTTTCTTCTTTTCTTTTTTCCCCTCCCCTCCCCTCCCCTCCTTTACCCTCCCCTCTTCACCTTTTGTTTTTTCATTTCAGGCTCCTCTAGCATATTAATCTTTCTTTCTCATAGAGCAGTGCTGAAGGACAATGGCCTGTTGTAGGGCCAGAGAAGTGGTGGTGGCTACTCCCTTTTACACACATCATATATTGTTCGTCAACCCCTCAAATCACCCTAAAGAAACATGGGTTCGGAAGTAATATAGGTATAGTAACAAAGCTATAAGAACATTCTTGATATGAAGATATAATTTCAAGACAACTCCCTAGTGCCCCATTCTAAGCAGGCATGCCCCTAAACACATTTTATTTGGACTCTCTGGATCTGTCTTGATCTCAAGGGTTATTGTGTCTTATACTATGCTATTTTGCACAGTTGAGTTACATTATTTTCTCAGCACACCCTCCTGATATCTTCAGTCTTGTCTGAAATGATGTGGTGGGTCATTTTGCCATGCCTATGTTGTTGCCCTATTCCGTATCCTCGCTAAAACAGCAACCCCAAGACACTACAAGCAAGGGTACACTGGAGCCTACAACACTGCTTAGCACAGGATGGAGGCTTAATAAATACCTGCTGAGAAGCTGAATAAATCCTGTCCTCTGGAGAGCCACATTTACCACATATCCCACATATCTCCATGGATGCTACAGAGGCACCAGGGCAAACCTGAAGTAGCCTGGGGTTCAATAATGCCTAGACAGAAATATCAAAGACCTTATTGGTAACCCATGCCAGGTGTTTTCTGTGCATGGCGATTTATTATCTATACTATTTATTAAATACTACTTTACCAAGTGCAATATGATAGGAACTTTATAGATCAAATAATGCTGATATAGGGGTTTTAGTCTCCATTTACTAAGTATTTACTACATGCCAGATATTCATTAACTCGTTTAATCTTCACAGCATACTATAAGAGAGAGATTATGCATATATATTTATGTATTATATCATATTGATTATATCTATCTATTATCTATCTATCTATCTATCTATCTATCTATCTATATATCTATATCTATCATCTATCATCTATGATGAGAAAACTGAAACTTCAGCTAAATAGAAGGCCCAGTGTTTCATAGTCAGCAAGTTCAGAGGACCATGGAAACCCAGCTCGTTCTGTAGTTTGGAAGGAAGAGAACACACTTCTCATTTTGCAAATTGCCATCTCCCATGTGCTTTGACTTCCAGGCATTTTAGGGGTTGCCCCAGGAGCTCCACCATCCCTTGGCATTTTACTGCTACTACATAGCTCCCTTGTGCCTCTCTATGCTCTGTGTTCAGCAAGCCATCCTGGGTCCCACTAGCTCACCACTCACCTTCAGCCTTGTGTCAGGACACAAGTTTTCTCTGTCAGGAACTGCAAAGGGGCTTTCACCTCAGGTGGCCTTTTTCTTCTCTTTCCCTTCTATAGGCATCAGAAACTTCACTATTTCTTAGACGTAAGTTGCTTTGGCCCAGGCTGCAAGCCAGACCACAACACGTGCTTTGCTATAGAAAGGAGACTCTCATCACCTTCCCCTCCCCCAACAATAGTTAGGCCTCAACCAAACACTTTCTTTCTATTCCACTGTATACCAGAAACTAAATTTTTTTCCCCTCTCAATTTTTCACCAACCACCTTCTCCAGAGTTTAGTCAATGAGTTTGCATTGTCTAGTTCTCTTTGAAGTTTTCTGTATGAACGCATACTAGAGAATGAAAAGGGAAAATTCAGAAACAGTTATCAATATACAGGTAGAAGAACATTGGCTTAGCTGGCAAGACATTTTCAATACTGATGACCTAAGTAGTGCATTAGTCTGCTACAACTGCCATAACAAAGTACCACAAACTAAATGGCTTCATAACAGAAATGTACTGTCTCACAGTTCTGGAGGCTGGGTATTGGTAGGGCTTGCTCCTTCTGTGGCTTTGAAGGAGAGTCTGTTCCAGGCATCTCCCCCGAGCTTGTAGCTGGCCATCTTCTCTTTGTGTCTTTTCATATTGTCCTCCCTGTATGCATATCTCTGTGTCCAAATTTCCCCCTTATAAGACATTCTGATGTCTTATAAGGACATCAGACATATTAGGTATGAATATGAGTGGACTATGAATATGAATGGAATTGGATTGAGTAACTTGATTATTTCTGTAAGCACTTATTTCCTAAAAATAAAGTCACATTCTGAGGTACTAGTGGTTAAGACTCCAGTATATCTTTTGGAGGGGTTAAACAAACAAAGAAACAAAAACCATTAAAAAAAAAAAAGACAAAAACCAAAAAATCATTAACTGCTACCTAGGTGCTCCACTTTTACCTTGTTTTACTTAGTTAACATACAGTGCAATATTGATTTCTGGAGTAGAATTCAGTGATTTATCACTTATATAGAAACTAAGGGTTTTAGAGGGGAGGGATGTGGGGTTATGGGTGAACCTGGTGGTGGGTACTAAGGAGGGCACATATTGCATGAGGCACTGAGTGTGATACATAAACAATAAATTTTGGAACACTGAAAAAATGAAATTAAATTTTTTAAAAAAGGAGGAAACCCCCCCAAATGTAAAAATCTTTTACTACTTTTTAGAAAGAGCTGTATGATATTTTAACCTACTCTCCCACCCTTCATAATAAGTATCAATAATGGGTTTTTCTGTGTGGGATGTATCATCCTTCATTTAGAATTGGCTTTATACAATTAAAAGAGATGCACTCATAACCCCCTACATACATAGAATGTCCAGTCCTGTTACAGCCTTTTGAAGGCCTGTCCTTGTGTCTGTTGGCTCTTTCTGTGGCCAAAAATTCGTAGAGAGAGACCTCTAGATCATTAAGGGCCACCTACACAGGTGACGGGTTCCATACAGATGAGTAAAAGGTGCTTCCTGGGACAAATCCGAAATATGAAGAAGAAACTAATGACTCTACTTCTAGTCAACAAGTATTTGCAAACATGGTGAAAAAGTCAAGGAGACTGGGTGGAAGTTAAGAATTCAGTAGATCTTGAACAATCCATATGGGACAGTCATGGTTTTTTTCAACTGTGAGATCTTCTCAGTCTCTTATAGTTTATATTTTTCCTATAGGGAAAACATGAGAGAAGCTTTTGATAGGCCCTTTAGTGAAGCCCTAACCCTAAGCTGGGAAACAAAGAAACATGAGGCCCTAGGCAAGGGCACTGCCTATGCCTGAGCTATCCATTTCTATGCCCAACTGAGTCAAAAACATTTGTTAGCATGACTTTTTGAAGTCTGTCCAGAGTAAAGTTGTACTGAATGTCCTTTTGTGCTGTGTTTTCTGGGCTGGCTTACACTGTTTTCTGGGAAGCTGTCCACTGATAATGGAACTGCTTTATAGAAATGATCAAAGAAACAGTATTTAATTGTATGGTCTTTATTTCTGAGCTGCAATACTAAGCCTTCCAGACCCAACTATTGTTTGAAACTATAAATAGTACCCTATCCTTTTGTTCACCTCTCTCTTAATTCTGATCTTATTTACTTTTAAAAACAAGCACTTCTTGTAACACTGAAAAAATAAAAAGTATTTGGAAAAAAAAAAAAACCAACAACAACAAGCACTTGGCAATAATGGCCAGAATTCTGCTGCTTATATTGGTAGAAAATCCTTTTATTTTTGTATGTATAGGTCTCTAGGTTTGCTTCTGAACTGAACTGTTAATATTTTTCAAGAATATTTAATGTTTTTAGAGCTCAAGAAGGGAAAATCTGAGAGTAAAATGCCCCTGCAAGAAACTGTATGTCAGGCACAATAATTACCAAGGCCTATAACATGGTTTTACCTCAGACTTCCAATTTTATACATAAGGTATAAGATGTGCTCATCATTGTTCCTATATATTTCTGTGACAGTATTTCTGTCTGACAGTATTTTTCATCAATCACAGCTGCAGGTAAGTCTTTGTAACAATTGGACAAGTTTGCCTTTACCTTACATTAGACATGGGGAATACATGTTAAACTCATTATTCATGTGCTCTCTGCTAATATTGGTAGAAAATCCTTTTGTTTTAGTATATATGGGTCTCTTGGTTTGCCCCTGCTAATCTTGCTCTCATCCTTTTAAAAAGAAAACAAACAAAAAAGTTGTTATTAATTTTTTAAAAGAGCTGTGTATTTTAACCGACTCCCCTGCCTCCACCCTTCACTTAGAAAATACACTATTTTTTACTTTTTTTTAAGATTATTTTGTAGAGAAGAAGAGACAGCATGACAGAGAGGGACAGATGGAGAGAAAATCTCAAGCAGATTCCATTCTGAGTGCGGAGCCTGACACAGGACTCAATCCTAGGACCCTGAGATCACTACCTGAGCAGAAACCAAGAGTCAGATGCTTAACTGACTGTGCCACCCATAAGCACCTATTTTTCCTTTTTTTTTTTTAATTTAAATTTTTCTTAGTTAACATATGGTGCAATATTGGTTTCTGGAGTAGGATTCAGTGATTCATCACTTACACACAACACTCAATACGCTCATCACAAGTGCCCTCCTTATTACTCTTTACTCATCTAGCCCATTTCTCCTCACCTATATCCCTCCATCAATCTTCAGTTTGTTCTTTATCATTAAGAGTCTCTTCCATTTTTTTTCTCTCTCACCTTTCTTTCCGCCTCCCTTCCCATATGTTCATTTGTTTTCTAAAAAATATATTATTTTTATTGCAAGTCTTTCTCCAGTAGCATTATATCTGTGCTGTTCCAAGGTATAGTGACATTGGATTAGACACAAGGTTATAATGACAAAGTTTCCACTCTGTGAGTTTAGTATATGTGCTGCCAAAGCGAGCACTCCACTCTGTGAGTTTAATGTGGTTAAATCATTTTGGGACCAATCTACATAAATAGCAAACTCCTTTCAGACGAGATGCCCTGGACAGTCAAGCTCCTTTTTCTGAACCATGGTGAAAACCTTTTCTGAGTCTGCATCTCTCATCTTATCAGGAACAATGTGAAGGGAGGAAGGCCCAAATCTGTGTTTCATAACCTCCCATCCACCTCCCACCATTTGCTCTCCATTCTGGCCAGATCTGTACTTGTGAGCTTCTCTCTTGACAAAGCAATCAGTAGGTTCTTTCAAGTCTTAATCTGAATCTGGGCCCATTCTATCAAGTTTCATCAAGGGAGAAATTACAAAATAATTCTTCAAAGCAAAAAACCACCAACAACCTTCTTAAACAAAAGATAAATATATGCCATTGCGTTAGTGTGGCGGATAGGAAAAGTGAAATATGAGGAAGAAGGTCAACGTCCCTGAATAATCACTCTGCAGAGTTAGGGACCTATGTCTTACCTGAATGTTGAATGGGACCCACATTAAGTAAGTACTTAGGAATTATTTATTTACTCTTCTTAAGTAATAGGCCCAATGTTACTTAAGAATACCTTACATGGCCATTCAGATTCTTTATTGCCTTACAATTTGGTTGTGCAAAACAACTGATTACAAGAACTAGGCTACTGGAGGTTAAGAGACCTTTTGTCAAAAAGCAGACATTGTTTCATTTACTGTACTGGATAGGATCTTGCTCTGTGGTCATGGTGGGGAGGAAGCTTTGGGAAGGACCACCATGGCTTCCCTAAGATTCTGGTGTTCAGGGATCAATTGAAGCTTTGAAAACATACAGATTTCTTCTGAGGTCAAAATTTACAGCATCAAAACCCTCTGAGGTGATCTCTACTGCTTTTTTTGAAAGATTGGAAAGGAAAGATTTTGTCTTCATAAAAGGTTTGCAGTCATTTGTTTCCAGACCAATGATGATTGCATAAGCATCTGAGATTTAGCTGGCTACTACCTCACTCAGAACCTTTTGATGTTTACTACGACCCCCACTAACCATGGCATGGCATGCACTAGCCTAAACTCCACAATGAAACCCAAACAGGCAGTGATTGGGTCTAGAGACCAGAATGTTGGGCCAAGATTCTAAAAAGCGAGCTGTGTTTTCAATAATCCGTGTTACTATATAAGCTTCATCTATAAAAGAGGGCAATGAAACTTGAAACCCAGCTGCTCACACACATGTTTGCAACTGTGGCCACTAGGCTCAAATCATTTTCAGAACAGTATGGATTTTCCCTTATGCTGATAGTTATTTAACTTCAACTCTTGAGAATTATAGAAGACAATTGTTCGATAGCCCACAATTATTGTTATTTCCAAGTTTATAGCAAATTATGTCTCACATCGTCCACATTAGTGAACTCCCTCTAAAATATGGAAAAATGTAGTAAACATCTCCCCTTTGTTCCAGGCATGAGTTTCAGCCATGGAAGTAAATACATGCTCTGAGTCAAAATCAAATCATGCATAGGTTATAAAACAAATCTGGCCATCTCACTTTTTTTCCCTACGTACCTTAATTTCATAAAAAAATGTATGTTGCTCGAGAAAAATGCATTCTAGTTACATATTCCTTTGGATTATAGAAGTGACATATAATTTGTAGGATAACCTGGAAGAAAGGGGCTTTTGAGCAAAATTCAAGTGATAGACTAACATCCTGAGGTCATATATTAAACCCCGTATATGATGCTTCATGCTGAAAAATATTGAAAGGAAACAAAGGCTTTACGTTGCCCCTTTGTACATCAGGTTAAAATATAGACAAAGAAAGACTCAAGGACAGGGAAGGACAAATTAAGAAGAAAAATACTGGGACTAGAAAAGTGGCCAACTGTCAGCTCCAAAACTTCAGTTACCCCTTATATGAGCCAGTGGGCACCCAATTCACTCCTTTCCTCCTCACTTTAAGCTTTTGCTTAGAAGGTAAAGTTTTCTTTAAAACAATGCCTCCATGCTAGAAGGAGCAACTAGGAATTAGAAATAATGTAAGCAAATATTTATGTGTTCTGATCAAACTATATCTCAGGTATTTTTCTCTGCTACTGACCAAGGCTAATGTACAAAGCACCTTAGACTCTATAAGAGAATTTACAAAGATTATTTTAAAAAATTTACTGGCACCAAAAGCATTATATTATCATATTATATCAAAAGCTTATTTAGGTTCTATAATTTTTGTCCATATTTAATTTTTTAATTTTTTAACATTTCATTTTGGAAGTATTTCAGGTTTCCAAAAATTGGCAAAAGTAAGATGAGGTAGTGTCATTTATTCTTCATCCAGCTTCCCCAAACTTTAAGACCTTATATAACCACAGCACAGTGATCAAAGTCAGCAAATTAACAATGGTACAACACCATATCTAATCTAAAACTTTAGTCCCATTTTGCCCCTTTTTTGTCCAAGATCCAGTCCAGGATAACACACTGCCTTTAGATGTTATGTCTGCTCAGTCTCCTCTCAGTCTAAGACAGTTTCTCAGTTTTCTCAGTTTCTTCGTCTTTCATGATAAGGGCACTTCTGAAGTTATGTTGTAGAATATTCCTTGGGTTAGATTTATCTTCTGATTTGTGGGTTGTCTCAGGACAAGTTCTGATTTTAAGAACTGACATTTCCAGATGACACACACTTGGAGAGTAAGCCCCGCATCTCTAGGACATGGCCTTGGAATGCAATTGCAAGTGGCCAACTGCCTCCTGTTTGGGGCTTGGGGAACCTAAGAGCAGGATGAGATGCTACAGATCACCTGCCCCACCTCTTCCACCCAGGTCTTCCATCTCATTGGTCTCCCTCTCTCTCAGTGTGTAAACTTGTTTCAAACTCCCTCTCATGGATGGCTTTTGTCTGGCTAGCCACAAATCCCATTCTTTTCCTTTCTTTCAAGGTTAAACTTGTTAAAGAAAAGCAGTGTATATTTGCAGCCCTCAGCACTGTACCTTCCATTCATACTTTGACCACTAATCACCTGACCTCCTCCTTAGTTGTCTTATCAGGAGGCATCTTGATTCATTCATATGTTCACACCATTTCTTAGTGCTGCCTCCCTCTGCTCTATCTTGGTGACAGAGACTACTCTGGGATCCTCTTGTCTTAGAGATTTCTTCACATCTTCCTTCGGCTCCTTTCCTCTGCCTTATCTTAAAATGTTAATCCCTGGGAAAAGTGGTCCTTCTTTGCTCTATATATGTTCTCCTAGAGGTGGGAATTACTTCCTCCCTCCCCACAAAAAGGAATGCTTGTAGGAACTCTTGCAGATCTCCTCCTAACTAATTCTTCCTCATAGAAAGGAAGCATCTCTAATAATGAGGTCTCTTCATATGAGTAACACAACCTTACTGGACCCACCTCTGTTACTCTTCCTTCTCCCACCTACAGGGTGAGGGTGGAGATGCTCACCCATGAACACTTGAGTGATGGAAGCTGAAAGTATGCTACAGAAAAGATTCTTGCACTGGCATGCCAATGTGGTACCCAAGAAGGGGACTCTTACACTCCAAACTAGTTTCACTGGAGGGGTTGGTTCATCTGGCTGGCCATTCATAACACTGGCACATGTACCCTCATGTGACTATTGATCCCTGGCTTGATGCTCATTGGTTAGTCAGAAAGTAGCACAGCCCCAAACACCCAGAGTTCCTTTCCTCTATCATCCTCTTCTCATTCTATAACAGAACTCTTCACCAGGGATCTCATCCAGGATCTTGACTTGACTTTATAGAGCATCTGAGTGCTGAGACAGATCCAAGTGCTCCATAAGCTCCAGACTTGTAATTTCAACTCCAGGGCAGACAGATCTACAGGAATGTCCCAAGGGAGCCTCACACTCAACTTGTACAAAGTCAAATTTATTATGTAGAGTTCTTCTATACACAAGTGAGAAAAACACAAGTCTATCAACTAGGGAGAGAAGAAAAATATTTTGCAAAGACATCTGGGCTTCTGCTTAACTATAGGAGAGGTTGAGGTTAGGCATCTTAAGCATAGTCAGGAATCTCTCTCACACTCTTCCCCTCCACAGCCTCCCTTCCACTTTTGCCTGTGTGTTGGCTTCATGTTCTTTTGTTGCACACCACCTTCCTCAAGAAAGTGAGGGGGAACATGCATAGCTGAGGCTGGATTGACTCTCTTTTCTAGTTCTGGCTTCAAAAAATTCCAGGAGAAACTCTGCTCTAGAGATGAACAATGACCCAAGCCAAGGCAAATCAGTTATAAGCAAAGGAACTGAGTAGTGGGCACAGATGTCATTGAGACTGGCTCTGCACTTCAGAGGAGCTGCTGTGATCCAGAAAACCAGCTCATGGGTGTCAACTACACAAGTCATAATCTTTCCCTTCCAACCTGATTCCAAATTGTGCTGGGTTTAATACTATCTATAGGGTAATAAATGCAAAATTCATAGCTTCAACTTTATCTGCCAAAATGACCTCTCTTTAGATCTCTTTACAGGCACTCCAGCATTTAGAGGTCAAAAGCTGACCCACCGATTCCTCCCATCTCTATATCTAACTGTCATAAAGTTTGGCCAGTTTTACCTCCAAAGGGCACCCAGAGCCCTCCACCTCTCCCCAAGTCCACCCTCACCTATCACTTAGTTTAAGTCATCACCACCCTTAATCTTTTTTTTTTTTAGATTTTATTTATTTATTTGACAAAGAGAGATCACAAGTAGGCAGAGAGGCAGGCAGAGAGAGGGGGAAGCAGGCTCCCCGCTGAGCAGAGAGCCTGATGCAAGGCTCCATCCCAGGACCCCGAGATCATGACCTGAGCTGAAGGCAGAGGCTTTAACCCACTGAGCCACCCAGGTGCCCCACCACCCCTAATCTTGATGAATTCAATGACCTCTTCAATTGTCTTGCTGGGTTCATTCTTGCTTTACTACAATCCATCCTCCACACAGCTGTTAATGTTACTTTTGAAGTATATAAATCAAATGGCTTCTCATCATGCTTAAAGGAAAATCCAGCTCCTTACCAAGGACTACAGACCCCTAGGGTGATGAAGATTCTGCCTGCTTCTTGGACTCCCTCACTTCTCTGCATACTGAAAGAAACTCACATGTCCCCACCCACCAAGCCCATTATGTTCTAGCCACACTGGCTTTCTCCCTGTTCTTGCCAAGCTAGTTTCCAATCTTTGCATCTTTCTTTTTGCTGCCATGCTTCCCCTTGTCTTTTTCACCTCCATGATGAGGCATTAGTTATTTTTATATGCCACCATCTATTTTTGCTTATAATAGTAATCTCTAACAGGAATTATCTTTTTCACCATTTGTTTACATGTTTTCTGTCTTGCTATTGCTTTGAAATTTGGAATGAAAATATAAATAAAAGAAAAAAGAGAAGGGAATAGCCAAGGAAGAGAAAGTAGAGTGGGGGAGGTCCCAGAGAGAGTTTTTTTGTTTGTTTGTTTCTTTGTTTACTATTTTTTGAGGAGAGCCTGCTTCTCCCACTACCATTCCCTCTGCTTGTGTTCCCTCTCTCGCTGTGTTTCTCTCTGTCAAATAAGTAAAATCTTAAAAAAAAAAAAGAATAGGACAGTGTAACAGTATTTGGAATTCTTTTATGTGCTCAAAATAGATTAATCAGAAGAAAGATTTGTTCTTTAAAGAAATACTCCTAGAAATAACTACATTCTACAATCTTTATTTGTGTTTAACATCAGTTTGAGTTAATTCTTTCACATTGATTAGTCATAAAAAGGAAAGAAGGATTTGAAAGGAGAGCTTTAAAACTTGGTCTTCGAAATTGGGAAACGGGTGAGTTTCTGAGATCACTGTTTCCTGGTGGGGATAAGGGAGAATCACAGGACAAGTGAAGAGTCTTTTACCCTTTTGGATCAGTTTTCAGCTTATTGTCTAAGGAGAGCACAATAAGGCAATTCGGTGAGGAGTAGGCAAAAAGAAACCTGGAGAATATGATGGCTAAGACATCCCTAAAGACAATTATTATTATTTAATTAGGTTTGAATATAGACAATTCTATAGGAAGTATCATTTTTCTAGGTTCATTTATTCTCTTAAATATTACTTCATTGAGTATTTATATATTGTTCATCTTATAGAATAGTGACTCTCAATCTGAGATAGCCATCTCTCCAAGGTCACCTTTGTAGTAAAGAAAGTACAAATGATTTTTTTCACACTCGAAGTTAATGGAATTGGTAAAAAGGATCCATTAAGAGGCCAAATACAAACTTTTTTTCTTGTGTTTGCAAGGAAATGTTGGAAGCAACTATTCTATAGCATAGTTAATGTCCTCATGTCATATTACTGGTTATTTGATGTTGAATAAGTACAACACTAAGTTTGGTTATGGAAATATCATTGATCCATGTGTAAAACACACCATCCTGCCGTAACTCTTACAGGCCAAATTTAAGTGCTGGAAGCCACCAGAAGCCTTGGCAGATAGATGAGGAAGGAATCAAGAGATCTACAAGATCTCTTGTAGCTATCAAGAGATAGCTTTGATCTCAGGAAGACTGTTGAAAAGTTATGACAACTGTGTATCCTGACCTTCACTCAGGAAATGAATCCCAAAATTTGTAGACAGTTTAAGAGGACTCATAACTTTCTAACACTGGTTTAATAAACCATTTTTGGATATACAGAATACATTTCAGTCTTTTAAACATTTTATTCCAACTAAAATCCAAATTTTTAAGCCATGGAAACAGATGCATGAAGAAGTGAAATTATTTAACTGATGGTATGGGGTGAAAGTGTTAACATGAGAATGAAAATTCATGGACTTCTTGCTTACCTTTCTTGGGTAAAAGAGCATCTAATTCAGTTACCATCTCCATCTCTCTCCCCCAATGTCCTAAGGAGGAAATTCTTGTGAGAAGATAGACTAAATGGAGGTATATGAGAGCAGCTGGGTGAGAAGGGGGTGTTGGTTTTGTGAGAGGATCAGGTGGAGGTACTTAAACAACTGTGCTGGGTAAGGAAGGTGAATAGGAGAAAATTTGAAGTACATACGCTGTAGACTAATTATAGTTGTCTCAAAGGTACATTTTTTTTTCAGTTCTTTATGGTTATTGAGAAGTCCTTTGAATTCAACACAACTGTAACACTCAATTAGATGACATCCAAGGTGTTGGAGGACTGCAGTGGTGAATGAAAAGTAGAGATTCTGGGTTTTTTTTTTTTTTTTAAGATTTTACTTACTTATTTGAAGAGCAATGAATGACACATTGGACCAGATGGACCTCATAGATATATACAGAACATTCCACCCTAAAACAATAGGATAATCAATCTTCTCAAGTGCACATGGAACTTTCTGCAGAATAGAAAACATTCTGGGTCACAAATCAGGTCTCAACCAATACCAAAAGATCGAGATTATTCCTTTCATATTCTCAGGCCACAATGCTTTGAAACAGGAACTCAACCACAAGAAAAAGTTGGGAAGGAATTCAAACACTTGGAAGCTAAAGACCATTCAGCTCAAGAATGTTTGGTTCAACCAAGAAATCAAAGAAGAACTTAAACAAGTCATGGAGACCAGTAAGAATGGAGACACATTGGTCCAAAACCTATGGGATATGGCAAAGGTGGTCCTATGGGGAAAATACACACCATCCAAGTCTCACTCAAAAAAACTGAAAAATCCTGAATACACCAACTCTCTTTACACTTTAAAGAACTGGAAAATCAACATCAAATTAAGCCAACCCCATGCACAAGAAGGGAAATAATTAAGATTAGAGCAGAGATCAATGAGTTAGAAACTAGAGATACAGTAGAACACATCAACAAAACTAGAAGCTGGTTGTTTGAAAGAATCAATAAGATTGATAAACGCACTGGCCACACTAATCTGAAAGAAAAGAGAGAGGATCCAAATTAATAAAATTATGAATGAAAAGGGCGAGATCACAACTAACACCAAAGTAATAGAAACAATCATCAGAAATTATTAACAGTAATATGTCAATAAGTGAAGCAACCTAGAAGAAATGCATGCATTTCTAGAAACTTATAAACTTCCAAGACTGAAACAGGAAGAAATTGACAACCTGAATAGACCAATATCTAGTAATGAGATTGAAGCAGTGATCAAAAACCTCCCAAAAAACAAGAGTCCAGGACCTGATGGATTATCTGGGGAATTCTACCAAACATTCAAGGAAGAAATAATACCTATTCCCCTAAAGCTGTTTCAAAAAATAGAAACAGAAGGAAAATTTCCAGATTCCTTCTATGAAGGTAACATTACCCTGATCCCCAAACCAGGCAAAGACCCCATCAAAAAGGAAAATTTCAGACCAATATACTTGAGGAGTATGTATGCCAAGATTCTCAACAAGATCCTCACTAACAGGATCCAACAGCACATTATAAAGATTATCCACCATGACCAAGTGGGATTTATCCCCACGATGCAAGGGTGGTTCAACATTTGCAAATCAATCAGTGTGATAGAACAAATCAATAAGAGAAGAGAGAAGAACTACATGGTCCTCTCAATTGATGCAAAAAAAGCATTTGACAAAATTTAGCATGTGTTCCTGATTAAAACTCTTCAAAGTATAGGGATAGAAGGAGCATTCCTCAATTTCATAAAATCTATCTGTGAAAAACCCACAGTGGATGTCATTCTCAAGGGGGAAAAGCTGACAACCTTCCCTTTGAGATCAGGAACATGCAAGGATGCCAACTCTAGCCACTTTTGTTCAACATAGTACTAGAAGTCCTAGCAATAGCAATCAGATGACAAAAAAAAAATAAAATAAAAAATGAAAGGTATTCAAATTGGCAAAGAAGTAGTCAAACTCTCTTCACAGACGACGTGATACTTTATATGGAAAACCCAAAAGACTCCACCCCCAAACTCCTAGAACTCATACAGCAATTCAGTAATGTGGCAGGATACAAAATCAATGTACAGATATTAGTTGCTTTTTTATATGGTAACAATGAAAATATGGAAAGGGAAGTTAGAGAATTGATTCCATTTACTGTAGCACCAAGAACCATAAGATACCTGGGAATAAACCTAACCAATGAGGCAAAGGATCTGTACCTGAGGAACTACAGAACACTCATGAGAGAAATTGAAGAAGACAAAAAGAGATGGAAAAACACTCTATGCTCATGGATTGGAAGAATAACAAAGTAAACTTTGTTTTAACAGTTTAACTTTGTTAAACTTTCTATACTGCCCAGAGCAATCTACATTTTCAATGCCATCCTGATCAAAATTCCATCAGCATTTTTCAAAGGGCTGGAACAAACAATCCTAAAATTTGTATGGAACCAGAAAAGACGCTGAATGGCTAAGAAAATGTTGAAAAAGAAAAACAAAGCTGGGGGCATCACATTACCTGATTTCAAGCTTTACTACAAAGCGGTGATCACCAAGATGGCATGGTACTGGCACAAAAACAGACACATAGATCAATGGAACAGAGTAGAGAACCCAGATATGGACCCACAACTCTATGGTCAACTAATCTTTGACAAAGTAAGAAAATATACCCAGTGGAAAAGAAAGTGTCTTCAATAAATGGTGCTCAGAAAATTGAACAGCCATGTATAGAGGATTGAAACCCAGCCATTCTCTTACACCATACACAAAGATAAACTCAAAATGGATGAAAGACCTCAATGTGAGATAAGAATACATCAAAATCCTAGAGGAGAACATAGACAGTAACCTCTTTGACATCAGACACAGCAGCTTCTTTCAAGACACGTCTCCAAAGGCAAAGGAAACAAAAGTGAAAATGAACTTTGGTATTTCATCAAGATAAAAACTTCTGCACAGCAAAGGAAACAGTCAACAAACAAACAGGCAACACACAGAATGGGAAAAGATATTCCAAATGACAGGACAGACAAAGGGGTGATAGCCACAATCTATAAAGAATTCCTCAAACTCAACACCCAGAAAACTGATAACCATGTCAAAAAATGGGCAGAGGACATGGACAAACACTTCTCCAGTGAAGACATACAAATGGCTAACAAACACATGAAAAAAGTGTTCATCATCATTAGCCATCAGGGAAATTCAAATCAAAACTACATTGAGATGCCACCTTACACTAGTTAGAATGGCAAAAGTTAACAAGACAGTAAACAACAAATGTTGGAGAGGATGTGGAGAAAGGGGAACCCTCTTCCATTGTTGGTGGGAATGTAAGTTGGCGCAGCCACTTTGGAAAAATAGTGTGGAGATTCCTCAAGAAATTAAAAATAGCACTACCCTGTGACCCTGCAATTGTATTACTGGGTATTTACCCCAAAGATACAGATGTAGTGAAAAGAAGAGCCTTATGTACCCCAATGTTCATAGCAGCAATGTCCACAATTGCCAAACTGTTGAAAGAGCTGAGATGTCCTTCAACAGACGAATGGATAAAGAAGATGTGGTCCATATACACAATGGAATATTACACAGAAGGATGAATACCCAACCTTTGTATAAACATGGACGGAACTGGAGGAGAGTACGCTGAGTGAAATAAGTCAAGCAGAGAAAGTCAATTATCATATGGTTTCACTTACTTGTGGAGCATAAGGAGTAACGTGGAGAACATTAGGAGAAGGAAAGGAAAAAGTGAATTGGGAGAAATCAGAGGGGGAGATGAACCATGAGAGAGTGTGGACTCTGAGAAACAAACTGAGGGTTTTGGAGGGGAGAGGGATGGGAGGATGGGTGAGCCCTGTGGTGGGTATTAAGGAGGGCTCATATTGCATGGAGCACTGTGTGTGGTACATAAACAATGAATCTTGGAACACTGAAAAAAAATAAAATTAAATTGAAAAAAGATTTTATTTATTTATTTGGGAGAGAGAGTGAGAAAGAGCATGAGCCAGGGAGTGGCAGAGCCAGAGGAAGAAGCAGACTCCCTGCTCAGCAGGGAGTCAGGATTTGGGGCTCTGCAGGGCTCTATCCCAGGACCCTGGGATCACAACTTGAACCAAAGGCAGATGTTTAACCTACTGAGCCACCCAGGTGCCCCAGAGACCCAGTTTTAAATAGCTTCCACCTCCTCAGGCTTGAATGGGGCCCCTTCTGGATGTTTTCTCTTTCTCTGTCCACATCCAATGAAACAAACAAACAAACCCTAAGTTATGAACTTCTGCCATAGGGAATATTATTTTTAATCCTAAAAATGTCCACGATAATAAACATTTCACCTGTTTGACAGTCCCTCACTTTCTCAACTCCATTTTTTTCTATATTTTCACACACACGCACACACACACACACACACACACACACACACACTCACTCACTCCAGGCAAAGATAAGGATACAAATCATACAAATGATTCCTTTAGAGATGTTCGTTTTAACCAAATGCCAGTGTCTCAGAGGAGAAAGAGAATAGAGAAGTCTCAAGCACAGGTCCTTATGCTTGAGGAGGTTATTAACAAAGTGCAGTACTTTTCACTTTTTAGGAAACAGAAAACATCACAAGTGCTCTCTCCTATTTGGTTGGTGATGCATCAACATTAGATGAGAGCTTTTTTTTTTAATTGAAACTAAAGCAAGTCATATATTCACAAACTTGGTTTTGAGATGAGTAATAATGTGAGCTCGAATTCTTGTGGTTTTATTACATTCATACTGGAGAAGGGCTTGGTTGATCTGTCCCAGAGCAAATTGCATATTTTTACAGAGAAAAACATCCAGGGTTTATGATGTAGATAATTTAAAGTTAAAATCCATTGGATATCAGGAAGTTTACCTGTTCTCAGATAATTTCAAGTCTCTCCTAAATGAAGGGTTTGGGTGATATTGCAGTTCTTTTCTTTCTTCTCTCCGTTTCTTTCTTTTGTTAAAAATTTGCCAGACTCACTAAAAGGAATCAGAACTCAGCAAAATGGCTAACTCCAGGGCTGGAGCAGGAAAAAAAAAAAGAAAAGAAAAGTATAAGATGAGTCCCAAAGTAAGAAATTGTTTTAGAAAATAATGAGGACATAACAAAAGGACACAGGAGCTAGTCTGAAGGAGCTGCCAGTGGCCAAACCTGAGGCAAATTGAGCATCAAAACAAATAGTCACTGGGGTGCCTGGGTGGCTCAGTTGGTTAAGCGTCTGCCTTCAGCTCAGGTCATGATCCCAGGGTCCAGGGATTTAGCCTTGTAGCTGGGCTCCCTAATCATCAAGGAGGCTGCTTCTCCCTCTGCCACTCTCCCCTTCTCCACCCACTTGTGTTCTCTGATCTCTCTCTCTGCTCTCTCATGCTCTCTCTCTCAAATAAATAAATAAAATTTTTTTTAAAAAAGGGTCTGTTTCTTGGTTTTCTTTTTTTTTCTTTTGCTCTTTATTTTTTTCAAAATAAAAAGTTTAATAAAAATAACTTCCTGAAAGAAGTCGGAGAATAATTTCTTTCTAAAATTATTACCCTATAACAGTAATATATGTCTTTATAAAAATGTTTGAAAACATGAGTCACAACACTAAAGTTATCTTCCTTCTACTACACATATTTAGCAATGTCAACATTTAGAATAAATATTATAAATGTATTTCTTTCTTTCACTTTTTTCACTTAATATTTATAAAACACAGTTTCTCAGGATTTAATTTTTCTTAAAGATTTAAAATTATTTATTTATTTGTTTTATTAAATATAATTTTATCTATTTTTGTGTTCTTGTTATAGAGGTCACCAATTTAATATTAAAATGTTACACAGTTCTTGTAACTAATATTTCTTTTGTTATTTTAAAAAATGTGCAGATACATGATAAGCCCTAGAGGTATTGAACAGAAGGGTGGATCCTTGCCTCACTGAGACCATGAGGTATATTGACTTAGAAGGTCATATCTGATGAGTATAGACAGCCAGATTTCATTTTTTGAAATATATTTATATATTTTTTCTACTTTGGATATTTTAAAATGCAGATGTATTTTCTCTCTTTCTTAAAAAAGTGAAAATCATATATGGTATTAAACCTATATGTACTCTACTTTTACATCTGTTAAAAACAAAAATAAAAACAAAACCAAATACTCAGTCATTAGTATTAGAACATTTCTTTATTTTTAAAATTTTATTTTATTTTATTTATGCATTTATTTTTCTATATTATCAAAAATAATGAACTGATGTAAGTCTCTCAGCTCCCTAGTAGGTTTGCATCCTGTTTCTACAATATATTATTGGTTCTGTTGTCTCAAGCCCAGTGTCCATCGTCCCTATGGCTCTATGTGTGGCCCCAAAGGGACCATGGATGTACTTGACAGAGAGATGCCAACATTCACAGTTAGAAGATAATCAAGTTTCTTTAATGTCAAAGTTTTCCTTTAATGTCAAGTTTCTTACACTTAGTAAGAAAGGCACACAGTATGACATATAGTACAATATCTTCCCAGATAGCAGTGTCTCTTTCTAGGTGGCCCAAAGCTCCTCGGGTCAGCAAATAACTGCAGGTGACCCCACCTACAAGGAGGGGTGAGGGTTCCTAGGTGCAGAAAGCACTTTTGTACTTGTCCTAAAGATATTTTATACCACTTTGGCTTTTTCCTGCCTGACTGTTCTGGGAAGTTGCAGCCACACCATCCTGCACATTAGGTATAAATAATCAGTGTATCACCACCCTTGCACATTTCTAAGTGTTGTCTTGGAAATAGAAAAGGAGTTCCAGTTTGCTTCACAAGCAAAGGCTCAGTGTGGCTAAAGTGCTTTTCTCATAAGACAGGTTGGATATTTTAGAGTCAAATAGTGAAATAGGTATTAGAACAGTCCTAAACCACCCATTCTTACCTGTTTGAAAATGATGAATCAAGATATAGTAAGTAAGTATGTGGAACTTGATGTGCCCACCCAACAAGAGATATTGCTCCTGAGAGACAGGGCCTCAGAATCCTCATAAGCATGACCTGGGCTCTTAGCAAAGCAATACGGTGAAACTTGAGGGCCATTGTTCACATATGCTGAGCCAAAATTATGCTTCCTTGACAAGAAGAGACAGAAATTTTACCCCAACCTTCAGTGAGACAGAAACTGTCAAAGGACAACTCAAAGACATCTAGTTAATTGTCATCAATTGTTTACTTTTATACAAGTGGAAAACAATAATCAGTTTTATCAATGTTTTCTAACAAAGGAGAAAAAAAGAGATGCTTATGAGAACAGAAGCAAAGAGGAAAGAAAATGATGCAGAGTTTGCATGTTTTGGGATAAACTGATTTATGGTAAGCTAGCAAAGAGGTCAATGCAGGTTGACCAGGAGAATTACTGTAAACATTTCCAGTTGTTATGGAATCTCTGGAAAGATTAACTGCTGCATGTGTGACAACTGTCCCTATGTTTGCTAGTGTCCTGTCAGCAACTGCACTTTAGGTAAGGCCAGTTCTGCCCCATTTTCCTTATTGGTATTTTTCACTACAAACCAGAGTGACAAATGGCAAGCCTCCACCCTATCAGCAGTGTTGTTGTTGTCCTTCTTAGCAGGGTAAGTCTCTATGCATAGGAAGATGTCACACTGAAGGGTGTGACTCAAATGTAATCTGGCCCTTTGCTGAACTGTTAATGGACCAAAGTGTTCTTTGTGGATGTCAAAAAAACAGCATTTGCTAAAAGGCCAGGCACCCAAAGTCAAAGTCAGAGAGAGTGCTTCCTGGGCTCACAGGCAAGGAAAAGGGTTTCCCTAATTCTAGGTGGACAGTATACAGCCTCATACAGGAGAGCAAACACTATGGAGATCAGCACACCAGCACTAGCAGCCAGGTTCTGTGGAGAAACAGAAGCATCAGCCACCAGAAAAAGCTGGCAGGGGGTTGACTTCTCAGGCTAAAGGCACCAGTGGCCCAAGAGTTTCCTTGGCCACTAAGGAAGGCTCAGGGACTGCCAATGTACTGAGGATGAGGAAGGACCACAAGGCTAGACTTTTTGTAGCTCTCCCAGGTAGAGACTAAGGTCAAAAAAAGTGCCTCTCTGATGCCCATATCCTTAATTAGCCCTTAAGTCAAGAAGAGTCTGGAGGAGTCAGGGCTGTTAGCTGATTTGCCCTAATGAGAGCTTCATTATGCTAGAAAGGCATTTTCTCACTATGAGACAAATTGTACCATCTTAAACATATTCTGAGATAATTTGGTACTTTTGGACAACAAAGAAGCATACTCATGTTGTAATCACATCAGTCTGAATTAGAAATATGCCAGATTTGTCAGCCTGACCAAACTATTTCAGAAACACAAAGCATTAGGACTAGAAAGAATCTTAAGGATTATTTGATCCAAACACATGTTTTTACAGATAAGAAAACTGAGGTTTAGAGAGATGCAGAGTGCTGTTCCCAAGTTACTACAAGAGTTTGGAGGTGAAACCAGTGCTAGACTTGAGATCTGCTTATTGTCAGCTGAATCATGTGTGGGCAGCATGTGCTAAACCTATTTGTTACTAAATAATTGTGTCCATAGTAAATGAATGTGCTTGTAATAGTTACAGATTTTAGTTTCTTTTTTACTGTGGTAAAATACATGCAACATAAAATTTACTATTTTAACCATTTTTAACTTTAATGTCACAGCTTAATGGCGTTAAGAACATTCACTTTGATGTGCCATCATCACAACTATCCATCTCTGGAGCTGTTTTCATCTTGCAAAGCTAAAACTGCAGCCATTAAGCACTGATCCCCTGCCCCCAGTCCCTGGCAGCCACCCTTCTACTTTCTGTTTCTGTGAATTTGACTACTCTAGGAAATTCATGTAGGTGGAATCACAGAGTATTTGTCCTTTTGTGTCTGTCTTATTTCACTGAACATACTGTTTTCTGATTCATGCTTACTGTAGCATGTATCAGAATTTCTTCCCTTTCCGTGGCTGAATAATATTCTACTATACGTGTAGACCACCTTTGGTCTCCTTTCTAAGTCCTATTGATCTCCTGTAACTCTGAATTTCTTTCTTCCATTTATACAATTGTTAGCTCAAGGCACTTTCTGTGAACTGATATTTTCAAGAACCTTGCCCCCCTCCCTCCAAAAAAAACCATTTCTCTCCTCCACTATTTTATGTTTTGGTCAATTTAGACTTTTTATTTTTTTTAATTTCTTAAAACTTCAACTCCACCCATTGTCTTCTGAGAACCCATTATGGGCTTAACATGAAAGATGTACTTCAGCTAAAACGTATGAACTCATACTATGTTTATGATTTTTTTCTTTTGATGTAGCTAACCATTAGGCAAAGTGAAGTTATATCAGACTCACAACTTGTGCTATAAAAGCGTTTCACTTGCAAGTTTATGTTTGCTTGAGATTATTTTCCTGCCTCTATAAGACAGATTTTTCATGAGCCTTCATGTTTTGTAATAAATATTCTCCACTCAGTGGAGAAACACTTTCCACTTGTAGTACTGACTCAAGGGTATGTTTTCCAACTGAAATGTGTTTCTTTATTCTTAATAATGTTTCCTCTCAGCACAGGGTATTTTCTTTTAGCACCTCAACCTACATATTTTTAATAAGTGGAGCATTGGTAGAACCATATCAATGAAGTATAAACTATCTAGAGATCTATTCATTCCCCTTCCTACCTAACAGCGCAAATCTAAACCAAAGAAAACACCAATTTCAGACTTTTGTGGACACATTTTAAAGGTATTTGTGGTATATATCTCTCCAGTGTAAATCTTCAGTGATAGTGTAACCCAAAGAAAGTTTCACCTGGAGGCCATTCAGGAGGTGTATGATCACAAAAATACCTAATGAGGGGCCCAGTCAAGCTTTAGAGGTCTGCATGGAGCTTTCAGTTCTTAAAATAATCTTATGAGGTAAGTAAGTGAAAACTGATATCAATCAAGGCCCAAGAATATAGAAAATTAATGCAAGTCAGGGCTAAATGGGTCCCCCAGAATTGAGTTCGGTTCCCTTCTCCATATAAAGTGTGGCTCCTGGGTTTTCCAGATAATGAAACCTGCAGCCTTGAAGTTGCTAAGGAACTGAGCCCAAACAGGCTTTTCTTGACTTCCCCCTGACCAGACATCTACATTGAGAAGTAGAATAGACAGCTTAGACTTCCCAATGTGAAAGGCCCACATGGCACAAAACTAGACTTTTGTGTTTGGAGTAGATTCTGAGACTGTTGCACTCAATGTGGAACACTGAGCTGCTTTGTCTATGTTCATCTGAGCTTCTTCATGAAAAACTGAGTGAAGACTAGGGAGGGAATAAATCAGTTTGAACTCAGTGAGATGGACCCTCCCACTTGAAGATCTATAACTGTAACATCTACAACCCAAGGGACACATTGAAATATGGGGTGTCGGTGACTGTTAATGCATTTCAAACCACAGGAAATCTTGTTAATTGTTTATGTGATTAATTTTTTTGCTCTTCAGTCCAACATCAGGGAGTGTGCACACATGCATACACACACACACACACATACGCAATTAATTAAATACCAGCATAACTGCCTCCAAAGCTTCTGATACAGAAATTAATCTAAAGACAGAAGACAGAACATAAATAAAGGAAATAAACAGACCCATGGTTGTCACATTTGTTTTCCTTGTTCTTGTTTATTCACTGTTTATGAAGATCCTATAAAGTCTCTCATAATAAACCCTCTTATCCAAAAGCTATAAAGGCAAACCCTTGTTAGAGTGAATTTTCACTTGTTACAGTGAGTTTTCAAGTTTCCTTTGAATAAGGGTCCAAGAGCACCCAATGTATGGGCTTAGCCTCCAGTTTCTGTATTTACAAAATTATTTAGGAAAAAAAGACACAATCTGGGGACTTAGATCTTTAAGATCACATGTTTATTCAACCATCTATTCATTCCTTCATTTATTTATTCAATAAAAATATTCATGTGTCAGGCATTGGGTTAGTGCAGAGGGAAGTACGGAAGATTAAGCTCTAGTTACCTGGTAATTACTGGTCTAGTAGAACTCAGAAGACAATTCACAGATAATCATAACAGAGCAGAATAAGAGAACTACGACAATAGAAGTTTAAGAAACATGCTCTGGGCGCCTGGGTGGCTCAGTCCTTGGGAGTCCGCCTTCGGCTCAGGTCATGATCCCGGTGTCCTGGGATGGAGCCCTGCATCGGGCTCCCTGCTCGGCGGGAAGCTTGCTTCTCCTGCTACCATTCCCTCTGCTTGTGTTCCATCTCTCGCTGTGTTTCTCTCTGTCAAATAAATTAAATCTTAAAAAAAAAAAAAAAAGAAACATGCGAAAAGACAGAAAGAAAGAGTAATATATTATGCCTAGTTGAAGGGAAAGAACAAAGTCTTTATGGAGAAAATGGTTCTTGAACTGGACACAGATTAGCAATTTCTGGTAGGTCAAAATCTGGGAGGGAGAAGAACAGAGGAAAATAAAAAGTACTCTGGATTGGTTAAAAAAAAAAAAAAAAAAGTGAAGACAGTGGAGTAGAGAAAAGGCCTAAAAGTTACCACCACCTGAGTACATAGAGATTAGGTTACAGACAATGCTTTACGAGTATTGGGGTGATACACACATGAGTAAACCATTCAATTTTCAGCATTCACTCATTCAAGGGAGCTTCACACATTCTGATCTCTAATCTATTCTACAAATGGTAGTTGCTTACTATTCAGTCATAGCTTGCCTACCACAGACTCTGATGTTCTACTGACAGTTTCAGGCATTAAAATTGAAGACAGAAGGGCACCTGGGTGGCTCAGTGGGTTAAAGCTTCTGCCTTCAGCTCAGGTCATGATCTCAGGGTCCTGGGATGGAGCTCCACATTGGGCTCTCCGCTTGGTGAGGAGCCTGCTTCCCCCTCTCTCTCTGCCTGCTTCTCTGCCTGCTTGTGATCTCTCTCTCTGTCAAATAAATAAATAAAATCTTTTAAAAAAAATTGAAGACAGAAAAATGGGAAGAAACTGTATTCAGCCAAAACAACACTCATTCTGAAAGGCCAGATATGAGAGAATAGATTGGAATTGACAGAATAGAAATGAGAGGCATTTGGGGGTTATAATAGCAAAGGGAGGTGGTGAGCTAAATTTTGTATGTAGAAGAGGGGTAATTAGTATTTTCAAAATACTTAATATTTAGCATTGACATTGGCAAAAATATTTCTACTGAAGACTCAGAAGGCATTCTGAAATAGAAAAATCAAGAGGTGCCACAAGAATGGTCTTTTATAAATTCCTATATATTCCTCTATATCATCTTCAAAGAAGCATTTTTGTCAATAAGTTAAAGGTCAATAATGTAAATACTCATAAATAATATTCAGGTTATGATTTGGGTTTCTTAAAAAACAATAAATATTATGTATTTATATATACATAAAAATAAAATCTATAAGGATGTTTACAAAAAAATTAATAGCAGGTAGAAGAATGGTATTTTTTTTTATTGCTTATCTGACTTTCTAGTTTTCTAACAGGTATAGAAACATTTGGCACCTCCTTCTCTCAGTATAGTGCCTGGTTATCACTATGGACTCTGGGGCCAGATGGCCTGCATTTAAATCTTAGCACTATTAGTCACACTTGCTGTGTGACATGAATCTTAGCTGTAACATGGGAATATTAATAGTGTAGACTTGAGAAGATTATGAACTAACACATAGAGGGACAGAGTACTGAGAATAGGGTCTGGCACAGAGCAAGTTTTATCCCTACTATTCCCTCTGTCTCAAACTAACAAGAAGATAGGATTTATGGAAACTTTGTTATTGTGATGGGTTGACCACTAAATGATTTCACTTGTGCATGTCAATGAGGATGTCCTGATGGGACCCCAGCTGGCTCCTATTCCTGTATTACCCAGTCAGGTTGTCAGGCCCCCAAGAACAAGGCCTGTGATATACTTAGAACCCTCCAGAATGCCAGGAACTGTTTATGTTATGGAGTTTCATACATCTTGACAAAGTAGAAGTGAAAATTTTAGTTTATATTCAGAAAAGGAGAACATGTTAACTAGTAATTTGGGTGTGAGATGACTGAGAAACAGAGCAGTTAGATAGTTGGCCTCTGAATAACAAAGTTCAGGAATAGAGAGGTCTGTACCAGACTTAGATCAATGTCCACACCTTACTGGGAACCAGCATGTAGTTCTATACAAGATGCTTCCCACACCACTCAGAGATGTGTGTCCACCAGTGTGAGGTGGCACAGGGCTAGGGAATTTTGTTTCAAGTTCTCTGGGCAAATCTGTGCAGGCAGGGAGGAGAATCAGAGATGCTATGAAAGAACACAGGCTTGTGGAAATCCGAATCCCAGGATGGTTCATCACTAACTATGCAACCTTAAGCAACTCATTTTACTTGTCTGAAATTTAATTTCTCATTTGAAAAAAAGAACAAACATAGAGAAGGTATTTACTGATAGGTTCCTTTGAAAATTAAGTGTAATAATAATAATGGAAGACGCCTAGTAAATTTCTGCATATATTTAGTGCTTGATAAATGCTATGTACTATATCAATATTACATTTTATTCTTAACAGCAATGTCAATTTGTTGTGGGAAGAGCAGGGTCCTAATTTATAACTTTTTTTTCTACTTAAAAATAAACATCAGTTGAACAGAATAAAACAAGCAAAGACATCTCAGAATGAAACGAATATCCTACCATATGTTAGGAAGGAAGAATTAAAATTTAAGACAGGCACATATCTATTTGATTTTAAGGAAAATATATATTAATTGAACTTTTCAAAGTTTAATTCAGCATTGTGGCCAAAAATAGATTCCGAGTCTCTTAATTTTTGGATCACTTCATGGGTTATAGCCTCATTAGGATAGGAATTTAAAATCTGCTTTTAGATCAAGTGGGAATTTGCAGTCCTATTGTGACTAACAGCAGGAGCTACTGTGCTAAAAGTTCATAAAACTACTTTTAGGTAGCCCTAGGACTACCTACTCCCCACCTCCAGCATTTACTCCTTAGGTAATAAGGGAGACCCCAACTAGAGATTGTCTGGCTTTACTCTGTAGGTAAAAATCTGAAGAGCTTTTTATTCTTTGGTGAGCGTTCTGGTGTTTTCCCTCAGGATGTTTGTGTGTGATACAACATAGAGTTCCACTAAGTGTTTCCACCTATACATCCCAGAGCTAAACTCTAGCCTGTTGCAGTTATAGGCTCAAATAATATACATAAACACATGAAATAGCAGGCTAATTTATGTGATCTGCTTCTCTGGATTTCCCAAAAAAATTCCACTAAAAATTCTTCCACATTTAGAATGGGGAAAACAAATCTGTTCTTTGGGTTATCATGAAAAGTATGCAATTGATTTAAGAAATTCATATTCTCTAAAACTATGTTGATTCATGTCTGTGTTTATATCACATTGCTATCCACATTAATTAGAATAACTGGAATGTTCATTAGTGAGGAATACACTGACTTTTTATAGCTAGCTACAATCCATTGTGTGAGTAACGCTTCTTAGACTTTAAAGAAAATTTTTTGCTTGTCTGTAAATAGTGTGTGTGAATTTCTTCAAAATCTGTCCAGTTTTCAGTTCATAGCTAACATAGATTGCATCTTGACATTCATAATCAAAGTATTATATTTATTACATAATGTAAATACTAAAGTATATTTAGTAACATTATTACCTCAACTGCTGAATCAAAAAAGATTATTTTCTTATCATTCTTCCTTATCATGCACACAAAGTACATGATTTTAAGCTTCTGTTACATATACACATTATTTAGTATTACATGTATTATAGCTGGAAAGGAACTTATTACTTAATTAAAGCAAATAGTATTCACTTTACAAGTGAAGAAATGGAATTAAGGTACAAACATCTTCAATAATTTACTCAAGATTACTTTTGTAGTATAAACTAATTTTTACTATCATCCATTAGTTTACTAAACTATTTGTTACACAGCTTCTATATGCTAAGTATCACGCTGCGCCCAGGAATACAACGTGCAAGGCCCAACTCCTGCCTTCCAAGAGCCCTTAGTCAGTCTAAGAAAGAAAACAAGTGAGAAAATAAGTTAGCAGGCAATTTCAATGTACTGTGATAAATGTCAAGCCAGGGAGCCCATCTGTGCTCTAGAAGCCTCAAAGAAAGGAAATGATTTCAGCATTGAGGGTTCAGGGATGCCTTGTCTGTTTTCTCAATTCTTCATTATTGAAATGGTGAGCACTGGAAACATGCCTTGACTCAGGGAAATCAAAAAAACTATATTTGAGTGTTTAATTTTGCTACATACTTGCTCTATGGACCTTGAACAACTTACTTAACTTTTCTGAGCACCTACATCTTTAAATGGAGATAATAATATGAATACCAGGTTATTTGAAAGATCCTATATTAAATATAAAATTCTAAGTATTCATTAAATAAACATTGTTATTCAATATACTAGTTTAAAATTTAGCCTCTTTTGGAGGAGACAGTAAAATTCAGGGTTCATTTTCTCCCTTAGTCTCTTTTTCAGAGTGGAGGAGGAAGTGCTAGAGATATTCAAATACATGAGTATGAGCCTCCCCATATGGTGGTCTTTCTACCCCAACACACTGAATCAAGCTACCATGGAGCAGAAGCTTGGGAGAAAAGGAAGCAAAAATATAGAGATCATTGGTTCACAAGTGATCGCAGGAGTTGTGGCAATCTGGAGAGATGTGTAGTTGAACGGAAGTAGGTGATGCATGTTATGAATAGCTAGCTGTCAGAGAAGATACTGGGAAGGATACTTATCTTCGTGATTCATACATCCCATATCCTAAACTACTTTAACTTGCAAAATTCACTAATGGATCAATTATTCGTGCACTAGGAATTTGGATGTGACTGAATTAAAATTCTGGTCACATGAATAAAATAGTATCTCAATAGTACTTTGGATTCTCAAGTTCTAAATCTATAAATTTGCATATGAGAAACTGAAATACAGAGAGGTAAACTGACTTGGCAACGGCCATTCAAAATACACCAAGATGGGGTTAAATGTGCAAGAATTTTACAAATTCCTGTATGAGAGAGAGTGGACAGGGAATGGAGGAAATCTGGGAAAATCATCAGATTTTGAGGCAAATCTGTGCTGGAGTGATAGAAGGAGGCAGCGAGGCAAGTGGGGTGGAAGGAAACATTCAAGACTGCTATTCAGCCAGTCTGTCAGAGTCAGTCTTTAAGCAAAAGTCAGAGAAGCATATTTCTTCCAGGGCGGACCTTGGAATCCCTGCTGCCCTCAGTCATTAGCTGGGAATAGCCAGAGAGAGGCATGGCCATGGCACAAACGTGGTGATAGACTTTAAAAGGCAGATTCTGGGCCCCTCATTCAATTACTCCTTTATGGTTGAAGATCTGTGGTGCTTATGGCCACCAGAGTTCACCAGAAGTACTTTGTAGGTCCACTGCCCCACACAGTTCAGAGCAGTGCCTCCATGGTTCCTGTGGGGCTTTCTCCAGATGGGAAATTCAGAATAGGGAGGTGATTAAGATGAACTATATTCCCCTTTATCATCATTTGGATGTATAACTGGTACATATCCTCCCACTACTTCACTATCTGTTCTAAATATTCTGCATGTTGAGAGAGCACCTAAATAGATCATGTGGGCTTATCTAACGGGATGACCTAAAGCTTCATCATGAAGAGTCCAAAACTTGATAAGCATATTCATCCCCACCCAGGATTCCTGGGAGTGTCCATTCTCACTTACAAAGGAGCAAACCCCAGATGGGCCCTTGGCTCTCACAGATATTTCTTTTTGCCCCAACCATATAAAAGAAGCCTCAGATTCTCCCTATAATCAGGGTCAATTTCCCTGCCAGTATGGTAACTATAGAGATAGTTCTTGAACACAAGGAGTCAAGAGTGTCTTGTGATCATTATAACTTATTCAATAGGACCTTTGTTATATTGTCTAGCAAGTATATACTCTCTATGAGGCCTGGAACCTCCAACTCTCCTAAGATAGATGAGAAGCACAACAGCCCCCAGAAGTCACTGAGGGTGAAATTAAGTGGGGGCATGCCTACTTCTACCTCTTGATTTTCAGACCCAAGTATCCTTCCTACAGAAAACACAACACCCCTGAGGGATGGCTGATTTAATAAATATTCTGTATCCTGAAGGATGGCAACCTATCCTTTCTGGGAGTTTGCTTTCACCTAGTGCCTCAGTTCAGCCTTCAGGTTATGCCAGTGTTCTGCAAGAGCAACTGCTTCTTTAGAGCAAGATCATGATATATCCAGTGTATCCCATGGTTGTGGACACACTCCTGCACTTTTGCTTTGAGGTGAGTCTCCTGGTTGAGTGCTATACTATACAGAGTTGCATACCCATGGATCAGGCATTCTGCAAACACCTGCATTGTGGTGCTACTTGAGGCTATGCAAGTAGGAAGGAGCACTTGGTGACAGTTTTACTTCCTTTCCAATATGGATGTATTTTATTTCTTTTTCTGGCTTAAGTTCTCTGGCTAGGACTTCTAATACTATGTTGAATAAAAGTAGCAAAAATGGGGGGCATCCAAGTCTTATTCATAATTTTAGAGGAAAAGCTTGCAGCTTTTCTCCATTGAGTATGATGTTAACTATGGGCTTGTCATATATATGTCATATATATGGTCTTTATTATGGGGAATATAGTCCTTCTATACTCATTTTCTTGAGCATTTTACCATAAATAAATGTTGATTTTTTATTTGTTTGTTTATTTATCTTTATTTTTCCCAATATGTTTATTTTTTCAATGTTACAAGATTTATTGTTCATGCACCACACCCAGTGCTCCATGCAATATGTGCCCTCTTTAATAAAAGTTGAATTTTATTCAATACTTTTTCTGAATCTATTGAAATAATCATATGATTTATATTCTTTATTTTGTTAATGTGGGGTATCACATTGATTGATTTGCAGGTGTTGAACCACCCTTGCATCTCTGAAATAAAGTCCTCTTGATCTGGATGTATGATCCTTCTAATGTTTTGTTGAATTCTGTTTGTTAACATTTTGTTGGGGAGTTTTGCATCTATGTTCATCAGGGATATTTGACCATAATTTTCTTTTCTGGTACCCCTTGTCTGGTTTTGGTACCAGGGTAATGTTGACCTCATAAAATGAGTTTTAAGTATTTCCTCCTCTTCTGTTTTTTGGAAGATTTTGAGAAGGACTGATATTAATTCTCCTTTGAGTATTTGGTAAAGTTCATTAATGATGCCCATTTAGTCCTGGATTTCCGTTTTTAGGGAGTTTTTAAATTACTGACTCAGTTTCTTAGTAATAATCAATCTGTTCAAATTTTCTATTTCTTTTGGGACCTTACTCTTTCTGTAACACAATGACATTGCTGTTAAGAATAAAATGTAATATTGATATAGTACATAGCATTTATCAAGCACTAAATATATGCAGAAATTTACTAGGCGTCTTCCATTATTATTATTACACTTAATTTTCAAAGGAACCTATCAGTAAATACCTTCTCTATGTTTGTTCTTTTTTTCAAATGAGAAATTAAATTTCAGACAAGTAAAATGAGTTGCTTAAGATTGCATAGTTAGTGATGAACCATCCTGGGATTCGGATTTCCACAAGCCTGTGTTCTTTCATAGCATCTCTGATTCTCCTCCCTGCCTGCACAGATTTGCCCAGAGAACTTGAAACAAAATTCCCTAGCCCTGTGCCACCTCACACTGGTGGACACACATCTCTGAGTGGTGTGGGAAGCATCTTGTATAGAACTACATGCTGGTTCCCAGTAAGGTGTGGACATTGATCTAAGTCTGGTACAGACCTCTCTATTCCTGAACTTTGTTATTCAGAGGCCAACTATCTAACTGCTCTGTTTCTCAGTCATCTCACACCCAAATTACTAGTTAACATGTTCATGATTTGGTCTTGGAAAGCTAGCTATGTTTCTAGGAATGTACCCATTTCTTCTAGATTATACAACTTGTTAACATATAATTTGTTTGTAGTAGTTTCTGATGATCCTTTGTATTTCTGTGGCATTCATTGTAAAATCTCCTTTTTCACTTCTGATTTTATTTAATTCTCTGCTTTTCTTCTTTGTGAACCTAACTAAAAGTTTATCAATTTTTCCTGGTCAAAAAGCCAGCTTTTGGTTTCATTGATCTTTTCTATTTTCTATCCAGTCTCTATTTCTTTATTTTTCTGCTCTGTTCTTTATTATTTCTTTCATTCTATCAACCTTGAGCTTTATTTGTTCTTTTTCTAGTTCCTTGAGCGTAAAGTTAAAATCTGAGATTTTGCTGGTTTTTGAGGAAGGCTTTTATTGATTTGAATTTGCCTCCTAAAATGGCTTTTGTTATATTCTATAAGTTTTGGTATACTTCATTTCCATGTTTATTTGACTCAAGGTACTTTTTGATTTCACTTTTGATTCCTTTGTTTAGCCCTTTGTTACACTGCTCTGTAGCATGTTGTTTAGTCTCCATATATTTTCAAATTTTCCATTTTTTCTTTTATAGTTTTATACAGCTTTGGTCAAAGAAGATGCTTGACATAATTTCAATAACCTTAAATTTGTTAAGACTTGTTTTGTAGCTTAATATATGATCTATCCTGGAGAATGTTTCATGGGCACTTGATAAGGAGGTGCATTTTGTTGGTTTTGGATGGAATGTTCTGTATATCTCCATTAAGTCCATCTGAGCTAATGTGTTTTTTAAAGCTAATATTTCCTTATTGATTATCTCTCTGGATGACCCATCAATTGTTGTAAGTGGTATTTTAAAGTCTCCTGTTATTACTGTATCGCTGTCTATTTTTCCATTTAGGTCTGTGTACACAGACCTAAATTTATTTTATATATATATATCGTACTTCTATGTTGGGTGCATAATTATTTATACATGTTATATATTCCCAATAGATTGATTTCTTTATCGATATAATGCCCATTGTTGTCTCTCACAGCAGTCTGTTTTAAAGTTTATTTTGTTTGATATAACTAGCTAAGATTTGTTTGTTTGTTTCCATTTGCATAGAATGTCTTTCTTCATCCCTTCACTTTTAGTCTGTGTGTGTCCTAACATTTGAAGTGAGTCTCTTGTAGGCAGCACATGCATGGATATTGATTTTTTTTTTAAGATTTTGTTTATTTATTTGACATAGAGAAAGATCACAAGTGGGCAGAGAGTCAGGCAGAGAGAGAAGGGGAAGCAGGTTCCCTGCTGAGCAGAGAGCCCGATGTGGGGCTCAATCCCAGGACCCTGAGACCATGACCTGAGCCGAAGGCAGAGGCTTAAACCACTGAGCCACCCAGGCACCCACTGGAAATTGATTTTTTAAATCTATTTAGCTACCCTTTGTTTTTGATTAAATAATTTAATTCATTTACACTTAATTGAGTTATTGGTAGACATAACTTATAGCCATTTTTTTAAATTGTCTTCTGGCTGTTTTGTAGGTCATCTCTTTGTTTCGCTTTATTTTGGTCTCTCTTTCATACATAGTTCGATGATTTTTTGAGTGGTAAGCTTGGAATTTTATCATTATCTTTTAAGATTCTCTGAGTTTTTTTCTACGTGGTTCACATGTAACAATTTATATTTATGGCAGTCTAATTTAAGTTGATAATAACTTAAGTATGAACACATTCTAAAGCTCTCACTTTGTTTTTGATGTCACATTTTATATCTTTTTATGTTATGTATGCTTTAGATAATTATTATACTTTGACTACTTTCCTAAGTTTTTATTTTAGATTCTGTTAGTTAATATATAGTGTTATATTAGTTTCAAGTGCACAATACGATGTTCAACAATTCCACCCATCAAATGGTATCATCACAGCTGCACTCCTTAATCCCCATCACCTATTTAACTCATCCTCTCACACTCATCCCCTCTGATAACCATCAGTTTGTTTTCTATAGTTAAAAGTCTGTTTCTTGATTTATCTCTCTCTCTCTTTTGTTTTCCCTTTGCTCATTTGTTTTGCTTATTAAGTTTCACAGAGGAATGAAATCCTATGGTATTGGTCTTTCTCTGAATGACTTATTTCACTTGGCATTATACTTTCTAGTTCCATCCATGACATTGCAAATAGCAAGATTTCATTCTCTTTTTATGACTGAATACTATTCCAGTGTTCCATATAGGCTTAGTGTATGACTGAATACTATTCCATATAGGCTTGCCAGTGTGTGTGTGTGCATGTGTGTGTGTGTGTGTGTGTGTAGATCACTTCTTTTTTTATCCATTCATCAACTGATGGACACTTGGGCTGCATCCATATCTTGGTAATTCTAAATAATGCTATTATAAACAAATATCAGATACATGCATCCCTTTGAATTAGTGTTTTTATAATCTTTGGCTAACTACCTAGTAATGCATTTGCTGGATCATAGTGTAGTTCTATTTTTACCTTTTTGAGGAAACTTCATGCTGTTTTCCACAGTTGCTGCACCAGTTTGCATTCTTACCAATAGTACAGGAGGCTTTCTTTTTCTCCACATTCTCATCGACACCTGTTGTTTCTTGTGTTTTGTATTTTAACCATTCTGACAGGTGTGGGGTGAGATCTCATTGTAGTTTTGATTTGCATTTCCCTAATGGTTGCATTTGCATTTGTATTTTAATTTGTATTTCCTGTTTTTCCCTGAGAAGATAATAAACATCCTCTCATATGTCTGTTGATCATCTGTGTATCTTCTTCGAAGAAATGTCTGTTTGTATCTTTGGACCATTTTTTAAATTAAATTATTTGGGTTTTTTTTGTGGGGGATATTGAGTTTTATAAGTTCTTTATATATTTTGGCTACTAACCCTGTACTGGATATGTCATTTGCAAATATCTTCTCCCATTCCTTAGGTTGCCTTTTAGTTTTGTTGATTATTTCCTCTACTGTGCAGAAGCTTTTTATTTTAATGAAGTCTCAATAGTTTATCTTTGCTTGTTGACCTTCCTCAGGAGAAAAATCTAGAAAGTTGCTATGACTGATGTCAAAGAACTTACTGCCGGTGTTCTCCTCTAGCATATTCACAGTTTCAGATCTCACATTTATGTCTTTAGTCCATTTTGAATTTATTTTCATGTATGGTGTAAGAAAGTGGTCCATTTTCATTCTTTTGCATGTTGCTGTCCAGTTTTCCCAACACCATTTGTTGAAGAGACTTTTCCCCATTAGATATTCTTTCCTGCTTTGTTGAAGATTAATTGACCATAGAGTTATGGGCTTATTTCTGGGCTTTCTATTCCATCTTATTGATCTCTGGTTTATTTTTGTGCCAGTGCCATACTGTTTTGATCACTACAGCTTTGTAATATAACTTGAAGTCTAGAATTTTGATGCTTCCAGCTTTGTTTTTCTTTTTCAAGATTGCTATGGCTATTCAGGGTCTTTGTGGTTCCATACAGATTTTAAGATTGTTTGTTCTAGCTCTCTGAAAAATTCTGGTGGTATTTTGATAAAGATTGCCCTGAATGTGTAGATTGCTTTGGGCAGTATAGACATTTTAACAATATTTGTTCTTCCAATCTATGAGCATGGAATATCTTCCCATTTCTCTGTGTCATCTTCAATTTCTTTCATTAGTGTTTTATAGTTTTCAGAGTAAAGGTCCTTCACCTCTTTGGTTAGGTTCATTCTTAAGTATCTTATTATTTTGGTGGCAATTTTTTAAATTTCTCTTTCTCTTTCTACATTATTGGTGTAGAGAAATGCAACAGATTTCTGTACATTGATTTTGTATCCATGACTTTACTGAATTTGTTTTTCAGTTCTAGAAGTTTTTTAGTTGAGTCTTTATGATTTTCTATATATAGTATCATGTCATCTGCAAATAGTGAAAGTTTTATTTCTTCCCTACCAACTTGGATGACTCTTATTTCTTTTTGTTGTCTGACTGCTATAGCTGCTAGGACTTCCAGACTATTTTGAATAAAAGTGGTGAGAATGGACATCCCTGTCTTGTTCATGACTATAGAGGAAAAGCCCTCCTTTCCCCCCATTGAGGATGATATTATCTGTGGATTTTTCACAGATGGCTGTTATTATGTTGTAGTGTATTCCCTCTAAACCTACTTTGTTGAGGGTTTTTTTAATCATGAATGAATGTTGTACTTTGTCAAATACTTTTTCTGCATCTACTGAAAAAATCATGTTGTTCTTATCTTTTCTTTTATTAATATGATGTATCATGTTGATTGATTTTTGAATGTTGAACCACTTTTGCAACCCACGACTAAATCCCATTTGATTGTGGTGAATGATTTCTTTAATGTATGGTTGGACTTGTTTTGCTAGTATTTTATGGAGAATTTTTGCCTCCAAGTTCATTAAAGATATTGGCCTGTAATTTTCTTTTTTTAGAGGAATCTTTATCTGGTTTGGTTATCAGGGCAATGATGGCATCATAGAATGAATTTGGAAGTTTTCCTTCCTTTTCTATTTTTTGGAATAGTTTGAGAAGAATAAGTATTAAATCTTTTTTAAATGTTTGGTAGAATCTCCTGTAAAGCTATCTGGCCTTAGACTTCTTCTTCTTTTTAAAATCTTTTTTATTGCTAATTCTATTTCTTTACTGGTTATTGGTTTGTTCATCTGTTCAAGCTTTCTATTTCTTTCTCTTTCAGTTTTGGTAGTTTACATATTTCTAGACATTTATCTCTTTCTTCCAGGTTGCCCGATTTGTTGGCATATAGTTTTGCATTATATTCTCTTGTAATTGTATTTCTGTGGTGTTGATTGTTATTTCTCCTCTATCATTTATGATTTTATTTATTTCTTTCTCTTTTCTCTTGGTCCTTTCTCTTTTCTTCTTGGTAAGTCTGGTTAGAAATTTATCAACTTTTTTCTCACTGAACTTTAGTTTTAATGGGTCTCAAAATTCTGTGACAGATTTTTGGTCAAGTTGTTTTCATTTTAAAGTACTGATTTTAAAAATTAATTACTTAAACTGCCACACATACAAGAAAAATGGTTCACAAACATTCTCCTTTCCTTCTGAATGTTTTACAATGAATTTTATCATTAACCAGTCTTTTACTATTAAAATTAAATGGCCAGTTGAGACAAACAGCTCTGACACTGTTCTTTCACTGATGATTAAGACCGTGGTGGCAGGTATTGGAGGTAGTATTCATTTTGCCTTCTGAGCTTTCTGGGCAGACCTTGCCACCTCCAACTGCCTTCTTGTCCACTGCTTTGATGATATGTACACAAATTGTCTCATGTAATGAACAGCAAAATGGCTTAGAGGAGGATAGTCAAAGAAGCTCTCAACACACATAAGCTTGCCAGGAACTGTATCAACAATGACAGCATCACCCATTCTTGGAGATACCTGCTTCAAATTTACCAATGTCAGAAACAACAATCAACCAAGAACAGTCAACTTGAGATGTGGCTTTAATCATGTTTTTGATGAAATCTCTGTGTCCTGGGGCATCAATGATGGTCACATACTTGCTGGTCTCAAATTTCCACAGGGAGATATCAATGTTGATATCATGTTAATATTTAGCTTTCAGTTTATCCAAGACTCAGGCATACTTGAAGGAGACCTTTCCCATCTCAGCAGCCTCCTTCTAAAATTTTTCAATAGTTCTTTTGTTGATACTACTACATTTGTAGATCAGATGACCAGTAGTGATAGATTTGCCTGAATCTACATGTCCAATGATGACGATGTTAAGATGAATCTTTTCCTTTCCCATTTTGTTTTAGATTTAGCAACGGTTTTCAAGACAACTGTGTTCTGGCAGCAAATCTATTGCATAAAAAAGATGACTACCAATTTTATTATTTTTTTCAAAGAAGTAGCTCCTGGTTTCATTACTAAGTTCCATTGTTTTTTAGTTTCTATATTATTCATTTCTGCTCTAATGTTTATTGTTTCCTTCCTTCTGCTGGCTTTAGGCTTTGTTTTCTTTTTTTTAGCTTCTTTAGGTGCAAAGTTAGGTTATTTATTTGAGATTTCTCTTGCTTCTTGAAATAGGACTGTATTGCTATATACCTCCCTCTTAGGTCTCCTTTTGCTTTATCTCAAAGGTTTTGCACTATTGTGTTTTCATTTTAATTTGTTTCCATGTATTCTTAAAATTTTCTTCTTTGATTTCCTGGTTGACCCAATCATTGTTTAGTAGCATTTATTTAACCTCCATGTATTTGCTGTGCTTCCAAATTTTTTCTTGTGGATAACTTCTAGTTTCATAGCATTGTGGTCAGAAAAGTGCATGGTATGATTTCAGTCTTTTTGTATTTGTTGAGGACTGACTTGTGACCTGATATATGATCTATTATGGAGAATTTCCCATGTGGTCTTGAAAAGAATGTGTATTATGTGTTTTAGGGTGGAATCTTCTGAATATACCTGTTACATATCCATCTGGTCCAGTGTTTCATTCAAAGGCATTGTTTCCTTGTTTATTTTCTGTTTAGATGATCTGTCCATTGATATAAGTGGAATGTTAAAGTCTTCCTCTATTAGTGTTTTGTTATCAGTCTATTCTTTTATGTTTGTTATTGTTTTACATATTTGGGTGTTCCCATGTTGGAAGCATAAATATTTACAGTTGTGATATCTTTTTATTGGATTATCCCCTTTATTAAGAAATAGTGTCCTTCTTTGTCTCTTGTTACAGTTTTTATTTTAAAGTCCATTTTGCTACTCCAGCTTTTTTGCATCCATTTGCATGATAGATTACTTTTCTCCATCCCCTTATTTACAATTTGCAGGTGTCCTTAGGTCTAAAATGAATCTCCTGTAGGAAGCATTTGGATGAATCTTCAATTTTTTTTTATCCATTCTGCCACCCTGTCTTTTGGTTGGAGTGTTTAGTCCATTTACACTCAAAGTAATTACTGATAAATATGTATTTATTGTCATTTTATTATTTGTTTTGCAGTTGTTTCTAAAGGTTTCTCTCTGATCCTTTCTTGTCTTTCTTTCATGGTTTGCTTAATTTTTTAAATTATATCTTTGGATTTCTTTCTATTCTTTGCATATTTATTAGTGGTTTTTGATATATGATTACCATTAGGTTTGTATGTACCCTTTTCTGCATATAGCAGTCTATATTAAGTTGGTGGTCATTTAAGTTTGAACCCATTCTTTATGTTCCTCTCCTCTCCACATTATTAAAATATGTTGTCATATTTTACATCTTTTTATTTTGTAAGTTCCTTGACTGATTTTTTTACAGAAATATTAATTTTTACTGCTTTTGTGTATTCTACTTTTATACTGTCACTTTTGGTCTTTCCGTTCCACTCAGAGTCCTTTTAATATTTCTTGCAGATGTAGTGATCACGAACTCCTTTAATTTTTGTTTGTCTGAGAAACTATTTATGTCTCCTGTTCTGAATGATAGTCCTGCTGGATAGAGTATTTTTGTCTACAGATTTTTCCCATTCTGCACTTTGAATATATCATGCCACTGCCTTTCAGTTTGGAAAGTTTCTGCTAAAAAAATCCCCTAGTAGCCTTGTGGGTTTTCCCTTTTCATGTTACTGTCTTCTTTTGTCTTGCTGCTTTAAAATTTTTTTCTTATCACTATATTTTACCAATTTAATTACAGTTTGTCTTTGTGTGGATCTGCTTTTTGTTGATTTTGATGGGATTTCTCTGTGAGTCCTGACTTTAGATATGTTTACTTCCCCAGATTAAGGAACTATTTCTTCAAACAAATTTTCTGTCCCCCTTTCCTTCTCTTCTTCTGGAATTCCTATAATACAAACATTATTTATGTTTGATGGAGTCACTGAATTCCCTAAGTGTAGCCTCATGTTGCATAATTCTTTTTGCTTTCTTTTGTTTAAGTTGATTACTTTCCATTACTTTGTCTAGATCATTAATTCATTGTTCTGTTTCTTCCAGCCTACTGTTCATTCCGTCAAATATGTTTCTCATTTTATTTATTGAGGCTTTTGTCTCTGCTATGTTATTCCTTATCTTTATATTAAGGGTGTCACTCATGTCTTCCACTCTTTCCTCAAGTCGTTATTTATAGCTATTGTGCTTAGATCTCTAGTTGTAGTCTTGTCCTGTTCTTTCATTTGGGATAAATTTGTCCTCCCATTTTTTTCTTAAGTGTCTGTGCCTGTTTCTGTGTGTTACAAAATCAGCTATATCTCCCATTCTTGAGGGCAATGGCCTTATGAAGAAGTGTGCAGTGTTCCCTTTTGCTAGGGTCTGGCATTTCTGGGAGTGTCCCCAATGTGTGTTTTTTGTTGTTTTGTCCTGGCTCCTTTACCCTTCAGACCAGTTGCCTGCAGAGCTTCTCTTTGCCTGTTGTGGGCAGTGTTTTGTCCTGCATCTTAATGTGGTGTATTTTAACTAGGTGGCCCTCTGGTCTATTTTTGAACTGATACCTGTCACCACCCTTGCAGACAAAGAGGCTCAGTACAACTCCTGTAATGAGAGACATGGTGTGAGCAGGGGTTTGGGCTGGCCCTCTGGGAGAGGGTCCCTACCAACCTAGGACTGAGGCAAGGGTAACTGGAAGGGAAGTTCTGGAGTCCAGGGGCCAGGGATTGATGCAGCAAGTTAAGTTTGTACTGTGCTGGTTCCCACAGGTGACTCTGTGTTTATGCTGGGGGTAGGGGAGGGAAATGCCATAGGTCAGTTCTTTTGTTCCTGGAGGAAGTCTTTCTGTAAGGCTGCCTCTCTAGTATGTGTTGGAAGTTGAGTGAATACCCTCCCCCACTGTGTGCTTCAGGCACTCTTTAGATCACTCTTTCCTTACTGTAGCTGAGGTTGTTTGTCTGCCTTAAGAGCAACACAATACCCTCTGGGCTCTATCTCAGCCACACCCACTGACTTTTAAAACTCCTAAAACTCCAGACTTTATGCCCTGCTAGTTGCAAGAACTCAAGGCCCTAGTGGCTTTCCAAAACAAGTACTTTGAGGATTTGTTTTCCTGATGTTGTCCCCTTTGTGTTAGTGTGCCTCTCACCCTGCTCCACAGCTCCCTCCCCACTGCAGCACTCATGATCCCTTTCTCTCCCAAATCACATCTCCACACTTCCTACCTTCTTAGAAAAGGCCTCTTCCCTACCTTTAACTATGGAGTTTGTTCTGCCAGTCTTAGTCAATTTCTGGGATATTTAAGATGATTTGATAGTTATCTAGTTGTGTTCATGGGATGAGACGAGTCTCCATCCTCTTAATCTGCAGCCATCTTCCAATTCCTGGGGTTTTGTTTTGTTTTTGTTTTTGTTTTGCTTTAGCACTTTGAATGTATCATTTCACTCCATTTAGTCCTACACAGTTGCTGCTGAAAAAAAATCTGCTTATTAACAGATTTTCTTGTATCTAACAAATTGTATTTCTCTTCCTGCCTTCCTGCCTTTAAGATTCTCTCCTTGTCTTTAACCTTTCATAATTATGATTTGTCTTTGTGTGTGTCTCTTTGGGTTCCTCTTATTTGGAACTCTCTGGGCCTCCTGGGTCTGGATGTCTGTTTCTTTTCCCAAGTTAAAGAAGTTTTCAGATAAGTTTTCTGTTCATTTATCTCTCCCTTCTTCTGGGATCCTTATAATGCAAATGCTAATCTGCTTGATTTTGTTCCATAAATCCCTTAATCTATGTTTACTTCATTTCATTCTTTTTTTCTTTTTGCTGCTTTGATTGGGTGAGTCTTTCTGTCCTGTTCATTGATCCTTACTTCTGCTTCATCTAGTCTGCTGTGAACCCCTTTAGTGTATTTTTCATTTCAGCTATTATATTCTTTTGTTCTGTGGCTTCTGTTTATAATTTCTTAATATTTTCTCTTTTTGTTAAATTTCTCACTGTGTTCATCTATTCTTCTCTCCAGTTTGGTGAGCCTCTATATCACCATTACTTTGAACTCTATCAGGTAAACTGATTATGTCAATATCATTAAGGTATTTATCTGAGATTTTATCATGTGCTTTCATTTAGAACTATTCTTCTGTTTGTTAATTTTGGTTGATATTTGTGTTTGTTTCTATATATTCGATGAAACAACCACTTCTCTCAGTCTGAAAGGGTTGGCCTTCCATAGAAGATGAATCTTATCATTCAACTAGGGCCCAGCTCTTGATTGTCCATCAAATTTTTGTGACTTCCCAGTGACTTATTTTATTTTTAATAGCTCCTACTAGTTGAGGTCCCAAAAAGTAGGAGCTCATTATGCATGTGGACTCCAGGTGATTGGAAGTGAGACCCTCAGATAATAGCTTTGAAAAAATGCACTATATACAGTCCTTTGGGATCTTAAGTTTTAGCTCCACTGGTCTCCAAGGCTAGGTGACCTGGAGTTGTCTCCTGGGCAGCAGTCACAAAAATTGGGACTCCAGACTGGTTTATAAGCTCTTTTCTGGGAGATACCAGTGAGATAGAAAGAGAGCACATAGATGGGATCCCTCAGCATATAATCACTAAAAACACTTCTATAGCCTCTACATGTGTGTCCAACTTGGAGACTGCCCCTAAGACCAAAGCTCCAGGACTAACAAGTAGGCTTTTGTTGGGGGGAAGGGAGGGAAATTATGAAAGGCTGGGAGTATGTTTTACTATGCTGTTTGTGCAGTGCCCTGGGGTGGCAGCCTGTCAAGAGCTATCTCTTTGGTTGTTATAATCCAGAGGAGCTAAGAATGCTAGGCCTTGTGGCCACCAGCTCCAGGGCAACAAGAAGTATCCCTTGGGTGGCAGCTGCAAAAACCAGGGCACCAAACATAAAAACTGGGATAAGTATGAAGATAGTGCTCACTCTCTGAAGTCTCAGGGAAAGTATACAGATGTGTGTTAAATTAGAAACCTGCCCTTTAGGCCGCAGCTGTAATGATAAACTAATAGACTGCTTTCCAGAAATATTGAGTTACTAGGTCTGTGATTTTCACTATGCCCTGGGGGTAGCTGTTTAAGAACTCTTTCTCCATTGGTTATAGTTTTGTGGGACCCACAAACATAATCCTGACTAGCCACCAGAGCCAGATGATGTAGAGGCTTCCCCTGGTAGCAGATACAAAAATCAAAACGTGATTTGTATGGTACTCATGAGTTGGATGGAGTAAGGCAGAAGGAAAGCACCAAATTGAATTTACCAGCCTCCATCCCCTGACAACCCCTCCATAGACCCGTGTGTCAAACCAGAAGAATTTCCCTAAAGCCAAAGTTCTTGGATAAGTAAATAGACCTCTCTCTCAGAAAGACTAGAGGTAAAAAAGAAAAAAGAAAAAAAGAAAAAAGAAAGAAAGACTAGAGGTGTGTTTCAGTCTACTTTCTGTGGAGTGCCCTGGGAGTGGTAGTCTGCTCAAAACTCTCTCTCTCATTGTTACAGTTTTATGAGACTCAGGAATGAAAGCCCTCTGGCCTTCAGAGCCAGGCAATCAAGGAACACCCCCTGGATGGCAGTTGCAAAATCCTGATCACCAGACAAAAAAAATCAGACACCAGACATCTATAGAAGCTCTCCTTGGGGAGATTCTAGCACTCTGGAGTGCAACAGATGCCCCTCCCCAACTCTTTTTTGATCCTAAGAACATTTTGCTCTATTTACAGTCTCTAAAACTCCCCCGTAGGTCAGGTCTTCATGGGTACCTCTCCAGTTATGGTAATTATGGCCTCCTGGTTTCTAGTCTCTGTTACTTTGGGGCCCTATCCTTCCCATGATGTTATTTCTCAGAGTCCACAGTCTCTCTATGATTTGTTTCTCCCTCTGATTTACCCCAATTCTCTTTTCCTTTCCTTCTCACCATGTCCTCCATGTTATTCCTTATGCTCCACAAGTAAGTGACACCGTATGATAATTTGCCTTCTCTGCTTGACTTATTTCACTCAGCATAGTCTCCTCCAGTCCTCTTCATGTTGATGCAAAAGTTGGGTATTCATCCTTTCTGATGGCTGTGTAATATTCCATTGTATATATGGGCCACATCTTCTTTATCCATTCGTCTGTTGAAGGCCATCTTGATTCTTTCCACAGTTTGGTGATGGCCATTGTTGCTATGAACATTGGGGTACATGTGGCCCTTCTTTGTACTGCATCTGCTTCTTTGGGGCTGGTAGTGGGTATTGAGGAGGGCACGTATTGCATGAAGCACTGGGTGTGGTGCATGAACAATTAATCTTGGAAGACTGAAAAAATAAAATAAACATTTTTTGGGGAAAAAAAAAAACCACTGAGATACCACCTTACAGCAGTTAAAGTGGCCGGAATCAACAGGACAGGAAACAAGTGTTAGAGAGGATGTGGAGAAAGGGGAACCCTTTTCCACTGTTGGTGGGAATGCAAGTTGGTGTAGCCACTTTGGAAAACAGTGTGGAGATTCCTGAAAAAGTTAAAAATAGAGCTACCCTATGACCCTTCCATGATGTTATTGAGTCCAGTTTGATGACCCAATGTGCAGAGGAGGCTATCAACAAACTTTTTAGTGCTTCATGCCCTTCTCACCAGTGCCTTCCCATCCCCTTGGTGCAATCTTCCTCTTGGCCTTCTCATGGAAGATAGTCATTTGTAGCTCTTCTATCTTTCACCATGTGCTTATTCCCACATGTTCAATTTTCTTAGTCTCTGTTCCTTCCTCTACATCTACCTACTTTGCTGAGATTTGGCTACCATTTTTCTCTAGTCTTTTAAAATCCACCTCTATAGTGGGTTGGCTCCATTCTAGGATACCTAACTAGGGTGTTAAATCTCTTATCCTTAAAAAGATCCTTAATTATTGCTTACCTCACTTTATATTCTGATCCCTTTGATCACACACTCAAAATATACTCCCCTGGCTCCTGTTTGGTCACAGGCGAGCTGATCATTTCAATTATTTAGGTGAATAGTTTTTTTCCTCCCATATCAGGCCCATCATGTCCCCAACTGCATTGTGCTAAGGCTTAATCTTTAGTTATTGTCCTGAGAGCTAGAAGAGAGAGTGCTTGTTGCCTTGTGTGTGGGAGTGAGGGTCTTCTGGGTTCTTACTAGGAAAGGGGAGTGGCATCCCTGTAATCCCAGAAAGCCAATGGGATCTGAACAATCAGCATCCTCAGGGATCTCCACCCAGATGTCCCTGTCACAATTTTCACAATTGCAGGCTTTCCCCACCAAGGTCCTGACCTGCATATCTCAGACCTGCTTTGACTGGACATTCACACCTCTCCAGAGCTCTGAAACTTTCCAAGAACCCACTGTGCTATTGCATCTGTCTGCTTACCACGGGTGATGAAGATCTTTTTGGAATTCCCTATTGAAGCTATCTGACTCGCATGCTTAATCATTAACTACAAGTAAATAAATCTCACTCTCTTCTTTTTTTCCTGCAGGACATAAGTTCAACCTTACAATGACCAACCAACTCCACTGCCTTTGTGAGCACTGTTCCTCCATGTTTTTCAAATGCTTGTGTCATTGCACCTAGATCAGCAATATTCCCCACGGGTCATATTCCAAGGCCACTCCCAGTGACATCTTTAACAATTGAGCTTCCATCTTATCAGGGCCTATATGTGACCTAACCAACCAGGATTGTGTCTTCTTTACCTCCTAGCCAGTCTCAAGTCCTTATTTTGCTGCCTCTTTTCTTGGGACTCCTTGTGTTAGTCTGAGTCTAAATTGTAAGAATTTTGTTAGGAGAAATGCCTGTGTGAAAGAAAATGTCCAAGAGAACAGTCATCCCACCATGTATGTATGATAACCTGTAAAGGGGAGAAGGAGCTAAGGTTTATTAGAAATATTCTGGACTACTGTACCATCTAAGGATGGCTCCATAAGGCTATTGATGAAAGCCAGCCTCCAGTAGAGCTCCTGTCTCTTCAGGATTACTCAGCCACTAGCTGAGTGCCACCTGTGGGGAATACAGCCTTGGACCAAATGAAAGGACAAATGTTTGTACCCAGCAGTTAGGGTGCCTGGTCAATTGTGCTCTGTAGTTAGAGTTCTATGGGTGCAGCCCCCTCCACTGCAATAGTCTCAGCAAAGGGAACCATGCCTCTTCCTTCCAAGTCTCTTTCCATGCACCCTAGAGCCCATTGCAGGTGACAACTTTGCTACTGTGACTGTAATGGGGAAGTTACTATGAGTTCAAGGACATGAAAATTAATGCTTCATTTAGAGATTTTAAACTTTCTTTTAGGGGCCAAAGGGAGAAGCCAGATGTCATGGCTCAAGAGTCTGTGCAACCAGGACTCCATAGCAAGCACATCCCTTCTCTGGGAGTTTCCATGCTACCTGGGGCACACTGTCCTGAGAGTTGCCTTCTGACATCCAGCAACCATGGGGGTTTTAGAACTTTAAGAAATATTCCTTCTCTATTATGACACAACTGTGAATAAGTTACACTGTCAAGTTAGCTCAATTAACACGGGGGCCCAGTCAAGAACCTCACTGTGGAAGGGTATTTATTCAATTTACTTTCTGCAGGGGCTAAAGACAAAACCGATATCTTTATGAGACATTTGTGGTTTTGTTCTGGGGTAACAAACACCAATGAAAAAAAGCAGGAAGTTTTTACTTTAAGATGTTCTAAATGAACTATTTAATATACCAAATATAATGAGTTGATCCCCTGCTGACTTGCATTTGAGAATATAAATACATAATAAACTAAACTAAGCTACTTATAACCATTTAAAACTGCACACTCCCACAAACAACCTTGAATTTGCACGTTTTATTGTCTTTTTAATAAAAACTTTCCAAAGGGCAATCATCGTCCTTAACACAAATGCATACTGTAGCTCTTCCCTGACAAAAGATATTTTTGAGATTGCTTTTGACTAAATTATGACAGCAACTCCATTATCATTTAAATTACCACTTTATTTGTGTTGATTTTGCCTCTCTTGATTTTAGATTTTTTTAAAGAAATAAATTCATTTAACTCTGGATTTTATTTTTAATAATAAGTTCATTGCATTTTCCCAAAACTAACCATGCTATATAGAAAACATGCTTTAGATTAAGAAAAAAGTATATTTTTCAATCCTAAAAAAGGAAAAGTCTATAATAGTAACAGAATGCCTTGTGATCCTTGATTATGAATAGTAAGCACGTATTGAGACTCTTCAGGTTACACTGATGTTTTCATAGTATACTGATAATTAAACTTCACCTTCTTCATTAGATTTCACTTATTGTTTAAACAATAACTAAGACATCACCTGGAAACTTTTCTTTTATAACCTACCAACCAGTGGTTTGCTAGTGAACTGTGCTTACAATCAAAAAAGTCCTAATTGGTAACATTTCTGTGCTGATTTCTGTGATGTGAATTTCTAGCACTGATTTCTGCATTGTGAATGTCTGACCTCAGCTGATTCCAAGCTCCCAGGGTGATACAAGGATGTGGAATGGGAGGAGGTGAGCAGCATCTGCTTTAATGACTAAGTACAGGCCAGCTCTAGAATAACATTCTGCCAAATCTGTTTTTAACCAGCCCTCTTCTTTGATTGATTCTGTTTAGTATCCATGTACTGCATTCTCTATCTTTTAGATGAGCAAAATACACAAGCCCACTATCACAGACATGATGCAAATGCACTACACTCTTTAAGTACTCAGATACTAACATTAATGTTTGCATAGGGTTATTGTTACCACGAATCTCCACATATATTTCCCCCCGTTTGGTCATTATTACTGTCCTATGAAGTCAATATCATTTTTTCCTTTTTAGGTTTGGAAGCTGATGCTCAGGATCAGTAGCACCCTGACAGACCCACTGCTGAATTGGGACAGAGCAGTCTTATCTCACTCCATTTTGTCCACTCCTCTTCCCACTGGGCCTCTCCTGATTTTCATAGTGACAAGCTGGGGATTATGACCAGGGTAAGATTAAAGCTTTGACTTTGATCTTTTTGAGGGATAAATTGGTAAACTTCCTAGAATACAGTTTTTAAATATCCATTTTGTGGGTGATAAAGAGATGCAGTGGCTCTTTGTGAGAAAGATCAAGCACAAGACACACCTGAGGTAGGGAAGACAGTCAGTGGAAAAGCACAATAAGGCATCATGGCTGGAGCTGAGCCCCTACCATCTCTTCCTCACTGGGCCCAGTACCACCAGATGGGGCAAGGATAGGACACTTCCTCTTTAGAACACCTGTCTAAGTATGGACAAAACACCAAGGCCCTTTTCTTTGTTCTTCTTTGCACAGCTGAGAAAGCTTGGGATTTTCAAAAGAAATTTACTAAAACATCACCGGAAAACAAACAATGAGCGAACAAAGGCAAAAACCAAAAAGGCAAAAATAGCCTTCGAAGTTTTGACATGGAGACCCACAGAAGCTCATCCTCTCACCATGCATGCAAGCTTGTTTAGCAACACACACTGTCTGACAAGCAGAGCCCTTTCCTTATAATCTTTGTACCTTTTCCCCTTCTGCTTTGTCACAGGAGAATCCTGTTACTTCCTGAGGGAGAAAGGGTACAAGATGAATGGGTTGGTGCTGGTGCTGGCAAATGCAGCCCTCCTCTCCAGAGGTTACCAGATGCAAAGGGAGAAAGTGCTGGATGACTTTCATATAGCACAATGGGTGGGTACCTGAGCTTGGGAGCTAGGTAACATGGGGTAGTGCCCAAAGTAAGGGGATAGGATGAACTCCTCAGTCCTCGGCCAGTAAGGTGGAAATAACTATCTCTTAACTCTTACTGGGAGCTGTGAAGATAGAACGAAATGACACAGTTGGTGGACTGAGCACAACACTGGACTCATAATAAGCCCTCAGGATGGACCACTAATGTCACCAACAGCAGCTGATTTGAGCCTGACATTTACAGGGGAATCTTACCCTAGTTCTTTACAGGGGCAAATGACAGCAGCATACCCATGTATATAAATAGGTCTTACATTAGCATAAATTCTTGAATTCTATGCCTATAGCCTAAAGATTCTGGCCACAGGTTCTGTTCTGTCAGTAGTCAGTCAACCCTCCCACAAGCACATTGGAGTGCTCATGGGGAGTCCTAGGTCCTGGCTTTCATGACCACCTAAGGAAAAATGAGGAAGGCAAAAGGAGAGAAGATGGGCAAAGAAGGCAAGAGAAAGGAAGAGTAAACCATTCAAGATAACAGTATTGAGTTCCAGGCTTTGGGAATGTGCTACCTAATGCTAAAAACCTGAAGAAATAGAGAAATGGTACAAGTGAAATTTGCTTTGGGAATCTTAAGACTCAAAAACCAAGAAAGTCTAGAAATGTGCAGCATCTTTTGGAGAGGACCTATATCACCTAGGACTTTCTTTACTGTTACCGAAACTTTCCATTTCTTGATTCTGCTTTGTCCTTTATGCTTTGCCTATACATAAGGAAAATAGAGTGTTACATGCAACAGAGCATTTTTTTACTTTTTTTTGAAAAATAGAAGCCATTTTTTCCCAAATTATGTTTTATACCATAGATGCCAAGACAGCAGGAACAGTGTCTGCCTTGATTATTTTTGAAATTGCAGGCTTAGAACAAAGCCTAAAAGATACTCAAATATGTTGGTTTGATGAATAAAGGAGACTCTAAATAATAAAACCAAAAAAATTGCTAATTTAGAACTTCCAACTAAAGATTAGAAATAAAGAGGCTAACTCTCTTCTCATCTCTGGAAGTCACAAGAATGAACAGTGAACAACAACAGCAAAAACGAAAATGAAGTAAAAAATCCCATCTCCCCATTTTTAATAAATTAGGAAGGAATTCAAGAATATGAATAATTCCATCCAGACAAAGTGACATTTTATATTTTGGTTGCCTCCACACCTTGTACCCATTCTTTTTTCCTAACTGGACTCTGGTCTCCTGGCCATGTGGTTCTAGTGGAATTGAACTTTCCCCAGCTAGAGCAGTGGACTCTGATTAGCTTGAGACACTCTCAACCCCTTAGACTGAGATTATTGGTTCAAGACTGGGGACATGGCCCAAGTTATATCCATAACGGCCTATTTTTTTTTAAAGATTTTATTTATTTATTTGACAGAAAGGTCACAAGTAGGCAGAGAGGCAGGCAGAGAGAGGGGGAAGCAGGCTCCCCACTGAGCAGAGAGCCCAATGCGGGGCTCGATCACAGAACCCTGAGATCATGACCTGAGCTGAAGGCAGAGGCTTTAACCCACTGAGCCACCCAGGCGCCCCCATAATGGCCTATTAGACTCATCTCTAATACTTTCACTGGAGAAGCAGTTCCTTTCTTTTTCCTCCTGGAAGTAACTGAGAATTATATTGGCACATTTATTCAGCCAACCTCTTTAGACCACCAAAAAAGGCCTGCTTGAGAACTCCAAGGATGTGAAGCCAAGAAACAGAAAGAAAACAGTCCATGGTCACATTGCTTAAGGCCTGGATAAATCTCACTTGAAGCCAGATATGCCCTTGGGATCATCAGCTGTGGTACACAGTTGACTTTGTTTATATTTAGGGCTCTTTTAATTGGGTTTTCTACAGCTTAAATATGTATCTGAAGTGGAACTATCTCAAAGCTGATATGCACCTCTCAAGATTTTTAGATTGCTTTGTAAGTAAGTGGATCTTGAGGAATCTGATGAACCTATATTTGAAAATCAAAGGGTGACAGTGTGGATATGTGAGAGAAGTAGAAGGATACATACAGTTTCCATCCTGAAGAGTAGTAGGAAATGTAGGTCAACACTGGAAATTATTATTTATTTCCTATGAACAGGGCTTCTTAACCTTGAGAAATAGGTGTAAGTAAGAAATTCTTAATCTGAGTCATGTGAGCAGAGAAAAATCAATGCTAAATCATTGTCAATATTAAACCTAATTAACTTTTGATCTTTGAGGCATCTCTGGAAATACTACCCAGCTGCTGCTTAGGAGATCATTTCACTTCAATAAAGTGAAACTGCCAAGTATAAGAAAAGAACTATATCCCTTGGTGGTAGATTTTGTGGAAAAAATATTTAGTGACAATAGAACTGATCAGAAGCCATTGACTGTACCAGTCAACACTCTCTGCCTTCTCTATCTTGTTTTTGAACAAATGGTGGGTACAGATAAAAATGTCTCAATGAAAATATGAGTAATAAGCAGAAAGGATTCATATATTTCTGGACTATGTGTTCAAGCATCACAAATTTTTAAGTGGAAGTAAAGGAAAATCACAAGCAAAGAGCAAAGAATGTACTTAAAAAGAAAACTCAGAACTTAGAAAGGCAATCAATGATAATAATATACTTTTACAGGGAAAAAATCAGTAGTTTAAAAAAGTATTAGAATATATATCACTGAGCTGAGTCAGTAATATAAGAAAATTACCCAGCAAAGTTAAATAAAAAGAGATCACAAATAAAGTGAAAAATATCTAAAACAAGATAGAAAATAACTAAATTAAACATAGTTGGTGTTCCTGAAGAAGTGAAGTGTTTTTTTCTTAAACAAAAAAGTAAAAGTACTCAAATGTAATAGAATGAAACATTTCTAAAATAAAAACAAGACCAGAAACTACAGACACACTGTACCAGGGAAAAACCGATAACAGAATTATTAACACTGAGTCATACCTTGATAAAGTTGTTGAGCTTTAAGGATAATAAGCAAATGCTGTAGACATCAAGACAAAAAGCAAGTCACTTGTAAAGGTGAGCCTCAAACTTCTCTAGAGGAGCATACAATGCTTTAAGATAAAGTAAAAAATGCTCTGGAATTCTGAAGAAGGAAGAATGTGACCTAAAAATTTCCTACCCAGTCAAATTATTAATTCACTATCTAAAAACTTAGACACATAATAGCCATGAAGGATTTTTGGAAAATTTCTTGACAATTGTATTTATTCTACTAAGAGATGAATCAAAAAACTGAAAGGGAAGAAATAAGTGAGGGAGAAAAACTATATGAGACTCTTGACTCTGGGAAACAAACTGAAGGTTGCAGAAAGGAAAGTGGGTGGGGGAATGGGGTAACTTGGTGATGGGCATTAAGAGGGACACTTGATATGATGAGAACTGGGTGTTATATGCAACTAATGAATCATTAAACATTATATCAGAAACTATTGTTGTACTATATGTTGGCTAATTGAATTTAAATTAAAAAAAGTAAAGAACTAAGGAAGACAGGAAGATCAAAGTGAAGAACACTTTGGACATTACATATAAATACAGGGATAATTATATCTATTTAATAGGATCAAATCAACTCTGACAAATTTTTAAAAACCTTAATTTTAGAGTAGTTTCAGGTTTACAATAAAATTAAGAGAAAGATAGAGAGACTTCACATATATCCTTTGCCCCAACATGTGCACAACCTCCCCCATTATCAGCATGGCTAATCAAAATGGTACATTTTTACCAAAGATGAGCCTACATTGACACATCATAATCACCCCAAAATCCATAGTTTACCTAAAAGTTTACCCTTGCTGTTGTACATTCAATGTGTTTAGATATGTATCCACCATTATAATATCATACAGAGTATTTTCACTGCCCCTAAAATCCTTTATGCTCTGTCTATTCTTTCCTACCTTCCCACCCCCTGAGAACCCCTTTTCTTTTTACTGCCTCCATAGTTTTGCTTTTTCCAGAATGTCATATAGTTGGTGGAGTCATATAGTATGTAGCATTCTCAGATTGTCTCCTTTCACTAGTAATATGCATCTAAGTTTCCTTTATGTCTTTTCATGGCTTGGTAATTCATTTCATTTCAGTGCTAAATGATATTCCACTGTCTGCATGTGCCACTTTAATTATCCATTCACCTCCTGAAGGCTATCTTTGTTGCTACAAGTTGGCAATTATGAATAAAGCTACTATGAATATATGTGTACAGGCTTGGTACAGACATTAGTTTTCAGCTCCTTTGGGTAAATACCAAATAGTGTGATTGCTGGATTGTAAGGGAGAATAGTTTTATAAGAAACCATGAAACTGTCTTTGAAAGTGGCTGTACTATTTCACATTCTCATCAGCAAAGAATGAGAGTTCTTGTTGCTCCATGTCCTCACTAGCATTCAGTTTTGTCAAATGTCCCATATTTTGGACATTATAATAAGTGTGTAGTGATATCTCATTGTTTTAATTAACTCTGTCACTATTTAAAATGTGATGGCAAGTTTGGTGATAAGTTACCAAGAAATGAGAAATAATAAGGTCAAGAACTGACAGAATTATAGTTACATAAGAGAATATAAATGTTGTGATTCTTCATAGAACAGAAGTAATTATAACGTAACAAATATCTGGAAATAACAGAGTGAAAAGAAGTAAGGAGAAAATTTAAGTGCTCTCACATCCTCATATATTATATCAGAGAACCAATGAAAATTATAGTTAATTAGTACAATTTTATGATAAAATCCAAAGTTAAAAAATACTTAAAAGGCAAATGAATGATAATGAGGATTCTTTTGGTGACCATAGAATTTAAAATCAGGGAATATGAATTTTTTTATAGTTCCAGCTTTTAGCTTATTTCTGTGTTTATTTTGGTTAGACAGACTTGAAAAACTTGTGATATATACAGATAATTAGTTGTAATTGATTTTTTTTTTAACTTAACAGACAGTTTTGGAATCTCAGGGTATTCTTTGATCAATCTTATCTATAAATCAAAGTAATAAATATGTCGAGTTGAGTAACTAAAAGATCACAATTGCTTGCATTTCTAAATATACAGATGTTTGTTTGAGAAGGAATCAATGAATGGATTCTTCAGGTAATTAACATGTGTATTATTTGACTAAAAAACGTATTCTGTACATACATCCAAATACATGTATGACATTAGACTTTTGGGCTGCCATAACAAAATACCACAGACTGGGTAGCTTAAATAACAGACATTTATTTTCTCATAGTTTTGTAGATGATGAGAGGTCTAAGATGCCAATATAGTTGGCGTCTGGTGAGATTTCTCTTCTTGGCTTGTAGATGGCCACTTTCTGGCTGTGTGCTCATGTGGTCTTTTCTCTTACCAGTGGGAAGATAGAGTTCCCTGGTCTCTCATTTTCTTATAAGGATACCAGTTCTATAGGATTAGGGTCCACCCTTATGACCTCATCTAGCCTCAATTAGCTCCCTATCTCTAAAGACAATCACATTGTGGGTTAGGACATATGAATTTCAACATATGAGTTTTGAGGGAATGCAATTTAGTTAAAGTTACTAGTAATAGTTTAATATGTTCCATAATATCTTTTTCAGAAATCTTAAATACTTCATATTTACCTCTGTCAAATTTATTCACATCTTAAAATTTATTTTATGTTGTACATTACCTCAAAATAGAAGAATTCACACAACAGGTAATTAATTATAAATGTATACTGAATTATGTCAGAGTATTAATTAAATGTGCAAAATACAAGTCTTATAGCCAAGTTATGATAATGGTTTAGTTAATGGAGATTCTTTATCATTTAAAAGTAGTGATTTATTGTGTATTGAAATATTTGGTTTAGAATCTTTCTTTGACAACCAACTTCATTTCTCCTGAAATTAAATACTGAAGATAACTATCTCACATCATATAACTGAAAATTTTATAATAGAAAACTACAAAATTGGTATTAGAAAAAGAAAGATGGGGGCACCTGGGTGGCTCAGTTGGTTAAGCCTCTGCCTTCAACTCAGGTCATGATCTCAGGGTCCTGGGATCAAGCCCCACATGGGGCTCTCTGCTTGGTGGGGAGCCTGCTTCCCCCTCTCTCTCTGCCTGACTCTCTGCCTGCTTATGATCTCTCTCTCTGTCAAATAAATAAATAAAATATTTTTTTAAAAATTAAAAAAAAAGAAAAAGAAAGATGTTAGATGTATAAAAATTGGGTGAGAACAGGTAAAGTTATCATTATTTCCAGATCATATAATTATATACTTGGGTAAAAAACAAAACAAAACAAAAAATTAAGTGTACTGCTGGTGCGAATATGAAATAGTACAGCTTCTATAACAAATGGTATGGTGATTCCCTAAAAAATTAAAATATCATTACTACATCATCCTGCAACTTTGCTTCTGGACATATCCCAAAAGAATTGGAAGTAGGAGCTCACACACAGATATTTGCACACTCATATTCATAGCAGCATTAGTCACAATAACCAAAAGGTGGAAGCAACCCAAATGCCAATTGATGAATGAATGGATAAACAAAATGTGGTAATTCTACATAATAAAATGTCACTTGGCCTTTAAAAGGAATAAATTGGGGCGCCTAGTGGCTCAGTGGGTTAAAGGCTCTGCCTTCAGTCCTGGGATCCAGCCATGCATTGGGCTTTCTGCTCAGCAGGGAGCCTGCCTCCCCCTCTCTCTCTGCCTGCCTCTCTGCCTACTTGTGATTTCTGTCAAATAAGTAAACAAAATCTTTACAAAAAAAAGTAATAAATTCTGGTACATGCTACAACATGGATGAATGTTAAGGACATTATGTTCAATGAAATAAGCCAGGCACAAAGGGGCACATACTGCATGATTCTACTTATTTGAGGTTACTATTATAGTCAAATTTCTAGAGTCAGAAAGTAGAATTATAGTTTCCAGGGCCTGGGAGAAGAGAGTAATGGAAAGTTATTGATGGTTAAATTAATTAGTACAAATATTCAGTTTGGGAAAATGAATTCTAGAGATGGATCATGATGATACTTGCACAGCTCTGTGAATGTCATTAAACTATACACTTAAAAATGGTTCAAATGGTAAATTTTATGTGATGTATATTTTATTACAATTGAAAAAAAAAAAAGAAAAGTAAGAAACTGTTACCAACACCCCTTTCTATTCCCCAAAATTCAGAATATTGGTTGAGTATACAATTAATATATACAAGTCAATAGCCTTCATATACACAAAACACACAAACAAAAACAAAAACAAAATAAAACACCCTAAACCAAGAAATAACAGAAATGATAATCAAAGACCCTATTTTTAAAATTTTGTTTTGTTTTGGCTTAATATGAATAACATAAAATTACCATTTTAATCATGTTTAAATGTGCAATTCAGTGGCATAAAGTATATTCACAATATGGGCAAACATCACCGTTATCCTTCTACAGAATTTCTTCATCATCCCAAACAGAAACTCTGGACCTATTTAACAATAATTGCCTCCACTACACCCTTCTCCTATTCCTTGGTAACCTCTACTCTATTTTATGTCTCTATGAATTTACCTAGCTTGGGTACCTCATATAAGTGCGACCATGGGGAAACTTGTCCTTTTTGTCTGGTTTATTTCACTTAGCATTTTCAAAGTTCATCCATTTTGTAGCATGCATCAGATTTTTCTTCATTTTCAGAATGAATAATATTCTATTCTATAATGCATATCTTGTTTATCCATTCATCTACTGATAGATACTTGGGTTTTTCCACTTTTGGGATATTGTGAACAAACCATGAACATCACTGTACAATGTCTCAGTCTCTGTTTTCAATTCTTTTTAGAGTTGAATTGTTGGCTAGGACTTCTAATACTATGTTGAATAGCAGTGGTGATAGTGGACAGTCCTGATCTTAGGGGAAAAGCTTTCAGTTTTTCCCCATTGAAAATGATATTTGCAGGCGCCTGGGTGGCTCAATTGTTGAGCGGCTGCCTTCAGCTCAGGTCATGATCCCAGGGTCCTGGGATCGAGCCCCGCGTCGGGCTCCCTGCTCGGCGAGAAGCCTGCTTCTCCCGCTACCATTCCCTCTGCTTGTGTTCCCTCTCTCGCTGTGTTTCTCTCTGTCAAATAAATAAAATCTTAAAAAAAAAAAAAAAGAAAATGATATTTGCTGTCAGTTTTTCATAGATGGTTTTTATGATATTGAGGTATGTATCCTCTATCTCTACACTGTGAAGAGTTTTGATCGAGAAAGGCTGCTGTACTTTGTCAAATGCTTTTTCAGCATCTATTGAGAGTATCATATGGTTCTTGTTCTTTCTTTTATTAATGTATTGTATCAGGTTAGGTTATGTATTTGAGACCTTTCTTATTTCTTAAAAAAGGCTTGTATTGCTATATACTTTCCTCTCAGGACCACTTCTGCTGCATCCCAAAGATTTTGAACAGTTGTGTTTTCATTTTCATTCGTTTCCATGAATTTTTTAAATTCTTCTTTTATTTCCTGGTTGACCCATTCATTCTTTAGTAGGATGCTCTTTAGCCTCTATATATTTGAGTTCTTTCCAACTTTCCTCTAGTGGTTGAGTTCTAGTTTCAAAGCATTGTGGTCTGAAAATATGCAGGGAATGGTCCCAATCTTTTGGTATCAATTGAGACCTGATTTGCGATCCAAGATGTGATCTATTCTGGAGAATGTTCCATGTGTGCTCGAGAAGAATGTGTATTCTGTTGCTTTGGGATGGAATGTTCTGAATATATCTGTGATGTCCATCTGGTCCAGTGTGTCATTTAAAGCCTTTATTTCCTTGTCGATCTTTTGCTTAGGTGATCTGTCCATTTCAGTGAAGGGGGTGTTAACAGTATGGAGTTCCTCAAAAAGTTGAAAATAGAGCTACCCTACCACCCAGCAATTGCACTACTAGGTATTTGCCCTAAAGATACAAATGTAGTGATCAGAAGGGGCACATGTACCCAAATGCTTATAGCAGCAATGTCCACAATAGCCAAACTATCAACAGATGAATGGATAAAGAAAATGTGGTACACACACACACACACACACACACACACACACACACACACACAGGAATACTATGCAGCCATCAAAACCCCCCCAAAATCTTGCCATTTGCAATGATGTGGATGGAACTAGAGGGTATTAGGCTAAGTGAAATAAGTCAATCAGAGAAAGAATTATCATATGATCTCACTGATACGAGGAATTTGAGAGACAAGGTGGGTGGTTGTGGGGGAAGGGAGGGAAAAATGAAACAAGATGGGACCGGGGATGGAGACAAACCATAAGAGACTCTTAATCTCAGGGTTGCTGGGGTGGAGGGGGTGGGAGGGATGGGGTGGCTGGGTGATGGACATTAGGGAAGCTATGTGCTATGGTGGTGCTGTGAATTGTGTAAGACTGATGAATCAGAGACCTGTATGCCTGAAACAAATAATAGATAATATGTTAATAAAAATAAATAAATGTAATAATAATAGACTAAAAAAGGAGTAGAACTGTTGGATCATATGGTAATTCTATTTTTAATTTTTTTTGAGGAGCCATTGAACTTTTTTCTGCAGCAACTGTACCATTTTACCTCCCCATCAGCAATATATAAAGGTGGCAATTTTTTCATAACTTTGCCAACTTGTAAATTTGTGTTTTTGTTTTGATAATAACTATACTAGTGGGAGTAGAATAGAATAGTATCACATTGTTGTTTTGATTTATACTTCTCTAATGATAAGTGATATTGAGCATCATTTCATGTGCTTATTAGCCATTTGTGCATCTTTAGAGAAATGTATATTTAAGTCCTTGGCTAATTTCTAATCGAGTTTTTTTGTTTTCTTGGTTTTTTTTTTGGCTTGTTTGTTTGTTTGTTTTGTTTTGTTTTTATTGGATTGTAGAAGTCCTTCACATGTTCTGGATAATAATCGCTTATTAGATACATTACTTACAAATATTTTCTTCCATTCCTTTGTTATTTCATTCTTTTGATAATAAATATCCTTTGATGTGCACATTTTTATTTGATAAAATGTGCAATTTATCAATTTTTTTTGTTGTTGTTTATTGTTTGGTGTCACATCCAAGATATCATTGTCAAATCCAGTATCATAAAGATCTCCCCTAGGCTTTATTCTATAATTTTTATAGTTTTAGCTCTAGTTTAATTGTGATCTTTGATCCCTTATGACTTAATTTTTATATATGGCACAAGGTAAGAATCAATTTCATTCTTTTGCATGTGAACATTCAGTTTTTCCACAATGTCTGTTGAAAAAAAAATGTCCTTTCCTTCCATGAATGGTCTTGGCATGCTTGCTGAAAATCAGTTTATCATGTCATTTCTGGGCTCTCTATTCTAACCTATTGGTATATGAATATAGATATAGATATAGATCTATATATATATTTTTTTGTGCCAGTGCAATACGGTGTTGATTATAGTCACTTTTTTTTTTTTATAGTCACTTTTTTTTTTAAAGATTTTATTCATTTGACAGAGAGAAACACAGCGAGAGAGGGAACACAAGCAGAGGGAATGGTAGCGGGAGAAGCAGGCTCCCTGCTGAGCAGAGAACCTGATGTGGGGCTGGAGCCCAGGACCCTGGGATCATGACCTGGGCCAAAGGCAGATGCTTGACGACTCAGCCACCCAGGCGCCCAGATTATGGTCACTTTTTATTAAGTTTTGAAATCAGGGAGTGTGAGTTTTCCATCTTTGTTCTTCTTTTTCAAGATTGCTTTGGCTATTCAGGGGCCACTGAAATTTTCCATATGAATTTTAGAAGGGAAGAAATTCTATTTCTGCAAAAATGTCATTGAGATTTGATAAGGATTGCATTGACTCCATAGAGTGCTTGAGTGTACTATTTATCTAAACAATATTAAACCTATAATCCATGAATACAAGATGTCTTTCCACTTATATACCTTCTTTAATTTTTTTCAGCAAAAAAACTGTAGCTTTTGGTGTACAAGTCTTTCATCTTCCTGATTACATTTATTCCTAAGCATTAAAATTGATGCTACTATAAATAGATTTTCTTTTATTTTCTTTTTGAGTTTTTAATTTTTAGTGTGTAGAAATGAAATTGATTTTTTTGTGTGTTTGTTCTGTATCCTGCAATTTCGCTGAATTTGTTTAGTAGCTCTAACAGTTTTTTTTTCCTTTGGTGTGTGTGTGTGTGTGTGTGTGTGTGTGTGTGTGTGTGTTGGGTTGTTTACATGTAAGATCATGTCATCTGCTAACTGAGATAATTTTACTTCTTCCTTTCCAATTTGAATTCTTTGCATTTCTTTTTCTTGACTAATTGTTTTGGCTAGAACTTCATATTGAGTAGAAATAATCAAACCAGGCATTCTCTCCTTGTTCCTGATATTAGTGGAAAAGCTTTCAGCCTTTTGTCATTGAGTATGACGTTAGCCATGGGTTTTTCCTAAGTGGATTTTTATTATGTTCAGAAAATTTCTTTCTATTCCTAGTTTATTGAGTTGTTTTATCATGCAAAGGAGTTGAATTTTGTCACTTTTTTTTTTGCATCAATTGACATGATCATGTGCTTTTTTCTTTTTGTCCTCTTCCTCTTCCTCTTCCCCCTTTTCCCCCTCCTCCCCCTTTTTTCCCCCTCCTCCTCCTTCTTTTCCTACTCCTTCCCTTTCTCCTCCTATATTGGTCTGTACTTTTCTTGCAGAATCTTTGACTGGTTTTGGTATCAAGATAATTCTGGCCTCATAGAATGAGTAAAGAAGTGCTTCATGCTCTCCAATCCTTTGGGACAGTTTGAGAAAGAATGAATATTAACCCTTCTTTAAATGTTTGGTAGAATTCACCAGTGATGCAACCAGACCAGATCTTTTCTTTCTTGGGAAATTTTTGATCAATGGTTAAATCTGCTTAATAATCATAAAGAAGACCCTATTTTTAAAGGACCAAAAATGTATAAGTTGCCTCAAATAAACTTTATAAGAACTGCATGAGAGCCATATAAAAATAATTGTAAAACCCACTGGTATCTATCTCTGGGATTTGAAAAATATTGTCATACTATGTTCTTGAATAAGAAGACTTAGTGTTATTTTTAAAAACTGACAATATTTCTAAATTAATCCATAAATGTAATGCAATCTCAATAAAGTAGAAAAATATGTTTGAGTGGAAGTGCAGAGAAATCATGATAGGGGATTTTAAAATTCATATTGAAAATTAAATATGCTATTCCCAGAGAAATTCTGACCGAAAAAGGAGTAATGAGATAAGCCTAAAAAAAAACCCCTTATCTATAAGTTATAAAAAATCAAGTCTACAAGCTATGGAAGCATAAACATAATTAAAACAATGAGGTACTCATATACTAATAGGCTGATGAATTAATGCCCTGGATGATATACTATCAAGGGAAATGTTCATGTAACCTCTGGAACAATATAATACTCAGAAAATATATATTGTTTTTAAAATGGTATACCCAACTAGGTAATAATATGAACTTGGATTTATACCAGGTATCAAGACAAATTCCAGATGGATCAAATATTTGAGATGGAAAACAAGAAACTTTAAAAATAGAAGAAACCGTAGGAGAATTTATTTTATTACTTTTAGAAGTTCTTTCTAATGTAAATAAAATCCTGAAGCCAGAAAAATAAGATTGAAGAATTCAAGTACCTAAAAATAAACAATTTCTGCATGGCAAAAATCCATCAGAATAAAAGCTAAATGGTAAACAATAAAATAAGAAAATACATTTGCAACTCTTAACATAGGCAAAAGATCAATTCCCCTGATTTCTGTATATATATAAGCCAAATCAGTAAGAAAAAAGATCAATAACCCAATAGAAAAATAAGCCAAATATATAAGCAAACAATGGAAAATGAACTACGAAACTACAAATTATTTTTAATATATTGTAGATGCTCAATCTCATTTGTTATTAGGAAAATGCAACTTAAAATTACACTGAGATGCCATTTTTCACCTATCAGATTGGCAAATGCCTAAAAGCTTGATAAGTTTCCCTGTCAATGTGGGTGTAGGAAATATGTCTGCTAACACATTGCAAGTGGGAGTGTAGAATGTTACTTCTCAATGGTGAGTACTTGGCAACATCTGTCAAAAGTATAAATGCACTCACCCTTTGACCTAGCAATTCAATTTCTGGGACTTTACCTTACAGAAATACTTATACCTATACTACCTAATGTATGTACAAGATTATTACTCACTGCATCATTGTTCTTCTAGCAAACACTTGGAGACAACCTAAATATACAATGTAAGAGTGATTAAATAAATGATGGTACAGTCATCCAGTGGAATGCTATGTAGCTGAAATAAACAGTGAGAAAGCCTTGTATGTACAGATAGGGAACATGCCCCAAATACATTGTGAAGTTTTTTTTAAAAGAGCATGGCTTAAAAGTATGAGAATTATTTGCTTTTTTTTAATGGGAAGATAATATGCATAAAGTATCTCTGAAGAGATAGGCAAGAGGCTGATACATTGATTTCCTTCACAGAAGGGAATTTGGATGATTGTAACAAGGAGAGTTTTTTTACTGAATTCACTTTTGTATCAATTTTATTGTCATAATTTTTGTTTTTTAAAACAATTTTATTTCCTATTTCAAAGTTAGTAAATAAAATGTATGAAATAAAACAAAACTGTATTTCATCATTTAGTTGGTAAATTTTGGGAAACTGTGGCTATCTCTAAGCTTGGATTTGCCTGTCATGCTGTGACAATGTTCTTTTTTTTTTATTTGAAAGATTTTATTTATTTATTTGACAGAGAGAGATCACAAGTATGCAGAGAGGCAAGCAGAGAGAGAGGGGGAAGCAGGCTCCCTGCTGAGCAGAGAGCCTGATGCGGGGCTCCATCCCAGGACCCTGAGATCATGACCTGAGCTGAAGGCAGAGGCTTTAACCCACTGAGCCACCCAGGTGCCCCTGTGACAATGTTCTTATGTTTCTTTTGTATCATTGATTTAGCTGTCATGTCATGTTATTATAAATGTATGTGATTTATTGGAAGCATAAAAAAGTCTAACTAATACATGAAACATTATAATACATGAAAACTAGTATATGAAAGCTAATACATGAAAAATTCTCTCCCTTTGGTTGTTTTTTTACAAAATAATTAAAATTCCTTTGATTAATCACATGAGAGAATTTTGTGAAAATTAAAATTTTATTTTCTGAGTACTCATTATTTTGAAGACTAATTGAAAGTTTGCCAAATCTAGTCTTATCCAATTGAACCATAAAGATTTTACATAATTTTATTATCCAAATGAGTCAAGAATATTGAACTTTTTGCTATCACTTGCATTATCATAATGTTTGCAAATGACACATTGGGACCCTTTAGGGAGTTATGGATTTTGTTGGGTCATAGGTAGCTTTTTAAGAACATGAAATGCAATAAAATAGAATAGAAAATATCAGAGTGAATCACATGTAATAAAAATATATGTTCTGGGTTGTGACTAAAATTGTATTTATTACATACCAGGTACTAAGTGTTCTGGTGCTAGGGGACACAATGACAAACAAGACTGTTCCAGCCTTTATAAACTTTTTTTTTATTAATTACCTTAATTATTTATTAACATATAATTTATTATTTGCCCCAGGGTACATGTCTGTGAATCGTCGGGCTTACACATTTCACAGCACTTAACAGCACATACCCCCCCC
>CM053608.1:103989176-104011610 GCA_028646535.1 Procyon lotor
TATCAGACCTTTGTCTGTAGTGTCATTTGCGAATATCTTCTCCTATTCTGTGGGTTGCCTGTTTCTTTTGTTGACTGTTTCCTTCGCTGTGCAGAAGCTTTTCATCTTGACGAAGTCCCAAAAGTTCAATTTCGCTTTTGTTTCCTTTGCCTTTGGAGACATGTCCTGAAAGAAGTTGCTGTGGTTGATGTCGAAGAGGTTACTGCCTGAGCTCTGGCCATTATCTGGTTTCCAGGGCAGCAAGGAGGCTGTCAAATTTGTCCTTACTTGGTAGCTGCCATCTTCAGTCTTGCTGGTTGGAAGACAGAGAATCTGCTCTGTCCCAGGGAACTAAGAATGTGGTATAAGAGAATTCATACTTTTCACTGTGAGTTTTCCAGAAGAGAAAGATTCGAGGCAAAAAGAACAAAGGGCATGCTTGGGAGGCAGATGGCATAGTGGAAAGAGCCTCAGGTTAGATATGAGTGGATCTAGAAATGAATCTAATTCTAGTTCTGCCACAAATTTTCGGTGTGACTTTACACCAGTCAAATCACCTCTCTGGTGATTCAGAGAGGTTCATATTCAGATTCTTCAGAGATTCAGTTTCTTTATATCTGAAGTAAATAGCATTTACTGAATGATTTCTAAATTTACCCCCAGCACAAGTATATCATACTTCCTTAGCCTAAGAGAGATGGGATTTGATATGTGGAAGGCAAGGTTGAAACTGCCATTTGAAATAGACATCTTCAAGCCACTGCCATGTGGAGATTTGGTTGAAGGGAAGACAGATGTCTCTGGAAATAGAAAGTCAACTAAAGGTGAACTCTATTTGACTTATTAAGCTTCTTAAACATCCATTTCCTCCCATGTGAGCTCTGGGAGTGCAGAAACAGCCTGGTTTATTCACTGTTATATCTAAGCCAACCACTGTTATATCTAAGCCAACCAGCCAACTGTTATATCTAAGCAACCAACCAACCAACCAGCCAACCATCCTGTTATGTAGGATACCCTCAATAAATAATTATTAAATGGAGAAACTACTGTGCTTACATTGCTCATGCTGTGAGATCTAGACTCCATTTCCTGTATTCCAGAGCCCTGCCTGATCATGTGCCCTGATGATCAACCATGTATCTTCTGTCTCATAGGTGCTGATCTTTTTTGCCACCCTCTCTATGTTCCTTAATCATTACCACTTCCATGATTTTGCTGATTTTGTTGCATATGCCTAAAAACCCTTCTGTCGCTAAGTAATGCAATTCTTTAAGACCACTCTGAGCTCCTCTTCCTCAGTGAAACCCTCCTTCATTGCTAGACTCTGGCTGGATACTCAGGTTAATTCTGCTTAATTATTGCATCCAGCCAAAGTGGACTCATTAGCATCCTCTTGCATGCCTTGTAATGCCAAAGTTTTCACTCACGGTCTGTGAATAAAACAGAAGCAATAGAAGTGGTTGGAAGCTTAGCACTTGGGAGTTGGACAACATAGGTTGCATTCCTTTTTACCCATGTCACCTGGAGGTACCATTCTGTCTCTCTGTGCCTTGACTTCCTCACATGTAAATGGAACTAAAGCAGTGTTTGTTTGGAACATTGTTGTGAAGATCAAATGAGGTATTTCTGAAAAGCATTTATGAGTCTGCCCTCAGTAACAATCCATGAAATTGTGCATTATTGCCAAGGATCAGGTGATAACTATGAAATTTGATTATATCCTTATTCACAGCATCAGGTCATCACCTCAGCAGTTTTTTATAAAAATAATATCTAATCTGGCAAGACTGTGTCATCTTATCACCTTAGAAAGATAAAATCATCAGGTTTCAGGTCTGTAGATTTCTCAGTGGGGTAGAAGGAAAGAAGAAAGAGAGGAGAGAGCAAACTGAATGTTACTTCCCTTCAGGAAATCTTTTGTCTCCCCTGCTTTAGTGTTCTGCAAAAGGCATTCCATGGTCTTGTAAACTAAAACTTCATAAAAATCCCATATTTTCCACAAATTGTTGAAAACTTGATAACTTAGAAGGGGGTTTGCTATTTTAGCATTAGACACAGAGCTCTGGTGTCAGTACTTTGATGTCTTGAGATAGATAGAACCAGGAGTGGATTTCCTAGGCTGTCATGATGAGGATATAGAAAAAGACCTGGTGGCCTCATTGGCCCTTCTCCCTTCTTTCAAAAGATGCTTAATAGCTTCTGGCTCCATCATGGTTGTGTTACAGGTTTGTTAAGATTTGGAGGAACAGAGAGAGATTCACAAGCAGACAACAGTCAGACTTCAGGGAACAATGTGCAAAGTGCTCTTTACAGTGCTCGTAACGTGACCCTGTAGATGTTAGAGGTACTGGATTCCTTGAAAAGCTACCTGGACATGCAACTCTCCTTTTCTCTTCAAAAACAGTGCCACAAGAGGGTGATTAGAAAATATCAAAGTCCACCTCACTTTATTTTAAAGGTTTCTGTTTCCTCTTCTGGAATGTTCTTTTTCAAACTTGCAATCCATAGAGAAGAAGTAAATGAGAATGGAAATAGCTCTCTTGTGTTCTCCTTATTCTCTTCTTACTAAAGAACCTGGACTTGAAGGTGTGACTTTTAGGGAGTAGCCTGTGTCCTCAGTACTGTAGCTACTGCTCTCTTCTGACATATCTACTCAGGTACAGTTTCAAAGTGATTTCCAGCCCCATACAGTGAGATCCTCCAAGGAGCAAAACTAGTTTGATTTTTAAGATGGCTAAATATATTCAGTCATCAAGTTATTTCCCCTACCAATACTACTGCTACTTTATAGTAGGTTCCTGCCAAAACAATTTTAACATCAAATCCTTTAATACATCAGGAGAGAGAGAGAGAGAGAGAGAGAGAGGGAGGCAGAGAAAAAGAAAAGTCAAGCATGATACCAATAGACTGAGGGAGGGCACTGGTTGGTTAACTGGTTAGTTGGTTTTAAATATCTCCTGTATTTGATAACAATCATTGTTCCTTAAGTGAGGGGTAAATTGTTTCTTGTCTCTGACATGCTTAGTGGCTCTCTAAGTAAACTATCTGAGTATCGCTCCACAGTAGCAAGTAATAACATGTCTGAGAAGCTGCAGGTTAGCCCAGCTGGTACTGTTCTTAACAATATTTGCTAATTTCCATCCATTAGAGTGTTTTTAAACAATAGAGAGACATATCACCATGATTTAACAATGATAATCCTCAGTTTACAGGATTTCTTCAGTGTGCAGAACTGCTTTTTAACTTCATTATTACTGACCCTCAGATCAGAGGTGGAGTAAATAAGAACTGAGTAGGAAAGTCCCCCTCCTCCTTATTGCCAGCTCCCTTGCCTTAGCTCCCTAAGCTCCCACTCTGCACCAACCCTAGCCTTCTGCTGGAGTTTGGCAGCAGCTAACAATCTCTATGTTATTTCTCAGCTACTCCACAGACGCTGTCTTTATCTTACTTGCCTTGCTCTTTTAGGGCTCTGCCAAGCCTTCCACTACTTTGGAGTTGATACAACTGAAACTTATCTTTTTTTTTTTTTTAAAGATTTTTATTTATTTATTTGACAGAGAGAGAGATAGATCACAAGTAGGCAGAGAGAGGCAGGCAGAGAGAGAGTGAGAAGCAGGCTCCCCGCTGAGCAGAAAGCCCAATGCCAGGCTCAATCCCAGGACCCTGAGATCATGACCTGAGCCAAAGGCTTTAACCCACTGAGCCACTTGGGCGCTCCACAACTGAAACTTATCTTAATGGCCAATGTACTTTTTCTCTTCAGCTTGGACTCCATAGGAGACAACTATTTGAATGGCGATATACTAGGAGGAGGAGGGCACTACCATATCTATCTATTAATATCAATGAAAATACACATTTTGGGGGGGTACTTGAGTGGCTCAGTAGGTTGGGTCTCTGCCTTTGGCTTGGGTCATGATCTTAGGGTCCTGAGAGAGAGCCCCGCATCAAGCTCTCTGCTTAGCATGGAGCCTGCTTCCCCCTCTCTGCCTGCCTCTCTGCCTACATGTGACCTCTCTCAAATAAAAAAATAAAATCTTTTAAAAAAAAAGGAAAATACTTGTTTTTCTCCTTCCTGTACATAGCTATATACATGCTCGATACTCATTTATTACCAATGTAACATTTCAAAAGAGATGATTTATGTATATCAAATTTACTTAAATGGATTATGTTAATAAATTATAATTCCTTAAAGTGGCAATCAACCTCAAAAGCAAAATGTCTTAATTGTTCAGTTTAAAGTATAAATGCTATTTTTACACAGTAAAAAATCACTTAGGAAATAGTTAAAATTTTGATCCATTATTAGTTAGAGCCTTGTTTGCATTAATTAAGAATTTCACAAATATTGTTAAAAACAGAAGATATTTTAGGAGGGCACATACTACATGGAGCACTGGGTGTTATACACAATGAATCATGGAATACTACATCAAAAACTAATGATGTGTTGTATGGTGAGAAACATAACATAGTAAAAAATTAATTAATTAATTGATTGCTTGATTAACATTTATTTATTTTAAAGATTTTATTTATTTATTTGATAGAGAAAGATCACAAGTAAGCAGAGAGGCAGGCAGAGAGAGGGGAAGTAGGCTCCCCGCTGAGCAGAGAGCCTGATGCAAGGCTCGATCCCAGGACCCTGAGATCATGACCTGAGCCAGAGGCAGAGGCTTTAACCTGCTGAGCCACCCAGGCACCCCTTAAATAATTAATATTTAGAGAAACTTTTTCTTTATGATCCTCTATCGTATCTATCTAATATTTCAATCAAAAAAGAATTGGCAAGAGGCACCTGGCTGGCTCAGGTGGTGGAATGTATGACTCTTGATCTCAATGTCAGGAGTTTGAGCCCCACATTGGGCACAGAGATTACTTAAAATAAAAAAAAAAAGAATTAGTAAATAATTATAAGCTCAGGAGTTGTGCTGAATAAAAGTGGAAAAGTATTGAGCAATTTTAAAGATATTTTAATTAAGTGATAATGTAAATTAATAAATATTTTTAGATTTAAAATATCAGGAGGACTTTAATGGAACTACACTGAGAATTACCAAGATACTCTCTGTAGTTAAAAACTCTATTTATGATTTGCTTATTTTAGAGGTTGGGATTAAAGAGATAAGGTAGCTCTCAGTCTATACTTCAAAATTTTTATACAGAACGATGTTATCATTTTTCCCCTTAAAAAAGTAGAAGCTATTTCCTGCTATGTTTAGGTGAGATAGTGACTATTTAAGTATATAGTGGATGATTCAGTAATGATATTTTGCTGACCAGCACAACCTGCCAAAGAAATGTTTTGACTGTGATTTCTACTTCTAGCCAAATAGTAGCCTTCTAATGATTAGACCCTTCACTCTCTGACTGGGTCTTATCCAGAAGCACTATGGCCCACAGCAAGGTCAGGCCCTCACTTCTGACACAGTGTCTTGGCAGGAATGGACAAGCACCTGAGCTGATAGTGGGGTGGGAGACAGACAAGTTGCTGCTGAGGCTAGTGTTGCTTCTGCCTTCCCAGACTGAAGCCTGACTTGTGAGTCTGGCATCAGGACAAGAAATATGGAGAACTCATAGCTGAGTCAAGAGCCAGGCATCGGCCATCAGCCACACTCATCTTAAAGGGAAACATGCTACTAGGCCAGAGGTATGAATAAACATGGAGTCATAGGATCTTATATCCTTCAAAACCATCAAATTCAATAGATCTTTTCTTGCATCGTCAAACATGTTTTGTGGGCCAGGGAGATCTGACCATGACGACCTGTAAATCGATTATGCAGGTTAATCCAGAATTCAACTCTGTTTGTCCATTCTACTCAGAGAGGCCTTTATTGTTAGAGGTTTATAAAAATATTTGGGAAGGGAGCACCTGTGTGGTTCAGGCGGTTAAGTGTCTGCCTTCAACTCAGGTCATGCTTTTGGGGTCCTGGGATCAAGACTTGCATCAAGCTCCCAGCTCAACAGAGTCTCTACCTCTGTCCCCCACTCATGCTCTCTCTTTTTCGAATAAATAAATAAAATATTTAAGAATATTTGGGAAGATTCACTTTCACTGTAGGAAAATGAAGAGGGTGAAAAATCCTCTTCCTCCAAAGCAACTATTGTGCTAGAAAAAATTGTCAAAACAATCATTTTAGTATTCTGGATTGACTGAGTCCCCCTCTCAACCGGTGGGGCAGGCACTGTTGGAAGGGGCTTCTTTGATTCTGAGTATTGTCAGTGAGAGTAGTAGTCTCAAGGACAAGTAAGGCAAGCAATGGCTAGTGGACTAGCTGGATATTTAATGCAGAATTCCAAGAAATAAAACAAGCATAATGGGTTTAATGAACTCTCCACATATCTGGGTTTGACCAAAGCCATCTAAAGTCCCCTTCACATCCCTGGTTGGTAGAGTTTGAGTGCACACACATAGGAGAAACAAGAGGGACCTGCAGAAAAATAAGGCTGGGAAAGTCTTGGAAATAGTCTGAACTTTGAATGTGTTCCCCAACCTAAATCCTTATCCATCATCAGAGAATGAAAGCCATACTTACTGTGGTCAATCACCATAAATATTGATCAATCTTCCTCTGATCACTAAATTGTGCAGACATATGGGTAACTCCTAGGAAGCAGCCTTAAAATATATAAATAGGAAGAAAGGAAGGAAGGAAGGAAGGAAGGGAGGAAGGAAGGAAGGAAGGAAGTTAGTTCAGTCGACAGAAGGAAGAAGGATGAATGGATGGATGGAAGGAAGAAAGGAAGGAAATCAGCAGAGACATCAATGACTATACAATGAGAGTGACACAGTCTCACTAAGTTACTAAGCAAGTAAATGAAAAATAATAACAATTATCCCCTTGGGAAAAATCAGAAAAATTTAATCCTGAATTTCTACAATACACTACACAAAATGTCTACTAATCAGTAAAAAGTTAAAATTAAAAGACATGTAAAGTAACAAGAAATTGTTGCTCAGGAAGGAAGCAAGTCCCTGACACAGAAAGGGAATATCTGAATTGATGCACTGAAGAACCTCAAAATCCTAGATTCTCCTGAGCCCTCTGGGTCTTCAGGATTTTCCCTGTTAAATGCTAATGCTTTCTCACTTGCTTTAAGAAAATACAGAGGCCTATGACTTGCCATAAAATACAACATATATCTTCCTCAGGATTATCTCTCTTCCAGGTGACCAGAAGGGTCAGATCACAGTATAATCCAACCATGGAAATTCTAGCTTGTCCAAGGAGAAAAGGAACTATACAGTGAAGGAACTATATGACCCCGCCATGCCATAGATGCTGAGAGAAAAGTGTCCACAGTCTACTACAATAACTGACAAAAGTTTGTACAAAGCAATGGCTCACACTTAGTGAATTAGATGTGTCAGATTGGCATGGAAGATGGTAGAGAAAGGGGTGCAAAAATCATAGAATTGGGCTTTCATGTATGAAGTTGAAAATGTACCAGCTGTGTATAAAAGAGACTTTATTTAACATCACTGAGAAGTAGTCTTCTACCACCCAGGGCTAAGAGTGTCTACAGGGGTAGGTACAGAACTGGGCTTCCTGGTAGCAATGGGGGTGACAGGACACTGAAATAATAAAGGCAAACTGGTGGTGCTTACTGTCAGGAGCAAGGTGGATGCAGTTACTAGAACAAGTAACATGTCAGAGTAGCTTCCAAGAAGTCCTGAATACAATGATCTTAAGGCAAGATAGATAAACAGCCGATAAAAGTATTGCTTAACTTCTATAACCAAGTCTTGATCTCTTTCCCAGTTTCTGGAACTGGAAAAATTCTCATACTTGGCATCTATTGACCGAAGGAGAAGCTGGATGTCTACCAGGAAGCACCTGGCAATTCCAAACCATGTGTCTATGCTAGTGATTCCCCCAGTCCTTCCCCAAATGGATCTATGACCATTTGCTTGGGTCATCATTACTGGAGCAAAGAGAATACTCAAGCATTCTGAGGAGTGTTGGGCACAGGGTTTGAGATGATATTGACATCTGGGACCTAAAACATCATAATGGCTCTCATTTTAGAGCAAGAGTCCCATGAAAACCAGAGCATAAATGAAGTCTTGGTCCGATTCACAGTGAGTTCACTGCATCCAGGGACTATTAATGTCACTCCTTTGGTACCTAAATGTATAATCAGGATAGGCATACTTGGTAGTTGGAATAAACCACACATTACTCCTTTTGCTTGGGTTCTGAGATCCCATGGAAGACCACTGGAAACCTCTGAAACTGAGATGATCCTCCCCAAGAACTATAAAGCTTGAAGGGTACACAAGTGGTGATTTCCATCATATCCCCATTTACCCAAATATCTGGCATTTAACAAAAGTTAGGTAGGCCTTTCCAAGAAAGGAATAAAATTAGACTCAAAGATTTTTAGAGGTTAGAGAGACAAAGAGATCTTCAGAGTCCATCTCATTTTACTGATGAAGAAATTGAGGCCAGAGAGGAGCAAAGCATACCCAAAGTCACTCAGCCAGCTGCTGACAGGACCAGCTCAAGAGTCCCTGTCCCCCGACCCACTACAGTCACTATAGGAGTCTCAGTTCTATTCCTGGCATGTTACTCACTTCTGGTCTTGAGCTAAAATGAGGATTTCATACTGGTTTACCAAGAAAGGAAGGAGGCTACACTCTTGTACTCCTGTTTGGTGTAACATTACCTCAATTGATCTTCCCAACAAACCTGCAAAGTAGAAATTATCATTATTTATAGAGTATGGATTTCCTACTCCATTACCTTTGACATTTGGGGCTTGTCTGTGCATTGCAGGACATTGAGCAGAATCCCTGGTCTCTATCCAATAGATGTCAATAGTGTCCTTCTTCATGACAACCCACATCTCCTGACATTGCCAAATGTCCCTGCCCCCCCGCCCCCGGCAGTGGGGTGGAGGGGACACAATTACCCTGGTTGAGAACCACTATTATAGAGGAAATAAAGTCTTTTAGACAAGCTCCACTGTCAGTAAGTGGTAGTATAGGATTTGAATATGGGTTGTTATAACCCAGACTCCACACTCAGAAGTGGCCAAAAAAGAACAGAAGGGCTTGCTAGATGAGGCTGGTCAGGAGACTGAGCTAGAGAGACAAACAGTGAGGTTTTCAGTCAATCCACCCCAGGACCTCAGAAATCAAGTACAGTCTAGTTTGGTTTCATGTTAAGTGTGGGGGAGGTGGGATATGTCATAGGCTGTACTGGATGTGGTTATTAATCTGCTTAGTATCTTCTCCCTCTCTCCCTTCCACATTATGAGTGATGAGCAAAGTTGAGTCTACCAAAGGATCATCACAAAAGAAGGACAATCAGACATTTTGTGGCTCCCGGTATAAATAAACATGCAATGTCACCTACAAAAGATTCTTACCAAAGATGCTGAAAGTGAATTTGATCGAACTCTAGATATAATTACCAAATAGGGAAAATAAAAGGGATAGAAGAACAGAGGGATACAATCAGCCAATCAGCAAAATTCAGATGAGACCCATTTTCTTATTCAACAACAAGAAAATCTGGGGAAAAGAAAGAAACGTAGAATGAACCAAGTGACCTATTAACCAATCACAAAGTACAGGCCTTGTTTGGATTCTCATTCAAACAAACACTTTTTTTTTTTTTTAACACAAATTCATGAGACAGTTGGAGAAATGTGAAAACTGATTGGACACTTGTTGACATTGAAGAAATTCAAATTTTTTTGTGTGGTGATAGTGTTGTGGTTATTTAAAAAAGAGGAATCTAAGCCTGTTAGTGATACATTGTTGGATTTTGCTTCAAAATAATCCAAGAAAGTAAGGAAAATACAGGAATACAGAGAAATTAAATTAGCTATGAATCATTTGTTGAAGGGAGGCGATAGTAAGGAGGATAGTGTACAATTCTCTCTACTTTTGTTTATGTTTGAAACTTTCCATAATAGAAATTTAAAAAAAAAGAAATGAGGTAGAATGACTTATGTATAAGCAAAAGAGTGGGTTGACTCCCCTTCTTTTTGGTTATTGGCTCCAATCTTCTGAATCTACTCACCAGGCCAGGGAGCAGACAGTGCCTAGTCCATTGTTCTGTGGTTCTGAGGGGCCAATTTTGCTGCCTTGTTGGAAAGCAGTGAGAAGTAGGGAGAACTGGTGAGCATCCCTCTTTGGAGAACAGTGCTTGGAGCAGAGTGGATAAGCCCCAGTGCCCAGCGTGAAGAAACGAAATAGTGGAGAGGCTGAAAGGAAACCAGCTTTCTGTTCCGTCAGGATACCTGCTCAACAGAAGATTCAGGGCAGGTTACACATTACCTATCCTCCCTTTACTAGTACCCTCAAAGAGAAAATAATACTTGTCATGATTCACTGGCAAGTTTGTGGTAAAGATCAAATGAGAAATGTGTGCTTTGTAAATCAGAAATCATGATGCAGAGAGAATACGCTGCTATTAAGATTATGCAACATAGATCTCAGGGTCATGAGTTCAAGCCCTGTGCTGGGCTCCATGCTCTAGCATGGAGCCTACTTAAAACACAACACAACAAAACAAAACAAAAAACAAACAAACAAAAAAACACATTATGCAACATAAATGAGAATCATCAATACCCAGTGGGGTTGATGTTGGTCCACACTGGGCTGGCCAGACTTTTCTCCTCACTTTCACATCCTCCTGCCTATGCACTTTTTGAGGGTTGTGTGACAGCAACATCTCAAGGAATAAATTGGCAGAGAGGACTGTGTGTGGCAGTAGGGACTGGTTAGAAGCATAGCCCCAGGGTTGGGCAATCTGGAAGCAGGTCCACCTCACAACCATGTACCCTTGGGCATGTCATTCAAACTCTGAGATCAAGAGTGTTTAATGGAGAAGTGGGATGAAAACAACAACCCAGGGAGGCAGGCATTATTCACTCCCATCCACTAAGTGCCTTCTGTATGCCAGGTACTGTTCTAGGCACTGAGGATATGACAGTGAACAAGTAGAAAAAGGACCTTTGCCCAGAACATAGAGTTGAGAGGAGATAGGCAATAAATAAAACTACTAAGCAAAATATATATAGTACACTCTATGGAGTAAAACTCTTAGACGGGAAAAAAAGCTGTGAATGGGGGAATATAATTTGTACCTGTGCTCTGGGGTGCACCAAATATGGGTTTGGGTAGAAATTTTATATACTGTAGTCTGAATAAGTAACTTTTAAGTAAAACTCTCAAGGAAAGGAAGCAGGGAAACAGTAAAAAGGGCGAAAGAATCACCAAGGGCAACCTCAGGCTCAGAGTGCCAAGGTCCAGATTGGGCCAGGCCTGGCATGTTCAAGGGTCAGTGTGGATAAAGGAGAAATGGACATGGGTAGGGAAGAGGTCAGAGTAGAAGCTGGGAATATATATATGTATATATATGCATATATATATACACACATACACATTATGTATGTAATATATATACATTATATACATATATACATATATTATACATGATATAAACATATATTATACATAATATATACAGTGATAGTGCAGAACTATATATATAATATAAAATCATGCAAAATGCCTAGCAGACAACCAGCACACAGTAGGTGCTCAAGAACATGTGGCTATCACTGCTATTTAAAGATGTAAGCTACATGAAGTAAAAATTTGGATGTGAGAGAAAAAAATGAAGAAAGGGAGTCTTCTCTGAGGTCAATAGACTGGCCATCTCTTTCCCCAGGGCCACTGACGCTCCCTGGGAAAGGATGTTTTGGACCATCAGTGATCACCCACTGACCACTGAGGCTCTGCCTATCACCAAGGGCTCCTTTCCCTACCCCTTCAGAAGAATAAAGCATGGAAGCCAGAGGCCAACAGACCTCCAGTCCTTAAACACCACCTACCTGGTCCTGACAAGTTGGAGATAAAGCAAGTGAGGAGTATTTTTAGAGAACAGGTGAGGGATGGATGCTTGCAAGCTTCCCTTAACACTTTCCTGCTTTGTGTCTATTCACAGAGAACAGTATCATACAGTCATACACTGTGTGGAAACAGTGCTTTTCTAGATCAGTTGGATAGAACAGAAACAAGTTTCATTCAGAAGATGTTAGTAAGGGCACCTGGGTGGCTCAGTGGGTTAAATCCTCTGCCTTCGGCTCAGGTCATGATCTCAGGGTCCTGGGATCGAGCCCCACATCAGACTCTCTGCTCAGCAGGGAGCCTGCTTCTCCCCCCCCTCTGCCTACCTCTCTGCCTACTTGTGATCTCTCTCTCTCTCTGTCTCTCTCTCTCTCTGCCAAATAAATAAATAAAGAAAGAAAGAAGACATTAGTAAAATGTTGCTGGCCATTAAGTTTCTCTGCAGTTGATGCCTTATTTTTTTAATTTATTATTTATTTTAGTTTAGTTTTTAGAAAAGGAGGTGCTGTGGGAGGACAGAAAGAGAGAGAGAGAGAATCCCAAGCAGGCTCCCCACTGAGCACTAAGCCTAACACAGGGCTTGATCTTAAGACCCTGAGATCATGACCTGACCCAAAATTGAGTCAGACCCTTACTGACTGAGCTACCCAAGCATCTCCACAATTGATGCTTCTAATGTCCTTGTTTATGCTATTGTTCTAAGCATGATATATGGTAATTCTGAGAGGACAGAGCCTTTACCCTTTTTTTATATTTGAACAGAACTTTGTGGTAAGGAGGCTCTCCAGTATTTTCATTTGACACCTGGGGAAGTTCTTTAGGTCCCTCCATAAGAAACTTCAGGGTCAGATTCTGGCTGTGTTCTTCACTGTGTTAACTAGTGCTATGTGAATTCAAAGAGGTACTGCTATACAGTTGTCTGTTTAGGAAATAATCCTTGAGACCTTTCCAAGCAGGATGCCTAAGGGGATGGTCCACAGAACCACTCTGCCTGGCCTGCCCTCAAGAGCTCTGTCCTCCATTGGACAGCCAGCACCCATCTATGTCACTCCCCTGCAAAAAGAGTGCAAATTATCTTCTGTTTCTCAGGCCTTAGAGACACCAATAGTTGTGATGAAACCCATGCCAGAGTGCGCTAGGCAGCTGGGGATAGAGGGGATTTCTTAGATTCACATTCCTACTGTCTCATGTCCTTGGGTGGTACCATGAGGAGGAAGAGTCATCAATAAATTATATGTATGTCCCTACTCAGACACCACAGTATTGATCTTCCATCTTTAGAGAGTTGTTCCTGTGCTGAAAGCAGCTTTGTCTTACCATTGCCTTATCTTCTTTTAAAATGCAACATTCCTATGAAAAATAATTAAATGACACTAATCTGTCAGTGATTTAATACATTGATTGTCTTCTTCTTTAATAGGAGGCCTTAAAGATAGAATATAAGAAGGGCAATTCTCATATTTGGTAAGAAACACAAGGAAAAAGAGTAATTCTAGAATGGAGCTGTTGTATTTTAATTCCGAACTACTAAATAATCTATTGTTATTTGGTGTGGTATAACTGCAACCCCCAAGAGAAAGATGAAAAGTGAGCAAAAAAACACAACAGAGGTCAAATCCCAAATTTCCCTTCACTGGAACTTTTTCTAAGAACTGACATTTCTTCTGAGTCTTCCCTAATCAAAATAACATTTAGTGTCAGGGCAAATATCTTCAAATAAGGGCTAGATTGAAGCATGAGACAAGGGAATGGAAAGAAGAATGGAAATAAGATATAAAGGGGACTCTTATTCTAGGATTCAAAAAGTTAAGTCCCCATCTGGATGTGCGTGTGTGTGTGTGTTGAGGGTGTTTGTGGGTATTGTGTGCACTTTGGGTGTGTGGTAGGGATATATCTATGGGTGCTGGGTATGGGAATGTGTGTTAGGTGTCTGCAGGATTGTTTTGGAGTGGAGAGTGGATGGGTATTTGTGTGAAATGCTCTTCCTTTTAAACTTAGACTTTTGACCCTGGAGGTTTTATACTTAGCTTCCTGGGATTCTAGGGCAATAAGGGGAAAGAACATTTTCTTAAGAGAAGCCACCACACAGGAATCTCTTGAATTATAAAATCAAGTTCAACCAGATTTTATTAACCTCTAAGATACAGTGGAAAACCTCTCAGTTCTCTTAAACTTGAGCCAAACTGACTTTTTAACAAAGAAAGAAGGAAAGTAGGAAAAATCAACACAAATGGCTCAGAAATGGGCCATAACAGTGGGCCAAATGAGAAACTTCTCTGATCTTGGAAATAATAGGTCACTCTCCAAAAGCAGTTAAATCCTGGGAGAAGTGACACCTACCCAGGAAAAGATTCTGAGTCAGCTCCTTGTGGGCTCAGTAATGTTTCAGTCACTCTGGAATTGTTGTTTTTCACAGGAGAATTTCTAAGAACCTATGTGGGAGAAAAAATGACCTGAATGTCATGAACCTAAATGATAAAAAAGAATATTTAATACTTACATTCAATGTTTTAACGCTAAATTGTATTTATATGAAGTCATTCATTGATTTATCCATTCATTCACTGAGAAGACATTTATTTAGTGTTTCCAGTATGCAGGCAGTAATGATAAAGACAAATATAACACAGCTTTCGTCATTTACTCATCAAAACTTTTGCCCCTGATTTATGCTGGCTGCTGGGGACAGAGCAGAATAAGGTAAAGTGTGTTTCTGCTGTCATAGATTTCACATTCTGGTTTAAGTGCCACTAGGAGAAATTGGGGGTGAAGGAAGAATTCTTAAAGTGGCAAGTATTCTGGGATTCTGAAGATGGCTAACCAAAGCAAATGCTGGCAGGAGTGAAGAAAGAGGGAAGAGATGAAGGTCTACAGGTGGCCCTGAGATGGGAGGAGTGCCATGTGTTCGAAGAACTGAAGGGAAGGCTCAAGTGGATGGAGCACAGACCAAGGAGACCAGGACGAAAAGACACTGGAAGGGGAAGCAGGAGCCAGATCAGGCAGGCTAAGAAGTCATATATTGTATTGCATCTATGCTGAGATCAAAAGGTCTCTCTCTCTCTCTCTCTCCCTTAATATTTTATTTATTTATTTGAGAGAGAGAAGAAGAGAGAGAGAGCATGAGAGGGGGAAGATCAGAGGGAGAAGCAGACTGATGTGGGACTCAATCCTGGGACTCTGGGATCATGACCTGAGCCAAAGGCAGTCACTTAACCAACTGGGACACCCAGGTGCCTAAAAAGCTTTCTCTCTTGAGAATGAGCTTTTCAAGACCATAAGGACAATGTCATGAAGGGACATGGTCTAGTCCACTGTCTTCAGATCACTAAGAAACACGCCTCCTCTTGGTTCGGCTCCCAGGTTATAACCTGACACTTTATTGTGAAAGCAAATTGTGGGAGTCAGTTTGAAATGAAACTAAATCATTCCCTAAAAGCTAGCTCGGAATTTGGGGTTTAGAGGGAAGAATTGCCATGAAAGTGGGAGGTGAAAAGGAAGAAACATTGTTTCTGGTTTTGTGGTAGTTGTGTTGGTCATGGTGGACATCAATATGGTCTAAATTCTAAATGTGAATGATTAATGTTCATTCTTCACTCATAATAATTTCCCCATCTAAAATAGAACAAAAACCTGACTACCAAGTATTTACTGACTCATGCAGGAGTTGTTTGTGGATTATATGATAAATAAACCTAACCCTATGCTCCATGTACATAAATATTGCACCCATTACAGGTTTGAGAGTGTGTGTAAACATTTTCTCAACTCTCAAAGGGTAGTTAAAAGATTTGAATCTATTCTTTAATATAATAGAATTGTAGGAGTGTGATTAGCTTTTTTAAAAAAATGCTGTTGCTGTGTCATATTAGCCAAGAAACTCAAAGACACAAATAAGGAAGTGTCATATTACTTATATCAGCAAATCCACTCCAGTAGGGAAACTTCTACTCAAATCCTGCTCTGACTGGATTTACCAGAGGCTGTGATCACCTTGTAAGCATTTGTTTTTCATCCTTCAGTGGGACTGTGGGCTTCAGACTTTTCCTCAAAAGCCTTATGCTTATACATGTGTCCTGTCCCTGTAAGCACTCAATATATACCATCCAACTACATGTATTACTGTAAACATATCCTTTTTGGAGAGGTTTCCTTGATCTGCCAGCTTCTTATAACCAAATAATCACAGAGACATCAAATACCTTGATCTATGGATGGTCCTAAGCCTTCACCTTTGATTCTGACCTTGTAGCAGCTCTTGGTTAAGCTCTGGCTCCAGTCCAGTCTCTGAAGACCATGGACTCATTCCCATTCCTTTTCCAGAAGCCAGGGAAATGAGGAAAGGCTATGAACTTACTGTGGTATTTAAAGATACACCAAAAGATAGAAATTACAAAGCGTTTCCTACAGTTTTGAGGACCTACATTGGAAGGCAACCAGTGAGGTGAGATATGGGGATTGGAGATATAAATAGTCAGAAGGGTTAGAATGGTTGCTATGGGCAACTGTTCAGTTCATGTCTCTAAGGAGATGGTCTGTGGATTGTCAATGAGTTTGTGAGTACTTGGAAAATTAGAAATACACAGTGTTTTAGAAATCCAGAGAAATCTAGACACTAAATATAATTTGCACATACTTTAGAAAGGTGACAGGAGAAAAATATTTTAATTTTTTTTTATTTCCTAGCTATTGAAATGGTTATTGATCAGCGGAGTAAACATGAAAGGTTCTTGGAATAAATCAATCTCCTGTTAGTGAAATTCTTGGGGTCTGAATCTTTATCTCAATTATTTTTTATATTATTGTCTCTGTTTTTCTCTATTATATTAATGAATAACGAATAAACAAGAGTTCATTGATCATTTAATATGAATTATTTTAGTTCATAAAGAGTTTAATCAGGGAGGTCTTTTAAATTTTACCTAAAACATTTTTTTTTAAAGACTTTATTTATTTGACAGAGAGAAACACAGTGAGAAAGGGAGCACAAGCAGAGGGAATGGAAGCGGGAGAAGCAGGCTTCCTGCTGAGCAGGGAGCCCGATGCGGGGCTCGATCCCAGGACCCTGGGATCACGACCTGAGCCAAAGGCAGACACTTAACAACTGAGCCACCCAGGCGCCCCAACCTAAAACATTTTGATAACATGTTATATTTATGACAACTACCTTAGTAATATTGTTTCTAGTTTTTCTGGGAGTCACTATAGCAAAATGGTTTAAAGAACATCCCAGATGTCATTAAGAAAAAGACCAGCAAACTAATGAAAAACTGAGTAAGGCCTATAAACAAGAAAAAGGAAAAGAAAATGTAACAAACAAGCGTTAACATGTGAGAAGATGTTAAACCTCACTAGTAGTAAGAGAAATACGAGGGCGCCTGGGTGGCTCAGTTGGTTAAGCATCTGCCTTTTGCTCAGGTCCTGATGGTCCCAGGGTCCTGATGGGTTCCTGGTGGGGCTCCCCTCTCAGTGGCAGGTGAGGTGTCTGTGTCTCCTTCTCCCTCTGCCGTTCTGCTATTCTCTCTCTCACATACACAAAATAAATAAATACAATATTTAAAAAGTTAGATAAATATAAATTCAATGAAATATCTTTCTTTACCCTATGAAATGGGCAGAAATTCAAGTACACTTAATAGCATATTATGCTGGTGAGGCTACCAGAAAATAGGAACATGTGCAAATTGGTCAATAAACATAGACAGGAGTTTCTCAATATTAAGAAAATCATAAGAACACCTATCTTTTGATCTGGAAATCCCTCTTCTGAGTAGTTGCCCTGCATATATACCAACACATAGGAAAAGACTAACATTGAGATTTTTCATGGCAACAATGTATAATCAGCAAAAACTGAAATGACCTAAATTTCATCAATACAGAACTGGTTAAAGACATGGCACACACATATGACAGAATATATTTATGTATAAAGGGATGAAAACTTTTATTTATGAAAAAAAACCTCAAAAATTTATGAAAAGATCTCAAAGACTGATTTTTGAGACACTAAATATAATTTATATTTATACTATATATATCATATAATATATTTATATATTATATTTATATAACCAAAAAAAAAGCAAAGTGTGTACAACATACTACCTCTTGTATATGAAAGGGAGAAACATAGGAATATATTATTTGTATGTTCTTGCATTCACATTAAAAAACCCAAAAAGGAAACATAAAAAACTAATTAAATTCAGTACCTGCATATTGGAGTTGAGGTCAGAGGCAAGCAAAGGGAAAACAGGCAGACTGGAATGAGAGCAAGAGTTTACAGTATGCCTCTTTAGATTGTTTTGATTTTTTAATGAGTTGAATGTATTACCTATGTAAATGAGAAATGAAGAAATAAAGTGTGGACTCCAGAATTTGCTCTCCTAGGTCCAAATCCAGGGTCTGTCACTTGATGGATGTGTGACTTTGGGCAACTTATGCTTCCTGTGATTTATTTCCTCATGTGTACAATTGGGATGTTTACCCAAACCATAGTTTAGGATTAAAAGAGTATAGTGCTTGGAAAGCATCTATACAAGTTCCTGGCACACACAAAGCATAGAATATGTTTGCCATAATTGTTTCTTACCTAGTGATTCTTTGGGAAAGGGGCAAATTGCTTTGTAGTAAAAGAAGATTGGGGTTTATTAGGTTTGGAAAATATTTTAGAAATGTGTTTCATTAAGCAAAATTAATCTTGATTTTGATAACTAAACTACAGCTATAATTTTACAGAGGAAATATACAGGTAAAGCTTTTGGAGTAAAATTGTAGTACTTAAGACAAAATGAATAAGCTGACCAATGAGGCTTTGTTAGCTAAAGGGCCAAAAGCTTACATAAACAATAGTAATGATACCAGCTTTTTTTTGTTACATTGTATCACCTTTATTATATATCACTTTACATGAGTACATTGTCTTATTTAAGTTGGTAAAGATATTCCACCCAGCTGCATGATTCAGCATTTTAGGTGCTTATTGTGAAGGGTGATGGTTAAATAAGAGCAGTTCAGGGAAAGAAGTTTCCAATCTGTTTGTACAACCTTGAGGCAATCACCACCATCTCTGATGGGTGGCTTCCCTGCAGATGCTTGAGGCTAGGGTTGGTGAGAAGACATTTGTTTAGTAATTCAATATCTCTTATTTTAATTTGATCTGGTACAGTGCTGAGCACTGATGATATCATGATAAATGGTTTATGATCTGTAGCTTGAGTGACCCAGGAGGGACAGGTTCTTTAGCAAGTAATTATAGTGGAAGCTCAGTGCCATCATGAAATTGGTAGGAGGCTCAAGGGTAAAGGAGGATCAGCAAAGATTTCGTAAAGAAACAAGCTGTTTGATTTGTTCAGCTGGAATATTATCACTATGGTATGAAAGAGCAAAGACTTTGGAACCAGGTAACTGTAGTTTTGAATCACATTATTCTATACAAGAGTCAACTTCTTCACCTATTAAGTGGGATAATAATTCAGAGAATTTATGAAAATTAAAGATAATGTATAGGTAAGGCAGGTAGAACATACTCTAGCATACAGCAAGTGCTCAATAGATGGTAGCAATAATGATGGAGCCATTAGAATGTGAAGTCCTTGGGGACAGAGTTTTTGCTGATTTAATTCCCTTTTGTATCCCATAGATCCACCTAGAAAAATGGCACTTAATAAAATTTACAATGAATGGATGACAGAAAGAGACAGTAGCAGAGAAAATAGCACCTGTAAAGAAAATGCGTGATCTGTTTGGAGGCTGTAAATCACAAGGCAAGACAGGTGTGTATGTGTGTGTGTCTGTGTGTGTGTTTGCACACATGTGTGTCCACACACACAGGCACACACACACATGTGTGAGAGAAGTGAGGGTGGGGCCAGGGGGAAACACACTTTGCTGAAAGAAGTTTGAAAACCTGATCCTGCCATCAACTTGATCTCAGATTTGGGGAGAAACCATCCATAAAGTCATTTTTTATTATTATTTACTATTGGAAAGAGAGAGAAGAAAAGAGGTGACAGGAGGCATTGGGATTTTGTTCTGTGGCATAAAAGAGCCATAAATCTTAGGTTCATTTTAACTTGCATAGCCTGGGATTTAAATAACTAGTATTTGGATTTATGTTCTGCCTCTTCCTGTAAAGCATGGTGCTGCTTTGGGGAAGAATTAAATCCACATAGGCAATCTGCATATTTTGCATTTTCACGGTTCAGAGGCATCTAATAAATGAAAATACCTGAGGCCTCAACTTCCCCCAGGCTGCTCGGTGGCCTGCCATTGCAAGTCCAACAGGGGTGTTTCTAGATCCTTCACAAGGTTTCAAATGATTTGAAACTAATTTCTATGACTTTCCAATGATGTGTGAAGCACTCAGATAGCTACATTTTGATGGTGGGCAGGGTGGAGGTGGTGGGGATGGTCTGACTCAGTCTTTGAATAAACAAAGAAAAGGCTAAAGATGAGAAAAATTGTCATTCCTGACTTTTAAAAATGATTCTTAGGGAAGATCTCTTTCCAGCAATGTGGTGGATAAACAATCTGAAATCTTCCCAACTACAAATATCCCTAAGTGCTGGTAACATGTTAGCAAACATCATTTTGAATGTGGAACCAGCTTGCAAGAAAGTATGGGGTGCTTCCAGGGGTTGGATGGCAAAAGGAGCTGGCAAGCTGAGCAGAAAGTCCAAGTCTTACCTTGTGGCCTGGCTGGGGGCTAGCAAGTGCCATCCCAGGTGGTTGGGGCTTGGGCTTGGAGCCATCTAGAGTAAGTGAAGTAACACTGAGAGCTGCAAATGTTACCACTAGCCAGGGCTGCAAAGGATTCAATGAGGAATTAGAATTTCAATGAGCAAGTAGAATAAAAGAAATCTGTCTACCAGCAAAGAGAGGTAAGACCCAAGCTTCTCTGTATTGTTCTGGACAGAATCTGCCTGGGGAATGCCTGACAATGGCCCTGCATCACATGGAATTGGCCTATGCAAATATTAAAGAAAAGGAAGCCAGAATGACTACATTAGTAACAACAAATTTGACTTTATGGCAAAGAGTATTATTAGAGATTTAAGATTTGCTAAATAATAAGGACATACATAATTCCGAGATTATATATATAACCCTGGTAACATCATCTCAGTGTCTTAAAGCAAAAGATAACAGGTTTCCAGGGAGAAAATGGAAAATCTTTCTTGTCCCTTGATTATAAACTGAGGATGGGCACTTCACCACTTTGTTCACATTTTGAACTTTGTTACCGCTTTGTTACCTCAAGGAGGTGGAATAGCAGGTGCTCGTTTATATTTGTTGAAAGAATTGGTAAATAATGCCTTAAAAAGTCAAGACTTTTGCCCTGACTTTTCAGCAGCCATTTACCCATGTTCTGGAAGACGACCCAGTGAGAGCTCCTGAGATCTCCCAGCCCAGCAGGGTGTGTTTCCAGAGGCCAAGCACCCCCGTCTTGGAGGGATTCATGCTGCTTGGTGGGATCTTTGTAAAGATCCAAGCACCCAAAAGATAGATCAAATTAATTCTCTGATTATGTAGCTTACAAACAAGCTTAGAATAATTCTTGGTAGTACCTGACTCAAAGCAGGCACAATCAGTGACAATTTGGGCCGTCTGGGTTGTGTATGGTCTGGCACAGAGCACACTCATAAAGATTATGAATTAAAGGTTTTGGAACACTGTGAACAGTTTTTACAATCTCTAGCCATGCAATTAACAAGATCAACCCTCTTAACTGTATGTGGGGAATTCTGCATCCCCAAGTTAAAAGATCACATTCTAGTCAAGTGTGCATGGAACGTTGCCTAAAACTGACCACACACTAGCCCCAAATACAAGTCTAAACGAAAACAAAGAATTGTTATCACAGAGACTGTTTTCTCCAGCAAGCATCCAATTAAACTAGAAACTAACAACAAAACTCACCACCACCACAGCATAGAGAGTGATTCCTGTTTTATGGTTTCCTTTGGATCTTTCTTCCATTTCTTTCCTTGCTGTAGCTGGGCCCTGTAGGCCCAGAGCAACAGTGGACACAGGAGGAAGGAGTGGGCAAGCTCAAGTAGATGTTCTCAGCTTTAAAGGAAATAACACACAAAGCCTGTTAGTTGTGGAATATGTGTAGCTATGCTTTTTTAGATTCAAGAATTTCTCCTCTATTCTTTTTTTTAAATTTTTTTAAAAGATTTTATTTATTATTTATTTGACAGAGAGAGAGAGAGACAGCAAGCGAGGGAACACAAGCGGGGGGAGTGGGTGAAGGAGAAGCAGGCTTCCCACTGAGAAGGAAGCTCGATGTGGGACCCTGGGATCATGACCCAAGCCGAAGGCAGACACTTAACTGACTGAGCCACACAGGCACCCCTCTCCTCTACTATTATTTTCCTAAGAGTTTTAAATGAAACAGTGCTGAAATTGATCAAACATAAAGGTCTGACAGAGCTGGGTGGTGATATGTGTGAGCACATTACTTTTTTTCCATTCTTTAGAATATACTTTTTTTTTCTGCAGAAATCTTTTTTTTTTTTAATTTTTATTAACATATAATGTATTATTTGCCCCAGGGTACATGTCTGTGA
>CM053608.1:104012110-104035549 GCA_028646535.1 Procyon lotor
TTTTTTTTTTTTTAAAGATTTTATTTATTTGACAGCGAGAAACACAGCGAGAGAGGGGACACAAGCAGAGGGAATGGTAGCGGGAGAAGCAGGCTTCCCGCGGAGCAGGGAGCCCGATGCGGGGCTCGATCCCAGGACGCTGGGATCTGACCTGGGCCGAAGGCAGACGCTTAACGACTGAGCCACCCAGGCGCCCCATATTTTCTGTTTTTTAATTTAGCATGGCTTTGATATAAGACACCCTTGATTGGGTTTGCATTCCCTGTTGGATCAACATTGCTGGTGTATGTATGTGTCATGGAAGTAACATAGGAAGCTGAACTTCGATAACTTGCTGGATCTTTTCCAGGGAGTGAGTTGGGCTCCTTCACTCTGGGCCTGTCCAGTGTGCTGACCTGAGGATTTCCTGAGGTCTGATCAGCTCCCAGAGTGCTTGGTCTTTACAAGTGAGGGGTAAAATGAATTCTAGATGGGATAGAACAGACCCATGTATCCAAAAACAAAAACAGCTTCAGGTGTTAGAGGTGAAAATTCTTCTTAAGTCACTCTACTAAGTAAATTTTGTGGAGGAACAATTCACTACAATTGTATACATTTTTAAGAGTCTGTAACTGTTAGAAATAGCTCTGAAAGGATATTAGCCTACGTCAAAAGCCAAAATTAATATAAATCATAATACCTTTTTTAGAAAAATTCGGAATGCAGTAATTGCTTTAGGAAATGTGTTTATAAGTCTGATTTTTCTTGATGTCTTCCTGGGTACTGTGCAAAACATCCATGTTTTGTTCAAGTCCTTGCACAATTTTGTTCTAAAACTATCAGTACATATTTCCTGCCTTGCCACATGCAGTATTATTGAACCTAATTAAATTGTTTTGATTGATAACCGGTAGACCTAACCTGTTGAGTCCATCCTTCCCTAAAGCTGTTCACCCCACTAGGGCTCATTAGCTGCAGTTTCCCTCAGGTCTGCTGGCCTGGCTTTATTCTGGGGGAAGTGGCTTTCAAGGTAACAAAATGGAGGAGAAACAGGATCTACAGATAATTTGTACCATTCCTTGACCACCAAGCATTAAAAGAATGAAGAACTGATTATTGTCAGAGGGAAAAGTAAACACCCTAGAGGCAGGACAGTGCCTTGCACATGTGTACCAGTGGCATCCCAGTCGGGCCCGAGCCTGAACCAGGTTTCTGTAGGATTGCTTCAGGACTCACCAGCCCCAGCCCCTGCACCTGAGTGCTGCTGTCTGTGGGATAAAAAGATTGGGATAAACCCTATTGGGGGTTTAAGAAACAAGAAAATAACTACATTCTTATTACCAAAAAAGGAATATACAAAAAACACAGTTGGGTCCCTATATTTTCTTCCAGGCTCCCTGTTAAGGAGTGGCAATAACTCATAGCTGCAAGGGGTCCCTTGCCTGTCCCCAGTCTCCGTGTGCTCTGTGCTGCCTGCTGAAGTTATGTTTCATGTTCCATTTTGCTCTGCGCCAATGGGGCTGCATCTCCTATCAGGGCATTCATACTTATTGCTGTGAGTCCTAAGTTTTCCTGTCTCCAATTGCTTGCTCAGACTTTAAGTGGTGAGGTTTTTTTCCCTATTTATCTATTGCATTAGCTGTATTTTTTTGCAAACCTAAAGGGTTATTCTCTGCTTTCAAAACATTCTTCATAAGACTGCAGCCTGGCTTGACCCAGAAATGTATTTCTATTTTCATGAAACTGTAGCTTTTTATGTTTTCTCTTCTTGAGTGACTTCGTGCAATAGGAGCCTATGCTTATAGCTCAGGTGGGGATAATAAATGCCAAGCTGAAAAAGGTTTCTTGATTATACAGAAGTTACAGATTAATTCTCGTGTATATCTATCAAATACCTGTATTCTGTCACAGCCAGCAATTTTCCCCATTTCACCCCAGAACATGTTTAATTAAGTGGTTCTCTCTATTGCATTTATGTTAGAACATTTTTAATTCTCGGTTAAAATATGTCCTGATCCATGTAAGAAATTCTTGAGAGCATGTATGCTCAAAGAAAAAGCTTTCTCCTCACAGTTTTCTAATTACTTCATTTTCATCCTTGTTTCAGATATGCTTAGGACCTAATTTTCTATTTTATTTCTGTTTTTGGAAGGAAATTATAATTACCTGCTGTTTGCAGAGTTGTTAGGAATATTAGCAAGAGCATAAGCTTTTTGGGGGGTGGCAACTGTTTGTAACATTTTTGTTTTATATTCCACACAGAACTGAACACAATGCAGAACGAAGAAATGTGCTAAACTACACAGAGAAGTGAGGATGTGAGGAAGATGTGGCAAACTTAACCCTCTGGCCCCCTGGCAGCCTCTGGATGACATCTCTTCCCTGACATCCTGACATCAGCAACTGTGGCGGAGTTGAGCATTGGCTGAACCCACCCCAGAAAATTATGAAACCTCAGAGGAGCCTGAGAACAAATTCACAGCTTATCTAAAAAAGAAAAACCGTCCATGTTGATCAAGGGAATGGCTTCTGATAACATTTCACTTAAACTCCAAATAAATCGACCTATCTTGCCACTCCCATAAACTTACAGTCTGAAATCAGCTAAGTTATGAGGAAGAAAGTACTAGAACACTTGCAGGAGTTCTGGTGCTTTTTACTCAGTGCAGGTTGAGATCAGGGACTGACAAACGTCTTCTATAAAGGAACAGAGAGTAAATATTTTACGTTCTATCATTGTAACAGCTGCTCAACTCTGCTGTGGCAGCAAACCAGCCACAGACAATACATAAACAAATATTGAGGCCTTTTTCAAGACAATTTTTCAAAAACAGTGAGCACCCAGGGGGCTAGATTTGGACTGTAAGCTGTAGTTCTCTGACCCTTGGTCTAAAAGATCAAGGGTACAATGTGGCTGGAACTCTTTGATGTGAGGTTTATTCCCTCGCCAGGTTCCTGAGCTTCCTGGGTGCTTCCAGGGGCCAGAAGGGAAGGGAGACTGAGTGGGTCTGGGAGAGGGAGCTGCCACCATAGGCCTGGCCTCTGCTTACCTCTCACCTCCTCACACTAAATCCATTTCTGCCCTTTCTCCAGAGGTTCTCAAAGCACAGGTGTGGACACGAGGTTGGGATCCTGTGTCCAGCAGAAGAGCCTAGTCTTCCTGCTTAATTCATATGACTGAATTATTCATTGAAATCCCTTCCTATTTGTCACTAAATCTAGATTTTACTTTATGAACTTTTGCAACAAAAAGAATAACCTTTATAAACCAAAACTTCAGGTCTCCCAGTTATAAAAGACCAGGAGAAAATTCAGGATCATTATGCCCATGGAAAATCATTCCAGCTCACATGAATATATTTGAATCTTAAACAAATTAGTTAATAAACTAAGATGATCTGAAGTAGGGACTAATGGAAAAAATAGTTACTAAATGACTTTAAAGTTCAACTCTCAATGGTTGTATAAAGGTTGTTAGTTTTGGTAAATAAGTGTTTGGAAGTTCATATCATACTCATATCACCTCTGCAGTATCAAATGTTCAAGACTCTACAAGACCAGGAAGCTAAAAAATATAAATGCTGACTTTTGCATGAGTTTTTCCTAATCTGCTTTTCCTTGCTTCCTGTTTATAGGAGGATAGCAGGAAAATCACCCCTATTACATAGCAACCTCGGGAAATTTATTGAAGAATAAGTATTCTGAACATGCTCTGGGAACAGAAGAATGGATTTAAACAAATTCACCAACTTGTTCTCATCTGTCAGGTATTGGAAAAATAAATCCAGTGCTTGCCTTGGTTAAAGTTTGCCTGGCTGAAGGGGTAAAATCTTGCCTGGGCCTAGTAAAAGGAAGCTTGTGCTAGAGATACACTAGGAACCTCCAGGGCCCAAGAGCAGACATAGGACCAGGAATGGGGTCTGGAAGTGGTCAGGTTCATTCTTTTTTCCCTCTCAACTGTGCCAGGTCTCTCATAATTGGTTTGACATGAAGATTTCTACAGTTTTTAGCACTTCCTTGCAGAACAGCCTTCTCTGCTTACTTACTAGGTTGCTGGTTCCAAATGGGCATCCTCAAAAAATCATCTCATTCTTGGAATCCCCATACCACAAAGAGGGTTGGCCCTTAATAAATCTTTATTAACTAGTCCCTTGACAGAATGGTCAGAATTAAATAACTGGTGTGTATAGTTAACCAGATACTCTTTGGCCAAACTTCACATTTTGGAGAGGGAGAAATCAACTGGCCAGTCTGAGCCAGCATCCAAATACAGCCAGCTGTATTTGTCCAGTCAGCCGTGAGGCTGTAATTTCAGACCTTACCTGCTATTGATGAGGCAGTTTTCAGAAGATATCTGGCAGCAAGAAAAGTACTTATATTAGTGCTTTCATGTTATCTAAAAACCTGGTTCCTGAAGCAGTGAGATCTGAATTTAACAAGTTACTTTAGTCATGTCAAAGCCTAAACAACTTAGTGGATTCCTAAATTACATCTACCACAGAGAAGGACTCCTCAGACCTTATACAGTGGGTGATATCTTAACAGAAGGGGACTCTGCCCATGTCCAAATTCACCCACACTGCTCTGTCTGCCATTGATTCACAAAGGCCACATCAGAACAAGGCATCAATTGATTAAAGATAATTTGCCTATTTGTATCATGTAGATTTAAACATTGCCATACATCATGTTCTTTACAGGAATGCTCCTCTAGAAAGAAATACTTGAGCTCTAATGGCACAACCTTACACACTAGGGTGCTCATCTGTCCTGGTTTGCTTGGGAGCATCTTTGTATTATCGCTAAAAGCCCACATCCTAGGAAATCCCCTAGTCTAGGGCAAGCTAGGACAGTTGGTCACCCTCCCCTATAACCGACCTGAACCATAGAAGTGTGGCTGTGAGTAGTCAGTCCTCTTTTCATCCTCCAAATCTAATTCTAGAAGCAGCCTCTGAGCTAAGAGTGCTTTGCTGAGTCAGTGGGCTGCCTCACCGTATATTTCCTCAGTGGGGAGCCTTCTCTACTTCCCAGACACTGCTCTGCAAGGACTTTGATTTGGGGAAGCATGACTGAAGTTATTGCACTTAGCCCATCTGATAGGGAACTAGTGCTCACCATTCCTTCCATGAGGACATGCAGGGAGAGTAACAAGCTCATCCTCAAAGACACCTTCAGGCCTAGAGGGGATATAAAGAAACATGTGCAAACACATATCTTCAACCACTGACCCCATCATATCAGAATACTAAGACCTCACATTATAAGAATCACATATACCTATGATATACACCTGAAACTAATAGGGTATTATATGTCTATTATACCTTAGTTTAAAACAAGTTTACTTATTTCCATCTTCCTATGGAGTGTATGTATCCTGAGACAGAAGATTTGTCTGTTTATTTTCTGGTAAATGGCTATATCCCCCATGCCAAATATAGTAACGTGCAAAAGGCTCTTAAATATTTATTGGATGAGTGAGAGCAAATGAATGAACTGAAGATAGAAAAGTTAGAAGGTGTTAATTTTGGCCACTGTAACAAAGAACTTGTTTGAGTTGAATTGAGTTGAATTCAATTGAATTGAATAAGAATTGAGTGGCTTATATCTAACAAATTTATTTCTCATAGTTCAGGAGGCTGGAAGTACAAGATCAGGGAGCCAGCACTGTCAAGTTCTGTTGAGAGTCCTTGTCTAGGTTGCACACTGCCACTTTCTTATAGCCTAAATGTGACAGAGAGCAAAATGGGGAAGCAAACAAGAAGAGTCATGTTTGATACTTAAAACGGCACTAATCCCATTCAGGAGGCCTCATCCTCATGACCTCATCTAATCCTGATCACCTCCCAAAGACCTCACTTCCCAGTATCATTACACTGGAGAATGGGGTTTCAACATAAGAATTTGGGGGTACACAAGCATTCAGTTTATAATCAAAAGATAAGGTAACAGTCTGGAGAGAGACAATAAAGGCCTAAATGAAGCTGGTTGCTAGGAGATGAAATTAAAAAGATACTACTGTTCTCTGCCTGAATAGTACACATTATATATTTTCTATATTTGAAATATTTTCAATTGCTTTTTTTCTGTAACTTCTACTCATTACACACAATCTTTTAAAAAATTTCATGATGGAAAATCTCAGAATGTCTAAAATAAAAGATAGCATAATGAACTCCCTTCCACAGTGATAAACTTCTGAGCAATCTTGTTTCATCTATACCCCATCCATGTTTCCTCTTTCCTGGATTATTACGGAAAAAAAAGTCCCAGAAATCAAGTGATTTCATTGATATATTTTCTTTTTTTAAAAATATTTTATTTATTTATTTATTTGAGAGAGAGTTTGTGTGTGAGAGCAGGAGGGGCAGAAGGAAAGAGAGACTCTCAAGCAGACTCCCCACTGAGTATGGAGCCCAACTGGGAGCTCAATCCCCTGACCCTGAGATCATGACCTGAGCTGAAATAGAGAATTGGAAGCTTAACTGACTGAGTCATCTAGGCACCCCTGATATTTTCTTTTAAAATAACTTCTTACTATTGTTAAAAATTATGCATATATATTAGCCCAATTTTAGGTGCGTGAAACAGACAGGAGATGTAATGAACTTAAGATGAAATCACTCATCGTTTCCAAAAGCTTCTCTGGTGCTAATAGGTGCTAGGGTTGAGACTCATACAGCTGGTTGTTCTGCTTCTATGTTCTCATGGTATCTGGTATCATAGATGTGATTTGGGGGTGTGCTTGCCCATGACACTCATGAACTTGTAAGCTTATGAGGTCAGGAACAGAGGCCTTTTCATCACAGTGCCCCAAATACAGAAAATCCCTAATAAATACATGTGTATAAATATTGATTAAGGTCTAATCTAAGATTTTTCAATTAATTGTACAGGGTAAGCTACTGGAAAGGTTTACAGTTTATTCCCAGGTTTGTGTTGAAGTGAGTAACTGAAAAAATGGTGACACCATTGCATAAACCAGGAAGTGTGAAAGAGGAAGTGTGCTAGAGGACAGAGATTAAATCAGTTTGGCAATGTTGAATCTGACATGTCTGCTGGATACCAAACTAAAGAAGTTCAGCAGGCAGTGCAAAATGTGCATTTAGGGTTCAGGAAGGAGACCAAATCTAGAGAAAAATGTTTGGGTGTTTACTAATTAAAAATAACAGTGTAAAGGAGAGAGAATTAAGGTAGCTAGTGTAGAAAGTTTTGGGGGTCAAGAGTAAGGGCATGAATTTAGGGATCAAGAGGAAGAAGAGGCTGTAGAACAGAATTTTTACAGATAAGAATTTGATTATACTAAATGAAATAAGTCAACCAGAGAAAGACAATTCTCATATGGTTTCACTCATGTGGAATATAAGAAATAGTACAGAGGATCATAGGGGAAGGGAGGGAAGACTGGGAAGAAATCAGAGAGGGAGACAAGCCATGAGAGACTCTTAACTATAGGAAACAAACAGGGCTGCTGGAGGGAAGGTGGGTGGGGGATGAGGTAACTGGGTGATGGGCATTAAGGAGGGCACATGATGTGATGAGCACTGTGTGTTATACGCAACTAATAAGTTATTGGACCCTACATCTAAAACTAATGATGTACTATACATAGGCTAATTGAGTTTCAGTATAAAGAAAAAAAACATTAGATGACCAGAGTATGATAATAGTAACCTGCATTAATACTCAACAAGACAACCAATCAAAAATATAAGAATTCAAACTATACCTTTGCTTTACGGATTCCAAATAACTAGTAAGCTTAAGTTCATAAATTGTGTTTCTGAGATATAATGTTAATGTAACCCTGAACCTAAACCAATATAATTTTCAATAAACATTCCTTCCTTAAAAAAGTAGAATTTGAGAGGCAGGAACATAATGTAGTTATTAAAGGTAAGAGAACTGAACATTATGAATACTTAATGCCACTGAATTGAACACATAAAAGTGTCAGAAGGGTAAATTTTATGTTGTGTATAATTTAATACACACACACACACACACGCACACATACACACACACACACACAGATAAAGAAATTCCAAGAAATGAGTAAGTTGGTATACAGCCCCTCCAAACACTAGAGACAGCAAGGAAAATGAGATCTGAACACCGGGACATTGATTTGCTAAGCATGATGTCATTGCTTCATCAACCTGGGATCAGTTTCAGGGACGTGCAAGGGGAACAGGGATTTCAGATTACAAAACAGGTCAGTGGGAGAAGCAGAGACTGCAAAGATGGGTTTCTTTTTACAAAAAGATTGTAGACGTGGCTTTGGGAAATTATTTCTCAAAGTGTTGTCCTTGAATTCCCCACATCAGAATCATCTGGAATATTCATTAAGATTCTTAGGCCCACCCCAAATGTTTTGAGTGTATTAAGTCAGACGCTACAGGGTGATGAGAGTTCTGTTTTTTAATTTGTTTTATTTTATTTATTTATTTGAGAGAAAGACAGAGAACATACAAGCAGGGGGAGGGGCAGAGAGAGAAGCAGGCTCCCCACTGAGCAGGGAGCCCAACTCGGAGCTGGATCCCAGGACCCTGAGATCATGACCTGACCTGAAGGCAGACACTTAACCAACTGAGCCACCCAGTGAGGGGCACTTTTTTTTTTAAGATTTTATTTATTTATTTGACACACACACAGAGAGAGAGAGAGAGAGAGAGAGAGAGAGAGAGTGAGATCACAAGTAGGCAGAGAGGCAGGCAGAGAGAGAGAAGGAAGCAGGCTCCCTGCTGAGCAGAGAGCCTGATGAAGGGATCAATCCCAGGACCCTGAGATCATGACCTGAGCTAAAGGCAGAGGCTTTAACCCACTGAGCCACCTAGGTGCCCCCCTCAGGGGTACTTTTGAACACCAAATTTCGAGGACCACAGTTAAGCTGGAAGGTTGTCTGGTGGAAGATTGAAGACAGGCACAGCCAGGAATGTTTCTAGCAGAGGGAAGGATCAGGAGGAGAGGAAGATGTGGTGGTACCATTTGGTGGTAGAAGTGGTGGCCTCAAACAAGACCCAGAGGAGATTGAAAGTGGATATAGAAGTAGATAAAGGAGCAGAGAAGTGTGGGAGGGAGGAAGAGGAATGGGGAGAGCTCTTCCTAAACTGGGAGGATGGACTAAACTGCTGCAGGCCCTAAGCCCCTCATCAATCAGAGAGTGCTAAGCTTGAGCTCTCACAAGTCTCAGGAAAGGTAGGCATCAGGCACTCCCCAGGGCAGGGTGCTTCCATAGCAGCTCATCAGCTGGAAAAGGAATTCCGGGGGCTGGCAAAGACCTCAGTGAGAGGGAGAACTGTATGCATGGTGGGAGGATGGTCAGGGATGCTGGACAGGGACAAAAGGCAGGCTTAGTGCAAGCAAGGGAGGGAGCAAAGTAGAGGCTCTCTTCTGTGGTCAGAGGGTGTTCCAAAGGTGAACTTACTCTCAGAGGGGCTGGTGTAAGAGCCTTAATTCAGGATGTGTAGAATTTCATGAAAATACTTGAGCTTCTCATAGGAGTTACCATAATTTGAAAAAGATATAACTGCTTTTTACACAGATTATATTAGTCACACTCTGTCTCATTAGTCTTTCCCACTGCTACTCTGTTGAAAAGCTGTTGTTTCAACCCCAAGACAACTTGGTAGGCTGGTATTTATTTCTTTTATCTGGTTCTTTTTTATAATCCCCTTGAAGAAAGAAGCTTTAAAATGCTAAAGGTAGGGTTGAGGCGCCCCTGCCTTTTGGATTGCAGGGAAGAAGCTTGAGCTAACATCTGCCCCACTGGCACTAACTGGGAGCTTCATTCTGCTCAATTTATGGCACAGACACAATAATACCTGTCTCAATGGGTAGCTACAAGGGTTGACTGAAAAAAATGTGTAAAATGTAATCTGGCACACATGAGCATTCAAGAAATGGTAACTGCTATTGAGGTAATAGGAATGTATTTTCATTATTTCATTATTATTATCATTATTATTAGGTAAACTCAGATATTTCACTGGGAAGGAAATACCAAAAGATGGTTCTGATGCAGCCGGGAAAGATGCCAACCACTGCCACATCTTTAGATGACTTGCCACCCACCCTTCATGTCTCCAACTAGCTCAGTGGTTCCTATACCTGGCTACACACTAAAATCAAAATTTGAAGAATATTAATGTCTAGATCCTACCCCAGGTGAAACCAGAATCTCTTCAAGGTCTACTGAGGTCCAGATCAAGCCACTTTTCAAAGGCTCCTTAAGCAATTTCCAGGCACCATCTGAAGTCAGCACCTTCAAGCTAGCTGGACATTAACAGCAGATAGTGGGGTGAGGTTGTTCAAGATGCTTTACAAATAGCAGTGATTTCCTGTCACAAAGTTTTAGGGGACTAAAAGAAATGCTGGAACCACCTAACCACATATCTTCTAAGGCTATACCCTCTCTTTGGCAACAGATGTACCCTCTCAGGACCAAATATGATGTTTGGTGCGAATGGACATTTCAGCACATATAAAAGTAGTCATTGTAACGAAGGGTGAGTCTAAAGGATACTGGGAAATTTTTCCTAGCCTTACATTCCCAAGACAGATGTCCTGGGAAAGAATAAGGCATATCACTCTCCCAGTTGATTTGGCTGCATGGGAAGTTGTAGCTCAAATGTAGACATTTTCCCCTCACTCTTCACTTTAATTTGATTCCTTTTTTCAAGACGAAGTCATTTTTCTTGGGCTATTTCTACAGTGACTCTCTCCTCTTTTTCTATATCAGTGTAAGGAGTGGTGTAGGGAAGGGCTCTGTCCTCAGCCACATTTTCTTAAAATCTCTGCAACATGCATTGGTAATGAGCACCATATAAGCAGTCTGCAAAGCATATGACAGGTTGAGGCTCCATCACATTTGCCCTGAAGAACAAACATATCTCAGGCAGGCAAAGTCTGTGACCTCCAGGTAAAGATAATTCCATGACATTAAAGCCACTGACTCTTGTGGGCAAACACAGGAGTCTCAACTTCAGGTCTGAGTTCCCTGTGCTTAAGGATTATGGGCTTCCACTCTGGAAAACAGTATGGAAGTTCCTCAAAAAGTTGAAAATAGAGCTACCCTATGACCCAGCAATTGCACTACTGGGTATTTACCCTAAAGATACTAATGTAGCGATCTGTAGGGGCACATGCACCCAAATGTTTATAGCAGCAATGTTCACAATAGCCGAATTATGGAAAGAACCTAGATGTCCATCAACAGATGAATGGATAACGAAGAGATTATATATATATATACATACATACAATGGAATACTATGCAGCCATCAAGAGAAATGAAATCTTGCCATTTGCAACAACGTGGTTAGAACTACTACTATGGAATACCATAGTATTATGCTAAGTGAAATAAGTCAATCAGAAAAAGATAATTATCACTTGATTTCTCTGATATGAAGTATTTGAGAGGCAGGATGGGGAGTTGTGGGGGATGGAGGGGAATGAAATAAGATGGGATCAGGAAGGACACAAACTATAAGAGACTCCTAAACTCATGAAACAAACTGAGAGCTCCCGGGGGTGGGGGAGTAGGAGGGTAAGGATAGGGTGGCTGCGTTATGGGCATTGGAGGGGGGTATGTGCTATGGTAAGTGCTGTGAAATGTGTAAGCCTGATGATTCATAGACATGTACCCTGGGGCAAATAATACATTACATGTTAATTTAAAAAATAATAAAATAAAAATTTTAAAAAGAAGATCATGGGCTTCATTTTCAATTTTTAATCCCAGTGGGAAAAGTCAATCTATCCTCATGTGTGTGGGGGGAGAAAAGCAAGTGGAGTGAAAAGGAAAGAGTAGGAATCAGGAAGCATAGATTCCAGCACAAACTTCCCTACAAATCAGCTTTACTGACATGAACAAACTACTTCCCTGACTCCAGCCTCTTTAGATAAATGTGAGATTAGATCACATACATGGTTCCCAATAGTTGTCTTTTCTTGCTACCTAAGGATCTGGGGGCCTTTCTTTTTTTTTTAAGACTTATTTATTTATTTTTAGAGAGAAAGAGAGAGCAGGGGGTGAGGCAGAGGGAGAGAATCTTAAGCAGACTCCCCACTGAGCACAAAGACTGATGTAAAGCTTGATCCCACCACCCCAAGATCATGACCTAAAGTGATATCAAGAGTCAGACACCTAACTGACTGAGCCACTTAGGTGTACCACTAGGAGCCTCTCTTAATAATTCAGAATTTTGCCTTAATATCCCCAAGAAGTTGGGAACCTTTACCTTATGTCATCTTTATGGTCCCGTCTAGTTCCAATATTTTGCAATTTTTCCCATTCCAAGTTTTCTAGCCTGTTATTGCTAAAACCTCTTGAGTTGGGGAATACCAAAGCCACCAGTGCTAGCCGCATCTGGCTTTGTAGTGGCTAGGAAGTATGTGTTGGCTCCTAGAACCATTTTAAATAATGAACCGTTGAGGAAAATCACCATAGTAACCTCACTCCTGGCTCCTTTCTACCCCCACCTTCCTTCCAGGCCACACCCTTTTTGGCTGTTGATGAGTTTGGTTACACATGGACCAAGCTGTGCCATGTGGCAGTTGTGGATTTAACTTAATGAGGGCCAACTAAATGGTAATTGCCTTTCCCAGTCACGCTAGTAATTGGATGGTGAGGCCATATCTGCAGGGCTCTTAGTGCTTAGAACAAATGGCTCAGTGTTGCAACCCCTATTGCCACATGACCTACTATAACTCTTGAACATTCTTCTGCCAAGAGGACGATAGCAGTATCTTTCTTACAGAAAATGCCCAAAGTCTACTCAGAAATGTACAAGGGAAAGGTGCTTTGAAAGTACTAAGTCTGGTTTCAAACCAAAAAGCTCTGCTGAGTTGCTGCTTGGTCCAATGTGGGTAAGGTTTAAAGATGGCTTCCCTGAATAAAATCCCATTTCACTCTTTTTCATGCCTTCCTCTTTCCCTGGCTAGAGTAATTGAAATTGAAAGCTTGGGTCATTGACACAACAATTGCTAACTTACAGATATTTACTTCCTCATTCAATAATACAGCAGTTACTGAGTGCCTACTGTGTACTGGGCTGAAGTTTCCTTTAGTGTGCAGGTCAGGCTACTGCCTACTGCCCTCCATGGCTGTTTGGAGTGCTCTGGTTTCATGGGGCATGTTCCCCAGCTGCACAGAGAAGCTGCATCAGGGTGAGGGGTTTCCAGGATGTGGCAATACAATGCTAAAACTGGTGAAGCCTTAGTGGGTCACCCTGAAGTACATCTATGTGGCTTCAAGCTTCTGAGAGATAAATAAATGGGAGCAGAGAGAGCATGCTGACTCATTTTATCTGATCATGTAGTTTCTGGCAGCAGATATGGCAAGGACAGCAGTGACGACAGTCTGGAGCCAACAGGACTGAACTAAAGTAGTTTATTGATAAGCAGTGCCCTTTGGAAATGACAGCAGATAGCCATATAATACTGCAAAGACAAGTCCTGTAAACACCTACCTATCCCCTGCTTATTGCATGGAAGATTTACAAGCAAAGTCCTACAAAACACAGCTACCCCACACCAGAGACATGCAAATGGAGAGAATCATGACAAGCCAGCCTCAGATCCTCCTCAGTAGGAATCTAGAAGATGTGAAACATCACTCAGAGAGGTCTGAGATAAGGTAATTTTAAATTTCAAGGACTTCCACACTGGCCCATGTTGAAAAAGGCATTTGGAAGCTCAGCTCTGGGCTCTGAGCCCAGCACTGAGGTCCATGTTACTGTCCACACATCTACTCCATACAACTAATGGGCCTCAATCCAGGGCTTGAGCCAAAGGATTGTGGGTGATTTATCTTCTGAAAGATACAAAACAGGAAAACTACAGTCACTGTAATCTTAGTGCAGGGATGCTGTAGCTCATAACACTTAACTCTAGTTTAATTATTATAGACTGGGCCACTGATAGTGCATCAAAGTCAGTATTAAGCTTATTGTGATGATAGTCTTAGCTGATCAATTATCTGAGAAGAGTCATGTTATTTTGATCTTTCAGGGAGAACAAGAATAAGTCAATATTATTGTCCAAAAACATTAGCCAATAAAGATAAAGAAGCTCCATCTTTAGCATCCTATTAGCATAAGCATTTAAAAAATTCTCTGCATGGTGCAAAGTAAATGTTTGGAAATAAATGATTTAGTTAATCTGCTGGATGTTGGGAAATACAGTAAGACCACCTCCATTCATTTTTGAAGAGGTTTTATGCCAAGGCCAGGCAAAAAAACAGTCTGTTGTCTAACAGGCATTTACTGAATACATAGACACACACACATACACACACACACACACACACGCACTCGCGCGCGCGCGCGTGCACACAACACACACAGAACAAGACTGAGAGTAACACTACATCAAAAACTAATGATGTACTATATGCTGGCTAACTGAACATAATAAAAAAATAGACTAAATCATGAGGGTTTTGTTTATCATAAATAAATAAAAATAAAAAAACACTGAGAGTGACAGAAGATGACCCAGAGAGACTAAGAGAAATTGTGACCTGCCTGGCCACCAGGGAAAATGAGGGAACTGCTTGCTTTGATTCCATCCATCCACCCAGTTCTAGTGCATGTACAGCTTCAGCATAAGTCAATCTCCTTTTCACCTTGAAAACTCAAGTGTGTTTCTATTTCCACACTGATGACAACAAACACAGTTACAAACCATATCTATTCAGTAACACAGAATATCAACCATTTTTAATAGACTTTTTTTTAATGGAAAAGGGAAAAAAAGTCTCCCATGAATTTAGAAAGAGTGGGTATGTTGCATGACTTTCTGTGCCTTCTTAGTACCTGGTAAGGCACTTTTCAAAATTATATGTGTATAAATCAGCACTAAAATAAAATAAAAAGAATTCAGGAAATTATATGCCATCAAAGACAGTCTGGTATTTCTGATGATTTCGCTATCAGCTTGAGTTATTTATTTTTTCAAGAATGTTATGTTTGGAGACAATTTTTATCAGTGAGTCAACCTTTGCTTATATTGGTTTCACCTTCTATTATTTTTCCTCACTGCTCTTTCAGTTTTCATGATTTATTGAGCCCTAACTAAAGAAGAATGTCCACTCACAGATATGCTGACAACTTTATAAATCACCCATACATGTACCACACACACAACCCTACACACATACCATATACCACACACAACACACACTCACATATCACACCTCATATCATATATCATGCACACACACAACCCCACACATACCACACACTATACACTGTCACCATATACCACACATATATGCCACACCCCACACACATATCACACATACACCATGCACTCATACAATATACCACACACACATACCATACCCCACACACATATCACACACAAACACACCACACACAACTCACACACATACCACACACCATACATTCAAGGTTTCAAGCCTTTGCTTTGGTTCCTGGTATCTGTTCCATTCATCCACCCAGTTCTAGAGCATGTACAACCTCAGCATAAATCCCCTTTTCATCTGAAGAACTCAAGTGCATTCCCATTTCCATATACCACACACTACACACTGCATATCACACACACACACACACACCACACACTGCCTACTACACATACACACCCCACACACGTACCACACCTTCCCACACATCACACACCACACATTCACACCATATACCACACACACTATATACTACACATACATATAAAACACACTACACACATACACACCACACACATACTACATGCCACACAGACACCACATACACACATCACATGCCACATACTACACACACACATACACACATACCAGACACACACAATGGATAGTGTGGAGATTTTTCTCCAGAGTTGACTGCTTAATAAGTACTCCATTTTCTAGAAACTTCATACTTGTCTGTTTTTACTGCTATAAATAACCAGGTTGATCAACATGTGCTTTTGGCTTTAATGGGAAAGTTCCTTAGGCTCGATGTTGCCTCAGACCAGCTTTGTGCTTCCTGTTGGAGGAGGTCACTGTCTGTCCATCTGTAGCTGAGAGTGCACGTATCTCTTCATGTGGAAGTAGAGTACTTTTCACTTGATAGAAGCACTGCAAACTGCAGTTCTTGTTTCAGGCTTTCAGTCAATAGAAAGCAGTATCTTAGAATATTCCTGTAAATGATAAGGAAAACTGCTTATTTAAATTATGAATGTGAGGTGCCATCTCTGAGGTTCTAGTTAATATCTTTCTAATAGCTTTATTTTCTAATGGCATATGAAAACTTCAAAGGACTCATATACTCTGTCTTTTGACCAACTGTTTCAACAACAGAGTGAAGTATTTGTTATTCTTACTGAATTCACATCAAAGAAACAGAAGCTCTGAGAGACGAATTGATTTGTTCATGGTCACATGATCAGTCACCAGCATTTACCAGGACAAGACTCAAGCTGTCCGCTTTCTTCTTTACATATAGGAAAACTTTGTTCTTTTAATTTAATGCTTTAAGGTCTTTTCATTATGCCTTTTACCAACCAAGCGACCATTAAGATAATAGGGTTAACAGATGTTTAGAAAGATTTCTGAAGGCATTGTGTAAATTAAGTTAGATAAATCATTGTAAATTATTAATTTATAGCTCTAGAATTGATAACGAGCATGCGCTTGTGCAGCATGCTCAGACCTGTTGTTTTGAACTAACTGCCTGACTAGTGAAACGTCACCCAAGTCTTATACATGTGTTCCTCTTAGTTTGTGATTATGAAACCTGAGGACGTGTCTTTTTGGAATATTGTATTTTCTTCAAAACTCCATTTTGCCCTCTAGTTTAATCTATTCCATCTGAAAGGAGGCCCACGGGCATTGCTGAAGAGAGCTAAAACACATCTCATCTGCAGCTGCACAGGCAGGTCAGAAAACTGTAAGAACCAGAGGTCTTGTATGAAGCTTGACAAAGGCATCAGGTATGAAGGAGACCAAGAATTTTCACATGTCTCCCTCTGCTCACTGGAATGCTTCTGTTCATCCAGCTGATATCAGTGAAAAATTTGCTCACCTGAAACTTATTTCCCAAAATTTGCTATTTATTTAAGAAACCCAAAGGAATAGTTGCTTCCTAAACTCTGGATGTATAAGATAAGGCTGATGTCTCTTGGCCTAGATGCTACCTATTCACCCATTTGGATGGACATGAAAGTGGAGATTCTATTGTTTACTCTTATTTCAGTAGACTAAACCTTGTCTCCCCAATTTCTGTGCAGGTAAGAGCCATGATTTATACTTGCTGATTATTTAACAAGTCCTCTGAAATACTCAATGGTGAATTGGTAGGTAATCAGATATTGATAAAATCCATATCATTGTGTCTACAACAGATTAGATTAGAGAATCATGTCAACAAGAATCCCACCAGGAATGCTGGCATTCCCTGGAGAAGGAAACTATCACTCCATCTGTGTCAGTCCTTCTGATCTGTTCATACCCAGTCTTGGGAACATTCTGTTCCCTCAGGTCAGAGCATATAATACCAACGTAGCTATAAGCATGAGTGTAGAGTCAGACTCTACTGGGTGCCATAACCTCCATGCGTGACCTCAGGCAAGCTGTTTAACTAATTAATTAACTAATGGGGACTCTATTTCCCCATTCTAATATGTCCCTAATAATGGTAAGTACCTCAGTAGTCCTCAAAAATGTAGCAAGTGTTTAATGGATGCTTGAGATATTTATGTCATTTTACTATTTCTCTGGCATCTTAAATGTACAAAATTCTTAAGTCTATTTACAGTCTTACCCAGTAATTTTTTCCTAGTTTACCTTTCATCTTCAGCAACTTGTTTTCATTAGCTGAGCTTCAGAGTAGGTTCTTTTTATGAAGTGATGCACCACAAGTCTTCCCTGGGATTTCTCTTCTTCAGAGACCAAAAATAATGGAAACGACTCCCATTTTGACCCTTTCCTTTGTTTCAACCTTATTTCAGACCTCTCCCTTTCCAAAGAGATATCCATGCTTTGTTATTTCCTTTAGGATCCCCTGACCCCTCTCTTGTCTTCTATCCATCCTCGGTCTGACTCTCTACCCTGAGTAGTCATAGTAGTAGCGGTTACAACCTCTAAAGCAAATTCGGTTCACAGGTGTGAGATTTAAAAAACAAGTCATAAACACACTTAAAAATAGAAAACTTCCAAGATTTTGACTGTCTGGCTCTCCTGAAAGCCAGCAGCCAATGCTGGGTCTGTATTTACAGAGCAAGAATCTTAAGATAGTGAGTGAATGTGGGCACCTGGAGCTATTACAGACTGTCTCCAGTAACTCTCACCCCCAATGAGGTCCAAGCCAGCTTCCAGCTGCCCTCCTTCATCTGCCTTCCCTACCTAGATTTTGAAGATATTCAATTTTGTGACAGAGCATGAAAATCTGGGCATAGTGACCCAGGATGATATATAAGCTTTGAAATCTGAACATCTGACTACAAGTCCTGGCCTCTACTAGTTGTCTGATTGTAAATTGGTCCCTTAATATTTTTGTTTCCTTATCTGGTAGGTAATAAGGACACCTGACCTCTTTCCTTTATAGGGATATTGAGAGGAATTCAGGAGATAATGGAGATGTTGCCTCAGAAGAAGGGGCCTCCCTTTTTTATCTCAAGCACTTTCCTCGGGGTCTTTGGTATTGCTTACACAAGAGTTTGTGCCAAAGTGTTCCCTCTGCCCTTGACTTTCTGAGCGTAAGAATTTTTACTTATGGGTCTTAGAGGCCATGATGCCATCAATCTAGGCAAGTCATTCTTTTTTCATGTTTATGACTCCCTGAAAGGGAGTAATGACAAACTTCCTTGCAGGCTGGCTACCTTACTTGGTCAAAGGAAAAAGGTAATTCCTACATACTTACCTTCCATGCTAGTTTTCACTACAAAGAGCCTCACACACCCACATACTGCCCACAAGCTGGCGTGACCCCAGGATAAATAAAGCATACATTTTTCTTATTAATTACCAATATAAAAACACATGGCCTCTCTTTCTATTGTTCTGTGCCTGGTTCACACCCTGTATAATTTTATACTGTTTCTACAGCCCTGACATGCCCTAAGCTACAACTGACATTGATTCACGGACTTATAAAAATGTGTTATCTGTTCTCAGTGTCTACATGGAGTTCTCTAAGAGCTGCCTAGGCAGTGACTCAGGCCTTCAGAGAGCAGTGCATTGAAAGGTCACACATGGAAGGGAGCAATTTGTGACTTAGAATGCTTATTGGTAACCACATTTGGGCTTGATCTACTCAGTGATTTCTGTGGGAGCAACCTCATGATAATTTCTAGCTAAGGCTCAGCATTTTCTCCTCAAATCAAATAAAATTCCAGTAGAATTAGGTCATTTTATGTCCATTACAAGACAAGCTCTTTAAAAGGGAGTCATTATGATAGCATGCCTGACACAAAGACACATGGCCTGAGAACCAGTCTTTACATAGCTCTGAATGTCTACAAAGAGGAAAATTTTGCTTGTAAGAAGGCAGATATTTCACCAAAGTACACATAATTTTTGAGAAAAAAAATCTAGCTTGATTTATGCTGAGCATGAGTTTATCAACCTAAGAGCCAAATGTTTGAAGAAAATAATGTAAAATATGCACTTTTTTAAGTTTCTAATGTTAAAAGTGACAGAAATTTGCTAAACCTCTAATTGAAGCTAATGTTTATAATTTCCCTTTGAGTTAAAGTGTTGTAGTATAACATATTTCCTCAATTCCAAACCATATTTAGACCCCTTATCTTAAGACATTTGAAATTAAGGAATAATACAGTCTGGAAGAATTGTTGGTGCTCACAAAACACCTATGGGATTCTCTACATTCCCTAGCCTCTTTACAGTTGTTCTGGGCCTGCAAAAAAGGAGCAAATATATTATGTGTTGTTTTCAGGTTGAGGCAGTTAAACCTTGTGATCCTCCTTCAGTTTTCTGGTCCCCTGACCTCAGAGGCCATGTACTTCAGATCACATAGCCCTAAGAGAAAAGATGGCTGCCCAACCTGCATTCAGCTGAAATATGAAAGGAGAATAAACTATTGTTAAGTAAGATATGTGGGGTTTATTTGTTACCGTCCCATAGCCTAGTCCAACTTGTTTAATACATATGTTTAAGATAAAGGGAATTTTTCCACTGAAAAAGCTAATGTTAAAACTGTCACAAATTTTATAATCATTGTCATAGAATAAAAAAATACAGATGCTATTTATTTTAGTTTCAGCAGTAGATGGGAAACTTTTGAAAGCACACTTTACATCTAGAGAAGTGGTTGCAGTTGGAGGTGGGGATATGACTTAAATGGTATTTCACTGTGGGTTTTTTTAATGGTTTTTTAAAAATTTAGATTCAATTAGCCAACATATTATCATTAGTTTCAGATGTAGAGTTCAATAACTCAACAGTTGCATATAACACCCACTGCTCATCACATCACATGCCCTTCTTAATGTCTATCACCCAGTTACCCCATCCCCCCCACCCGCTTCCCCTCTAGCAACTCTCAGTTTGTTTCCTATAGTGAAGAGTCTCTCATTGTTCATCTCCCTCTTTGATTACTTCCCATTCAGTTTTCCCACCCTTCCCCTATGATCCTTTGTGCTGTTTCTTATATTCCACATGTGAGTAAATTCATACTGAAAAAAAAAAAAAAGTAAAAAAAAAAAAAACCCACCATATGATAATTGTCTTTCTCTGACTGACTTATTTCACTCAGCATAATACTCTCCAGGTCCATTCACAATGATGTAAATGATAAGTATTCATCCTTTCTAATGGCTGAGTAGTATTCCATTGTTTATATATAACAAATCTTCTTCTTTTTTTTTTTTTAAAGATTTTATTATTTAACAGAGAGAAAGAGATCACAAGTAGACAGAGAGACAGGCAGAGAGAGAAGGGTAAGCAGGCTCCCCACTGAGCAGAGAGCCCGATGTGGGGCTCGATCTCAAGACCCTGAGACCACGACCCGAGCTGAAGGCAGAGGCTTTAACCCACTGAGCCACCCAGGCACCCCAACAAATCTTCTTTATCCATTCATCTGTCAATGGACATCTCAGCTCTTTCTACAGTTTGGTAATTGTGGACACTGCTGCTATAAACATTAGGGTGCAGTTGCCCCTTCAGATCAGTTTTTCTTTATTGAGAGTATTCACTGTTTGCTTTCCATATATGGCTTTTATGATATTGAGGTATGTTCCCTCTATTTCTACACTGTGGAGAACACTGATTGATTTGTGGATGTTGAACCATCCTTGCAGCCAAGGAATAAATCCCACTTGGTATAGTGAATAATCCCTTTAATGTACTGTTGGATCCTATTGGCTAGTACTTTGGAAAGAATTTTGGCATCCATGTTAATCAGGAATATTGGTCTATAGTTCTCCTTTTTGGTGGGGTCTTTGGTTTTGGGATCAAGGTAATGCTGGCCTCATAGAAAGAGTTTGGAAGTTTTCTTTCCATTTCTATTTTTTGAAAGAGCTTCAGAAGAATAAGTATTAATTCTTCTTCAAATATTTGGTACAATTCCCCTGGGAAGCCATCTCACCTTGGGCTCTTGTTTTTTGGGAGATTTTTGATTATTGCTTCAATTTCCTTGCTAGCTATGAGTCTTTTCAGGTTTTCTACTTCTTCCTGGTTCAGTTTTGGCAGTTTGTTTTTTTTTGTTGTTTTTTTTTTGTTTTTTAGTAGTCTCATTGTATCTATTTATTGAGATAGAATTTAAAAACGGTCTGAGATACCAAAGTATAAGGTGTGCAGTGTGTTGATTTGATACATTTGTAGATGGCAGAGTTCGCTGATACCTTCATCCTGTCACATGATGGCCTTTTATCCATTTATCCTTTTATCCAAAAACAGTTTTGGCAGTTTTTTTTTTTTTTAGTTTTTTTCTTTTAGTTTTGGCAGTTTTATAAGTTTCTAGAAATGCATTCATTTCTTCCAGATGGCCTAAATTGTTGGCATATATAGTTGCTCATAGTATGTTCTTATAATTGTATTTCTTTGGTGTTGGTCATGATCTCTTCCCTTTCATTCATGGTTTCATTAATTTGGGTCCTTTCTCTTTTCTTTTTGATAAGTATGGCTAGGGGTTTATCAATCTTAATTCTTTCAAAGAACCAACTTGTAGTTTTGTTGATCTGTTCTGTTCTATTGTTTTCTATTACATTGATTTCTGCTCTAATCTTTATTAACTCTCTTCTCCTGCTGGGTTTAGGCTTTATTTGCTGTTCTTTCTCCAGCTCCTTTAGGTATAAGGTTAGGTTGTATATTTGAGACCTTTCTTGTTTCTTGAGAAAGGCTTGTGTTGTACTTCCCTCTTAGGACTGCCTTTGCTGAATCCTAAAGGTTTTGAACAGTTGTGTTTTATTTTCATTTGTTTCCATGCTTTTTTAAAATTCTTCTTTAATTTCCTTGTTGACCTATTCATTCTTTAGTAAGATGCTCTTTAACCTCCATGTATTTGTGCTCCTTTCAAATTTCCTCTTGTGATTGAGTCCAAGTTTCAAAGCTTTGTGTTCTGATAATATACAGGGACTAATTCCAATCTTTTGGTACTAGTTGAGACCTGATTTTTGACTCAGTATGTGATCTATTCTGGAGAATGTCCCATGTGCACTCAAGAAGAATGTGTATTCTGTTGTTTTAGAGTATAATGCTTTGACTATATCTACAAAGTCCATCTGTTTCAGTGTATCCTTCAAAGCCCTTGTTTCTTTGTTGCTTAGATGATCTGTCCATTGCAGTGAGTATGATGTTAAAGTCCCCTACTATTGTATTATTATAAAGGTTTTTCTTTAATTTTGTTATTAATTGGCTTATATATTTGGCTGCTCTCATGTTAAGGGCATAAACATTTATAATTTTAGATCTTTTTATTGGATAGACCCCTTAATTATAATATAGTGTCCTTCTTCATCTCTTTTTACAGTCTTTGGTTTAAAATCTCATTTCTCCTTTCTGATATAAGGATTATTCACCAGCTTTCTTTTGATGTCCATTAGCATGATAAATGTTTCTCAATCCTCTTACTTTTAATCTGGAGGTGCCTTTGGGTCTAAAACAAGTCTCTTGTAGACAGCATATGAAAGGGTCTTGCTTTTTTATCCAATCTGATATGCTGTGTCTTTTGATTGGAGCATTTAGCCCATTTACATTCAAAGTAATTATTGAAAGATATGAATTTAGTGCCATTGTATTGCCTGTAAAGTCATTGCATCTGTATATTGTCTGCATTATTTTCTGGTCTATGTTATTTTTTCTCTATTCACTTACAGGATCCCCTTTAATATTTGGGGCGCCCGGGTAGCTCAGTCATTGGGCGTCTGCCTTCAGCCCAGGTCAGATCCCAGGGGCCTGGGATTGAGCCCCGCATCGGGCTCTCTGCTCTGCTGGAGGCCTGCTTCTCCCGCTACCAGTCCCTCTGCTTGTGTTCCCTCTCTTGCTGTGTTTCTCTC
>CM053608.1:104035649-104058919 GCA_028646535.1 Procyon lotor
ATTTTTGGTTGCACTCATTTTTTTCTCATTTAGCACCCTGAATATATCATGCCAGTTCTTTCTGACCTGCCAAATCTCTGTGGATAAGTCTTCTGCTAGTTGTATATTTCTACCACTCTAGGTTATGGACCTCTTAGTTTTGAGCTGCTTTCTGGATTTTCTGTCTCTGAAATTTGAAACTTCACTCTTATATGTCGAGGTGTTGACCCATTTTTATTGATTTTGAGGGGTGTTCTTTGTGCTTCCTGGATTTGAATGCCTATTTCATTCCCCAGATTAGGGAAGTTCTCACCTATGATTTGCTTAAATATACCTTCTGTCCACTTCTCTCTTTCTCTCCCTCTCTTCTTATGGGACTCTAACTATTTTTAATATTGCTTTGTTTTATGGTATCGCTTAACTTTCAAATTCTCCCCTTGTGATTTTTTTCTCAGTTTTTTTTTTTTCTGTAAGATTTTTTTTCATTGAGAGAGAGGGCACAAGCAGGGAGGAGAGGCAGAAGAAAGGGCTAAGCAGGCTACCTGGTGGAGGGCTCAATCCCAGGACCCGGGATCATGACTTGAGCCAAAACAGCTGCTTAACCCACTGAGCCACCTAGGCAGCCCTCTCAGGTTCTTTATTTTTTTAGCTCTCTTTTTCTCAGTTTCTTTATTCTCCATCATTTTGTCTTCTATATCACTGATTCTCTCTTCTGCCTCATTTATCCTAGCAGTTAGAGTCTCCTTTTTTGATTGCATCTCATTAATAGACTTTTTTACTTAGACTTGATTAGATTAGATTAGTTCTTTTATGATGTCCATTAGCATGTTTTTGATGTCCATTAGCATGTTCTCTAGTGTCTTCTATGCTTTTTTTTTTTTTTAAGTCCAGGTAGTAGCTTTCTAATAGTTACTCTGAACTCTAGTCCAGATATCTTACTTATCATACTGATTAGGTCCATGGCAGTCAGTACTGCTTCTTCTTCTCATTTTTGGGGTGAGTGCTTCCATCTTGTCATTCTTATAAGAAGTGGTCCTTTTTTTACTGAAAAAATAAATTGTAGAATTGCAAAAATTCTTTTCTCAGATCTCTGGTTGAGTTAGCAGGTGTTCAGAATGACTTGATTGCTATCTAGCTGAATTCCAGGGAGCAGATGAAACTAGGGTCCCCTACTCTTCTGCCATCTTCCTTAGACTCACTATGGTTGATTTTCTTTTGTTTTGTTTTGCTTCTCTATATTTTTCAAAAATTTCCTGAGAGCAAACCTCTGATCATTTTTAATAAAATAATACCAATTTTGGGGGTGCCTGAGTGGCTCAGTAGGTTAAAACCTCTGCCTTTGGCTCAGGTCATAATCTCAGAGTCCTAGGATCCAGCCCCACATTGAGCTTTCTGTTCAGCAGGGAGTCTGCTTCCCCATCTCTCTCTGCCTGCCTCTCTGCCTACTTGTGATCTCTCTCTCTCTCTGTCAAATAAATAAATAAAATCTTAAAAAAATAAATAAATGAAATAAGATAATACAATTTTTAAGAAAGAAATAACTAGTAAATAACTTCAGACTTGCTCATAGAAAGAATGACCATGTTATTTAAAGATGGAGGACATTGTCTTGGGACCTAAAGAGGTCTTGTGTATACCCAGGAAGACCATGTAGAACAGCTCAGGGCAGGGAGCATGGAGAGCAAACTGACCCCTTGTGTTGATCTTATGTGGGGTGCATTTCCTGTCACTACCAAGGCTAAAGCACTGTTCAGCACTCACTACCTCCCAGACACTTAGTGAGGTCCCCTAGCACCATGGAGACTTTTGCTTCCAGATTTGGCATTGACTTTCCAGATGACCCCAGTAAGGTTACTAGTCCACAGACTAATTACTAGGCCCTCCTCTGGAGTGCATTTGATGTGATGACATTCATAACAGTACTTTTAAAGGGCCCAGTTTCTCCCCAGCAAAAACCCTCTGTGTAAAGGATTGGATATAAATATTTAAAGATACTTCAGGTGTGGAATCCTGAAGAGCATCATGAAGAAGGACCTGCCTAGATTTTATGGATGTGTATCATGAAGTCTCAGCATGTTTTTCTATTTTACCTTTTATTTTAAAGGCTGTCATAGTGTGATTTTAGATATATTGCTCTTTTTTTTTTTTTAGATATACTGCTCTTTATTGATCTTCTTCAGCTCAAAGTAGAATCCTTGGTTTTACCTCTTTTCATGTAACTGCCCACCTTCCCACATTGAATAAAGGAAGGTCAAAGCAGCCTGTTCATGTTTATTAAATATCTATAGGGTTCAGGGAAGCCTGCCCCAAAATATGCTACTTTGGCATATTGATTATTTTTAATTAAAGTTACTTAAGAAACAGCCAGTGCAAGCACATTCTGACCCTCCCCTCTTCCCCTGAAAGCAAAAAATAAATTCCCCATGTAAGGGTACTGTCTTTGCCACTGGAAGGTAAAAGGCATCCTAATCCCCAAAGATGGGAAATTCGGGGCTGAGAAGACCATACAAAGAAAACTTGTTACTTCTTTACTAATTCATTACACCAAGCACACACCCATTTGTCTTATCAATTCTTCACAAATGTATTGTTTTTGTGTCTAAAAGAAATATGTCTTCCATTGATTTCATTATTAGACCAGCCAAAGAAACTAGAGGGAATAAAAAAGGAAGTTTTCTTCCTCTACAGTTTTGGCAAGCCAGCCAGGACCCTGCTCACTCTAGGGCTGCTGTAACTGAGAGATCCTAGGGTCTCTGACACATGCCTGCAGAAGGTAAGAATTCTTACCACATAAGTTGGGTCTCTGCTTGCAGGGTTTGTTAAAAGTGAGAGTGATGAGAGTCCTTTTCCTTTTTCCTAAATTTAAATTAACTGGAGAAAATACTTGTATAAACTAGTTCCTTGGGTAAAAATTTGTTTGCTATGGATGCTTTTTCCTCCCAGAGAAGGTCATTGTTTTGTTTGTTTGTTTGGCTTGTCTACTTTATGACAAGTGAGAATATTCTCTCTGGCAGCAAGAGGATGCATACGCATCTGGTAGGTGCTAAATAGGCTATGGATCTGAGCTTAGAGAATCTTTAAAAAAAAAAAAAAGGTGAACTTTGACTTGCTAACTCACTCTATTCTCTTCCAAAGAGGGTAGGAATACAGGATTCCCTGTGTTTTGAAGCAGTTATTTAAAATGAGGGCCCTTCATAATTATCATCTGTGTTTTCTTAGGCTACGTGTCTGGATCTTGTGCGGGCTACCTTTTCTGTACTCTCTTGTAGGATACCTCTTGTATCCTTGGTTAAGTCATAAAAAAGACTTAATGGCTTGAATTGCTACTGAGATTAATATATGATCCTACTTGTCAATGGCTGAATGACAGATCCTTTAAATTGGTCTATTAAAAAAATTTTTTTAGAGATCTCTCATCCTAAACAATTGTCTTTTTGGTACCTATTAAAAGACCAAATTAAAAAGTAGATACAAGGAAGTATAACAGGTAGCCTTAGGAATTCCCTTAACAAGATGAAAGAACAGCAATTAAACTTTGAAGTCCACAACCAACATAAATTCCTCTTCTTAAAATCCAGCCCCATCCTCTAAGTAAATTATCTTAATTCCTAAAACTCCTCCACCTTCCCCAGAAAATCCCTTAAACACCCAGTTGCCTTTTTTAGCATCCTTTTTCCTATAAGCACTGCAGCCTAATAATCCTTGGGCCTATACAGTTACTCATGTAAATGCTAAAAGCCAAGAAGTAAATTTAGCAAGAGCACCTGGGATGAACAATAAAGCTTGTTTTGCTGGGCCCTGTAATCAAGTTCTGCCAGCTTCAAGCCTTCCTATGCAATGTTCTTTACAGATATATCCTAGAACCCCATCTAAAGAATGCAGAATAGCAAGTCTTTTAAATAATTTAAATTATAAATTATACCTGCACTTTCAGAAGAGCTTACAAAAAAACAAAAACCAAAAACCAAAAACCAAAACCAAATGAAACAAACAAACAAACAAAAAATCTTCAACAGAGTGAGATCAACAGAGAGAGGAGAGGGAGAGAAACCAACTTACATTCTTTCTCTGTTCCTTAAAAATGCAGATCTTACCATTGAAATTTAAACCCTAAGAGGCAACCAAAACCCTTGAAGATAAAAAAGATGGGGAGAACTTTTAAAAATACAAAATGCTAGAAAGACTCTCTTGCCTAAATTCTAGACCATAATCTCCTTAAGATTACTTGGCAAGAAGAAATACAAATCTTCAAAGTCTACTTAAGTGTTAGCAAAAAAACTTTTAAGTGGGTAACCTTAACTTGTTCCATCTGCCAAAGACACAATTATTTATAAATTAGTGAATGTGTGTATTGCACCTGATTCATAGCTCATGTTTCAGAATGAAAGCTATGATACTTCTGTTAAAGTCTGTCTGTATGGGGGTGCCTGAGTGGCTCAGTGGGTTAAAACCTCTGCCTTTGGCTCAGGTCATGGTCTCAGAGTCCTGGGATGGAGGACATGGGGCTCTCTGCTCAGCAGGGAGCCCGCTTCCCCCTTCCCCTCTGCCTGCCTCTCTGCTTACTTGTAATCTCTCTCTCTTTCTCTCTCTCTGTGTCAAATAAACAAACAAACAAACAAACAAATAAATAAATCTTTAAAAAAAAGTCTGTATGTTTATTTATGTCCATATATATGTATATATATATACGTTATGATGTTTTTCTACCTTTGGACAGTATTGCAAAAATTAATTTGTAAAAAAGCTCTTTCTAATTGGCCTAAAAATAAGCATTTATGAATTAAGCATTTTAAAATTCTCAGAAATGTAAAAACTAACTCAAATGTTTTTCAAGTTCACCTCATTGAGGATAATTTTCAGTAAATAAAAGCTACTTTAAGTTTGTTAATTTAATTTAATTAAGTAGAAATGTCTTCAGAATTATCAGGAAAATGAAGTACAAACATGCAAATTTTATTCTGGTTAGGTTTTCTGAAAGGCAAATCAGCTCATATTATCTCTGTTACAAAATTTATCAGCCAGAAAAATAACTTAAGATGATGGCTAGCCACTTTAATATCTCATGAAATTTCTGTGAGTAATCTAAGTATGATTGTAAAGAACAGGTAAATTAAATAGATATAAGTGGAATAAGAATTTTTATATGAACTTTTCAGTAATGATTGATGGTATGTTTATTAAAAATAGTCACCCAAATCTCTTTGGTGACTTAACTGTTAAGAGTTTTGCTAAATTAAATTAAATGATGTATAGTTATTAAATATTTAAATCATTTCCAAATAAGATAAAATACTGAAACATCAATTACTGAGCATAAGCTTGCTGACTTTTGCTTCCTTTTATAGAGGAACTAGTGACTTTTTCTATTAGTAAACACTATCTATTAGTCACACTTAGAAATTTACTATGAAAAACATGTTTCTAGAAATTATAAAAAGTATTTATAAATTTGCCAAGCCACATAATGCTAATATAAAAGGCAGTATATAATTGTTTACTTCTTTATTTTCACTAACAATTAAGGTTTTTAAGGGTTAAAATTCTAATATATGTAATTAAAACCACTAGAAATAATAAGAGAAACATCTCTGAATGATGGAAAGCAGCATGTGTGTTTTCAGTCAAAGAAGGTATGAGGAATGGAACTACACTTTTGTTGAGGGAAAAGAAAGTAATTTTGTCCTAAAGAAAGGCTAATTATTTCAAAATGGGGAAGAGGAAAACCTAGGACAAAATCTGAGTGTAAAAAGGAAAGTTATAGAGGGTCTGTGGAAAAAGAATCTTTGGAAAGGAATTTTAATGTGTAGTCAAGCTGGCTAAGATTAAAATAAATTTAATTAAGTTAAATGAATTTTTCAATATCAAAAATAATCTGGTACAGAATTAAAATTTGGTTTTTCTCTGTTAAAAGGACAAAGTTTTCTTAGATTATTGGTCTGTTCTTAATAAGAAATCTAAACAAAGGTTTTTCTTTACCTTTTAAGTAATCTACTTAGAAAACAAAGATTTAAAAAAAAAAAAAAGAAAACAAAGATTTTGTGTCTTACCAACTGTGCTTCACACTGCTTTCATCAGGTCCTTGATTACTTAAAGTCAAGGCTTCACTACTAAAAGAGCCAAGTCAGTTTGGTTTGGTTTGGTTTGGTTTTTTATAACTATGTAATTTTCTGTATTTGCCTGTGAAGTCTTTAATTGTCACTTTGGTTAAATTGATAATAGAGTACTAGTTCACAATGACCTTGATCCTATTTGACTAAGTGTTTTAAAGCTTTTTTTGATATTTTTGACAAACTTCCCCAAATCAATTTTAAATGAAGTCTTTTGACCTAAAAGTTGCAGGATTTTCAAAGGTTCCTGGAAAATCACATAAACAAAAAATTAGTTTTTCCTCCTTATTAAAAAAGAGATGTTACACTAATTAGGCTTATTTGATACGGTATATGACATGGGAAACATTATCCAAAAAAAGTATTAGTGTAAGTATATGTGCTACAAATTGTATGAAATTCCTAGAAATCTATTATGTCCTGGTATAATGTCATCAGTGGTTATTTCAGTTATTAACCTAAAATGTTATGTCATAGAAATAAAAAATATTCTTTTACAATTACATTGTAGTGAGCTCTCATCAGATCTTTGACTTTTTTTAAGTCTTGTTTACAGATCGTTACTGTTTCACTCTGTTTCTTTCACAAAAGTGTTTGAAAAATGCTCAAGGACACTCATGGAAAACACTCTAAAATAAGGTTTCTATTAACTTTAAGATATAAAAAAACTGAACTGAGTAAAAATTTCCCAAAAAAAAAAAACTAATAAAAAAAAAAAACCTGTTCCAGCAGAACAAATAATAATTACAAGGGACTAAATGAACTGAGGAGGATAATTATTTTTTATGACTTTTTGTTTGAAACATTGCTGATTTTTTTTAAAATGTTTTCTTTTTTCCGATTTAAGGAAATCTTTGTCTTTTCTCTTAGGCTACCCATGACTTAAAGCAATTTGGCAAAATATACCTTTGTGAATAAAAATGAAACATTTATCTCTTTCTCCCTACATTTTTTTTTTAAAGATTTTATTTATTTATTTGAGAGAGAGAAACTGAGAGGATGAGAGGAGCGAAGGTCAGAGAGAGAAGCAGACTCCCCGTGGAGCTGGGAGCCCGATGTGGGACTCGATCCCGGGACTCCAGGATCATGACCTGGCCCGAAGGCAGTTGCTTAACCAACTGAGCCACCCAGGTGCCCCCCTACATTTTTTTTTAAAGATTTATTTATTCTGTGTAAAAAAAAAAAAATTATTTATTTATTTGAGACAGAGAGAGAGAGAGAGAGGGAGAAAACCATGGGGTGGGGGTGAGCAAAAGGAGAGGGAGAGAAAAACTTTAGCAGACTCCTCACTGAGCTCAGAACCAAGACAGGACTCAATCCCAAAACCTTGAGATCATGACTGAGCTGAAACCAATAGTCAGATACCCAACCTACTGCATCACCCAGGGGCCCTTCTTTCTCCCTCTAGAATTCAGAAACTCTCAGAGGATACTCTTATTTTCATGGCAATATACTTATTTGTGTAATTTCAATAAGAATATCTTCTCCTTACAAGAGGCCACACAGTTGGAAACATTGTTTATATGATTGGAATATCATGTTTTAGAGAGACATATAGATATGAATAGAAAGCTAAGGAACTAAGGTTGATTCTATGGAGCCAATAAAGCCCTCTGGAAATATCAGTCTAGTATTTTGCTTATAGGGTTCCTAGCAGCCTTACCAAGGGAAGGAATGAAATTTCCTGGCAGGCCCAGGAAACTCAGGATAATTTGGAGCCCTCAAGAGGAGAGGAATTTACTCAAATTTGCAGGCATTCTGGCAAAATCTCATGGCAAGTTCTTAGCCTGACTTCTTAGGCTGGAGAGGCTGTTTACCATTCCTTCTGAGATTTCTTATGAAAAGTTCAAAAAAGACTTAAAAGAGCCTATGTGGTCAATCACTATTCTTGTTGCCCTTGCATAAATAATCAGGCTGAGTTTATTGAAACTGGACCTAATTTACCAACAAATTAGCTCACTATGGTTATCTTTAATAATGCAAGTGATTATAAGAAGAAAAATATGTGTTAGCAAGCACAATACACACTTGTGGAGATTAGATTCTAGTTCTATTCATTGTCATTGAGGTTTTGTTTTCTACCTGTAAACTGGTCACATCCTGAATTTTTCTTGTTTCCTCCAATATTTGACTAGGACTTTCCAAACTAACTTTTCTAATTTTTCTCCCAATCTTCTGTCTTATAAGTATTAAAAAACTAGTTAGACAATTCTATATAAACTTTTGGTAAATCATCACAACAGCTCCTACAAGGATAATCTCCCTGACTGTTGTGTAAGACACTTGAAAGATCACCAAAGACATTCAAACTGCACGCCAGGAAAATCTGTCAGATGGCCATTGCTTCTCTAAGTCTATCTGAAGATGCTTCAAGCCTGACATCTAAAATCCTCCTGATGCTCCAAAGAAGACATAAATGGCCAACAGACACGTGAAAAAATGCTCTACATCACTCAGCATCAAGGAAGTACAAATAAAAACCACAATGAGAAACCACCTCATGCCAGTTGGAATGGCTAAAATTAACAACTCAGGAAACAAAGATATTGGCAAGGATACAGAGAAAGGGGGAACCTTCTTACACTCTTGGTGGGAATTCGAGCTGGCACAACTGCTCTGGAAAAAAGTATGGAGTTTCCTCAAAAAGTTAAAAATAGAGCTATCCTACAACCCAGCAATTGCGCTAGTAGGTATTTATTCAATGGATACAAACATAGTGGTTCTAAGGAGCATGTGTACCCCAATGTTTATAGTGGGAATGTCCACAATAGCCAAACTATGGAAAGACCCCAGATGTCCATCAATGAATGAATGGATAAAGAAGATGTGATGTGTGTATACACACAATGGAATATTAGCCATCAAAAAGAATGAAATCTTACCATTTGCAATGATGTGGATGGAACAAGAGGGTATTGTATGAAGTGAAATAAGTCAGAAAGATAAATAACATATTATTTCACTCATATGTGGAATTTAAGAAACAAAATGGATGAACATAAGGGAAGGGGAAGAAAAATAAAATAAGACAAAATCAGAAAGGGAGACAAACCATAAGAGACTCTTAACTATAGGAAACAAACAGAGTGGCTGGACGGTAGGTGGGTGTGGGATGGGGTAACTGGGTGTTGGGCATTAAGGAGGAAATGTGATGTTATAAGCACTGAGTGTGTTATATGCAACTAATGAATCACTAAACTCTACCTCTGAAACTAATAATAAAATATGTTAATTAAATTGAATTTTAAATAAAAATGTTAAATAATCTTCTCAATTGAGTACACTCAGAAACTGGTTTGTAATTTGCTTCAAACATTAACCATTGTATTTCTTTTGTTTCCATAGAAAGGCCTCTTACTGAATATGTGATTGTTTATACAATAGCCCAACTTTGGAACTACATCACTGCCTTCTAAAATGAGTCTCAACTGTTCTCAGGACTAAAAGATTTGTCTAATGAGATATGGAACTATCTACTACTCAGCTACTAATCTAATTCTGCTCTTTACAGCAATCAGCTCAGTTTCTAACATGTAAAACTTCCAGGGAAATTTCAGAGGAGGAAATTTATGGGGCTGAGGGAAGGTTGCCCCCAAATATGTTACTTTGGCTATTGATTATTTTAAATTAAAATTATTTAAGAAACAGCCAGTGTAAGGATGGTACTCTGACCTTCCTCCAACCCCCTGAAAGCAGGAAATAAATTCGTTATGTGAAGGGTGCCTTCATTGCACCTGGAGGTAGAAGGCTTTCTTATCACCAAAGATAGGAAATTCAAGGCCGAGAAAATTATATGAACAAACCTTGTTTTCTTTCCTAACTTGCTACCCCAAGCCTTAACCCCTCTATCTTCTGAATTCTTCACAAATGTATTGTTTGTTTGTCTAAAAGGCATAAAATCTTCCTGCTTTGGTCATTTCTGGGTCTCATATTTTGATGAACTCTTATGCATATGAATTAAATTTGTTTTTCTTTTCTTAATCTGTCTTATGTCAGATTTAGTCATTAGTTCATTAGTTAATTTAGTCATTAGATCAGCCAAAGAACCTAGAAAGGAAGAAAGGTAAAGTTTTCCTTCACTGTAATATCAAAATGTACCTGCAGACTTTTCTTCTTCCCAGAGCAATGACATGAAGTCAGGAACCCCAGAGGTGAATAAGCATGTCATCTTCTCCTGGTAGGCTGGCACAGCTGGCCAAGAGTAGGGATAGCTTCTCAAGGGCAGAGATGAATGGTATGGGCTGAAGACTTTAAAATAACTTTTTAAACCAAGTATTAAAAAGAAGGTTGCAATAGAGATGAGTTGTATCCCTCCAGCATATTTCAGGCCACAGCTTATTGCATCCAAAGCTGATCGATCAAGCTTGTATGACTTCCCAACCCCTACACCAAGCCCTAACAGCTGTGCATGATGGTAAGAGACCTATTCTCAGAAGTGCCTCCTTCATCCTTAGGACCCAGGCCTTGGGTTGCAGTACAGACTGCTGCCTCTTTTTTGCTAGTGAGGAAAGAAAGAATTGGCAGCCTTCTCCATGTCACTTCTGAAAACTCCTTTCTTTCCTGATCTCATTCTTCAGTTTATTTTCATTGTTTTGCCAGTTCCCACCATTGACATTTGCAATGGAGGATGAAAAGAAAGAGGGAAGAAAGAAAAAGAAGAGGCGGCTGCCATTGCCTTGTTTGCACACTTCAAAGGATTTACTAATGAGTCTACCTATTGTCTGAGCTCCCTTCTATACTTGGGTTTTGCAATCTATACACCTAAGTAGATCACAGAAAACTGAAAGAGCCTTTCACAACAGGACAAAATAGCTTCCCCCACCCTTTACAGTAGAATCAAAGAGGTGATTGTCATAGGCAAATAAATTTGATTTGGAGGACTCACACAGCTGTTGGAACAGGTCCAGTGAAAGAGGAAAGAATATGCATAGTTGTGGGAAGGCAAGAAGATGGGAAAGAAGGTTTGTTCAAAGCCAAGTTAAAATTAAGTTTTATTAAGATAACCTCTCTACATATTTGCTTACCTCTGCTGACTGACATCCTTATGCAGTGGTGAATCCAAGGAGAAAAATATGAATTTCCTTGTCATATTTATTTCCTTCATCCCTTTCTACCCAGTGGTTGTTAAACGATGGGGATCATGTTGGCAACATTTGGCAATGTCTGGAGATAATTCTCGCTGTCACAACTGAGAGAAGGGGGTTGCTGCATCTAATGGGTACTGCTAAATATCCTACAATGCACAGGATAATCCCCTCCAACAAAGAATTATCTGGCCCAGAATAATCAAAGTGCCAAGGTTGAGAATCCCTTGCATAGGCATCTATTCTTGGCATGAATGGAATTAGAAAAGCAATATTTTTGTCCTTTGATGCAGCTTCTAAGAAGTGTTTTTGTTGTTGTTGTTTCTGGGATATTTTACCCTTATATTCATCACCCCCACACTTATCCAGTTGTCAGACTGAAGGAGTCTGCCTTAAGGTCTTCCAGAACCTTAGAATTATATCACAAGTCTCATCTATAGCCTTCTTACAGATCTGCACATTTCCTGTTACTATTCTTCCTTTATTACCTTCATGATCTATATTTTTTTCTTCCATCTTATTTTCCCCTCTGTAAATTCTATCTTTTATTTTTACTTCTTTCCTCTGTTCCTTATGATCAGGAATCAAATCCAAATTCACAATACAATATCACAATAAAATATCAAAATATCCCAGGCTCCTCAACCAGGGTTGAGGGGAATGTTCTGGCTGGAGTAGGAAATTTAAGAATCAATCTAAAATCATTCATCACATAATCACTGGATGTCTCACTATAATAGGAGACTTTTTTTTTCTTTTCTGGTTACTACTGTTAAGTCAGCAAGCAAATCACCTTATATATAAGGGTACCATGGACAGAAGGATGTTGTGCTACTTCTTAGGATCATGCATCATAGGTAGCTGTGAACAATTATTTAAATTGGTAATGGAAACATAATGCATTAAATACTAAGAAATTAATTGTAAAAATTTGTATGAGGTTGGAGGGATTCCTCATTTTATTAATGCTATTACTAAAGTTATCATGAAGGACTCTTTGCAGTGCTGAGTTCTAAAAAAGCTCATCAGCCAGTGATGAGTTCTAAAAAACTGAACAACTGGGAATTAGCCCAAAACTGTACAATTTGAAGAGATTTACCAAGTTGGAAAAGATTTGAGATATGTGTATGCAAAAAGATAGATTTGTACATTGGTGACTGTGTTGGATACAAAATAATACATTAATGAGAAAATGTTCTGAAACTGAAACCAACGTCTTATATATGGAGAATGTCTGAATCATTCTTCATTACAATTTTATAAATATCTTACTTATTTTCAAACTTGGGACCAATGAAGTGGTAATAATAGAAAAAAAGTGGCTTATAGAATCCAAGATAATATATAGTGGACCATCCGTATGCTGAAGGAAGATAGCCAGGGTGCTATCTTTCCAATTAGCATCCAGGGTGCCATGATGTTGTGTTGTACCTGCACACTTTGTGATGGCAGCGTGAAGATGCAGGAAATGTGACAAAGATGTCCTTAGTGAAAGAAGCTCCATTTGCTTTATTTATTTTTTTTTTTTTGCTTGCATGTGATCCACAGAGGACAAAGGATCACTGATATGAGTATGTGCATGTTTGTGTCTGTGTGTATTTTTATGGCTAGGCCTAAGTTAGGCTCAACTCTAGGGGGCTAAGACTTCCCATATGTCCTGGTCTTAAGAAATACCCAGAAAATTTGGCTTGAGCTACAAAATAGTAGTTAGCTTTTGGAGCTCTGTTTTCTATTAGTACTTACTATAGTCACATATGCCTTTCAAAAATCCACAAACATTTCTGAGTTCTTACTATGTGTTGGTCACCTTGATTACCACTGGGTATACACGGGTGGATGAAACAGACACTGTCCTGTCCTATTCCTCATAGAATAAGTAGTTACTTGGTTTCTTACTTTATTTCTCTCTTCTTTCAAAACTTCCATGAAATTCCATTCTAGTTTATGACAGAAGGCTATGGAACATAAACAGCAAAGATATTGCAAGAGGACACTATAAAAAAAACATATGGGATGTCTATCACTGGCTTAAAAATCTTTAAGCTTAAAAACCTATGAAAAGATACACTTCACAGCAACGTGTGGAAACATGAATGGTAGCCTGAGCTTAAGCTTAGTACACTGTTCAGGTTTATATCCTCATGGGCATGTCAAGTGAAATAGAAGGATGTGGAGCTGTGGAATCATCTGAGAATGAACTCATCATTGAGGAGGATAGAGCTGGTCATTTTAGTTGCATGCCAGTAACCAAGCCTCCTACTTGGGAAGAAAATGGCTCTGAAGAAAGTGCCCGTCTTCATGTGGGGAGCCTATATAGGTCCAGTATTACTCAAGCCATGGTACTCATCTCTGAGCCTTGTGAAAAGAGAAACTGAGATTGAAGGTAAAGACATTATCCTCATGAAGATACAATGAGGTCCAGCTTAGTTATCAAGTATGAAGAGGGGTGAGGAGCATAGATTGTCTTTGGCAAAAAGGACCAAAGAGTACAAAAAGATATTCTGCATCTTGAGGCAGTTGTAGTAACACTGGGAGATGACACTCCTGGCTCAAACATCAGTGTCATCCCTGGGAGCAGATCTTGGTGAAGTGTCACCTTCAAATATCCTTCTTGCAGAGACCTTATTAGGGGGTGAATTGTGTCTCTCCACTGCACTCACCTACAAAATTCATGTGTTGAAGTTCTAACACCCTAATACTTTTGAATGTGACATATTTGGAGATGGGGTCTTTATAGAGGTATTTAAGGGAAAATGAAGTCACATGGCTGAGCCTTATTTCAATAGGACTGATCTTTTGAGAGGAGGTGGACATAAACATAAGACATTGACCAAAAGGGGACCATGTAGTCATCTGCAAGCTAAGAAGAGAGGCCTTAGAAGAAACGAACTCTGTCAACACATTGATCTCAGACCTCTAGCCTCCAGAACTGTAAGAAAATAAGTATCTACAGGCACCTGGGTGGCTCAGGCATTAAGCATCTGCCTTCAGCTCAGATCATGATCCCAGGGTCCTGGGATTGAGCCCCACATCTGGCTCCCTACTTGGCGGGAAGTTTGCTTTTCCCTCTCCCACTTCCCCTGCTTGTGTTCCCTTTCTCTCTGTCTCTCTCTATCAAATAAATAAATTAAATCTTGAAAAGAAAAGGAAAGGAAAGGAAAGAAATAAAATATCTATTATTAAAGCAGATATTAAAGCACAGATATTAAAATATCTGTGATATTTTGTTATGGCAGCCTAAGCAGACTAATACAGATCCTGATATGAATTTTAGAAGAGCATTTCAAGATTCTTCATAAGTACTCAAGAGAGATGCTTCTGAGCCTACCAAAATAACTTAGTATTTTTCAGGAAAGATTCAAGAGCAAGCATAATGTAGGTGGAAATATGGGATGTTTCCAAGTACCAACAGAAGTCAAGATTCATTTTCTTTCAAAATATCCACTTTTATTTTTTTTAAGTTTTGCCACAATATTCATTTTTAAGTATCTCAAGTTTTTAATTAAAAAAAATTGAAGTATAAGTTTTGGAAGAAAAATATTAATTCTTTTCTGTTACTTTGCAGCTGACCTAAGTTCCTTTTGTGATCTAGCTCAAAGTTTCAAAGAGCGTGAAAACCATACTTTTAACAATAATAACACTAATAATGTGTTGATTTTGTAGCAAGCACAGAACAAGAAATTTTGCATACATGAACTTTACTTTGGGAAAAAAAAAAAACCCCGTAAGGTGTTCCTCAGTTTTAAAGGTAGAGAAACTGAGGTTCAGAGAAACCAGTGTCCTGCTCAAAGTCAAACTGAGATATATGCTGAATTTGGACTGGCCCAGGTAAGTGTAGCTGCAAAGACTGTTCTTCCCACTATGCCCCACTGCTTTCCAAATCACCAACTATGTATGAGAAAAAACTGCTCCCATAGCAGCTGTCATGGTTCATGCTGTTTGGTGGTGTTTGTCAACAGGCTCGAGGCTTCAGGATTAGAAAAGAAAGGAGAGGAAACTGAAACAGGAAGCTAATATTTTCTATCAGAACTAAAAATACACTTGACAGAACAGAACAAAAAGGTTGTCCACAGAAATGCACTGAGCCTTTTATTTTAGAGATGCTGGGGACCATGGACATTCTTCTGTCCTCAGCAGCAATCTCTCCCCCAACCCCTAGAGCCATGGTCCCCATCAGTCTCAGCGGCTGAGATAACAGGAAACAGATAACAAGACACTTGTACTTCAGCTCATAGGGTCACCTGTTATGTCATCAGAGGGTCCTGAGGAAAGATCAGTCAAAGCTTAAGCAGCACCTACAGAGTTGAACATCTGAACTTAGAAGTCTGAGAGACCTAATCTCTTTGAAAGTAAGGGAAGTTCAATTATTTTTGAAAACTGGCAGAAGTCCAGGACTTGAGGATGTTTTCTTTCTTTTGTGCAAGCAAGGGGGGAAAAGTATGTATGTTTGGAGAAAGGAAAAAGAGGAGTTACTATTTTGGTGCCTGACACCAAGCACGCAAGGATCCTGACCTTCTTCAAAGTTGCTGGTCAGGGGGCATGCCAGAGGCCATGGGGAGTGGCTTCAAGTGGGCTTTGTTTGGGAAGAAAGTCTTGAGGTGATGGTGCCAGAGGAGGGCACACTGATGCTTTCTTTCGTCTTCTTCCCTGTGAAAGATGGGGTGGGTGGGGAGAAGGGTAAAGAAGCTCAAAGATGAGTAAGAGATCTCTGTATGAAAGCATTAGTGTAATAAAAAAATGACCTGTGGTGTGTTTCATATGACTGTGTGTGTGTGTGTGTGTGTGTGTGTGTGCGTGTTTAGCTATAGAAGGCAAAAATTTAAAAAATATTGTAATGATTTGCTCATGAAAGCAACTATCATTTATAACAACATGTTAAAAATTGTTACAAACATGTACAAACTCTGCCAAGAGAAAAGGTTGAAAATTTGGAAAGAAAATTAGACTTGAGTGATGTCTGAAAGATATTGACAACCCACCCAGAACGGTTCATGAAGATTTGCTTCTATCAAAGATTTAGTGGGATTTATCTTTGTATCAGGGGCCTACTTCAGGCATCATGTTTCCCACTGAACAGATGGGAAAACTGAAATACAGAGCATGCTAGTACTCTACTTTCTAGCTTATGTTCTTTCAGTCTTTCAGCATTCCTTCAACTCTGTGCAGATACCATTCTAATCTAGCTACAAGAAAATATATTAGAAAATTATCAAAATACTTCCAATTCCATAAGGGCTTTTCAAGGTAGGAGAAAGATACAACATGAGTACCATATGACACAGTCTTCCAACTCAAGTGTGGAAGAAATGGACTCGATTTTCAAATAATTAAAGCCAATATCTATTAGGAGCCAATATTCCACTGTTTATAAGATTCTGGTGGAGATAGATAGTTGGCAAAAGCCTTCCAGGTGAATCTTGAGAGACTCACTGAGAAAAAAATGTAGAACTTGAGTCAGATTAAAAAGTTAGGAAGAGTTTGGACAGTGGAAAGCAGGAAAATGAAGGTTCAAGACACAGGTGGAGGATCTTCATGGCACATGGAAAACTATCGTAGATAATTGACCTGATATTGACAGATGAGTGACTTAATTAATGAGAAGGGTGGGAAAAAAGTGCAGTAAACAGTACAGTGGTAGGCATCAGAAAATTACTCAACAAATCCTAGGTCTTCAATCATTTGATCTCTATAATTAGGATTAATGCAAAGAATATTCCCAGAAGCCAAATGTGCTTGTCTTCAGACCTGCTTCTTCAGAAGCTCTCTCCTGCTGGTATGCCCCTCCTGCATGAACCAAAGTGGTCCTGTTTGGAAGTGAAATACCTGGGCCTTGTATCTTAGGGTTTGGCAGAGTGGTGACATGCCTCTGTATCATTTATCATCTGTGATGTAACAACATAGGGATGAGCCTACCTGACAGTTCTGTGGCAATTTACCAGGAGGGAGAACAATAGACACCTACTTTCAGCCGGGAAAGCCACAATCTTTCTATTTCCCAGCCCAGATTAATTCTGGAAGCAGAGTGTCTCATATTTGTTTACCCTGCTTTGGAGACATTTAATCCTCCCAAATATTCTTTTTTTTTCCTCCCAAATATTCTTTAAGTATTTATCTGAAGACTCAAAAGATAGCTGAGTGGTACAATCTATTTTCTAATTAGTATAATTTATTTTCTTAAGCCTTGAGCAGAAAAGCTTGGGAATTTTGGTAACAGAATTGAAAATTATAATTTTCTAGCAAAACAGGTTAAAATTTATTAAATCTCTAATAGAGAATATTTCACAATACATGTTTGATGATAACATTTCGATATGTTATCATACATATATACATATGCATTCCATATGTATATATGTATTCCATATGTATATATGTATTCCATACATATGTATATATATATACATCTATATATAACACTTGCCAGTTTTTAGTCCAAAATTTCATGCAGAAACATTTGTTCAGAATCTTTAACACATTTTTTCTCAAAAATACCTGCCAAAATGATTACAAAGTTTCAGATTAATACCTAAAATCTGGTTAATGTACAAAGCAATTGATTTTGAGCATTGATAGAACTATTCATCTTAACCAGTGCTTGCCACATAATGGGAACTTCCAATCTTCCTTTTCCCCACTCATTCACAGTAAATTCTTTTAAAGAAATAGGGAAAGAACTCACATTTATTGCAATTGGCTATATGAAAGATACTTTCACTCATTAATACCATAAATCTCCCAAATCTTGTGGGGTAATAATATTTTCCCATTTCTCAAATTGGGAGACTAATATTTCTACAGCAAAATGAGATCTGAGTTCTAAGATGCAATACCAAGAGCACCTTTCCTTCCTTTAGGGACTAAAGATTCTCCCTATTCTTCAGTGACTTCAAGGCAGGACCAGGAGCATATTCTTTCCATGGAATAGGACCTCAGAGGATTGCATGTCCAGGATTAGGAAGAGGAGGGACAGATATTGGTTAGCCACATGTACAAAAGCTGGACTGGCTACATATTCTAGGCAGGATAAAATTAACTTTGTCCTGATTTGTCTCCATTATAATGTGGAATAACATATTTGTTCTTTATTGACATGCATGGCATCAGTTTTGCCACCAAGTAAAAATATCTTAATTACTGAATATTTTCTGGAATTATTTTATTCAGAAGAAAATAAACTGTCTACATTTTATTTTTAGCATAAGCATAAGCCAATTTTTCAGTGCTCTTAACCCCAATGACCCATAAAAATGGTCATAGGTGAACCAGATATGAACATATACCAGTTCAGTGACCCCCGAAGCCATTCTGTGACATTACTCAAGTAAAAACTTTCTTATTGTCTGTTCCCTCCCTCACCACCTCTTGACCATCCCCAGGTTGGAAACCTAATAAACCAAGTGAAGAAATAGAGAAGAACAAAGCCCATCTTCCCCTTTCTGATGCCACCACTATAAGGCAGCCTCCAGACCACTCTAGCTTGGTACAGGGAATTAAAGATTTAATACAGTATCATTTAGAATTCTATTAATCATTTGAATGGAACACTGTAATTGCCTAATTACGCTTGCTCACATATTACAGTACAAGTAGGATTTTCTGTTACAAAATAGTGAGCATGAAGTCATGGAGATGGCTTGATTTTTTCATCCAGGAGCAGAAGACTACTTTTAAATTTCATTAAGCAAGTTTAAGTGGGTAGCAGAACAAAAATAAAAGTTGCTTTTATGATTATAATCCTAAGTTTTGCTCTTCTTTGTCTTTCAAGTTCACTTACAATCTTTGCACTAAATTAGATGGAGCAGATTCAGAGTGCAAACCTAAAGATAAAAAGGCTCATTTAGACTTCATTGTTTGCAAAACAAATATCTTTTAGGAAGTGGATCTATCCCTTTCTTCAAGAACTGGACTCTCTTTCCTTCCTTTTCATATTTGAGGCTTCCTGGGTGATTCCGAACTCCTTTCACTTCTTCTTGCCCACATGGGGAGCATTTTGCCAGATATTTAACTATGACTTTTGCTCTGAATCCATGTTAAGCCCAACCCTCTAGTTCCTCCAACTTGAATTGCTTTGCCTCCATGGGAGGTGGGAAGGAAGTCACAGTTTCTGCCATTCTGTATGTCAAAGGAGGTTTGTTTATCCTACTAGTAAAGTCAATAAAGAGCTGACTTCCTGCCAAGGACTGCATTCTGGGATAAGAAAGCCAAGCTGATAAAAGTGTTGGTTGCAGGCAATTGTTCTGAAAAAATATGCTAATGGTGCACCTGATAACTACTTTCTTTTATAAACCCTTATTGAGGAGGAAGCATGGGTGTTCAATGGACCAGGGAAGTTTGAGTTTCACTTCACCACCCTGCTCACAGAAAACTGTTGGTCTTACCAGCTTGGGGAATGTGTAGTGAAAGTATATTGGCTGCCCCTTAAAAGAGTGTTGGAAGTAAGTCATTGGAGAATACTGCGCTGTCCCAAACCAGGACCCATGACTGCAACTGTTTAGGATATGTGCTAACTGGAGTTCTCAGTCAAGGCAGGGCTGGGGGTTCCAATGACTTGTCTCTGATGGCATTTGCTATTCTGACAAGATCTGTTCAGAGGAATAGGCCAACTCCATTTTCTCCTGATCCTTTGTGAGATCAACAAACTTAAGCTTTCTTTGATATCCTTGAGGCTTAAACAATGTTCCAGTGGGATCTTAACTTTATCTAGTTGGGACCCTGAACACACCTGGAATTGGTTATTTAATATCTACCTTCCAGAAAGATTTTAGAGAAGGAAGGGCATCTTCCCTGGTCAATATATGACACCCCTTGTCTCTGCTGCTTACTCATACTCAATACTGAATAAATGGACACTGAAAAATAGTACTACAATGCTCAGAGAACAGGGTACTCACAGATGCTATTGGTCATTTAGCAAGTTCTGGGATTCTTGTCCCTGGTTTTCTGTGCTAATTCCCACACATGCCATTCTCCTCCACTACTCTGCCAAGGGAGGCACATGTTTCATGACTTACCGCTGGTAAACACACCATGTCTCCAAATAATCATACAAAGAAAAGGAGAGGAGCAAATTGACCAGAGTATTTCTAAACACCCTGCATCATTTCCCTCACTGTATACACTATACAAAGAGCTACAAGGAGAAGAAAGCAAAGTGTTGATTGCAGAAATAATTGGAGGGCAGTTATGTCACTAAAAGAACAAAGCAGTATGTAAGAGGTACATTTTACTGTGGCTGGGACCAAAAAAACACTCCACAGACATAAATTTTTTGGTAAGGAAAAATGCTAAGAACCTAGAGAAAAAACCAAATTGTCATATGTCATTCCCTTTGTGCAGTTGGCCTTGACATGATGACATGTTGACATGTTGACTTGCCCGTGGAGAGTGAGGCCTTCCATGTAAAACCGAAGTCACATCTTCTGAGACATAACATTTCCGCACAGGAATAATCTGACATCCTGTTGATTTGGATCCTCCAACATCTTAGCAAATATGATGAGCAGAGACTAGAAGAGAACTTAAGGGACAGAGTATTCAGCCTTCCATTGGGACCAGATCTCTTTCTTCTCGAAAAGAGATCTTTATTACTAACTTAGCAACTGAACTAGTTTGGTTCAGCTAAAGTTACTCTTTTCCAATGATGACAACACCATCATTGTTTTTGAAAAAGCACCATTGCCTGACCTGTGAAATCTATCGATCAGGGAGTTGGAAGGGAAGGGAAATGAGCATGAGCAAGCATTCAATGCCTGGCCTGTGCCAGACACTTCAACACATGTACCATGTAATTCTGATTATTGTTGTGAGGTATTTTTTAAAAAATCCTTTTCCCATTATACAGTAAAAGAAACAGAATTAGGGAGAGTAACTAGCTTACCTAGGTAGCAGAGCAGGATTTAAATCCTGTATCCCAGATATCCAAATCCAGCCGTGCTCTACCCAGGATTCAATGATTATCTGCTTTACTATTATCAGGTAAATTTTGGGTCAATAAAGCTTTTATTTATCACCATAAGGAAAAACTATGCCAACTCAAATATCATTATGATTTACTTATACTTTGATACTTCAATATGTTTTTAAAAAGCAAAGTGTGTTTTTTAAAAATTACTTAAATATCCTGTTAATTTTTCTTCAGTAGGTTGTAAGTTCCTGTACTTTTAATGTTCCCATGCTGTTGATGACTTCCCAATATAAGCCTTCCTTCCTACATTTGTCTGCCCAGCTCTTTGATTATTTAGGTTTTCACACCCATACTCAGGTTAACCAACCCATGAAAGTATCATTGTCTTACACCAGATTCAGCCCTTTTTTTTTTCTTTTTACATGCCACTTTAACTGATTTTCAACTAAGATTTTCATCCCTGACTTGAGCTGGAATTTTGATTTGAATCTTAAAGGGGCAGGATCAAAGTTACAATTCTCAAGAAAGCTTAATGACCATCCTGATTTCCAAAGAGGTAGAAGGAATAATCAAAACCATTTTGACCGATTGCATACTATGAGGCCTAAAATTATTGTAAGAGGTATTAATAGACTCAAAGCATAACCATGACTGTGAGGTCCTTGATGAGACAACAGTGAGATGGTTCATGATTTGTCCAATGACAATGGAATTTAGAAAGCAAGATATTTGTATTCCCATGTTCATAGTAGCATTATTCACAGTAGCCAAAGAGTGGAAGCAACTCAAGTATCCCCGTTAATGGATGCATGAATGAGTAAAATCTGGTGTATCCGTACAATGGAATAGAATACTACTTCAATTTAAAAAGGAGGAAATTTTGACATATGCAACAAAATTTTGACATATGAAAAGTTTGACATATGCAAAATAATAGATTAATCTTGAAGACATATTAAATGAAATAAGCCAGTCACAAAAGAACCAGTATTGTATTTTTTCACTTACATGAGATTTCTAGAGTAGTCAAATTCATAGAAACAGAAAGTGGAATGGTGGTTGCCAGGGGGTTGGGGGAGTTATTGTTTAAAGGAAAAGAATTTCAGTTTTGTAAGATGAAAAGGGCTCTGTAGATGGATGGTAGTGGTGGTTGCCTAACAATGTAAATATACTGAATGCCACCCAACTGTACACTTAAACATAAGATGGTAAATTTTATGTGTATTTTTACCACAACTGAAAAAAAAAAAAAAACAGCAAGAAACACTTCTTTCCCCCTTCCTCCACTGAAGAGGTTGGTTTTATCATTTGTTTCTGGCCACAATGCCTGGAATGTATAAGGGAAGAATTGTTTTTGGTACATTTGTCTTGTGAAAGACAAACTTTTATTTTCTCCTAGACTCTGTACTGATTGCTCTATATGTAAATTGGAGAATTCTTTTCTTAGGAACTACCAATGAATTTTAAAATAATTTTATTCTGGTAAATATTTGGGTTAAAAATGAAAGGTTATGAATTTTAAAAAACATTTTTTATTTTGACTTTGTTTAACAAAATTCTTCATATAATAGTTTTCACCCATGTATTTTATTTTTTTTATGTTTTTATTTTTTTATTTTTTCAGTGTTACAAGATTTATTGTTCCTGCACCACACCCAGTGCTCCATGCAATACGTGCCCTCCTCAATACTCACCACCAGGCTCACCCAATGCCCAACCCCCTCCCCTCCAAAACCCTCAGTTTGTTGCTCAGAGTCCACAGACTCTCATGGTTCATCTCCCCCTCTGGTTTCCTCCCATACACCCCTCCCTTCCTCCTCACAATGCCTTCCATGTTTTTCTTTACGCTCAGCACGTAAGTGAGACCATAAGGTAATTGGTTCTCTCTGCTTGACTTATTTCACTCCGCATCTCTTCCAGTCCCATCCATGTTGATACAAATGTTGGATATTCGTCCTTTCTAATGGAGGCATAATATTCCATTGTGTATATGTACCATATCTTCTTTATCCATTCATCTGTTGAAGGGCATTTTGATTCTTTCCACAGTTTGGCAATTGTGGCCATTGCTGCTATGAACATTGGGGTACATGTGGCCCTTCTTTCAATGCATCTGCTTCTTTGGGGTAAATACCCAGTAGTGCGATGGCAGGGTCAAAGGGTAGCTCTATTTTTAATTTCTTGAGGAACCTCCAC
>CM053608.1:104059419-104142690 GCA_028646535.1 Procyon lotor
AGACACTCTCTTCAACAAATGGTGTTGGGAATCCAAAATCTATAAAGAACTTCTCAAACTCAACACCCAAAGAACAAATCATCCAATCAAGAAATGGGCAGAAGATATGAACAGACATTTCTGCAAAGAGGACATCCAAATGGCCAACAGACACATGATATATATATAATGGAATACTATGCAGCCATCAAGAGAAATGAAATCTGGCCATTTGCAATGACGTGGATGGAACTGGAGGGTATTATGCTAAACGAAATAAGTCATTCAGAGAAAGACAATTATCACATGATCTCTCTGATATGAAGAATTTGAGAGGCAAGGAGGGAGTTGGGGGGGATGGGGGAGAGAAATGAAACAGGAAGGGATGGGGAGGGAGACAAACCATAAGAGACTTCTAGACTCACGAAACGAACTGAGGGTGGCTGGTAGTCGGGGGGGTAGGGATGGGGTGGCTGAGTTGTGGACATTGGGGAGGGTATGTGCTGTTAAGTGCTGTGAAATGTGTAAGCCTGACGATTCACAGACATGTACCCTGGGGCAAATAACACATTATATGTTAATGAAAATTAATTAAAAAAATACAAATATACTAAAAAAAAAAATCTTGTAACACTGAAAAAAATAAATAAATAAATAAAATAAAAAAAAGAAAACAGCTATTCCTTGCATGTGTGTAAGACACAGAGATCAAGGCAGAGACAAAGAAATTCAGATGCAAATTCACCACATAAATAAATATTTTAATAGTCTGAAAATGCTTGTGACCTTTTTATTTTCTAATACACCTGCTCTTGCATTAGTCATGCTCTCTTCCAGTAATAATTAGGAAGTGTATTTATATATATCACTCAGGACACGCTCTTGTGATTTTTATGTTTCTAGTAGGAGTTTATATCATAGCCCATTAAAAGATGTCTTTGTCATCCTTACAAATGTGCTAAGAAAGTGATGGTGATGGCCAGGTCTGAAGAGTTACTTGAAGGTCATCTAATATGAATTAAGAACAAGATGCTAATTTTTTTAAAATTATAAATATATGTATATATTTATAATTATATAATAATTATAAATATATGTATAAATATAAATATATAAGCATCATGATAGGTCAAAAAGACCGCTTGTAAAGCTATCTGATCCACCTGAACTCCTCTATCCTTGAAGTCAAGCATGCTATTGAGTCATTTTAGATAGATAAAGGTCTATCCTAAGGATGCAAAGTAGAAAAGATTCTGTAGAAATCTTATAAGGGAAAAGATTCAAAAGATCTTTATGGCAACCAACTCTGAAAACTAGGAGCCTTCCATTTCCTCCACATTCTTCAAGGTAGCTAGCTTAAGCTTCTTGTCTTGAAACCTACATCAAGTTACCTTTGTATATGCTCAAGTTCAAGAACTGAAGGAAGTCCAGGATCACTGGACACTCAAAGCACACAGTGAGAAGAGAGTGGTAATGATGAGACAATGATCAGATCAAAGAGAAACACTGAGGCCACAACAAGGATTTTAAATTTTATCCTAAGGGCAACTGTCTTGGCATGGTAATAAGGGGTATGATAAAACATTAAAAATGAGAGATGATCATGGTTTGTCTATGAAGATGGCTGCAAGAGGAATAATTGGAAAATTTAAGATAACTGAGGTTAGAAATGATAGAACTTGAGAACTGGTTGGCAGTGAAGGTTTAGGAGAAGAAGGTGTCAGAAATGATTTGAAGTTTCTCACATGAGGAGCTGAGAGGCTGGTGGTGCCATTTACTGAGGAAGAGAATACTAATATTGTGGAAAGTGCAAGTTTAGGGGAAAGATCATGAGCTCAGTTTTAGACATGTTCAGATTAATATGTCAATGTGATCTCCAAGTGTATTTGGAGTTCAAAATATAAACAAATTTTGCAGTAATTGAAAAATTGATAACTGAAATGATAAAAACACCTGAAACTGCCTGAAGAAAGGATAGCAAGTAAGGAAAACAAGCCTCAGGCAAATCCCTGATAAATAACATATAAGAATCAGGAGAAGGAAAAGTATGGTCAAAGGAAAAGAAAAAGTCACCACAGTAGAGAGACAGAGAGAGATGTCACCACGACCTTGTTGACAATAGCCTCAGTGAGGTGCTGGGGCACACTCTGACTGCACTGGATCAAAAATGAGGGAAAATAATGGATATCCTCTTCAATGGGTTGTAGCATATGCAGTGTTCTAAAAGTAGAGCCAGGTTGTGTTCAGGCAAAGAAGTGGAGAGCTTATACACTCAAAAAGGCTGAAAATAAAGAGGCTCCCTTTATATCCACAAGCTGTATTAGTTGGCTTGCATTTTACATCCTCTTTGCCTTTTGTTTTGGCTTTCCCTCTCATCTCCATCTCTTCTTGGGGCAGAACTAGAGGGGAAAGGTGGGGATTGTGGTGGCATCTTTTCCCAAACCCTCCTGTCCTCTCCCTTCCTCCCTAGCCCAAGGAAAAGCCAGACCACATTTCCTGTCACCCTCCTGAAAACAGTTACTGGTCACTCTCTTTCTGTATTTTTTGTTTTAAAAAGTTACTTCTACTCTGTTACTTAATAAATAAGTTACTAATAAATAAGCCTGTTGGTTTTCTTCCCACAATCATCAACCATTTATGTTCCTTACATTCTGATGCCGGGTCATTCCCCTCTGTCTTTGGACAACCTGGGTCTCCTTTTCAGAAAGTCTTCTCTGACTCAGAATAAAGTGAATCACCCTTACACCTCAACCCAAACTCACCAAAACTTTGATCTCACTGGCCTCCCACTAACTGGAAAGAAGCCACATAAGTTCAAGATATTTCCTCCTAAGGACAAAATTCCTAACACCTTCCCTCTGTTTTCTCCCTTTCCTGCCCCTACCTTTAGTAGCAGTCTGTCTCTCATTCCCTCATTGTTGCCTCTAGAGCTTCTCCTGGTAAAGTCAAAACAGCAATATTGCTGGCCAGACATTGTGTGTGCCATCTCAACTACAGAAAACAAGGGGATTTTTCTAAGGATAAATGTGTTGTGTTCAGGAAGGAATTTTACAACCAATCCAGTGGCAGCCCTCCTTCTCTGTGGAAGCAAAAAATCACTAATCTAAGCTGTAAGAAGGGACAGTTTTGCTATCTGTTGGATCTGTCTCTCAGGAGAGTGTCTTAGCATCAGGAGACATTTCCCAAATGTCCCCTTCACTCTGGCTGGCTTCCAGTTGTCATAGTTTAGAATCTTAAAGTCTTTCTAATATCCTGTACTGTATGTTTTGGCTCTGCTGAAACCCTAAATTGGTTAACACTAAAGCATTAACACTAAAAGATGTTGTGGGTGCAGCCATGTAGGAAGTTCAACTTTAAAAATAAGTATGTCTTTCAAATCCAAACATAATGTTTTTGAGTCATTACTGCATACACCCATGAGAAAGAACAAATACTTCAATTATGAAGGCAACTACTCTTCTCATGGCGTCAGTCTCCAGCATTGCACTGAAGCCCAAGTCAAGTTTTTCCTGCTTCACCTGGAGCCTGCCAGGATCATGAAGGAACAACACTGGATCAGCTGATTTAGGTCATGTTACCCCTTCTTGAGGAAGGGCATGGAAGCTGCTGCTTCTGTTCACCAGACACACTATTTTGGAGACAAGGACACTATCCCAGACTTTTCAGCCTGGATCATAGTCCAGTCTCTGACTGGTACTAGGACTAATCAGGATACTGAGTCCAGGGTTTGAGGGGGCAAGAGAGGAAGGTGTCTAGAAATATATGCAGCACCTGCAGCAATGGGAAGAGGGAGAAAGAGAAAATGAAGGCAATCCCAAGAGACAATGGTAGAGAGAAAAGTTTCCTAAGTTTGCTATTTGTAGAAGGGACATCTGGAAGCCAGGCATTCAGAAGTCAGGGTCTTGTCACATTTGATAAAAGAGTCTGTGACTATGCAGTCCCTCACCCAATGATTTGTAGCATGTAATAGTGATTCTCATTTATAGCAAGAAATTAGCAAACTCAGATTTGTTGATATAGCAGTGTGTGAACCTGGATCATTGTTAGAGCGCAGCTGAAACTTGAAATTGAATGATCCTTAATTTACTAAAGGTCAAGAATCCTTTGAGAATCTAGAGCTTGAGACCTCTCTCTAGAACAACCTACATCCATATTGTCACAAATAATTTTTTCTGGGGGTTAGGCAGACAAGCGACTCACAGATGCTAAAGCCATACAAGGAACTCTTTTAAATTAGTACTTTTTATTCTTTTTATAAAATAATTCACTTCTGAGAAATGTAAAAATCTCTTTTTATGTTAATTGCAAAACAGCCCAAAACTTCTAGCTTAAAAAGAGCAAAACAGTGAGACAAACAAACAGTCTTTCCTGATTATAAGAGCTTCTCTCTAATCTTTTAAAACCACTCTTGACAGGAGGGGGGGCAAGATGGCTGAGAGGTAGGAGATCCTGTTGCAACCTGTCCCCAAAAGTGAGCTGGATATTTACCAGAACACGCTGAACACCCATGAAATCATCCTGAGGAGCAAGATTTTTCACTACTGGATCTCTACAGGAGCAGAAGACAGCAGTAGAGAGGTAAAGCAAAGCAGGAACACTGGAAACAATATCGGAGGATAAACAAAAGGGGGAGGGAGCCGCCAGAAGTGGTGCAAGGACAGTAATATCCCAAAGGAAAGCGCTGGGTTGTTGGGAAGCAGCAATAACTTAGAGTCCAGTTAAAAACACCTAAAAAGAGCAAAAGGTTCTGAGGAACAACTAGTGGAAGGGGGTGGTCATGGACACAGGCCTGGGCCCACACTCCGAGGAAGGACACCACTCGCCTCAAAGAGAGACTGATGGGGGGGTTCAGGCCTTGGCTCTGGAACCTGCAGCTTTCCGCTCCTTGCATATTATGGGCGGGGCACACGGTCCTGCAAGCGCCTTAGAGAGTCTGCTGTGGTCCCTGAGCCAGCAGCTTTTCTCTGTGTACAGCGCTCTCTGGACTGTGCACCCCCTTGACCACAAGAACTTTGAGGCCTGTGCACTCCCAGCTGCCCCAGGCAGCCTAATCTCCTGCAAGAATCTGGCCACACCCTGCCAGAGCCTGGAGCCCAGAGAGCAGGGGAGCACATGGAGTCCCCAAACTGCTGAGTGTGCACCAGCTATGACAGGCTGAGCTGGGAGATTTGTCTAGGGGAGGGTCTGTTCTGGACAACCCAGAGGGGAGCAGACTGAGGTTTCTCTGTTTCATGGAGGTCTGGGTACAGACAGGCAGATTCCTCACTTGGACTCTCCAAAAAGGAGAAAAAGCTACAAAAGGCCAAAAGCCTTCAGAGAGTGAAAGACTGAGAAACCGGTTTTCACAGAGCTCGGCCCCTTGATTGTGGGGCAGGGTGACTCAACCCAAGCAAGATTGACTGGAAAACAACTCTGCAGGCCCTTCCCCCAGAAGACAAGTGAAAAAAAAACAAAAGGATTATAACCACAGGGTCCCCGGAAAACTTTAAATCCCCAACATCAGGGGAAATCAATATATTGTGTCTGATAATACCCTCAAACATGTATATTTCATAGATACAAGGTTTTTTTTCTTTCTTATTCACTATTTTTTTTATTCACTTGTTTTCACATTTCTTGGTTTGTTTTTGTTTTTGTTTTTTTTAAACTACTTAACATTACAACTAGAGGCTTAATACATTGAGAAACCCAGGAAGATCTGAAATAACCCTCCTCACCCACGCGCCCACGAGGAGTTATAACCACCCTCCCATCTTATCCTTCTGTCAGTATTTCTACGTATTTGCTTGTGTTCTGGTATTATATAAGTCTCATTCCTGGGGTACATTCTGACTAGGTTCTTTTATTTCTTGGCATTTACTTTTGTCAGTCTCTATGTTTGTTTGTATTGGTCTACATACTTTATAAATCTTATTTTGGGGGCCCATTCTGGCTGGGATCTCTTTCTTTTCTCTTTCTCTCTTTTTTATCCTTATTCTTTCTTTTTGGTGGTGAATCCCAATTGCTCCTAAATCTTCCAGAGTGCACCCTGCCTGGATTGTGGGTGAAATACCACCTATACATCCTCTCATCCACTTCTCATCAAAATGACTAGGAGGAGGAACACCCAACAGAGGAAAAACCCAGAGACTGCACCCTCTCCCTCAGAACTATTAGACATGGACATTAACAGTATGTCACAAAGGGAATTCAGGGTGACAATTATCCAGGTAACGGCTAGGATGGAGAAAAACATGAATGACAATATAGAATCTCTAAGGGCAGAAATGACAACCAGTATAGCTGATGTAAGAAGTGCTATCAGTGAGATCCAATCCAATCTAAATAGTCTAACAGCTAGAGTTACAGAGACAGAGGATAAAATTAGTGATCTAGAGGATAAAATAGTAGAGAAAAAAGGTCAGGAGGAGAACTGGAGCAAACTGCTCAGGAATCATGAGAAAAGACTTAGGGGAATAAATGACATCATAAAATGTTCCAACATCAGAATTATTGGAATCCCAGAGAGGGAAGAGAAAGACAGAACACTAGAAGATATAGCTGACCAAATTCTGAATGAAAATTTCCCCAATCTGGGGAATGAAACAAGTGTTCGTGCCTTGAGGCAGAAAAGACACCACCCCCCAGATCAATGAGTCTGGAAAGAAACCCAGACACATAATTGCAAAACTTGCAAATTATAATTTTAGACAAGAGGTTCTGAGGGCAGTTAGGGGGAAGATATTCCTTACATATGGAGGAAGACCCATTAGAATAACGTCAGACCTGTCCACAGAAACCAGGTAAGTGAGAAAGGGCTGGCATGATATATTCAGGGCACTAAAAGAGAAGAACATGCAGCCAAGAATACTTTATTCAGCAAGACTGACATTCAAAATGGATGGAGAGATAAAGAGCTTCCAAGACCTGCAAGTATTAAAAGAGTATGTGACTACAAAGCCAGCACTCCAGGAATATTAAAGGGGGTTATATAAAGGTAGAAAGAACCCATGAGTGACTTAGAATAGAAATTTACAACCAATATAAACAAGGACTACATAGGCAACATGATGTCGATAAACACCTACCTTTCAATAATCACTCTCAACATGAACAGCCTAAATGCTCCCATAAAAAGCACAGTGTTGCAGAATGGATAAAATGGCACGACCCATCCATATGCTGTCTACAAGAGACACATTTGGAACCAAAAGATACATCCAGATTGAAAGTGAAAGGGTGGAGAACCATCTTTCATGCCAACAGGCCTCAAAAGAAAGCTGAGGTAGTGATTCTCCTATCAGATAAATTAGATTTTCAGCTGAAGACTGCAGTCAGAGATACAGAAGGACACCACATCATTCTGAAAGGGCTAATCCTCCAAGAAGATCTAACAATTGTAAACATTTATGCCCCCAATATAGGAGCAGCCAACTACATAAGCCAACTATTAATCAAAATAAAGAGTCACATTGATATGAATACATTAATAGTAGGAAATCTTGACACCACTCTCAGTAACAGACAGATCATCCAAACAGAAAATCAATAAAGAAACAAGAGCTTTGAATGACACATTGGACCAAATGGACCTCACAGATATATACAGAACATTCCACCCTAAAACAACAGAATACTCATTCCTTTCAAGTGCACATGGAACTTTCTCCAGAATAGACCACATAGTAGGACACAAATCAGGACTCAACCAATACCAAAAGACTGAGATGATTCCCTGCATTTTCTCAGACCACAATACTTTGAAACTGGAACTTGACCACAAGAAAAAGTTTGGAAGGAAATCAAATACTTGGAGGCTAAACACCAACCTGCTCAAGAATGCTGGGATCAACCAGGAAATCAAAGATGAACTTAAACAATTCATCAAAACCAATGAGAATAAAGACACATCAATGCAAAACCTATGGGATACAGTAAAAGCAGTCCTAAGGGGGAAATACACAGCCATCCAAGCCTCACTCAAAAAAAATTGAAAAATCTCAAATACACCAGCTCTCTTTACACTTCAAAGAACTGGAAAATCAACAACAAATTAAGCCAACCCCACACTCAAGAAAAGAAATAATCAATATTAGAGCAGAAATCAACGAGTTAGAAACTAGAGAAACAGTAGAACACATCAATGAATCCAGATAATTGTTCTTTGAAAGAATCGATAAGATTGATAAGCCACTGGCCAAACTCATCCAAAAGAAAGGAGAGAGGACCCTAATTAATAAAATTATGAATGAAAGGGGAGAGATCATGACTAATCCAAAGGAAATAGAAACAATCATCAAAAATTATTATCAAAAGCTATATGCCAATAAGTTAAACAACCTAGAAGAAATGGATGCATTCCTGGAAACCCATAATCTTCCAAGACTGAAAAAGGAAGAATTTGACGACCTGAAGACCAATATCTAGTAATGAGATTGAAGCAGTGATCAAAAACCTCCCAAAAAAACAAGAGTCCAGGACCTGACGGATTCCCTGGGGAATTCTACCAAACATTCAAGGAAGAAATAATACTTATTCTCCTGAAACTATTTCAAAAAATAGAAAATGATGGAAAACTTTCAGACTCTTTCTATGAAGCCAACATTACCCGGATCCCCAAACCAGGCAAAGACCCCATCAAAAAGGAGAATTTCAGACCAATATCCTTGATGAATATGGATGCCAAGATTCTCGACAAGATCCTGGCTAATAGGATGCAACAGCACATTAAAAAGTTTATTCATCATGACCAAGTGGGATTTATCCCTGGGATGAAAGGGTGGTTCAACATTTGCAAATCAATCCATGTGATAAAACAGATCAATAAGAGAAGAGAGAAGAACCACATGGTCCTCTGAACTGATGCAGAAAAAGCGTTTGACAAAATTCAGTATCCATTCCTGATTAAAACTGTTTGAAGTATAGGAATAGAAGGAACATTCTTCAGCATCATCAAGTCTATCTTCGAAAAGCCCACAGCAAATATTCTCAATGGGGAAAAGCTGACAGCCTTCCTTTTGAGATCAGGAACACAACAAGGATGCCCACTCTCACCACTCTTGTTCAACACAGTGCTAGAAATACTAGCAATAGCAATCAGACAACAAAAAGAAATAAAAGGTATTCAAATTGGCAAAGAAGAAGTCAAACTCTCTCTCTCTGCAGACAACATGATACTTTATATGGAAAACACATAAGACTCCACCTCCAAACTACTAGAACTCATAAAGCAATTCAGTAATGTGGCATGATACAAAATCAATGCACAGATCACAAATCAGTTCCTTTCTTATACACTAACAATGAAGTTATGGAAAGGGAAATTAGAGAATTGATTCCATTTAGTGTAGCACCAAGAACCATAAGATACCTGGGAATAAACCTAACCAAAGAGGTGAAGGATGTGTACTCGAGGAACTACAGAACACTCCTGAAAGAAATTGAAGAAGACACAAAAAGGTGGAAAAGCATTCCATGTTCATGGATTAGAAGAATAAACATTGTTAAAATGTCTATACTGGCAAGAGCAATCTATACTTTCAATGCCATCCCGATCAAAATCCCACGGATTTCTTCAAAAGCCTGGAACAAACAATCCTAAAATTTGTATGGAACCAGAAAAGACACCAAATGGCTAAGCAAATGCTGAAAAAGAAAAATCAAGCTGGGGGCATCACATTGCCTGATTTCAAGCTTTATTACAAAGCGGTGATCACCAAGACAGCATGGTACTGGCACAAAAACAGACACAAAGACCAGTGGAACAGAATAGAGAGTCCAGATATGGACCTGAAACTCTATGGTCAAATCATCTTTGATAAAATAGGAAAAAATATCCAGTGGAAAAAAGACAGTCTCTTCAATAAATGTTGCTGGGAAAATTGGAAAGCTATATGTAGAAGAATGAAACTTGACCATTCTCTTACACCATAAACAAAGATAAACTCAAAATGGATAAAAGAACTCAATGTGAGGCAGGAATCTTTCAAAATCCTAGAGGAGAACATAGACAGTAACCTCTTCGACATCAGCCACAGCAACTTCTTTCAGGACATGTCTCCAAAGGCAAAGAAACAAAAGCGAAAACGAACTTTGAGACTGCATCAAGATAAAAAGCTTCTAGATAGCAAAGGAAACAGTCAACAAAACGAACAGGCAACCCACACAATGGGAGAAGATATTCACAAATGAAACTACAGACAAAGGTCTGATATCTAAGATCTATAAAGAACTCCTCAAACTCAACACTCACAAAACCCATAATCACATCAAAAAATGGGCAGAAGACATGAACAGACACTTCTCCAAAGAAGACATAGAAATAGCTAACACATGAAAAATGCTCATCATCTTTAGCCATCAGGGAGATTCAAATCAAAACAACACTGAAATGCTACCTTACACCAGTTAGAATGGCCAAAATCAACAGGACAGTAAAAAGCAAATGTTGGAGAGGATATGGAGAAAGGGGAAGCCTCTTCTGCTGTTGGTGTAATGAAATTTGGTGCAGCCACTTTGGAAAACAGTGTGGAGATTCCTCAAGAAATGAAAAATAGAGCTATTTTATGACCCTGCAATTGCACTCCTGGGTATTTACCCCAAGGAAGCAGAAGTAGTACAAAGAAGGGGCACATGGACCCCAATGTTCATAGCAGTAATGGCCACAATTGCCAAACTGTGAATAGAACTAAAATGCCTTTCAACAGATGAATGGATAAAGAAGATATGGTCCATATATACAATGGAATATTATGCTTCCATTAGAAAGGATGAATATCCAACTTTTGTATCAACATGGACAGGATTGGAAGAGATTATGCGGAGTGAAATAAGTCAAGCAGAGAAAGCCAATTATCTTATGGCCTCACTTATGTGCTGATCATAAAGAAAAACATGGAGGGCATTTTGAGAGAGAAGGGAAGGGGGAATGGGAGGAAATCAGAGGGGGAGATGAACCATGAGAGACTGTGGACTCTGAGCAACAAACTGAGGATTTTGGAGGGGAAAGGGTGGGGGGTTGGGTGAGCCTGGCGGTGGGTATTGAGGAGGGCACGTATTGCATGGAGCACTTGGTGTGGTGCATGAACAATTAATCTTGTAACACTGAAATAATTAAATAAACATATTTCAGGGATAATTAAAAATAAAAACACTTTCCTACAGGAACATGAAGCAGAAAGAGAGGCAAAAACCCAATCCTGCACAAGACGAGTAATTAATGTCACATAGCATTGACAGTTAATTTAATTTTTGATATGTGATTAGGTTTGATCTTTTAACAACCTATAAGGATGGCATTATATGCATTTTATATTAGACTTGCCATGGTCACACATAGAAGGACCTGATCTCTGTTTTCTGACTTCCAATTATATGTTTGGTCATTTCTTTTTCCTCCTAGTATACCTTATCTTGCTGTATTTTACAAAGTTTGTAATATATGTAAAATAAACAGAATTTATATACAGTTAGAAGTTCATTCCATTCCTAGAAAGAGACCTAGGAGGATAAAGAAATTGGAGTGGTCTAATTGTCAATAAAGTAAAAATCCCTTAACTTTTTCCCAAAGAGAATTGTAAGTAATTTTATCATTTTCTGAAAACAAAAAAACCTTTCCCTTTTCTAAGACATATGGATTGTAGAGAATGGTAACAGTATTAAATTATTACAGTTATCAACTATTATTATCATTAGAACTGTAAGAGTAGAAAATAATCATCCCATCCCACCTTGGAATATGGTACATCTATTCTGGAGCAGTTGTGCTGCCACTCTTTCCCAACACAAGGCTATGGCACTACATAGAGTGGGTTATGCTGAATCCTTTGGCAATGCCACAGCTGGAGGCAAGGCAAGAGAATATGCAGGAGGAGAAACTGGTGTCTCTAAGAGAATTCCTGAGGCTGAGTGAGGAAGCAGAGAGAATGGTCAAGGCTATTGTCCCAAACATCATCCTCAAACCTAGTTGGTTATCCCAGAATCCTGTTATTACCACCAATCAATTTGCTCTTCTAAAAACCAGAGTCTCTGAATTTGTAAATGAAGTCATGAAACAACAACAAAGGGAAAAAAAATGGAAAGCATAAACATTCGTAGACCAGTTGTATGGCTGGTTTCCTAATGTATGGACAGTTCTACTCTGCTTGCCCAACAGTATGACTTTGTTGAATCTCTTTCAGTAGATAAGGAAAGGAAAAAGGACTAAATGAGCCCCACCTATCCCTGTGGTTCACCCAAATAATAAAGCATAATGGAAATTTTTTGCTTGATTTTAAGGATTCAAAGACAACTTTTCCTTTGATAATTTGGACCTGAACAACTGCCTTTTCTTCCCAGTCCCTCAGGCATTAGAAATGCCCTTGTTTCGAAATGGATTAATGACCACTTGTGAAAAATAATGCTTCAGAAGCCACATATGAAGTCTTACACACTATCTACTGCTAGTGAGCATATATGTATGCCAAATTAGTGGCTATTGTAGGATATTAACTAGATACAGACTAAGCTATTGTAACAAAGATTCTCCAAATAGGAGAGTTTATTTTTCTCTTAGGTAATGATCAAGTGATGAATAATGCAATGTGTGAAGCTACCCACAGCACCTGGTTTACAGGTTTGTTCTAATCATCACTGGTTTCTAACAGAGAAGAAACAGAAAGGATATCTAAAGTTGCCTCATTTCCACTCATATTTCACTGGATCAGACTTTACCACTTGGCCACAACAAGCTGCAAGGTAGACAAGAAAATGTAATCTGTAGATGGATAACCATGTGTCCAACAGCCAAAAAAAGTTTTCAAAAGGAAAAATGGAAAAATGGATATTGGGGAAGAGTTAACCAGATCTGTCACATACGAGGTATCTATGGCAGGTTGGCTCAGCTTGAGATCTTTGTGTTATAAGGCCACACTCATTGATTTGTTAGAAGTTTCACTAAATGTGGTAGTTCATTTTATTCTGTCCTTTGCTGACACATTGCCCTATTGTCCCATGCCTATTTTGTCCATCTAAGTCAAGCCCAGCTGCCACTTCTGGATTTCCTGAAAGTTCAAAAATTAATCCACACTCAAGCACTTGAACTTGTGTGCTGCCCATAGACAGAGTTCTTAGGTAATGACTTTCTTCTTTTTTCATCTATACATATAGATGAAAAAAAATGAAACAAATAATATGTATATATGTTTCAGAGGTATAGGTTTGTGATTCACCAATCTTACACAATTCACAGCACTCACCATAGTGCATATCTTCCTGAATGTCCATTACACAACCACTCCATCCCTCCCACCCCTCTCCACTCCAGCAACCCTTTTTCTGTTTCCTGAGATTAAGAGTCTCTTATGGTTTGTATCCCTTTCTGGTTTCATCTTGTTTCATTTTTCCCTCCCTTCCCTATGATCCTGTCTTGTTTCTCAGATTCCTCATATAAGTGAGATCATATGATAATTGTCTTTCTTCGACTGACTTATTTTGCTTAACATAATACCCTCTAGTTCCATCCATGTCATTGCAAATAGCAAGATTTCATTTTCAATGGCTGCATAATATTCCATTGTACCACAACTTCTTTATCCATTACTCTGTTGACGGACATCTAGGCTCATTCCATTGTTTGGCTACTGTAGACATTGCTGCTATAAACACTGGGGTGATGTGCTCCTTCAGATCACTACATTTGTATCTTTGGGGTAAATATCCAGTAGTGCAAATACTGGGTTGTAGGGTAGCTTTATTTTTAATGTCTTGAGGAACCTCCATACTGTTTTCCACGGTGGCTGCACCAGCATGGATTCCCACCAATAGTGTATGAGGGTTCCTCTTTCTCTGCATCCTCATCAAGATCTGTTGTTTCCTGACTTGCTAATTTTAACCACTCTGGTGTGAGGTGGTATCTCATTGAGGTTTTGATTTGTATTTCCCTGATGCTAAGTGATGTTTTCTTGATTGGATTATTTGTTCTTTGGGTGTTGAGTTTGATAAGTTCCTCATAGATTTTGGATACTAGCCCTTTATCTGATATGTCATTTGCAAATATCTTCTCCCATTCTGTCCATTGTCTTTTGGTTTTGTTAACTCTTTCTGTTGTTGTGCAAAACCTTTTTATCTTGAGGAAGTTCCAATAGTTCATTTTTGCTCTTACTTCCATTGCCTTTAGTGATGTTTCTAGGAAGAAGTTGCTACGACTGAGGTGGAAGAGGTTGCTGCCTGTGTTCTCCTCAAGGATTTTGATGGTTCCTGTCTCACATTCAGTTCTTTCACCCATTTTGAGTCTATTTTTGTGTGTGGTGTAAGGAAATGGTCCAGTTTCATTCTTCTGCATGTGGCTGTCTTATTTTTTCCAACACCATTTGTTGAAGAGACTTTTTTCCGTTGGACATTCTTTCCTGCTTTGTCAACGATTAGTTGACTATAGTGTTGAGGGTCCATTTCTGGGCTCTCTATTCTGTTCCACTGATCTATGTGCCTGTTCCATTGATCTATGTGTCAAGTACCATGCTGTCTTGATGGTTATAGCTTTTTAATAGAGCCTGAAGTCTGGAATTGTGGTGCTACCAGCTTTGGTTTTCTTTTTCAACATTCCTCCGGCTATTTGGGGTCTTTTTTCATTCCATACAAATTTTAGGATTATTTGTTCCATTTCTGTGAAAAAAGTTGATGGTATTTTTTTTATTGTGTTATGTTAGTCACCATACATTACATCATTACTTTTTGATGTAGTGTCCCAAGATTCACTATTCACATATAACACCCAGTGCTCCCTGCAATACATGCCCTCCTTAATACCCACCATCAGGCTCACCCATTCCCTCACCACTCTCCCCTCTAAACCCTCAATTTGTTTCTCGGGATCCACAATCTCTCAGGGTTCAGCTTCCCCTCTGATTTCTTCCCCTTCACTTTTCCTTTCCTTCTCCTAATGCCCCCCTGCTATTCCTTATGTTCCACAAGTAAGTGAAACCATATGATAATTGACTTTCTCTGCTTAACTTATTTATTTATTTTAAAAATTTTATTTATTTATTTGACAGAGAGGAGAGAGATCACAAGTAGGCAGAGAGGCAGGCAGAGAGAGAAGAGGAAGCAGGCTCCTTGCTGAGCAGAGAGCCTGATGCAGGGCTCAATCCCAGGACCTTGAAATCATGACCTGAGCCAAAAGCAGAGGCTTTAACCCACTAAGCCACCCAGGCACCCCTTTCTCTGCTTAACTTATTTCACTCAGCATAATCTCCTCCAGTCCCATCCATGTTGATGAAAAGTTGGATATTCGTCCTTTCTGATGGTTGAGTAATATTCCATTGTATATATGCCACATCTTCTTTATCCATTCATTTGTTCAAGGGCATCTTGGCTCTTTCCACAGAGTGGCTATTGTGACCATTGCCACTATGAACTTTGGTTCACCTGCCCCTTCTTTTCACTACATCTGTATTTTGGGGTAAATATTCAGGAGTGCAATTTCAGGGTCATAGGGTAGCTCTATTTTTAATTTCTTGAGGAATCTCCACAGTGTTTTCCAAAGTGGCTGCATTAACTTGCATTCTCACCAGCAGTGGAAGAGGGTTCCCCTTTCTCCAATCCTCTCCAGCACTTGTTGTTTACTATCTTGTTGATTTTGGCCATTCTAACTGGTGTAAGATGGTATCTCAGTGTGGTTTTGATTTGAATCTCCCTGATGGCTAAAGATGATGAACATTTTTTCATGTGTCTGTTAGCCATTTGTATATCTTCTTTGGAAAAGTGTTTGTTCACTTTTGGGTCTTCTGCCCATTTTTTTACTGGATTGTCTGTTTTTTGGGTGTTGAGTTTGAGAAGTTTTTTATAGATCTTGGGTATCAGGCCTTTGTCTGTAGTGTCATCTGCAAATATCTTCTCCCATTCCGTGTTTTGCATCTTTGTTTTGTTACTGTTTCCTTTGCTGTGAAGAGGCTCTTTATCTTGATGAAGTCTTTAAAAGTTTGGTAGAATTCTCCTGGGAAGCTGTCTGATCCTGGTCTTGTTTGTTGTGAGACTTTTGCTTACTGCATTAATTTCATTACTGGTTATGGGTGTGTTCAGGTTTCCTATTTCTTCCTGGTTCAGTTTTAGTAGTTTACACATCCCTAGGAATGCATCCTATTCTTCCAGATTGTCTAATTTGCTGGCTTATAGTTGCTCATATGTTCTCATAATTTTTTGTATTTCTTTGGTGTTGGTGGTGCTCTCTCCTCTTCCATTCATGATTTTATTAATGTGGGTCCATTCTCTTTTCTTTTTGATAAGTCTGGCCAGGGATTTATCATTTCTAAAAGATTTATTAATTCTTTCCAAGAACTAGTTCCTAGTTGCCTTGATCTGTTCTACTGTTCTTTTTATTTCTCTTTTCCTGACGGTTTTTAGGATTTCTTTGCTGTTCTTTGTCCAACTCGTTTAAGTGTAGGGTTAGGTTCTGTATTTAAGACCTTTCTTATTTCTTGAGAAGGCTTGTATTGTTATATACTTTCCTTTTAGGACTGCCAGTGCTGTGTCCCAAAGATTTTGAACAGTTGTGTTTTTATTTTCATTTGTTTCCATGCATTGTTTAAAATTCTTCTTTAATTTCCTGATTAACCTATTCATTCTTTAGTAGGACGCTCTTTAGGCTTCATGTATTTGAGTTCTTTCCAATTTTCCTCTTGTGATTGAGTTCTAGTTTCTAAACATTGTAATCTAAAAATATGCAGGGAATAATCCCAATATTTTGGTACCATCTGAGATCTGATTTGTGACCCAGGATGTGACCTATTCTATAGAATGTCCCATGTGCACTAGGAAAGAATGTGTACTATGTTGTTTTGGGTTGGAATGTTCTGAATATATCTATTAAGTCCATCTGGTCAGTGTATCATTTAAAACCTTTATTTCCTTATTGATCTTTTGCTTAGATGATCTGTCCATGTCAGGGAAGGGATGTTAATAAAGTCCCCTACTATTATTATATTATTGTTGATGTGTTTCTTTGATTTTGTTATTAATTGGCTGCTTCTCTGTTAGGGGCATAGATATTTAAAATTGTTAGACCTTCTTGTTGGATAGACCCTTTAAGTACGGTATAATGTCCTTCCTCATCTCTTATTATAGTCTTTGGCTTAATATCTAATTTGTCTAGTTTAAGGATTGGCACCCCAGCTTTCTTTTGATGTCCATTAGCATGGTAAATGATTTTCCACTCCCTCACTTTAAGTCTGGATGTTTATTTGGGTCTAAAATGAGTCTCTTGCAGACAGCATGTTGATAAATCTTGCTTTTTTATCCAATCTGATATCCTGTGTCTTTTGATTGGGGGCATTTAGCCCATTTACATATGCGGTAACTACTGAAAGATATGAATTTAGTGCCATTGTATTGCCTATAAGTTGACTGTTACTTTATATTGTCTCATTCTTTTCTAGTCTACGTTACTTTTAGGTTCTTTCTTTGCTTAGAGGACGCTTTTCAATATTTACTGAGGGCTGGTTTGGTGTTCACAAATTCTTTTAGTTTTTTTTTTTTTTTTTTATTTCCTGGAAGCTTTTTATATCTCCTTCTATTTTCAATGACAGCCTAGCTGGATATAGTATTCTTGGCTGCATATTTTTGTCATTTAGTGCTCTAAATATATCAGCCAGTCCTTTTTGGCCTGCCAGGTCTGTGTGAATTGGTTTGCTCCCAATCTAATGTTTCTACCATTGCAGGTTACAGACCTCTTGTCTTGAGCCACTTTCAGGATTTTCTCTTTGTCTCTGAAACTTGTAAGTTTTACTATTAGATGATGGGGTGTTGACTTATTTTTATTGATTTTGAGGGGGGATCTCTGTGCCTCCTGTATTTTGATGCCTGTTTCCTTCCCCAAATTAAGGAAGTTCTCTGCCATAATTTATTGCAATATACCTTCTGCCCCTGTCTCTTTCTTCTTCTTCTGGGATCCCAAGCATGCTAATATTGTTTTGTCTCATGGTATCACTTATCAAATTCTCCCCCTCGTGATCCAGTAGTTGTTTATCTCTCCTTTTCTCAGCTTCTTTATTCTCCATCATTTGGTCTTCTATATTGCTAATTCTCTCTTCTGCCTCAATTATCCTAGCAGTTAGAGTCTCTATTTTTTTATTACTCCTCATTAATAGTTTTTTGATTTTGACTTGGTTAGATTTTTGCTCTTTTATTTCTCCAGAAATAGATTCTCTAGTATCTTTTATGCTTTTTCAAGCCCAGCTGGTATCTTTATAATCATCCTTCTGAACTCCAGTTCTGGTATCTTACTAATGTCCATGTTGATTAGGTCCCTGACAGTTGATACTATGTCTTCTTTTTTTTGAGATGAGTTTTTCCATTTTGTCATTTTATCCAGAGAAGAGTAGATGAATGAGAGAACAAAATGTTAAGGGAGTAGCAACAACCTCAGAAAAATATACACTAAACAAATCAGAAGAAACCTGAAACCAGGAGGAAAAGAAAGAAAGAAAAAAAAATGATTAGACTGGTGAATAGAACAGAGCCAAGCACAAGACTTTGGGTGTGTTTTATCTGTTAGAGGAAACTGTCTCCCAAAATTTTAAAGAAAGGAAAACATATATATACAAAAATAAGAGTAAGTATGATGAAGGGATGGGATATGACTGTAAAGATGAAAATTAAAAAAAGATTTTAGAAAAGGAACTGATAAGGAGTTTGTTGAAAAAAGAAAGAAAAAAAATTTTAAAAAAGGAAATAATGTGATCAGGTGGGACACTAGAATAAAGCCACACCCTAGATTTAGGGCATATTTTGGTCCATTAGAAGAAACTGTATCCCAAAATTTTAAAGAAAAAAATTTATATATATACAAAAAATTAAGTTAAAGACAATGAAGGGATAGAATATAACTGTAAAAATAGGTTGAAAATTAGTTGAAAAAATAGTTGAAAAAGGAAAGAAGAAAAATTTTTTAAAAGTAGAAACAGAAAAAAATAAATTTTTTTAAAAATTAGCTTTGAAAGAGTAAAGAATCATGAGATTAAAACCATGAATTCTATGTGCTGTATTTCCCTAGTGCTGGAGTTTTGCATTTCTCATTGATAAGTAAGCTTGGTTTTGCCTGATCTAAGCTTGGTTCTTGCTGATCTTGTAGGGGAGAGGCCTGTTGCAGTGATTTGCAAATGTCTTTGCCTGAAGCTGAATTGCACCCCCTTTCCAGAGCCCTGGCTAAGTAATCTTCTTGAGTTTGCTCTCAGTAGCTTTTTTTTTTTCCTGGAAGCTTTCCATACAGCTTTGGAAGATGAAAATGAAAATGGTGGCCTCCCAATCTCAGGTCCCAGAGGAACTGAGAACTCAGGGCCCCACTCCTCAGTGCTCCCTCAGAGAAAAGCAGTCAATTACTCCTGTCTCCCTGGTCTTTAGCCACACTCTGTGCTCACCCAGCCTGTGACTGGGCATTTCTATCCCTGACACATGACCACATATGGAGTTTACAAACCCAGCAGATTCCTGTGGTGCGTTCTCATGTTACTATTCTCAGGGGAGGTAGGGGAGTCTCCCTGAATTGGCCACTTGTTCAGTCCCTGCTCTAAAAGCGGTGACCCAGCTGTGCCATGGATCATGGTTTATGGCAACCCCAAGCTGAGAGCCCACTCCTCAGCTGTCTTTGCAGTCATCTTCCCTGCTCTGATACTTTGGAGGTCTACCACACTCAAGCACCCCCAGTCATTCTGTGATCCCAAGGGTCTTGAGGCCACACTGTCCCAGCAAGGGCTTGACCTCCACTTAGCCACTGGAGTGATGTCTGTCAGTGGAGCAGACTTCTAAAATTTCTAATTTTGTACTTCACTGCTCTATCACTTGCCAGTAGCTGGCTGAGGGAGGCTCCCTCCTCCTGTGGTCTATCTTCCCAAATATCCCCTCAGATTCACTTCTACGCATGCCCTATTTTCCAGAAAATAGTCATTTTCTGTTCATAGCATTGCTGCTATTTTTTTTCTTTGATCTCCTGTTGAGTTTGTAGGTGTTCAGAATGGCTTGATATCTATCTAGCTGAATTCCTGGGACCAGACCAAATTTTAGGTCTCCTACTCTACTCTTCTATCATCTTGTTCCTACACCCCAGGTAATCACCTTCTGCCCAGAGAATCACTTGTAATTCCCTGATAATCTGTATTGATTTTCATTTGAGCCTCTTCTGTCTTATTTGGTGTCACTTAAAGATTATCCATTCAGTGAATCAGGAATAAGATGAAAATGTCCAATGGACACCATTCTTTTGTCCTGTGATTGCACCTCTGTAGTCAAGCTTTGCATTTGATTTTATTACCAGGAGAGATCTCATGCCAGGTCTTGATTCCTGGTGTTACTTGCCCTATATTGCCTTGAATGGGCATTGTGTCATGACCCCATGACCCATGTTTTCTATCCAGTCCTTCTGTGGTAAGAGGGAGTATATGATCTGCAGGCCTCTGTCTCCTCTGTCAGGTTCTTTCAGGTGTACCTTCCAGAGCTCCTACTATCAGATATGTAATTGAGGTGGGACTTAAAGAGATCAAAGATCTTTGGGGATATGTTCAAATGATTTGCATTTCTTTATTAATCCTATTAGGAATTTGATTTTTTAAAATCTTTCCTTGATAAGCACTGGGAAACTAAGAGGCAAATTTTTTATATGATTTTGCTATTATGGAGACTGAACCAAGATTATTATTCATAACTTGACTTTTAACCTTAGAATCCCACTTCAAAGAATCCATCCTGAAGAAGTAATTACACATATAAACAAAGAGCTATGTATAGTTATTCACCCTAGTATGATATATTGTAGATAAACATTGGTAGCTACTTAATTGTCCAACAAAAGGAAAATCATTAAGAACATTGCTTTCTAGACTTCAGTCATTCAAAATTTTTCTACATTCATAATGAACTTGGACTTTTACTTTTTCAATACTTTTCTTTAAATCTATTTTAAACCAATTGCTCTTCTTTTTACTTAGCCTCATTCTATGCAATAATATCTATGATGTAACAGGAATATATAGTAATTAGATATTTTTCTCAAGTATATATTAACAGAAATACAAAATACATAACTGTTAGAATAAAAATATTCATCTGTATGCTAGCTAAAATAGCCTTATATATTACCAGTGATGCAGGTATTTTAGGTTTGATAACTTAAGGAAATCATACTGTATCCAGACAGCATTAAATGTAGTTTCTATGCAAAAATGCTTATGCTATGATGTAAAGTGATTAGAAAAATACAGCACAAAGTTTTATAAATATATACATATCTATATGTAAAATTTGAATGGGAGTACATGAATATAAGATTGATTATCTCTGAGTGGTGAGATTAACTACTTGCTATTTTCTTCTTTATGCTTTTTTTGACTTTACAACAGTAAATATGCACTACTTTTAAGCCAGGGGGAGAAAAGTATTTTTAAGCCTTTTATTAAACATTCATTTAATAAGTCTATGGCTAAGTACTGCCTGAGGGCACCTGTAATATAGATGAACATAGAGCACAGTGAACATAAAGCAATGAGTGAGTATAATGCAAAAATTGCTACCAAAAATGAAAGATCTTTCCTTTTGTTTAGCGTTTTTCCTGTCTCACATTAGAAACCAATACTTTCTCAGTGACTGAAGTTGAGGGAATCAGAATAAGCCCTTCTGAGGACAAACAGATGTCCAATAAGACTGGGTGATTTTGATTGGGTCGTCATTAGCTGAGACCTCCCGGAGACACCTTAAAAGTGAGCCCTTGAGGCATTTTCACAGGAGTTTCAATTTTTACAGATGGGACCCCGCCTGGCCTTCTAAGACCCATGAGAATCAGAAACAGATGAGGAATCATGCCTTATTCTCATACATGAGAACCACTGACCTGCTAAAATCTCACAACTCTCTGGAAAAACAGAGAACTCAACCTGTTCGTAAGAATCACCTTAACAAATCACCTCAATGATTATGTAAATGATGAAGTATGTGATTGTTTAAGAAAATATGATAATATTAATAAATTGATATGTCTACTGCTAATAAAGAGAAAAAAAATCTACTGCCTGCAAGTCTAAGCAAGGGAAGCCCAAATCTGTTTTTGGATATAAACACCGAACCCCAGGGCTAGACCAAATCCTGGGATGAGCCCTGGGAATTGAGGGATAAATGACAGAGTCACAGACTTCAAGGAACTCAGACTAGAGCCAGGGCAATAGTCAATCATATAGTCTCCTTGGATTCTTTATTAACATGGGTCTGAACATTTAGGGTAAAAAGAGCAAATTTTTAAAAATACATATAATCAAATTTTTCCATGTAGTAAATTTTTCTCCTTTTTCTGTGGGTTAGTTTTTCTTTTGTTCAAAGGTGATATTTATAAATTTCATATTCTAACATTAGCTAGAGAGTTCAATCTGAATAAACAATCTTTATAAAGGAAAATGCAAGAAATTTAATAAAGGAGATTTTGATTTAATTCATCATTTTAAGTAAATAACAATTACAAAGTCCAATAATCTTCACAGAGATTTTAATGGGAAATGACAGTATTTTAAAATTTCAGTTATCATTTCATTTTTTGGTTAAACATGCATATTCTTAGTTGTATATGAAGATGACTATGCCATCTAGTTGAACAAAATAAAATATTTTCAGCTAAGTTAGTAACATCACATTCAAGTTTTGTTAGCCAAATCTGTTTCCTTTTGTGTTTTTTTCCACAAGTATTATTTTACTTAATTTATTTTTTATTATGTTATGTTAGTCACAATACATCATTAGTTTTTGATGTAGTGTTCCAAGATTCATTGTTTACATATAACACCAAGTGCTCCATGCAATACTTGCCCTCCTTAATACCCACCACCGGTCTCAGTTATCATTTCAAAATAAGAATCAGAAAAAAAGTACTCTGGCTGCAGAAGATGCAGAATCCCTAAAGAAGAATCCAAAGAAATATTGGTACACAGAGTTCATGTAATCACTGAACTAAGCATGTCCTCAGATACACACATACACATACACAGTGAAAAGGCAAACATACCCAGATCATCTAAATAATCTTAAATAATCATCAGTCTTGAAAACAAGTGTTCTTAGATTCTAGGAGCTCTAAAGTTCCAAGAAAATAGCCCAAAACTGTTCCTGTAGGTCGACAGGGATTAAGAAGGTAAAAATCTATGTATCTTTTAAGTGCAAAGGATATCTGGGAAGAGGTGTGGATACTGCCTTTTCCTTGGATTCTGACCTAATGCTGATCTCCAACTCAACTAGACTCAAAGACTAAAGCTGGATTTGATACCTGAAACTTCCCACAAATATCTCCTGCTTGGGTCAAGAAAATATCTAGCAGTAATCCTCTAATTTCAAGTGCAGTGAATGGCCCAACCAGATCTTAACCTCAATTCTTTGATTTAGATCCAATCACACTGCATAAGGCAAAGTATGAAAGGGAGACTCAAATATGTAGTAACAGTATTTTCCAAAGTTAGCTTAGAATGTCCTATTGAAGTAAGGCTTGCATGTGGTCTAGAAACATCAGAGTCCAGTGCCAAAGATTGATGCTCCCATGTTTTACTCGTATCAGACATATATAACACCCACAATTAAAACCTGATATTGTTGCTCATCTCATCTCAGACTTTTAGGGATTTTTAAAGTTTTTTTAAATTTAAAATCAATTAACCAACATGAAGTATATTGGTTATAGTACAATAGCCAATATATAGTACATATAAATAGTATGCATAATAGTACATACAATATATAGTACAATTATAGAGTTTTTTTCCCAAATACTTTATTTTTTCAGTATTATAAGATTAATTGTTCATGCACCACACCCAGTGCTCCATGCAATATGTGCCCTCCTCAATAACCACCACCAGGCTCGCCCAACCCCCCACCCACTCCCCTCCAAAACCCTGTTTGTTGCTCAGAGTCCGATAGTGTTTTTTTAAGAATATATAAAGCATCTCAATCCCTTTCACAATCCTTTTTTCTGTACAGAGTATTTAAAGACTGTATCCTAAACCTGGAAAATAGTGGTCATACTGGATAAAAATTTGGTGAGGTCAGGAAAAGTGTTGAAGAAAGATTCATATGCCACTCGCACTCTCAAAGCTGGGATGGAAACTTCCACCTCTAATCAGGAAGAAAATCAAAACTGATTCAATGATCACACTGATATACTAACACATTGTGCCACAGCAGATCCAATGACTGCCCTAAATAAGTATAGGCATTAAGACAATGCAAACTCTAGTTAAATTTAAATAAGAGTCAAATGTCTACTTTTTCACAAGTATGAAAATGCATGGATAGCTGTATTAATCAATAGAATATTGTTTTAGCACAAACTGTGTGATACTTTGTATAAGCTCTTTCAAAAAAAAGGAAAAAAATTTCTTTGATTGAGTATCTTAGACTCTAGCCAGAGAGAGAAATTTTATTTTATTTTTCCTCTTTTCTTGAAAAGATATAATTGACATATAATACCATATTAATTTCAGTTGTGCGATGAAGAGACAAATTTTAAATGAATACTGTATAAGAAACTGGTAATTATCCTCCAGCACTCCCTTCTCCTCAGTATTAGAACCCGAGAGTTTTAGCTAGGCAAATGGCCCCTACATAAAAAATATACATCAGCTTCCTTTGTAGCTGGGTATACATGTGTGACTAAGTTAAGGACAATAGGTCATGAGCAGAAATAAACTAAAACTCTGACCAATCTCAATGAAGATATGCTGAAAATGGCAGAGCCACCTTACCAAACCTACAGCCCTCACTTCTGGAAAATAACTGTCAGAAAGAAAGAAACATCATTGCACTTAATCCACTATATTGGGGGTATTTCCTTAACAGCAGCTAAGGTTAAAAGACACAATTTCATAATAGCAAATCTGTGTGTGGAAGTTGGAGGGGTGGCAAAACAAGACTAACACAGGTCAAGTGGTCAGAATGAAATGTCACCTTAGCTCAGGCTTGAAAGATGGGTAGGACTGGAAAAGGCAGGGGAAGTGAGGGGAGCCATGAACTCTTCTGAGGGAGGTTGGCAAGATGGGAGAAGGATACACAGACCTGTAGCAAGCACAGCATTGTGCAAACAGCAGACACTCAGTAATTTTTTTTAAATTTAATTTTATTTTTTCAGTGTTCCAAGATTCATTGTTCATGCACCACACCCAGTGCTCCATGCAATATGTGCCCTCCTCAATACCCACCACCACCCAGTAAATTTTTGAGTAATTGCTGAATAGGGCTCAAAAGTGTGCTTAAGCATTGGGACCTTATCCTGAAAGCAATAGTAAAGCAGTTGAGTAATACAGTAAAAGGGTTGCTTGAGGAAAATCAGCTTGACAGACACATGTAAAATTGGATGAGAGTATTAAAAAAATTTTTAAAAATATGTAAACAAAAAAATTTTTAAAAATTTTGTAGGCTAGGGTAATAGAGAAGACAACCACATAATTTGTCATTCAAACTGGCATACTCTAAAGAATGAATGGGGTGCTGTTAATAAGTACACTGGGACACTGGGCATGAACTGTGATTTTCCCAAGACAAACCACCATACAACATCAACATGGAAACAGATAACTTAAACAGACCTCTCAGGGTGTGCTCCTTCATTTTTAATACCTGTTTTGACAACATCCCTCTCCCCTGCCCCTGCCACAGACTTTCTATATTGTTTGTCTATAGGGTCTATTTTCAGACTAACCCCGAAGATTAGGCTGATTTTATGTTCTATGCTCCATTGCGTTGGGTAAGGGAGGGTTTTTTCCTCATCATTTGCTCCTTTTTTTATCTTCACAGGAAGTAAACATTGATTATTTTTTAATCATTTCCTCTTTTGTCATCCTCTCCAGATCAGTGTGTTTGTTACTTTTAAAACCCAGCCATAACTAAAATTCCTGTGTTTGCTTTTGTTCCTCTACGCTCTATTCATAGAAATAGACTGAGGTCCTCCCACCTGGTGTAGAGAGACAAGGACAGCAGCACAGAGGTTCCTCTGTGGAAATCCATAGGTCAGGCCAGATTGGAAAGTGTGGATGACACTCAGAAAAAATGTCAGCCATAGAAAGAACGGTGGATGTGAGAATTTCCCTTAAAAAAATTGGGATTTAGGATTAACACGTTGGGAATTGTTCACTTTCCCTTTAAAAAATATTCCATATTAACAAGTTTTCAGCTGTAAATCCTTTGGAAATGTCTTGAAAGGAATTTACCTAGGTTCAGTGTCCATGAATTACACAGGTTTTCATAGATTTACCATTTTAGCAAACAAACCCAAATATCTCTGCCCTCAGATCTTTCATAGAGGTAAATTCCAAGACAGAGAGGTAAGCAAACCTCTCTATACTGCGGCTCCCATGATTCAGATTCAGGCAAGGCAAGCAGTATCTCTGGTGGTTGTGAAGTACTTGGGGAGTTTTCAAGCTATAAGACAAGTGAAAACATGCTTGAGCTGCCACCCAAGAGTCAAGTATTTACCTGTAAAAGCCCAACAGCTTCAGGCCCATGCAGATACCTTGTACTACCCAATGGAACAGTAATGGATTCCAAGGCTTCACAACACAACCCCCCCCAGGGTCAGTTTAGTAGAAATGAAAACAGAAATCTCTGTCATATAAAACGTAAGAGACTTGAGAGATTGAAGGCATTGCTAGTTCATCCTCTAATCTTCTAAATGTGGAAGTGGAACCTGGAAAACCAAAAGGTTTGCCTAAGGTCACCAAGTATTGGCTGCGTTATGTTATTGGCTTTATCAAAGCTCAGAGTACTTGGCATGTCAGAAGAACTGGCTGGGCTGTGTTCTAGGGGCAGAAGCCAGAAGGAATGGGGGAGATGGGGAGTAAAAGGAATACCTCCCAGTCTACTGACCTCCCCAAAGAAGCCTGAGAACATACCCACAATGCTGGGCAGGTACATGGTGTCTTTGACAACCACAGACCACTATTGGTCCAGTAGCTTGCCAGGAAGTCAGAAATGCACAAAAATGTCTATTACCCTCTAATTCAATCCAAATAAAAAAACCCAAAGGAGTAGAATCTTCACAGATTTTGAATTCTCACAACTTGTCTGTGAAGGAAAAAGACCCACAGAAGCTGTTGCATAATTGGGTGACTTTAAATGGTCAAACCAGTCATTTAAATTTCAGTCAATTTAAATTTCAATTTAAAGTCAATCAATTGACTTTCCCTTCCTGTGCCTGTCTCCAGTATTAGCCAGCCTTTTCTTTTATCCAAATATGCAAAAACAGAAGGTTCTTTTTTTCAGTATCTGGACATGGTATACATTTAATACAAAAGTGTTAACTTTAATCAAAACTTCAAAATGAATTCACACCATTTCATACTCTGTTCAGGAATTTGGCTTTTCATACCACCTCAGCACTGGAAACCATGGAAATAGAGAGGCGGAGTGAGAAGGTAGGAGGCATCCCTTGGCACTTATTTAAGGAGGATGCTTCTGGGGCACCTGCGTGGTTCAGTCAGTTAAGCTGCTGATTCTGGATTTCTGCTCAGGTCATGATCTTAGGGTTGTGGGAGGAAGCCTTGTGTGGGCTCTGTGTTCAGCAAGGAGTCTGTTCAGCAAGGAGTCTTCTTCCTCTGCTCCTCTCTCTGCTCTCTCTCTCTCACTCTACCTCTAAAATAACAAACACACAAACAAATAAATAAAATCTTTAAAAAAGAAAAAAAAAGGTGCTTCTGCTTTGAGCCCCAAATAAGGTACTATTGGAGACCCATTTCTACTCTGAGGCTTGGAGGCAGCAGTAGCTGTGGCTATGGCAGTGCTAGCTGGGCTCAAGTGGTGCCATGAACTGATGACATGGGCATTGACACTGCCACATGCACAAGCCTACCGATGTACAGACACATGCTATTGTGCTTTATGTTGCAACTCATGTAGACTTAGGAATGACACAACAACCAATGAAAACAGATCACATAAAGAGGCAGATGACCACATTTGAGTGACAAATGTGGCTGTAAGAATTCTAGCAACTAGGCGTGAAAGGAAAACTGAGTTTAGCTATGACATTTTCATCATCTGATAATAGAATATGCAAATTACAGGGATACTTTTTTTATAGAACTGAATGCAGATAGGAAAGAGCCATGGGACTCAGGTAGAAGACAGTCACATCTGTGAGATCAGAGCAGAGACGCTTGCTCACTTGGCCCAGGCAGACTTGTGCAAGGGGCAGAAGGTACTCGGCAAAAAGGTCTGGGTGCTTTAGACAGAGAACAGCCTAACAACAAGCACCTAATAACACACATTAATCAGAAGCCCCCTCTGGCTTCTGTGGCTTTAGCACTGCCACAGGCATACTAAGCTAGAGCAGATCAAGTCTGCCTTTCCACACTCAGAAGTATAGTTCCTATGCATATTGAATATCCATTTCCTGGATCTTTACAACAAACAATAAACAACTTTTAACCAAATTATTTTTATGGAAAAGTGAGAAATGGAGAAAAATGGAGACAGCTGGATCCCAGGGTACTCATCAGAGTTATTGATGACTACTAATAAAATGAACTCTGGATCATGTAGTTATAAAAAAAAAATATTGGAAGCTAGCTATCAAATTACCTGGAAGGCCAAGAACCAGACTTACAAAATAGGCAGGAAGCAGGATCATCCGGTGGTTGCAGACACAGCCAAGTTCCTTCCATAGAACCAGCCCCATCATGACCCTGGATAGTCTCCAACTGGCTCTGTATGTTTCAACCTCTCATTCCATATTCAGAGTCCCAATGAGCCATCTAAGTGACCACGTCTGGCACACATTTGGCACACTAGGGATAAGAAGAAGTCATGACTGGCCCCTTCAGGGTTTTATATGGATATGGGAGCAGCACCTTGCCTCCCACTAAGAGGCATGCATTGGGGGATCCCCCATTCTCACAGAGAATGCAGATGCTGGCCAGCAGCAGTGAAGCAGTAACCCCAGTGGCAAATACCACAAGGGCTAGCAGCTGTCCACTACGGAGAGGGTGGGGTTACAGTGGGGCATAGTGAAGAGGGTGGTCACAGAGAGAAGGCAGAGCCAGAGAAAAGGAAAAGGAAAGAAACCAAAACTATGAGAAAGATTGAATTTCCTTATCATTCCATAATCTCCATGTATGATTGCTTTTCATATCAAGGATTTGAGTACTTCCATTAAATGTCCTCAAAACTATAAATGTACATGGCACCTTAGGATGAAGAATGGAAACAATCTTATTAAATCACTCTCATTGTTTTATAGTCATATCTTGTGTAAAGTAAGTTTGCAAAGGATGATGTGACTCTAAACTGTGTATCTGCTATAAAGCACATACATAAGTTTTAGAACTGTAAATGGAATTAAATGTAAATGGAATGACTGTAAATGGAATTAAAGCCAAAGCAAACACATTTCAATTAATTTTCCTAATTTTATTGCTTCTGGATATTTCATAATTGTCAGATCTTTTCTACTTTTAAAGATTACTGTACTTGAATATCTTGTAAATTGAATTAGAGGTCATTCCTGGTATGGCCACACATGAAATGAGGATTAAGTAAACATATTTTGTTCATTCCAATTTCTTTCTTTTTTTACCATTTATTTATTTATTTATTGGGAGAACATATGTGCATGTGAGTTGGGGGAGGGCAGAGGGCAAAGGGAAGAAAGAATCTCAAGCAGACTCCACACTGAGCACAGCGTCTGACTTAGGGTTCAGTCCCAGGACCCAGAGATCCTGAACTGAGCTGAAGCCAACAGTTAGCCAACTGGGCCACTGAGGTACCCCATCCATTCCAATTTCAAAGTTGTTTTATCTTATTTTACTGCTATGCATCTTTTTATAATGTGTATTTTGAAAGTTATTTAATGACAACTCATGTATGAAACAATTTTGCCCAGCTTGTGTCAAATACAAGTTGAACAATAATGAAAATGCATAATAAATCACAGTCTCCTCCAAATATGTAAATCAGAAATTAAGCACCATAATTCTTGATCACTAGTAGGTATTACAAGAAATGTAGCCCTTGAGAAGCCACATGGCTTATGCTGCTTAACACAACAGAGTCAAGAGCTTGATAACACAATCTAATGTCTTGATGTTAACCTTGTGGCAGCCAAATCATTATTATCATTATTGCTTTCTCCCTTGTACTATATCCCCTTTTATAAGAAATAAATGTAATTTTATAGAAATTCTTCTGTAACTTTCCAAATGCAGCCCAACAATTTGGGAAAGGGGTGACTTAAAGTCAGAAGAAAAGCCAATACCTTCTGCATGACCTTACTACACAGGGATTTGGGCCATGGTGATCGAAGTATTCCCACCCTGCACATTAAGCACAGACCTCATCTTCCTTCTTAATGATCTGATCTTCCTTGTCAATATGTCTGGAGACCATATTTTCCCAAGTAAACCTGGTCTGGCTCAGGAATCTTGACATTCCATTCAAATGAAAGAGAGTATTGTTGAAAACTAACTGCAGAGAGACAGTCAGGGATACACACAGTGTCAGCACTTGACATTTCCACGTCTAAGAATGTAGCTCAGCAGCAACAGACCATTCAGGGGTGGGGGAATGTTGTGAGAAACTTGACCCTATGAAATTACATCTTGACATTCTAGAAGATACATAACTGAAACCTTGGCTTCTAAATACCTATGCTCTTTAATTTCAGAGTATGGTGAGAGAGTACGAAGCCCAGCTTCACACAGTTAAGTCTGTGGTTGATTGAAGAACTGGAGAGGAGGACACACTTTAGGCTTACTTACCTTGAACCTATCATGAATGTCTACAGAAAACCAGCACAACACTCAGACACTGCTCATCAGAACCACCAAGTGGGCACATGGGAGAGCAGACTCAGGGCTCAGAGATAAGATTCCAGAGGAAAGGAAGGTTCCTCCAGATTGGGGGCAGGTCACTTCAGCATTGTTTAGCTCTCTGGCAAAGAGCCACTTTTGGAGGCCTGGAGCTCAGACCTTGAGATGGACATGAAGGTGCTGCTTTGCCCCTAGAATCTGAAGCTTACAAACAGCTCAGACAATAGCTGAGATCCTGAGGTTCTTTCTTCTTGTTTTCTTGTGTGTTTTTTTTAATTTCAAAATACGATTTGCTTGCATTTTTGCTTGTATTTCTTGCTAAAATTCCTGACCCCAAAAGGCCAAAGATTATGATTACTATTTCTACCTAACTTCAAATATGCTATAGTGCTTTTATTTCTCAAGGTCTTTAAAATCACCAGAGAGTGAAAGAGACAGATTGCCCTCAATGTTGGGTGTTCACTGCCAGGAATTCCCTGAAGTAGCAGGGTTGTGCGGAGTGACTGTTGGCCACAGTCTTTACAAAACTGGAATTCATCTGCCACCTCATATGAAGAACAGAAACATCAACTTTGTGGAATTTGGGGTACAGACTGAGTTTGAGAGAATCACCTCCTCTTTGTTCCACTGTTTGTTACTCTTCCCAGAAGGGAGATATGATTTTGTGGACACTTTGCCTATTGGCCTGGTTTTCATAGTAAGCCTCCATAGAGGCCACTTACCTGGCTTGTCCAAATAATGAATGATTTCCTTTGACTCACATGCTGAGTGTCTAGTTAGTTGTGGCAAGTGGAAATAGGTGTTTCTTTTAAGACATGCCATGGTATCCCGCATGGAAACTAAACACATGGTGCTACCCTCTCAGGAGGCCCAAGACAAAGTGTCTTGCCCTCTTCCATCTGAGACCAGGATACAGGATAGGCTTTTCTACATGTTTCAATGACTACATCCAGACTCACACTGAAATCTGTTCTCCAAGGGTTCTCAATCTACCAAGATATTTGAAACAAGGTTCAAACCAGGCTCTTCTAAAATCTAATTGGCCTAGATGTTTAATCCAATCTGACAGCACCCTTGTTTCTGGAAGGACCTCCTGGTTATTAAAGTTATGTTGGAAACTAAAGAGAATGGTACTTCCACCTTACCATCAATGGATTTTGAATCCCACTAGACAAAGAAGAATGTGCTATAATCACTTTGAGTGTCCTTTTCTGCTAACTCAGTGAACCTCAGCCTGAGCTCCCAGCAGAGACAGACCCAGGATAGGAATCTCTTTAGCAGGAAGTGAAGTCCATCAGAACTGAAGAGGCTGACTTTTAGTTTAGTCTGAGGTATTCATATTTAGCCATTTAAATAAAGAAAAGCCTGATAACTTGTTACTAAAATAGTAAGTCAAAGAATAATTTTTGTAGAAACCTAGCGTCAAAAAGTTTCTAAGAAGAATATCAGACTCTGGCAGATAAATAAATGAGGCACACAGCCAGTGTCCCCAGGAAGCATGCTGTCTTATACCCATGGAGCACTCAAGAAACCTTCTAAAGTGGGGTTCACCAAGGACCAGATGAAACATCCTACCTGACCTAGGAATTCCAGCTGCTCCTTGAAGCAGCCTTGACCTGATTATTGTCACTGAAGTAGACTTTGTGGAATAACAGAGTAGAATCAAAAGGGGACTTGGATTTGGATATCTGGGGACAAATAAGTGCATCTCGGATCTAGACATGAACACATTCTGGTAGGTCTGTTTCCTAGAAGGAGGATTAGAGCTCTGGGTGAAGCCCATCTCATTACAGCACAAAGTAGTTCCATGGACTGACTAGGCTAGACCACTATGGCCACTACCTGTCTCCAACAGTTCTTTTCTCTGCTCCAGAAGCCAGTCTTTGTCTCCTTCCCTCTTTCATCCTGTTTTCTCCTTGTTAATATTCCCAGTCAACTGGTATGCTGCTCTCTTAGATTGATGTGATTCAATAATTTTTTTTTCTGGTTCACATGACAGATCCTATGTATTAGTCACAGAGTACCAGGAATGCCCTAAAGAAGTAGAGACCACAGACAAGATTATTCCCGACTCTGACATGCAAGGCACAATACTCAAAACTAAATAAACTTGGGAAAATGTTCACAGAGCTGCCACATGTGTGATGTTACAGCTTCCAGGCCAGAGTGATTATACACTGAATTTTTATTTTAGTTTAAATTTAGAATTTAGAAAGGACTTAATTCACTATTTAAGAATGTCTATTTTCAGTATTCACCTTGGACTTAGTTGTGTGTGTGTGTGTGTGTGTGTGTGTGTGTGTGTGTGTGCATGCATCTGTGTATACTTGATTCTTTAGGGGCCTAGGAGATCTGCTTGGTTATACTTTGCAATTAGAAATTCATCACCTGAGCTTAAGCATTAAAGGTGAGGGTGTAGGAGCTCTCTTTCATTAAGATGTAAGTATCCTTGTCTAGTCAGACATTTTTTTCTTTCTCAGAATAAATGCACCCTATTAATGTTTGAGATTTTATTTCAACTGGATTTTCAATTGTCCAGCATGCACATTTCATATGTGAAGAAATCAGTTCCATAAAGGAATAGTGGCCAGTCTGTGATCAGTAGGTTCAAGAGAGAAATTAGATTTCCTGACAGCCCAAGGAGGCATTTTCCATCACAGCACTCATTGTATCTTGATCCTTCCACTCCATACTTTCCTCCCAAAATACAGTTTCAAATTAAATCTGTTCTATTACCCTAATTTCCAAATCCTTGGAAAAGTCTTCCTTAAACTCAGAGTCAGGGTAAATGATGTCTGGCCCTGGAATTCTCACTTGGATTTAAGGGACTGGTATGTTGAACATGTTTCTTAGTGGAAACATCCTATATAAGGTGAAAGATAGGGCATGAGACACAAAATTCACAAAGCTAAAATTTTACAACTTCAAGAAGAATATGTTAAGTCCTTACTAAATAAAATTACAGTATTGAGGGGACAGAGAGCTCAGGATCTCCACCATGCTGGTTCCAAAACAAGATTCATCCACATTTCTATTTCTGGTATTTTCCAGGACTATGAGAAGACAATTACTTTGAGGTCATTTTGTTTTATTTTATCCCATTAGAATTTGTACAGATAAGAAAAGTGAAAAATTAGTAAAACATAGACTCTGTAAGGAAGAGACTATACTTGTCTTGTTCTCTATTTTATTCCCTTCATAGAGCACAGTTCCTGGATTGCATATTTTTTATTAAATAAATGAATGGAAAGTATGGTTAAATAAAATGTGTTATATTTACAGGGTTTTATGTTGTATCAAAGATACTATTACAAGATTTGGATATGTTATGGAGTTTGATATCTCAATGAAAATATATAATAGAAAAGATAATATTTATGAATAATTAATCCTACAAATAGATTCCTCAGGTAGAAATGTTTCCAAAATCTGATAATTTAAGAATACAAAGACCTCAAACTTTTAGTAGTGAAGCACTATTGGACTATCCGTCTCATGGATAGTCCAATAGTTCCTATTGGACTATCCGTCTCATGGATAACAACTATAAACATTGATCAAAAAAAGAAAATGAAGGGGCACCTGGGTGGCTCAGAGGGTTAAAGCCTCTGCCTTCAGCTCAGGTCATGATCTCAGGGTCCTGGGATTGAGCCCCCCATCAGGCCCTCTGCTCAGCAGGGAGCCTACTTCTCCCTCTCTCTCTGCCTGCCTCTCTGCCTACTTGTGATCTCTCTTCTCTCTGTCAAATAAATAAATAAAATCTTTAAAAAATTTTAAAAAAGAAAATAAATTGAAGACTCAAATAAATGGAAAGATAATTCCATTGCTCATGGATTGGAAAAATTAATACTACTAAAATGCTTATACTATCCCAAAAAATCTACAGATTCAATACAAATGCACTTCAGAAAAGCACACATTTATTAAGAATCAAATGGAAATTCTAGATCTGAAACTAAAATATCAAAAACCAATCATATTTTTCATGGAAATAGAACAAACAACCCTGAAATTTGTAGAACGACAAAAGACCTTGAATAGCCAAAGCAATATTAAATAGGAAGAACAAAGCTGAAGACACCACACTTCTGATTTCAAACTATATAACAAGGCAATAGTAATCAAAACAGTATGGTATTGGCATAAAAATAGAAACATTAGAAATATGGGACAGAATAGATACCCCAGAAATAAGCTTATGCATATATAGTGCATTAATTTATGTGAAAATAGCCATAAATATACAATGAAAAAAGAATAGTGTCTTCAATAAGTGGTGATGAGAAAACTGAATGGCCACATGCAAAAAAATGAAACTGGACCGTTATTTGACACCATACAAAAGTCAATTTGAAATGGATTAAAGACTTGAACATAAAATCTAAAACCAAAATAACTCCTAGGCCAAAAATACATAAGGGGAAGCTCCCAGACATGAGTCTTGGTAAAGATTTTTTTGGATTTGATGCCAAAGCAATGACAACAAAACAAAAATAAACAAATGGGACTACATCAAACTTAAAAGCTTGTGTATAACAAGGAAACCATCAAAAAATGAAAAAGCAACCCTTCCAAAACTGAATCAGAAAGAAATTGAAAATCTGAATAGACCTATTAACTAAAAATGAAATTGAATCAGTAATAAAAAAAAACACAAAAAAACCTAAAACAAACAAAAGTCCAGGACCAAATGGCTTCACAGTTGAATTCTACCAAACATTTAAAGAATTAATATCTATTCTTCTCAAACTATCCCAAAAAATAGAAGAGAGAGGAAAGTTTCCGAATTCATTCTCTGAGACTAACATTACCCTGATCCCAAAACCCTGACACCAAAGATACTATAAAAAACAAACAACAACAAAAACAAGACTGTTAACCCATATCTCTGATGAAATTCAATGTAAAAATTCTCAACAAAACATTAGCAAACCAAATCCAACAACACGTTAAAAAGTTCATTCACTATAGTCAAGTGAGTCAAGATATATTCTAGGGATGCAATCAATCTACATGATATAACACATTAACAAGAGAAAGAATATGATCATCTCAATAGATGCAGAAAAAGCATTTGACAAAATACAACAGCCATTCATTATAAAAACTCTCAACAAAGTGGTTTTAGAGGGAATATACCTTAACATAATAAAAGTCATATATAAAAAACTCACAGCAAACATCAAATTCAATGGTGAAAACCTGAGAACTTTTGCTGCTCTGAGATCAGGAACAAGATAAGGAAGTCCACTCTCACCACTTTTAATCAACATAGTACTGGAAGTCTATGCCACAGTCATCAGACAATAGAAAGGAATAAAAGTCATTCATAATGGGAAGGAACAAGTAAAACATTCACTATTTTCATACAACAAGATATTATATATAGAAAACCCTAAGGAATTGACCCAAAAAACACTACTAGAGCTGATAAATGCAGTAAAGTTGCAGGACACAAAATTAATATACAGAAGTGTATTGCATTTCTATATACTAATAATGAAGTAGCAGAAAGGAAAATTATAAAAACAATCCCACGTACAAGTTCATCAAAAAGAATACAGTATCTAGGAATAAATTTAACCAAAGAAGTGGAAGACCTATACTTTAAAAACCATAAAGCATTGATGAAAGAAATTGAAGATGACACAAATAGGAGATTCTATACTCATTGATCGCCAAAACCAATAGTGTTAAAATGTCCATACTACACAAGCAATCTACTGATTTAATGCAATCCCTATAAAAATACCAACAATGTATTTCACAGAACTAGAACAAATAATACTAAAATTTCTATAAAACCACCAAAGCTCCAGAATAGCCAAACTTGAAAAAGAAGAACAAAGATGGAAGTATCACAATCCCAGATTTCAAGATATCCTACAAAGTCATAATCATGAAAACAATATGGTACCAGCACAAAAACAAAAACACAAATCAATGGAGAATAGAGATTCCAGAAATAAACTCACTCTTTTATGGTAGTTAATCTATGGCAAAGGAGGTAAGAATATATAATGGAGAAAAGACTGTCTCTTTAACAAATGATGTTGGGAAAACCAAACAGCTACATGCAAAAGAATGAAAATGGACCACTTTCTTATGGACTAAGGAGCTAAATGTGATACCTAAACCCAAAAAATTCCTAGAAGAAAACATAGGCAGTAATTGGCTGCAGAAATATTTTTCTAGATATGTCTCTTGAGACATTGAAAAACAAAAACAAAATTAAACTATTGGGACTACACCAAAGTAAAAGGCTTTTGCCCAGCAAGGAAAACTATAAATAAAACAAAAAAGAAAATTACTGAATGGGAAAAGGTATTTGAAAATGATACATTTGATAAAGGGTTAACATCCAAAATAACAAAGAATTTTTGCAACCCAACATCAAAATAATAATAATAATAATTCAATTAAAAATGGGCAGAGGACCTGAATAGACATTTTCCCAAAGAAGATATATAAATGGCTAATGGACACACAAAAGATGCTCAACATTACCAATGCAACATTACCATCAGAGAAATGCAAATCAAAACCACAGTGAGAGTACTTCACACCTGTCAGAATAGCTAAAATCAAGAACACAAAAAATAACAAGTGATGACAAGGACATGGAGAAAAAGAAACTCTTGTGCTCTGTTGGTGGGAATTCAAATTGGTGCAACCACTGTGGAAATCAGCATGGAGTTTCCTCAAAAACTAAAAATAGAGTTACCATATGATACAGCAATTTCACTAGTGGGCATTTACCCAAAGAAAATCAAAACACTAATTTATAAAAAATATATGCCCTCTATGTTTATTGAGGCATTGTTTACAATAGCCAAGATAAGGAAGTAACCTCAGTGTTTACCTATAGATGAATGAGTAAAGATGTGATGTGATGTGTGTGTGTGTGTGTGTGTGTGTGTGTATAATGATGTATATATATTTAGATGTGGTATATAATATAGATTGAAGAGTAAATATGTATATAATATATATATTTAAATACATATGAGATATATATTTATGTATAGGAATATTACTCAATTATAAAAAAGAATGAAATCTTGCCATTTGCAAGAATATGGATGATTATATAGAGTATAATGCTAACTGAAGTAAGTCACTCAGAGAAAGACAAATAGCATATGAATTAACTTATATGTGAAATTTAAGAGACTAAAATAAATGAAGAAACAAAATAAAAAGGGACAAACAAAAAAACACTCAAGTACAGAGAATGAACTGGTGGTTGCCTGTGGGGTGTAGGTGGGGGACGGGTAAAAAAGGTGAAGGGGCTTACAAGGATACTATCTTGATGAGCACTGAGAAATGTATGAAATTGTTGAATTACTATATTGCACATCTGAAACTAATATAACATTGTATAACATTAATTATATTCTTAAAAATGAAGAGGTAATATGTGGTATGGGAGAACATATTTGCAAATCATATATCTGATAAGGGGTTAATATTCAAAATATGTAATGAACCCATGCAGTTCAATACAAAACAAGCAATCTAAAAAAAAAAAATAGGCAGAAGATCTGAATAGACATTTTTACAAAAAGACATACAAATTGATAAAATGTATATTAACAAGGTGCCCAGCCTCACTAATCATCAGGGAGATACAAATCAAATCACAATGAGATATCACCTCACACCTGTTAGAATGGCTAAAAAGAAAAGAAATAACTGGTGTTGGTGAGGATTGTTGGTGTAGAAAAGGGAATCCTCGTGCACTGTTGGTGATATGTAAATTGGTGCAGCCAGTATGAAAAACAATATGGAAGTTCCTCAAAAAATTAAAAATAAAGCTACGTTATGATCCAGCACTCCCACTTCTATGTATTTGTCCAAAGAAAATGAAATTGTTGTCTCTCAAAAAGATATCTGCACTTCATGTTCACTGCAGCATGATTTATAATAGCCAAGACATGTAAACAACCTGTGCCCATTGGCAGACGAATGGATAAAGAGAATGATTGTGAATAGATATATAAATATATATAGTTTAACCACAAAAAAGAAGGAAACCCTGTCATTTGCAATAATATGAATCGCTCTTGAGGGCATTGTGCTAAGTAAAATAAATTAGAGAAAGACAAATACTATATGATCTCGCTTAAATTTGGAATATTTTAAAAAATGGAGTCATAATACAGAGATACATAGATACATAGATACAAACTGGTGGTTGCCAGAGTCAGACAGAGAAGGGTGGATGAAATGGGTGATGTCAAAAGGTACAAAAGTCCTATTATAAGATAAATAAATGTTGGGAATGTAATAAACCATTTGGTGACTATATACTTAATAATCCTGTATTGTATATTTGAAAGTTGCTAAGAGAGTAGATCTTAAAGTTTCTCATCACAAGGAAGTAAGTTTTAACTATGGAGGTAATTGATGTTAGCTAAATTTAATTTGGTAATCATTTTGCAATATATATGTACATCAAATTGTGCAGTTCAGTTTTAAGTAATTAATTCTAACCGTAAGTTAGTGTAGATTACTGTTCCTCCATGACAGGCTTCATTTTAAGCCAGAAAAAGATAGGCCTAGGCTACGGGTGTGAAACTATTCCTGGAATTTAGAATCTTCCGCTTCCCTGTGTGATGCCTAGCCCCTGAGTTGTTCAAGTGCACCAATGAAATGCACAGATTTAGGTAATTGCCATATAAAGAATAAGGAACTCACCTACATGTGTAGTGCCGTAAGTGCTTGTTTACTCGAGTGCATAAAAATGCTGCAAAGGGGAGAGGTGGGGCTTCTCGCCTTAGCACTGCATTGCCTTGTATGTGCCGGTGAGAGCCCCAGCTAGCTGGAAATAAATCCTCTTGCTGTTGCATCCAGCCTGCTTTTTGTGAGTTGTTTTAGGGAGGGTCTCGATCCGGACACAACAAAATCATTGTTACACACCTAAAATGAATATAATTTTATATGTCAATGTATTTGTCAATTCATCTCAATTTTTAAAACACGATGTGCTCCCAAAGAAAGAAAATGGTCTTCTAGATCCTAACTTCCATTGTGTAAGGAATACTTTTTTTTTTTTTTCTGGAAAAGCAGATTCTTCTGAGGTGTATGCAACCCTATTCTTGACCCTTCATCTATTACTCTGGCAATCTGAGAAATTAGCTGAAGGAAATTTCACTTTTAATTCCCCTCCACAAATACCACATCACATTAATAATAAACAACTTCACTCTCATCTGAACCCCACACTGGCAAGGGCACAGAGAGTCTTTTTCTTTTATACTTTCTTCTGCTGTCTTGACCACATATGACATATAGGAAAGAAGTTTCAATTGAGGCCTCCAAAGTGCTACTTTAATTCTTTCCATATTTCTTGCTTAGGGGCATTTAGCAAGAGTTTTCTGAGCTGAGCAGCCAACTGCATTGTTTATTCATCCTGTAGTATCATCAAACTCTTGCTGAATCCATCCAAAAGCTTTTGGGAGTAGGGAGAAGTATTTGTCAAAATATAAGAAAAACTACCTACAGGTACTACCAAAAGAAGGCAGAGATGTAGGGGAGTCCACACTTGGAAGAAAAGAACCATATTGGGTAGTGTTTGAAGTTTCTGTCCAGTCAGGTAAACTAACTGCTACAATTAAAATTCAATATCTTCAGAGAAACATACCATAATTGAGAAAGCCTACAATAAATCAGTCACAATATCCACACTAGGATCCAAAATTAGACAGTTGAAGAAACTCAAGTGTTTCAATGGAGACTGACCCAAGATCACCCAGATGTTGTAATTAGCAGGAAAGGATTTTAAAGCTCTGTTCTAGAACATAAAGGAAATCATATTTGTAACAAATGAACAACTAGGAAAGCTCATGAGAGAAACAGATAGTCATTAAGAATCAAATGGAAATCCTATATCTAAAGGAAGTTGAACATTGTTTTAGAAAAATTTACTAGATAGGTATTACAAAAGAGTGGAGATGACAAAGATTCAGTGAACTTAAACACTGAGATCTAGAAATTAACCAATCTGAAGAAATAAGAGCACAAAGATGGAAGAAAAATTAACAAGCCTCAATGACAAAATTAGAGGATCTAAAATATATGCAATTAATGTAATTACAGTCATAGAAAGAAAGGAGGGAGAAGGAATGACACCAAATGTTTGAAAAAATAATGGCAAAAAATTTCCCAAATTTGGTGAAAGACATAAATTTATATATTTAAAAGAGTCCAAAGATTTTAGAGTGATAATGTATAGAATATCTATATTCAAGTGGTTGTCAATTACTTCTTTCTGTATCTTAAGAATGGACATTCTATGACTATTCAGATGTTTTATTGCTTCTAATTACACTTAAGGTTATCATGGAAACCACCTTTCATACCCTCATCCTTACTGTTCTCATAGAATATAATCAGAACACTTTTTTTTTGTCCAGGGCTTCGTTGTTTCTAAATTATTTTAATTTAACATGTAAGATTTCTTTTTTTAACTCTAAAATAAACATTTGAATTTGGAGTATTTTTGAACTTAAAGACATGGTATGCAACATTATTATAATATTATTGATTATATTCCCTGTGCTATACTTTTCATCCTCATGACTTACTTATTTTATATCTTAATCCCCTTCACCTATTTTACCCATCCCTATACCCACTACCCTCTGGAAACCACCAGTGTTTCTCTGTATTTGTGAGGGTTTCTGTTTTTTGTTTGTTTGCAATAATGTTAGTGGTGACAAATGGTAACTATACTTATTGTGAAAAGGAATGGTATAATGTGCAGAGCTGGTAATTCATTATGTTGTTCACTTTAAATTAATGTAACATTGTATGTCAATTATACTTCATTTTTTTAAAAAAGAAGCATATTCAAAAATTCTTTCAATTGTAGTTACTATTTAATAAGCACAGAGTTTTTGTTTTGGGTGATGAAAAAATTTGGAAATAGTGGTTGTACAAAATTGTGAATGTAACTAATGCCACTGAATTGTACATTAAAATGATTAAAATGGCAAATTTCATATTTATATTATATATATTATCATTATTTTAAAAAATTAATACTATAACATGCCAAAAACTATTGAGTTATATATTATAAAAGGGTGAATTGTTGACATGTGAATTATATCTGAATAAACTGTTATATTTTTTAACAAAAAAATGGAATGTTTTGTAGGGGAGGGGGTGGGGGTTTGGGCAAGCCTGGTGGTGGTACATATTGCATAGAGCACTGGGTATGGTGCATGAATCTTGTAACACTGAAAAAATAAAATAAATGTATTTGGGGGAAAAATGGAATGAATTTTTAAACAAGGAAAATGCAAATTTCAGTTTATCCCACATGATAACAAATAGAACAGGCCCTGAAACTTTAGTAATTTTTTCTTTCTAAAAGAGAGATCTTAACTTTGCAATAGCTGATGCTGGACTGTTTAATTTTTTGTGGCCTATTTCTCCATGCCCCTAACCTAACAAGAAAGAATGATATCCATTATCTCAGCATTACCCTTCCATTTTGCTGGGAGTGCATCAGATTAAGCATTCAATGACCAGGTCATCTAGACATTGTAAAATTACAAAATCATATTAAGTTCTTTGGACATCAGTATTTGGAAGAGGCAGACCTAGCTACTGAATGAACAAAACCAGTATACAGCTCTCCAGACATTTCTCCAGAACAAAGAGGCTAAGAGGCTTGCTGAAGGGCTTTCTTCTTAGTTGTTTGATCTTTTCCAATAGACCAGAAATTAGCCTTTCAACTTGGGCCAATAAGACACATTTGTTTGGCCAACAACACAAGCAAGTGGAGTGTGGCTTAGGCTCTTGGAAATCAATCTACACTGACAAGTGAGCCTAAATTCTTGCTACCAACATTGATTCCACTTTCGTAGGCTCTATACAGAGAATATGAAAAACAGTCTTTCTTCCTCTTGCTAAGTATCTCCTTTATTATTATCATTGCTATTTGGAGGAATTTTAAAAACATGCTATGTTTTGCAGAAAGGTGCAAGCTGCCAAATGCTCTGCAGGAGATGGAGGGTTAGTCATCAGGCACTGTCAGTTTTTCTTTCTGACTTTGGCAGAAAGGTCCGTTTCAGCAAGGAGGAATCAGCAAGTCAGCTGAGACATGTGATCTTTCCTCAGCGTCACTACTAGTGCCAACTCGTAGTAAATTAGGCGCCTAACTTATTAATAGTGATGAATCCATTAGAGTTGACAAGCGCCTGGCTGCGCTGCCTAGAATTAACTCTGAGTGGTCAGAAGTGCTGATGGTGACCAAACACGAAGTCAGATCATGAGTGGAGCTCCCACTTCTCCCCAGCTTTTACAAAACAGAGAGTTTAGGAACCAGATAGACAAAAATGAACACCATGTTTGAGATAAAGGACCTGGGCTAAAATTAGAAATATTTATGGTTTGGAACAAAACCTTAAATTGCTGTAATAACAGGACCTTAAAAACAACAACAACAACAACAAAAAAGACCAAAAAAACAAAAAAACAAAAAACAAAAAAAAAAAACCCTCTCCAAAGCTTTGCATAATTGAATTCTCTCTCCTTGTTTCAAACACTTTCCTTTAATGGCACATAACATTTAATAAGAAATTCCAAAATCCCACCCCTGGGTGGGTCTGCCTTATTGGCAGTGCTCCAACCCACTTTGAAATCTAGTTTATTGAAATTACCATATAACAACTTGAAGGGTTTTGAAAAGTGATTAATGTGTTTCAACCCATAGGCATACATTTAAAAAAATACTATGTCTGCCACTTTAACAGGTCCCAAGTGTGCCTTAGGATAGGGGCATGAACTGGGTCTGCACAGACATTTACAAGTAGGTATTTGAACAGAGGTTCCATATGCACTTCTGTTTGATAAACACATAGCGACTCAGAACCTGGCTGAGCTAGGCAGTAAGTTCTGTAATGTAATGTGGTATGTTATGATTATCTTAAATAATTTGATTTGCTTTATATACAGTAAATGGAATTTTTAAAAATAGCCTACTGCTTTATAAAATTGAGTTGCAAAAAAAAATCACTCAAAATGACATTCTCAATTGCGGCATCAAAAAATTCTTAAGATCTATTCTAAATTCTAGTATCCCTCATTCTTGATATATTCAGAAATTTGAAGTTATAGAATTTGTAACATAGAAGAATAATTTATTATAAATGATCCAAAATGGGAAACTTAGTAAGTTTAGGACTACCTGTAAACTTTAGCTCTAATAGTCAGGTGTGGTGTTTTTTAGCTCAGTACTATTTGACATTGGAAATACCCAGAAAAGTAGGAAGTGAAGGGCAAGGTAACTTCTTTCAGATCTATGATCATGGACTCAATACGTTCCCAGACTTGAAAAAATATTCTTGCTATTTGAAGGAGCTGGAAAAGACTCAAGTTAGAAAGGGGCTATTCAGAATCAGGAAAGATGTTTTTCAAAGCAATAAACAACTAAGCATTTGCACTTCCATTGTACTATAAAATCCAACATGGCACAAAGCTGCATTTTTAACATCATTGATAGGGTGATAGCCTGAAAACAAAAATTTGATCAGGTCACTTTTGCTGCCTAATATTACATCTTGCCTTGTCACTAAAATAAACTATTTCCACTGCCAGGTGGTATCCTCATGCCCTGAATTTTCCCCATCATTATATAGATTGCTTATCTATTATTATGTATTGAATGTGAATCTTCTATCCCTAGCACTTCATTCATAAGGGCAGGGACTGTATCTATTTTGCTCACCACCATATTCCACATATTAGTTGAGAGAATGAATGACATCTCTTAAAGGCAGCAGATTGGTTTTTCCTTAACCCAATTGCTTTTGTCTATTTCCTTACATTAATGAACACTTATAGCTGATCCTTCAATTTGGACTAGGTAAATCATGAAGATTATGAGTGGGTCTTATTTCCATTTTCTAATTCAGTTTCTTTTTTAAAAAAAACATATTTATTTGAGAGAAAAAAAGAGAGAGAGGGCATGAGCAGGGGGAGGGGAAGAGGATCAAGAAGAGAGAATCTCCAGCAGATTCCTCCATGAGCAGGTTGCCCTACACAGGGCTCAATCTCATGACCCTGAAATCATGACCTGAGCTGAAATCAAGAGTTGGACACTTAACCTACTAAGCCCTCAGGCTCCTCTCTAATTTAATTTCTTATTTTCCTACCCTAACTCCAGCCTAGTCTAAATTGTATGGCTTCTTTTTTTTTTTTTTAAAGATTTTATTTATTTATCTGACAGACAGTGAGAGAGGGAACACAAGCAGGGGGAGTGGGAGAAGGGGAGGAAGAAGCAGGCTTTCTGCTGTTCATGAGAGATATTGGTCTTTATTTTTCTTTTCCTGTAATGCTTTTACTTAGTTTGGTATCCAGATAATGCTTGTCTCAAAAAATAAGTACAAATGTATTCCCCCATTATTCTGGAAGAGTTTGAATAGAATTGGTAATATTTCTTCCCTAAATATTTGTTATAATTCCCTGAACTCCCTCCCCTGAAGCCATCTGGACCTAGAGGTTTCCTTGTGGCAAAGTTTTAAACTACAAATTAATTTTTTTTAAATAGGCATGGGGCTGTTCAGGTTATATATTTCTCAAGTGAGTTTGGTAGACTGCCTCTTCCAAGGAATTAGTTTATTTCATCAAAGTTGTCAAGTTTATAGGCATAAAATTATTCATAATATTCCCTTATAATTCTTTTACTATCTGTTAAACTCTGGTGTGATGTCACTACCTTTATTCCTGATATTGCTCTTTGTTTATTCCTTCTTTTTTTCTGATATATCTGGCTAGAAGTTTGTCAATTTTATTGATTTTTCTCAAGGAAGCTTTTGGTTGATTTATTTTCCATATTGGTTTTCTGTTTCCATGACACTTTGATTTTTATTATGTCCTTCTTTCTGCTTTATTTGTCTTTAATTTGCTTTTCATTTTCTAGTACTTAAGGTGAAAGCTGGGGTGATTGTTTTGAGACATTTATTCTTTTCTAATATAGTTGTTTAATTCTACAAAATGTCTCATTAAATTCTGTTTGAGCAACATCCCAAAGATTCTGATATGTTGTGTTTCCATTTTAGTTTTATTCAACATTCTTTTTCTTTTCACCTACCTAAACCTGGAAAGTGCCTAGCATAATATATGACATAAACTGTGTGCTAAAAAAATGTTAATTCCTTTGTATTTCATACATCATTTGAATGTTTCCCAGTGGACATTTAAGAAATCCTCATTAAGTGAGTATATTATAACAGATAAAGTTTGTACAATAATACAAAAATACAAATAATACAATAATACAAAAAGAATGTATCATAGTGCATAACACACTAGTGCTATTTGTATTATCTCATCCAGTCCTATTACAATTTTATAAGGGAGGTACTCTTATTATCCCCATTTTATAGATAAGGAAACTGATGCTAGGAGGCATTAAGTAACTTGATTTTTTCCCTTTGTGACAAAAGGAGAGAACTGGAACCTGAATGTAGGTAGTCTGACTACAGAGTTTGCAGTCACCACAATACAGCACCTCCCTACCACAGGAGAAGAATCTCTCCCTCATCTACCTCACAGCAGTTATTAAGTCAAGGGTTTGAGTGTCTGTTTTGTAGCCATAATTGTAGATGGGAATTAAAAAATATATGTCTTCTTCCTCAGTTAGAGTCCAAGTGTGAAAAAAAATAAAAAGCAATATAAATAGTTAAAGCTTGTTATGACATGGGATAAACTCTAAAGTGGAAATTGAGAGAAGACAAAGATTGACAAAGCAGGAGCAGTCAAGGAAGGAAAATTTCTCAAAAGAAAGGAATCCTCTTTCTTGGTTGGTGAACTCTTACCAACATATAGGTTATGAACATTCAAAGAATGCCACATCACTAGAGGCTTGGCTGTTGTGTGGCCAAAGTATGGTAAACCAAAGGAGAATATCAAAGAACAAAGCTGCAGAAAGACAAGGCTGCAAAAGGTGGGTCCCAAAGGTCCTGGTAAAGAATGGAGATTTTATTTTATATACGTTATGCTATTTAGAAGTGTGCTATTTAGTTTCTACATATTTGGGGATGGTCCAGATATATTTCTGTTTAATGGCTTCTAATTTAATTCCACTCAGATCAGAGAACATAATCTGTACAACCTGAATAAAATTTATTAAAACTTGTTTTGTGGCCCAGAATATGATTTATCTTGGTAAATTCTCTGTGTGTACTTCAAAATACTGTGTAGTTTGCTATTGTTTGGTGGAAAGTATTGTCATTGTCATTGTCAATCAGGTCAGATTGGTTGATGCTATTCATGTCTTCCATATTTTTACTGATTTCCTGTCTATTTGTCTTATCAATTATGGAAAAGAGGTTTCTGGAATCTCCAGCTATAATTGCATCTATTTTTCACTGTAATTTCTATTTTTTTTCTCCATGTATTTTGAAACTCTGCTATTAAGAGACTACACCTTGAATTGCTATGTCTTCCTGACAGACTGATTCCTTTATAGTTGGAAAATGACTGTAAGTTTACCTAGAGATATCCTTTGCTTTGAAATTTACTTTTAAGTGAAATTAAAGGAGTCACTGCAGCTTTTTTTTTTACTAGTCTTATCATGACACACAATTTTCTATTTTTTTTACATTTAATCAATTTTTATCTTTATTTTTTTTAATTTTTTTAATTTAATGTGTTTTTCTCTGTAGGCAGCATAATCATTTGGTCTTGTTCTTTAATGTGACAACCTCTGTTGGAGTGTTTAGATTATTAACTATTAATGTAATTAATTTGGCTAGGTTTAAGTCTATCATCTTGCTATTGTTCTTCCACCAATTCTTGTTCACTTTTCTTTCTTTATATCTCTGATTTTAATTACTATTTATGATTTAATTTTATTTCCATCTTATGACTCTCTTTGTTTTGTGATTTTAGTGGGCACTTTAGAATTGATAGTATGCATATTAACTTATCAAAGTTTACCTTCTAGTGCTGTTGTATTACTTCATGTATAGTTTAAGGACCTAACAATAGTTTATTTCTAGTTCCTCTATTCCCTGACCTTTTTATATTGTTGTCATGCATTTAACTTATACATATATTATAAATACAAAATACATTGACATTAATTTTGTTTAAGCAGCCAATTATCTTTTTTAGAGAAGCTCTTACTTCATTGCCAAAAATCAAGTTAATCAAACAAAATGTACAAAGATTTCCCATGTGCTCCCTGCCCCCACACATGCATAGCCTCCCTCATTATCAACATCTCCTAGGGTGGTACATTTGTTGTAACTGATGAACTTACATTGGGATATCCTTATCACCCAAAGGCCCTAGAGTACATTAGGGTTTACTTTTAGACTTGCACATTCTATGGTTTCTGACAAGTGTATGACTTGTATCTGCCATTATAGTACCATACAGAGTGTTTTCACTGCCCTATGATTGCTCAGTGCTCTATTTATCCTTATCTCTGTTCATCCCTTGGCAACCAATTATCTTGTATAAACATTTAAATAATAAAAAAAATCAATCTTATATATTTTCTTATGTAGTTACCATTCTCAATATTGTTAATTCCATTGTGTAGACCTATAACCTGGTATCTACGTATGTATACAGGTATGTAGACCTGGTATCATTTTCCTTCTGTCTGAGGACTTTAATCTTTCTTAAAGTGAAAATGTTCTGGTGATGAATTATTCCAGCTTTTATATGTCTGAAAACATCTTTATTCGATCTCACTTTTGAAAGATTTTTTTTTTGGTTGGGTATAGAATTCTATATTAACAGTTGTTTTCTTCCAATATTTTGAAGATGTTCCTCTACTATCTTCTTACTTGCATTGTTTCCATTGAGAATCCAGGCATTTTTATCTTTGTTCTTCTGTGTGTAATATGTCTTTTCCTTTGGTCACCCTTCAGATTTTCTCTTTAGCATTGCTTTGAGCAATTTGATGACTATGTCTAGGTATGATTTTTTTCATGTTTCTTGAGCTTGGGGTTCACTGAGATAGATCTGTGGGTTTATAGCTTTCATCAAATTTAGGAAACTTTTTGACCATTATTCCTTAAAATTTTTTTTATCTGAAGATTCCAAATACACATATATTAGACCATTTGAAGTGGTCTCAAAGCCCAGAGATGCTCTTTACTTTTTTTTTTATATACTGTCTATGTATCATTTTGGACAATTTATATTGCTGTGTCTTCAAGTACACTAGTTTTTTATTCTGCTGTATATAATGTCATATTCATTCTATATAGTGCATTCTAAAATCTCATATATTTAAATTTTCATGTCTACAAGTTTGAGTTCTATTTATTCCTTTCATATGTCTGCTGAATTTTTGAACTGTATATGGAATTGTATGTGGCATACAATTATAACAACTGTTTTAATGTCCTACTCCACTAATTCTAATAATATATGTCAATTCTGGGTTGGTTTCAATTAATTGATTCTTAATTATAGATCATGTTTCCTTGCTGTTTTATATGCTTGGTAATCTTTGTGTGAAATTTTACTTTGTTGGGTACTAGGAATTTCTACATTCCTATGAGTATTTTTTATCTTTGTTCTAGGATGCAATTAAATTACTTGGTAACAGTTTGATTCTTTTAGGTACTGTTTTCATGATTTGTTCTGTGAGTCTGAAGCAGTCTAGAGTCCATCTAGGGTTAATTAACTCTTATTACTGAGGCAGGACGTTTTTCAGTATTTTAATGAATACACCTGAATTATGGGCTTTTCTAACTTGGCTGATAGGAACAGGTGCTATGATCAGCTCTGCATGAACACCATGGACCATACTTAATCTTTTCAGAAGCTCTTCCTCAGGCTCATTTAGTTTCCTTACACAACATGTGCTTATCTGTATTCTTCTGGGAACTCAAGACGGACCCTCTGAAGATCACCAGAGTTCTGTCTCAGTAACTTTCTTCTCTTCAATATTCTGCTCTAAAAACTGTAGTTGATTTCTTCTCCTGGAACATTAGCATTCATCTTCTCAACTTAGGGAATTTTTCAGGCTCTATCTGGGTTTTTCAAGTCAGTAAGTGGAGGCAATTAAAAGGCTCATCTTATTTGTTTCTTTTTCTTTTTTTTTTTTCTCATCTTATTTGTTTCTGATCTGTCAGGCATCTTGTTTCCTTATGATGTCAGTATCTTGAAACTATAGTTGTCTGTTTTCCTTTATTTCTGTGTCTCTCTGTTTTTGTCTGCTTCTTTTTCTTTCTTTTGATCATCCATCTACCCTTCCTTATTTCCTGGTGGACTTCTACTACAAAGCTATGTTTTTCTAACCCACCTTGGTTCTTGCCTCTGCAGCCATTCACCATTGTGGGAATCCCTTGATAGACAAGAACTCCCAATTCCCTCAACCAATATTGGTCAGAACCCTGGTTAAATATGCTGACTGCTTCTCAAACCTGCATAATTGACTATGCCATATGTTTATTTATTTATTGTTTAAATTCAATTAGCTACCATATAGTACATCATTAATTTCAGATGTGATGTTCTAATAATAATTTATCAGTTGTGTAAATCACCCAGTGCTCATCGCATCAGGTGTCCTCCTTAATGTCCATCATCTAGTTACCCCATCCCTCACCCACCACCCCTCCAGCAACCCTCAGTTTGTTTACTATAGTTAAGAGACTCTCATGGAAAAGGAAAAAAAAAAGAATAAGAGTCTCTCATGATTTGTTTCCCTCTCTGATTACTTCCCATGCAGTTTTCCCTCCCTTTCCCTATTATCCTCTGTGCTGTTTCTTATATTCCACATATGAGTGAAATGATAAGATAATTAAATTGTCTTTCTCTGATTGATTTGTTTCACTCAGCACAATACCTTCTAGTTCCATCCACATTGATGTATATGGTAAGTATTCATCCATTATGATGGCTAATATTCCATTGTGTGTATGTGTGTGTGTGTGTGTGTGTGTGTGTGTGTGTGTGTGGTCCACATGGCTTCAGGGGAGGGAGTTCAGGGAATTATAACAAATATTTAGGGAAGAAATATTACCAATTCTATTCAAACTCTTCCAGAATAATGGGGGAATACATTTGTACTTATTCTTTGAGACAAGCATTATCTGGGCACCAAACTAAGTAAAAGCATTACAGGAAAAGAAAAATAAAGACCAATGTCTCTCATGAACATGGACACAAACACAATTACCTTATTTATAGACAATATAATCACCCATGTAGAAAATCTAATGGAATCTAAATTAAAAATATGCTAAGGGGCACCTGGGTGGCTCAATTCGTTAAGCATTTGACTCCTGGTTTCCTCTCAGGTCATGATCTCAAGGTTGTGAGAGCAAACCCTGTGATGGGCTCTGTGCTCAGCAGGGAGTCTGCTTGAGATTCTCTCTCCCCTTGCCCCTTCCCTGCACTCTATCTCTCTAAAATAAATAAACATATCTTTAAAAGATACTGCAATTAGCAAGTAAGAGTATCAAGAGTGCAGGGTAGAGGATCATATTAAAAAATGAAATGGATTTCTATAATACTGGCAATGAATAAACAGAGATTTTAATTAAAAACAATGCTATTTACAATGGCATCAAACTTATGACTAAATATGACACAAGATGTGTTAGACCTATAAAACATTGCTAAGAAAAAGATGTTATATTAATGGAGAGATACACCTTGCTCTTAAGTTGAAAGACTCAATATTAGGGTATATTAGGTATAGGTTAAGGTATCAGTGCTTCTCAAATTGATCTACAAATTTGAAGCAATCCCAGTCAAAGTCTCAGCAGGCTTTTGTATAGTCCTCTATTAAAACCCTTCTTCATAAGGAAGTTCTACCCAGCTTTTGCCATGTCTACAATGAAGCTCAAAATCAAAATCAAAGAAGCCTAATCACTAACATATGACACATCTAAATCTGATCTTTAGCCTTTCTTTCTTCTTTCATAGATCACTGATTAGTCCTTTTATTATGGATTATTGGGGAGAAAAAAAGGAAATTTGTTTGTTAGAGGAAGATAGTTAACTTTTTTTTTTTAGATTTTACTTATTTGCAGAGAGAGAGAGAGATCACAAGTAGGGAGAGAAGCAGGCAGAGAGAGAAGGGGAAGCAGGCTCCCTGCTGAGCAGAGAGCCCAACTCAGGGCTCAATCCCAGGACCCTGAGATCATGACCTGAGCCAAAGGCAGAGGCTTTAATCCACTGAGCAACCCAGGCACCCCAAATAGTTAACTTCTATAAGAAAAGAAATAAAAGCAGAAATTGAGATTAACCAGATAAGAATGGACTTGGTCAACAGGAGTTAATCCAGTGTGGACTGTGTCAAAAGGTCTCCTGAAGGGTCCTGAGAATTTCATAATCATCTTTGCAAAGCTTGGGAGCCTGAAGGAAGTCTGGTGTGGTACACAGGGTGCCAGACAGCTGCTTCCGGTCTGTACATGAGCAAAGCTCTTCACCTCCCACTTTCCTTATAGCAAAAAGGGTACATGTTACAGCAGTGTTTTCTAAGCTGTGTCATTAGCATGCTGGCCTCCAAACTTTTTGAACTGTGTACCCCTCCTCCAAGAAAACCTTTGAATATCTATATCCAGTAGACGTATATTTATCTCTTTATAAATCACATATATGTATATGTTCAACCATATCAATGCATTACTTAACTGCAAAAAGTTATGGAAATGACTTCTTTATTTTTAAATTAAGTTTTTGTTTAATTTCATTTAGTTAACATACAGTGTTATATTAGTTTCAAGTGTACAATGTAGTGATTCAACAATTCCATACATCACCTGGTGCTCATCACTGACAAGTGCACTCCTTAATCCCTATCACCTCTTTTACCCATCTCCCCACTGTCCTTCCCTCTGGTAACCATCAGCTTATTCTCTATAGCTGAGTCTGTTTCTCTCGCCCTCTTTCTCTCTCTCCTTCTCTTTCATTTTCCTTTTACTCATTTATTTTATTTCTTAAATTCCATATTTGAGTGAAATCATGTAGTATTTGTCTTTCCCTGACTTATTTTGCTTGGCATTATACTCATTAGCTCCATCCATGTAATTGCAAATGGCAAGATTTCATTCTTTTTATGGTTGAATAATATCCCATTGCATATATACACCACATCTTCTTTAGCCATTCATCAGTTAATGGACACTTGGGCTGCTTCCATATCTTGGCTATTGTAAATCATGCTACTCTAAATATAGGGGTGCACATATCCCTTTATATTCATTTTTTGTAGTCTCTGGGTACTCTCTGCAATTACTGGATCATAGGATAGGTCTATTTTTAACTTTTTGAGGAATTTCCATACTGCTTTTCACAGAGGTTGCACCAGTTTGCCTTTCTACCAACAGTGCATGAGGGTATTCTTTCTCCACATTCTCACCAACACCCGTTGTTTTTGTGTTGTTGATTATAGCCATTCTGACAGATGTGAGGTGATATTTCATTGTAGTTTTGAATTGCATTTCCCTGATGATCAGTAATGTATCTTTTTTTTAATTTTAACCTCTTTTTTTATTTTTATTTTTCCCCAAATATGTTTATTTTATTTTTTCAGTGTTACAAGATTTATTGTTCATGCACCATACACAGTGCTCCATGCAATACATGCCCTCCTCAGTAACAACCAACAGGGTCACCCAACCCCCACCTCCTCCCCTCCAAAACCCTCAGTTTGTTGCTCTTTTCATGTGTCTGTTGGCCATTCGCATGTCTTCTTCAGAGAAGTGTCTGTTCATGTCTTCTGCCCATTTTTTATTTTTATTTGTTTTTTAAAATATTTTTATTTAAATTCAATTTAATTAACATATACAGTACTATTAGTTTCAGAGGTGGAATTTGGTGATTCATTGGTTGCATACAACACCCAGTGCTCACTTCATCAAGTGCCCTCCTTAATGCTCATCACCCAATTACTCCATCTCCTTACCCACTTCCCCTTCAGAAACCCTGTTTGTTTCTTATAGTTAAGAGTCTCTTATGATTTCTCTCCTTCTCTCTCTCTCTTTTTTTTTTAAGATTTTATTTATTTAAGAGAGAGAAACAGCAAGAGAGGGAACACAAGTAAAGGGAATGGTAGTGGGAGAAGCAGGCTTCCTGCTGAGCAGGGAGCCCGATGTGGGGCTCGATCCCAGGATCCTGGGATCATGACCTGAGCTGAAGGCAGCCACTTAACGACTGAGCCACCCAGGCGCCCCTCCTTCTCTGTGTTTATCTTGTTTTATTTTCTTCCATTCCCCTATGCTCATCTGTTTTGTTTTTTAAATTCCACACATGAGTGGAATCATATGGTATTTATCTTTCTCTGGCAGATTTATTTCACTTAGCATAATATCCTCTAGTTCCATCCACATCATTGCAAATGGCAAGATTTCATACTTTTTGATGGCTGAGTAATATTCCATTGTGTGTATATATACTGCATCTTCTTTATTTGTTCATCTTTTGATGGATCTTCTTTATTTGTTCATCTAATATTCCATTGTGTGTATATATACTACATCTTCTTTATTTGTTCATCTCTTTCCATATTTTGGCTGTTCTGGACATTGCTACTATAAACATTGGGGTGCATGTGCCCCCTTCAAATCACTATATTTGTATTCTTTGGATAAATACCTAATAGTGCAATAGCTAGATGGTAGGGTAGCTCTATTTCTTACTTTCTGAGGGGACTCCATACTGTTTTCCAGAGTAGCTGCACTGGTTGGCATTCTGATCAACAGGGTAAGAGGGTTGCCCTCTTTCTGCATCCTCACTAACATCTTCTGGTTTTTTAATTGGATGATTTGGTTTTTTGGGTGTTAACTTTTATAAGTTCTTTATATGTTTGGATACTACCCCTTTATCAGATATATCAAGAAATGACTTCTTTAAAGTTGAGATGAACACAAATAGACATTCTCACATTTTCTTCCCACTCATCACTTTGGAGCACAGGTTCTAGACTGGGACACAATCTCTCAGTGCTGGAATGGGCACAGTGACTATGTGAGAAGGGGTTCCTGAGCTTTCCACCTAACTTAACTAAATTAGCTTCACTTCTATCTGTCTTATATATTAGAGATCCACTAACTAAATAAACTTGGAACCCATTAAACTAGATGTTGTCCAACGTTCATTTTTTAGTTTGTTTGAAGAAACTATTTTCCTTATTATATTTCCTACCCTATATAATATTATACATTCTTCCTGACTGAAGAAACATATTAAACTTCAAGTTTTGTTTTATTTGTTTTCCAGCATGTTTTTATTGCTGGAAACCCAGCAATAAACCTTCCTCAGCTGTCACACTATGCTGCAAAGTGAAATAATAAGAGAAGCTGGGGCAGATGACCATTCCCATGAAAAAAATCAAAAAGAATGTTTTTAAACAGCTACACATAGTAGTGTGAGGGCCACTGTATAAACCTGATTTCTATTCATAACCAAAATTATCTTAAAGAAAACACCCAGATGGACAAAATTGATTCTTAAATTGGATACAATCCTTAATGTAGCTTCTAGTAAACAGCTCCAAGTGGTGAAAGTTACTTTGAAATGGGTAATCCTAACAAAGAGCACTGGGAGTCATCCCATTGATTTTGTTGTTAAATTACCAATTTATAAAAGGAAGGAAAACACAGCCTGTGTCCAGGCGCATGTCTCCCAGATGTCAGCTACATTTCAGGACAGGGTGGCCCTGAGCTAGATTTCTGGTCTGGCCTCCCAGAAGGCAAGCAGGCACTGACAGCCGGACAGGCCATGCGATATTTTGAGACTTTTATTCCAAATTCCCAAAGGAAATTCAAGAGAACACCAAAACAAAACTATTTCCTGACCCTACAACTTAGCCCTTCAAGTAAGGTTCTCTCAGAGTCAGTTTGCCCTCAAGGGCAATCTGAGAAGAAAATGAGTGTTTTTCTCCTAAAATTAGGGTCACTGACCTCTTCAGATTCAGTCAATAACCTCCATGCCAACTCATGAAAGTGTCTTCAGGACTCTGCCATTCCATCATCTTCACCAGGAAACCTGAGGTTTCTAGCCTCTGTTGGAGCCATCTTAACATTTTCTCCCTGCTCATTAGAACTGGGAGAGTTAATGTGAGTGATGACATGGAAATGGTGTGCATTAATGTAAAGTAGAATTATCCCTTACATATTAGATTGCAGCCCCAACATGCTCATCCCATAATTAAAAGCATTGTAAAGGTAACTAATGCTTTTGTTCTGCCCCATAACTCCTGCCTGTGAATGCATGGTTTCTGGAAGTGGGCCTTCAAGACCCAGGCCCTTCCTGAGAGCTTGAAGGAAGCTATTGACTGGCAGTTCAATTGCCTTTATAATAACAAGTGCTGACTTGGGGCCAATACCAAGGGCCTCCTCATGGAGGAGTTCCACAGATTGATTGTAAGTGGCTGCTGAAGGCAAAACTTTATCTTTTCTGCCAGGAATCCCTCTCTCCACATGAGACGAAAAAGCTTAATTTCTTGCAAATATGTGCAAAATGGCTCCCTTCCAGCTTACCATGTCTACAAATGAGCTCACCAGATTTCTGGAGGCAGTGGCCAAATACAACACAATAAGATCCACCAACTATGAGAGAAGCTGGTTCTCTATCTCTGAAGGTGGAAGAAAACTTATATGTCAATATATTAAATATAACTCCCTTCCACTCTCAGGTATTAGAGGAGGGCTAGGGCACAAGCCAGTGTTCATCCCACAGTCATGTCTGTGTGAGAGCACACAGACACACACACACACAGACACACACACACATGCAGAGGGAGAGATGAGGGGTGCCTACTATCTTTTCTTCCTCTACATGGCAATTTTCTTCTCCAACATGATTCCCCTCTCCTTGATTCTCACAACTAGTCAAGATCCTCCTCATTGATGAAACACCCAACTTCTCCAGCTTGGAAAAGAGAAGTAGTTTGTTTTTGTTGAAGTTGTACCTTGGAGCAGAAACTATAAATGGTGGACCTTGGGCGGAGAGTCCATCTGACTTTGTAGTGGCCCCTGCATTTCTAGCCACCACTACCATGCTTAGGGCCCCAAGTACCTCACATTTGCTTAGGCCCTGAAGGGGTTTCTGGCTTGCACTGAGAAAGAGCCATCCAAAGCTACTCTCCTCCCTTGTGGAGCATGGAAGCCTTCCATTATATGGTCATTTTTCTCTCTGAGATTAGTTTCTGGATGCCCAAAGAGCATATCTGGATTGTATGATAGGAGCAAGATTATAAATCATCCTGTTACCATCTCATCTCTCATCTGGAGCCCCACTGCTATAGCAGATCGGCCACATATTTTGCTCCCAATTCCCAAGTACTTCCTCCCTAAGGCACTGCTTCCCAGTGTTTGCTCAGGCAATGGCAGCCTCTGTCCTGACTTGCTGGAAAGGCATTAAAATACTTGGACTATCCCTATCATTACTCACATTTTTATTGCAGCTGAATTAAAAAAGGGAGGTCGTCAGTGTTGGTTGAGTAGCTAGGAGAGACTTGTGTACAGAATCTCTCCATGAAGAAAAATTCCCCAAATACACAGACACACTAAGGCTACCAGGACAATGGGGCCATTTGATAAGCTCCTATAGGGCAAGGAGTAAGCTTTCTTCATCACCATGCACCCCACTTATCTCTTATAATTGTGAGGACACAATAGATACTTCTTGAGTTAATGAGCAAAGAAGCCTCTACAGATCCATGGAGCTTTACCTGATGTGTGTCCTCATGCAAACTTTTGTTAAAGCACTCCATGGAAATGTTCAAAGTGCTGGACACTATTCCAGAAGATCTCTATGCCCTCACCTCCTGCCCCTGAGAATGGCAGTACAACTTCAAAGTAGCAAGACTTTTCTTGAAGTCATATGTTGGCATATTTTATTTAAAAATTTCCAATTTGGAAGATAATTAATAGCACAGAAAATGGCAAGATAATTCTAAAAATGACCCTCCAGGGCAGACTATGAGCAAATACAAATTTAGTGTCTCATTGGTTTCTTCATTTGAGGGACCTAATGATTGGAGGTATCTCTAAACATTAACCCCATGTTTCTGTTTTTGCTGATTCTATGAGACCCACACTACCGATATTTGGTAGGACAATGAAGTGGCATCCAACAAAGTCTGAAAAACTAGGGGGAAAATGGCAACCGATATAAACAATAGAGTGAGGTCACCTGGCGTGTCTACTGATGACTGCTTTGACTCATCTCCAAAGCTTTCCTAACTAATATAGGGAAAGAAATGGCAGTCATGTACATTGTAAATATCCACATTTCAGAACTCTAAATAAAAACCTTATTAATAAAAACCTTATTTAAAGTATTAAAAGCCCATTTTTAATCATAAAATTTGTGCATACCATCTGTTACTTAATGGCTTTCTCATCACTCCTCTTGCTTGTTCTTTTTTTTCACTTTCTTCTGGTCCTTTGTCATTCTGGTGATGAGAAAATCTTAACCTGGAGCAGCACTTCTGCCTGGCAAGTGGCAAAGCAGGCATTTCCATCTCTTCCAATGGAAGAGATTCCATCGGCCAGAGAAGGTGGCTTCATGTGATTTAGGGCATAAATGAGAATTATTTTTGGTGTTATAATAATTAATAACTTTATGTTCACATGTTCATCAAGTTATATGAGCAATAAATTCATGAAAAAAATTTTTATTGAGTGTTTATGATATACAACCTACTTTGTTGTATTTTGCCTTCAACTTAAGACTGTAGTTAACTATATACAGTAGATTTCTACAAATGCATTCTCTAAAGGGCCAGATAGTAAATATTTTAGGACTTATAGACCATAAGGTCACTGTAACAACTTCTAAAATCATTTATGAAACCCAGAAGCAGCAATAAAAACAGGCAGCAGGTATAGTTTGCTGACCCAACTCTATAGAAATATCACTCCTTTAGCAGCTTTAGCTACTGAACTAAGAATCTAGAATTAAGAGAAAAAACAAAAGCTTCCAAGTAGCCAAGATACACGGAAAAGTTTGTGAACCCAAACTTCCCCAATTTATACATAGAATAGCTGTTCAAGTCCACAGTCCCAACTGACTTATATTCTATTAGCTGCATGTACTTATTCTTCTTACTTTTGCATAGAGTTTTATTGGCATACAACTATATTTTTGTTTATGTAACATCTATGACTGTTTCTCTGCAGCAATGGCAAAGTTGGGTGCTTAAAACAGAGACCCTGTGGCTTGCAAAGTCTAAAATATTTGCTATTTGGTCTTTTAGAGGTAAAGTTTGCCAGCTTTGCCTTAGATTAACATTTTGAGGACCAGGCTTTGGAAAACCCTGACCTAGAACATAGTTGTTCACTGTATATTTTCCTTAACATATTTAATAAAAGTGCTTGCTATCTATATAGATTTATAAATACAAAAATCTCAGAAGGAAAACAAATATGGTTCTAATAATTAAAAATGAAGTCAATTAAGACAACACAAATAAGTACTAATCAATAGATAAATCTTATACAAATATTTGCTTGGCATATTGATTCAAACTCTCTCAAAATACTTATTCCAGCTTTATCACTAATTAAGGCAATTATTATATTTGCTTTGGTAATAGCTACTTTTTATCTTCCTTCAAGTAAATTAAATGCATATCCAAATATTCATTAAATGTCAAAATATATATATATATATATATATATATATATATATATATATATATATATTTATCCTCTGACCTTTTAAAACTTATCAGATAACTTTTTAAGGATAGAGCTCTTTGGAAGAAGCCAGCAAAAGCAAGGTCACTGTGGACTCCCACCAAAAGGAGATAATGATTAAGTAATGATTAATTAAGTTAATTTAAGGCTGTTAAATGACGTTATTAGTTGAATCATGAAAAAATGCATACACGTATTATTTGGAGCTTAGTGCAATAATAGAACATAAGGATGAATGCAAACCAAGAAGCAAATCCAACCAGTCCGGGACCCAAGCAAACTTAACACATGAAGTTTTTGATCACTGCTTCAATCTCATTACTAGATGTTAGTCTACTCAAGGTTGTCAATTTCTTCTTGTTTCAGTCTTGGAAGTTTATAGCTTTCCAGAAATGCATCCATTTCTTCTAGGTTGCTTAACTTATTGGCATATAGTTGATGATAATGATTTCTGATGATTGTTTCTATTTCCTTGGTGTTAGTCATGATCTCTCCCCTTTCATTCATAATTTTATTAATTTGGGTCCTCACTCTTTTCTTTTGGATTAGTTTAGCCAGTGGTTTGGCAATCTTATTGATTCTTTCAAAAAAACAACTTTTGGTTTCGTTGATGTGTTCTACTGCATCTCTAGTTTCTAACTCATTGACCCCTCATCTAATCTTGATTATTTCCCTTCTTGTGTGTGGGGTTAGCTTAATTTGTTGTTGATTTTTGAGTCCTTTTAGGTTTAAAGAGAGCTGGTGTATTTGGGATTTTTCAGTCTCTTTGAGTGAGGCTTGGATGGCTATGTATTTTCCCCTCAGGACCTCCTTTGCCGTGTCCCATAGGTTTTGTACCAATGTGTCTTCATTTTCATTGGTCTCCATGAATTATTTAAGTTCATCTTTGATTTCCTGGTTGAGCCCAACATTCTTGAACAGGTTGGTGTTTAGCCTCCAAGTATGTGAATTCCTTCCAAACTTTTTCTTGTGGTCAAGTTCCAGTTTCAAAGTATCGTGGTCTGAAAATATGGAGGGAATCATCTCAATCTTTGGTATCAGTTAAGTCCTGATTTATGACCCTGTATGTGGTCTGTTATGGAGAAAGTTCTATGTGCACTCGAGAGGAATGAGTATTTTGTTGTTTAGGGTGGAAAGTTCTGTATATATCCATGAGGTCCATTTGGTCCAATGTGTCATTCAAAGCTCTTGTTTCTTTATTGATTTTCTGTTTGGATGATCTGTCTGTTACTGAGAGTGGCGTGTTAAGATCTCCTACCATTAATGTATTCAGAGCAATACGACTCTTTTTTTGATTAACAGTTGGCTTATGTAGTTGGCTGCTCCTATATTAGGGGCATAAATATTTATAATTGTTAGATCTTCTTGTAGGATAGACTCTTTAAGAATGATGTAGTGTCCTTCTGTATCTCTGACTACAGCCTTTACCTTAAAATCTAATTTATCTGATATGAGAATCACTACCCCAGCTTTCTTTTGAGGCCCGTTGGCACAAAAGATGGCTCTCCATCCCTTCACTTTCAATTGAGAAGTATCTTTTGGTACAAAAAAGTGCCTCTTATAGACAGCATATGGATGGGTCTTGTCGTTTTATCCAGTCTGCAACTCTGTGTTCTTTCATGGGAGCATTTAGGTGATTCATGTTGAGAGTAATTATTGAAAGATAAGTTTTTATTGACATCATGTTGGGTGTGAAGTCCTTGTTTCTATAGATTGTAAGTTTCTGTTCTATGTCACTCACAGTTTCTTTCTTCTTTTATAGAACTCCCTTTAATATTGCTTGTACTGTCAGCTTGGTGGTCACATACTCTTTTAAACCTTGACAGGCCCAGGATCTGACAGATTCCCTGGAGAATTCTACCAAACGTTCAAAGAAGAAATAATACCTATTCTCCTAAAGCTTTTTCAAAAAATAGAAACAGAAGGAACACTTCCAGACTCTTTCTATGAAGCCAGCATTATCCTGACCCCGAAACCAGGCAAAGACCCCATCAAAAAGGAGAATTTCAGACCAATATCCCTGATGAATATGGATGCCAAGATTCTCAACAAGATCCTAGCTAAAAGGATCCAACAGCACATTAAAAAGATTATTCATCATGACCAGGTCGGATTTATCCCTGGGATGCAAGGGTGGTTCAACATTCACAAATCAACCAATGTGATAGAACAAATCAATAAGAGAAGAACCACATGGTCCTCTCAATTGATGCAGAAAGAGCATTCGACTAAATACAGCATCCATTCATGATTAAGACTCTTCAAAGTATAGGGATGGAAAGAACATTCCTCAATTTCATAAAATCCATCTATGAAAAGCCCAGAGCAAATATCATTCTCAGTGGGGAAAAGCTAACAGCCTTCCCTCTGAGATCAGGAACATGACAAGGATGCCCACTCTCACCACTCTTGTTCAACATAGTACTAGAGGTCCTAGCGACAGCAACCAGACAACAAAAAGAAATAAAAGGTATACAAATTGGAAATGAAGGAGTCAATCTCTCTCTTCGCAGATGACATGATTCTTTATATGAAGAACCCAAAAGACTCCACCCCCAAACTACTAGAATTTATACAGCAATTCAGTAATGTGGCAGGATACAAAATCAATGCACAGAAATCAATTGCTTTCTTTTTTTTTTTTTTTTAAAGATTTTATTTATTTGACAGTGAGAAACACAGTGAGAGAGAGAATACAAGCAGAGGGAATAGTAGCGGGAGAAGCAGGCTTTCTGCCGAGCAAGGAGCCCCATGTGGGGCTCGATCCCAGGACCCTGGGATCATGACCTGAGCTGAAGGCAGACGCTTAACAACTGAGCCACCCAGGGGTCCCTATCAATTGCTTTCTTATACACTAACAATGACAATATGGAAAGGGAAATTAGAGAATTGATTCTATTTACTATAGCACCAAGAACCATAAGATACCTGGGAATAAACTAACCAAAGAAGTAAAGGATCTATACTTGAGGAACTACAGAATGCTCATGAAAGAAATTGAAGAAGACACAAAAAGGTGGAAAAGCATTCCATGCTCATGGATAGGAAGAATAAACATTGTTAAAATGTCCACACTGCCCAGAACAATCTATACTGTCAATGCCATCCAGATCAAAATCCACCAGCATTTTTCAGAGGACTGGAACAAACAATCCTAAAATTTGTATGGAACCAAAAAAGACCCTGAATTGCTAAGGAAATGTTGAAAAAGAAAAACAAAGCTGGGGATATCACATTGCCTGATTTCAAGCTTTACTACAAAGCTGTGATCACCAAGACAACATTGTACTGGCACAAAAACAGACACACAGACCAGTGGAACAGAGTAGACCACAGATATGGGCCTGCAAGTCTATGGTCAAATAATCTTTGACAAAACAGGAAAAAATATCCAGTGGAAAAAAGGCAGTCTCTTCAATAAATGGTGCTGGGAAAATTGGAGAGCTCTATGTAGAAGAATGAAACTTGACCATTCTCTTACACCATACGTGAAGATAAACTCAAAATGGATAAAAGACCTCAAACATGAGGCAGGAATCTATCAAAATCCTAGAGGAGAACATAGGCAGTAACCTCTTCAACATCAGCCACAGCAATTTCTTTCAGGACATGTTTCCAATGGGAAACAAAAGTGAAAATGAACTTTTGGGACTTCATCAAGATAAAAAGCTTCTAGATAGCAAAGGAAATAGTCAACAAAACAAACAGGCAACCCACATATTGGGAGAAGATATTCGTGAGTGACAAAACAGAAAAAGGTCTGATATCTAAGATCTATAAAGAACTCCTCAAACCCAACACTCAAAAAGCATATAATCACATCAAAAAATGGGCAGAAGACATGAGCAGACACTTCTCCAAAGAAGGCATAAAAATGACTACCAGACACATGAAAAAATGTTCATCATCATTAGCCATCAGGGAGATTCAAATCAAAACCACACTGAGTTACCACCTTACACCAGTTAGAATGGCCAAAATCAACAAGACAGTAAACAAGAAATGTTGGAGAGGATGTGGAGAAAGGGGAACCCTCTTCCACTGTTGGTGGGAGTGCAAGTTAGTGCAGCCACTTTGGAAAACAGTGTGGAGATTGCTGAAGAAATTAAAAATAGAGCTACCCTATGACTCTGCAGTTGCACACTACTGGGTGCTTACCCCAAAGATACTGATGTAGTGCAAAGAAGGGTCACATGTACCCCAATGTTCATAGCAGCAATGACCACAATTGCCAAACTCTGGAAAGGAGCAAGATGCCCTTCAACAGACGAATGGATAAAGAAGATATGGTCCATATATACAATGGAATATTGTGCCTCCATCAGAAAGGATGAATGCTCAACTTTTGTATCAACATGGACAGGACTTAAGAAATTATGTTGAGTGAAATAAGTCAAGCAGAGAGAGTCAATTATATGGTTTCACTTACACGTGGAGCGTAAGGAAAAACATGGAGGAAATTGGCAGAAGGAAAGGAAGGGTGAATTGGGAGAAACCGGAGGGGGAGATGAAACACGAGAGACTGTGGACTCTGATAAATAAACTTAGGGTTTTGGAGGGGAGGTGTTTGGTGGGTTGGATGAGCCTGGTGGTGAGTATTGAGGAGGGCACGTATTGCATGAAGCTGTGTGTGTGGTGCATGAACAATGAATCTTGGAACACTGAAAAAATAAAATAAAAGTTAAAAAAAGAAAAAAAACTTAACAGATGAATTTCCATAGTAGCTAGGACTTAACTTGAACTTGTAAATGTGTTTCTGCCGACCTGTGCACTTCTCTTGGCTATCAAGGATAAAAGATGTGAAAAGTAGCAAATCCTCAAAAGGTAGGAATGGGTAATTGTTCAAAAAATTGTTAACAAACTTGAGTATGAAAACCATGGCATGTGGTCTGTTGTTTCACTTGATTATTTCTTTTTCTTCCCTCCATAAACCACAATGTCTCCCTCTGTCCTTCACAGTAGCTCCCTCCTCTCTTCCTATTCTTTTCCTTTATTTTCCTTAATTTCTTTTCTATTTTTTGTATCCTCTCTTACTTGTCAAACCTCTCCTTGCCTACTGGTCCTCACTCATCCTGGAAGAGTGGGGAGTTCAGCAGGGCACCCCTTGAGTCATGAGTGGGATGAGAGTAGAATCCCCACTTTCCCTTCATTAAAATCATGGAATAGGCTATCACCACATTTATCTAGCTTCATCCAGAAACAGATGTTTTCTGGTAATGTCCTTTTAGGCAACAAAACATGTCTTGTTTTAACATTTTAATACGGTCTTACTGATGAGTGTTTAACTATATCTACTATAACTTGTTTAATCAAATTTATTTGTATTGTTTTCCAAAGTTCTTTGTCCCTTCAAGGAACTTACAATGTAATGGAAGAGACAGAACTAAGGTAAACATTTTGGAGAACAGTGACTATTTCAAAAGTACTCAGGGCTGGCTAAAGTGAATAATGCATGCAGCCTTCTACACTCCTTCAGTGGCTTCTCCTGTCAAGCATTTAGCCTTTCTCAAGTGACTTCTCCAGCAGGGTTTGATAACTTGAAGTCCATGGACACTGAGTATGACCATGATCCTTCTGATTGTACACATATTTGTGTTTGTGTGAGCAGTTCTGAAGAGAAAATCAATAGTTTTCATTAAATTCCTGTAAGTGCCACATTTGCCCGCTACACACACAGGCACACACATGCACACACACACAAAGAATCTGCTATAAAGTTTGAGTGTTTGAGTAAAGTTTTTGTAAAGAACAAGACAGGTTCAAGAAACAAGGATAAACTAAGTAGTAAAAGAAAGAAAGTCACACACATGTGAGAAACACTGAGAAGAGCCTCAGTAAAGGTCAGGGGACCTGCAGGAAAGTAAGTTCACAAGGATAAGATCATAGGTAAGTCTAAGACAGTCAAATATGGTATAAGAGGAAAAAGACTCATTAGAGGTTTAGAGGTTTCTGACTAGAAGAATCTGTTGAGGAGGTATACAGAACTCTCTAGACAAGAACATGGATATGGAGAGCCCCCCCTAGGAAACTTTGCTATCAGGTAAGGCTAAGGAACATCTATAGAGAGCAAGACAAAAAAAAAAAAAAAAGTGGGAGCTGAACTTTACAGTGTGTCGGAAGATACATAAAAAATAACTTTTAATATAAAACCTGAAATGTTCATTTGATTAAATGTGTTCAAAAGTAGTTTTTTCTTTGTGTTGAAGCTGACATTTACCATCATGACAGGATTTTTTTTAAAAAATATTTTATTTATTTGACAGAGAGAAACACAGCGAGAGAGGGAATACAAGCAGAGGGAATGGTAGCGGGAGAAGCAGGCTTCCTGCGGAGCAGGAAGCCCGATGTGGGGCTCGATCCCGGGACCCTAGGATCATGACCTGAGCCGAAGGCAGACGCTTAATGACTGAGCCACCCAGACACCCCATGACAGGAATTTTTTTAACAGAACAGGATACAGTCAAAGCAAGTTTACAAATAGCATATGCCTGTCATGTCTTATTTCCAGATCTTTTTCTTAAACATCTTCCAAATATTTAGTTCTATATCACTGTCCTCAACATCTATGAAGAAAAAGCAGTTACACTGGAAAGATGATGTTGACAGCTCACGTGGAGTCCAACTTTAAAATGCTTTAGCACCAAGGGAGCTTGAGTTATTTTAAAAATGTCCCAAGGGAACTACTAAAAGATGTTTAAGTACCTATACTCATCAGCAGCTATTAAAGTGATGACAATTTTAATATCAGAAATGTCTACAGTTATAAAAACATTTTCTTCTTTTGAATTAATTTAGTTAAAATTGAAGAAAATTATTTAATTGTTTGAAAAATAAGTAAACTCGTCTCTCTTTTCTGGTTTAAAGATAAGAAAGAAGAAGACTGAATAAACTCCAAAATTCATCATTATATATTTCTATGTTGACCTGGAAGAAAGCCCAATTAAGTTGCATTTTAAAGGATCATATGCAACATTTAGAAATATGGAGTAGATTAGAAATCCATATGCTGTTTTTATAAAAATAAACCTGGGAGAAATATACAGAATATGCAAGCCTGCTATGTTTAGTTAAGCAAAATAATTCAAATGTATGTTATTTAATTGTGACAGTGGCTGTCCTCCTAACTCTAGTGTGTAAAAATATCCTCACCAAATCCATGATTAATATGTTTAATTAGAGACATTTCACCTTGTAATGACTTAACAAGTATCTACCTCATTAGTAACCATATATACATAAACCAAATTAATATCATGCTTCCTCATTTAACTGCAGATTTAATCTGAAAAAGTAATTAAACAAGCACTATTTTAAAAGGGACAGTGGGCCTCCATCCTTCCTTTTCCTCCTCCCCTTTTTCTTCCTTATCCTCTCTCTTCTCCTCCTCCTGCTCTTTTTCTCCTTCTTTTTCCTAAATGAAAATTGATTTAGCTGAATCAAAGGTTTAAATCAAATCTAACTAAGATCAAACTTGTTTATGAGTTATGGCAATCAAATTAGAGAAATTTATGCACTGGTTCCTAGGAAAGTCTGATAGATGAGATAACCATTTGTCTCAGATTTTCATTCTTGGAGGCAAAGTTCTGACCTAGATAAAACCTAGAAGTGCCTGGAACTCTATGGTTCCATGAGTCTGTAAGCAAAAAGAATGTCCTCAGAACTTTGAGCCAACCATGTTAAAGTATGGACTCCAGAAAATATTTACCTTGCCATTGAAAAGGAAGCACTGTTACTTATATTATCACAAAATACAGTCATTTAAACATTTTTCAAAAGACCAATTCTTCAAATCAAGAGGCAAAATGGAAAGAAAATATCTAGGTCAATTTCACGCCAAGCTTTTTAATGCTACAACTCTGAGAACATTTGAATTTCCTTTAAGAAGAAGTAGTAAGAACTTTACTGTTGAGATATTTCTGATGAAGTTGGATCAAACCCTGTGAAGGGGGGAGTGGCATTGTCTTAACAGTTGAAAATGGATTTCATGAGTTCTTAGCTCCTTTTCTAGGTCCTATCATGAATACATGAAGCCAGTGGCAAAACAAAGCTGGTTCACTCTGACTGTGAATGTCCTTCCTGTGAAGTTCTCTCTTAGCTCTACAAAGTCCTTCCCTTCTCCTAATAGCTCCACCCACACCCACAAAAAGGAGTCCTTCATTAGCTGACTGCACCCCTGCAGCTGATAGAAGAAAAAAGAAAAGTCATTTTTTTACTCAATGTTGTAAGAAAGAGAAGCAGAAGTCATCTTAGGCTTTGCACCAGCAACATGATCAAGGTATGGGCCACTGAGTGGTCCCAAAGCTGTAAGCCTCTGTCTGTGTAGGGCTGGTAACCCCATTCTCTATATGAAAGCAAGTTGGGTCTATATGCACCAATGTTATTTGTATGTGATTACCCCAAGTCCAGGGTTATGAAGAAGGCTGATGAGGATGCTTACCATTGTGAGTTTTATATATTGAATAATTATGTGTTTTTGACAGAGTAATGATCCTTTTCTACCAAAATAATCATTCCCAAACTTTGTTATGCATCAGAACTACCTATGTACCTGCGAAATGTAACAAATAGCTTTTATTGTACACTTACCAACAGACACTATTTTCATTGATTGATTTTAATTTCCCTACAAGGTAATAAGAATTAAACAATGGTGTGCTGGTAGATATTTAATAACAGTTCCAAGAAAAGATAAAATCCTTGACTCATAGCATTTGCCAATTTGTGTGGTGTAAATATATCTATTATGACAAATCTCCAGCTACCAATATTATATCACTAACAGAGTAGGGAAGAGATGCCCATGACTTGTTCTCTTATCCTCATTTTACTGATGAAGAAGCAGAGGCACTAAGTCCCAGACTTTCTAAACCAGAATTCTCAAGTAGTAAAATCTGGGCAAGAATATTTTGACTCCACCAGCTCCACTAAAGGGCCTGATATTCTTCAAGGTAGATAACTTTACAAAGATCCACATTGGTGTGTAGCCCGCCACATCAGCCTAGAGATAAAAGAAACAGGGCTCAGGGTATGTGTTCGTGTTCTTGGTTGATCTAGTTTCAATTAAATTCTGTGCAAAGACTTTGGACCCCATCAGAAAATGAAAGCATTAATTCTAAGGCCCAAAGGAGTATGAAAACCCCATGTGGATGACATAGTGAAAATAATAGTTTAGAGTCTAGTCACCCATCTTCCCAGGTACCAGAGGATGAAAGAGAACTCAGAAACCCCTTCGGGTCCTTTACCAATTCCTTAGGACAATTATTCTCAAACTTCTTAGACTTTGGACTCCTTTATATGCTTAAAAAATATTAAGGGCCCCACAAAGGGCTTTTATGAACACACACATTTTAAATATTTAATTCATTCTTTTAAAATAAAATAATAAATTTATTACATGTTAACATGTATGTCTTTATAAAGAAAAACTATGTTTCCCAAAACAAAACAAAAAAAATGTGGCGTTGTTTTATATTGTTGCAAATCTCATTTATGCACAGCTCAAGAGAAGATAGTTGGACTCTCATAGCAGCTTTATATTCAATTTTTTGCAATATGTTGTTTTGGTTCAAGTATGAACCAATATAAAGAAAATCCAACCTCACTCATTTGTAAATATGTAATTGGGAAAGGGAAGATATTTTTCAATGCCTTTTGAGACAACTGTAGATATTTTTCTTTGATAAGACATCAAAACTTGAAAAAAGTAAAGACATCAAAACTTGGCAAGCAATATTCCCTAAAGATCCATTGTAATGTAGACTCTGAAACCATATAAAAAGAACTTTTCACACTGTTATTTTAAAATCCATTTGTTTCTCTTGCATGATTTTAAAACATCATACATTGGTCATTTGAAAATACAGGTTAACTGCGGTATATAGATCTTCTAATGCTGAACATTTTATTACATAATATTAAAAATGACCTCCAATAATATTATCTCTTCTTAGAAAAATCTTTAAGTATTGGGAAGCTGTAATGCTTATAATAATGAATAAAAGTTTTCCAAAATTCGAGTTTTACTTCAAAACTTAAAGTGTATGGTTGGCAGCAAATATAGTCTGTTCTCTTCCTTAAAGAAATGGACTAATTTCCTTCATTTGTGAGAAAATATCTGTCATATAGTCATATAAATAACCATAATTTTTCTGTGTTTTCTTGCATGTAAAAATGTTGTCCCATGAAAAAAGCACCTAGTTCAGCTCACAGTTCAATCTCAGGGACATAGCAGAAATGTTTGATGCAGACTTCCTATTCCATCACCCAAAATGTGAACAAGACCTGTCCTCCAGTGCCAAGATGAAACACAGTCACTGATTTTTACTGCTTCATCAAGGACCTTTTATTTTTTTTTTTTAAGATTTATTTATTTATTTTATAGAGAGAGAGAGAAGAGAGCACAGGTGGGAGAGTAGAGGGAGAGAGAGAAAATCATCAAGCAGATTCTGCACTAAGAATGGAACCTGATGTGGGGCTTGATCCCAGGACCCTGAGATTACGACCTGAGCTTAAATCAGTCAGAGGCTTAACAAACTGACTGAGCCACCCAGGCATCACAAGGACAGTCTTAATTGAAACTAATTTTGTCATTGCTGGTTTGTTTTTCACTGGGAGCATGTGAAGAAATACAATGACCAGAAGCTAGCATTTTACCCACTATTGCTTTGTCATCATCAGTGCAACAGTGAAAGGGACTGAGTGTCCGAGGCCTCCAAGGATCTGCAGACCACTCTTTGAGAACCACTGCCACAAAGGAATCAAGAGCAGTTTTAGTGAGAAAGCAGATACAAACTGAATACTCAGCCCCTCTAATATAGCCTGTGCTAAACCGGGAGTCAAAAGGCCTGAATGATCATGGTAGATAATTAAATTTGGATAGATCACTTAATTCATTCATGACTAATTTTTCTTTTTCATAAAATTGAGAAAACTGAGCAAATTAGTCTTATAAGTCATGAACTTTTAGTTCCGAGCCACCATGTTGAAAATTCAATAATTTGATCTTAAAACCCAAGTACAGGCATCCACAGACCATATAATTCTACCCTACCCTAGTCACGTTAGATACCAGGAACCTCTTAAAAACCAAGAAAGTTGAGAATCTGGACAACCTGTCTCCAGACACTTGCAACACAGATACTATTGACAATGCAGACCTTAAACTCAAATAATCTTGGATCTATCCAACACTTTATAGACTCTTTTTTTCTCATCTGTCAGTGGAAAAAATAATAATACCTACCTCTTATACTTATTATAACAATTAAATGGGATAGTACATGGAGAATGCTCTACTCATTGCCTGGCACTTAATGAGTACTCTCTGCTGGTCAGCTGTTGTTAGGCAGTTATTAAAGCAAGGTTTACCACCTTCTCACACTTTTAAAAAAGTCATACAAAAGAGAGCGTCAATATTTTTTGCATTCACACACTAACAACCAGAAGGAAAATTCCACCTAGAAAAATGTGTGCTGATGCCAAGAAATGGAGCTGCATAATAGTGTTTAATGATGCCCAGGATAAACTACCAGACTATGGGTTATGTAAACTCTGCTAATTTATTAGAGAGGGAGTGGCAGATAAAGGATCAAGGTTATTTGTTAATGTCTGGGACAAGGAAAAAGTCATGATTTTCAAGTCTAACCATGTCGAACTATGACGGTTAAATGGGCGAACCTAATGATAATCTCCAAAATAGCAGGCAGGCAGTGAGCAGGAACGAGAAAGGCTTAGCTGAGCAGAAAAGCACTGGGTTGCTTCCTCATGTTATTAATGTGAGATTTTCCCTGAGATGAGTCTTTTCTACCCATAAGCCCTTTTCGGATAATCTCCCTTCTACTCCAGCCACCCTGCTGGCTCTGAGCAGGGAGACTCCATCAAGTCCTGCAAATAAGCTTGTTCTAACTGATGTGTATTTGGGTGGGCTCTTGACAGACACACAGATTTCCAGAAAATGGTGTTTACAGCAAGTGAATAAAAGTATGTATTTGTCTATAATAGGAGGAAAAACAAGAATAGATATCATTTCTTTGTAATAAAATATTTGAGTGATTATCTATGGGTTAGAAAAGCACATAGCTGCAAGTAATAAAAAACCAAAGTATAATGGCTTTAAAAGAAAGGTTCACTTTTCAACATAATAAGTTTCAATGTAAACAGTTGTTAGCATTTGTTCAGCAACTCAGTAATGCCAGAATTTATTTCTCTGAACTTCTTTCCCTCATGTTTACAAGATAGTTGCACAATTCCAACCATTATGTTCACATTCAAGACAGGAAGCAGAGGAAAAGAAGACATCAGCTATATCTGTCCTCTTTTTGAGGAAAGAAGAAACATTCCCAGAGATCCACAACAGATCTATGCTTATGTCTAATTGGCTTGTAATATAACTGTCACTATGACAAATGTGTTACAGAGAAGCTAGAAAAGTAAGAACTAACATTATATCCACCCCCTCGAAATTATTGTAATTCCTTTAGCAAAAAAGTGGGAATAAGTAGAGTGGAGATAACTGACAGATTTCAAGTAAACTTCAGTAGCATATTCATCATGAACACACTTACATTCATTATGCACAGCCACCAAAATTGATGGTGACATTAATTTGAATAATATATAATTGTAAGTTTGCTGTATTTCCAAGTATCAACTATGAAAAATTCTTATTATTCTCTAGACACCAAGATTATTATCTTCTTTCTCTTGAGGATGCCTGTTTGGCTGGAAAGAAAAAAGAAGAAAACCATGTCTCTAAAACTCACCTTGAGACAAAGGAAAACCTTTTATGACATCATATTTAAACCTGTTTATTTTGTTGGGCCACCTTCCTATTTTGAGGTCTCTGTGTTTGGGTAAGCATAACAGACTTTGCTATATAGGGGCAAACCAGAAAATTACACTTCTGGTAAAACATGTGGAAGAATATTACATTTGTTGGGATTCATTTGTACTAAATGTTTCAACCATGTTTGGGGCAAAAAGACAAATACTCCTCATTGTTCTCAGGGCCCTCATTAAGAGCAAACAAGCACATTGTATGCTTTTAAGTATATACGCTCTTAATAAAGTTTAAGCTAATTTTCCAAAATGAAAGATGAAGAGCATGTTCAGAAAGTGTTAGAGCAAATGATGCAACCTCTTAAACTATAGATATGCATATAACCTTGGGATTAAGAAAGAATTTCAAGACTTAGGGTACCTGGGTAGCAAAGTCAGTTAGGCATCTAACTCTGTTTTGGCTCAGGTCATGATCTCAGAGTTGTGGGATTGAGGGATTGAGCCCCACGTTAGGTTCCTCTCTCTCTCTCTCTCATAAATAAATGAATTTCAAGACTTAGTTTCTTGTCCTTGAGGACTGGGTTCATGAAGTAGGGAGGGGAAGAACAAAGAAAACACAGCAGAAAACTCCAGAAGTAGGTAAGCCAACCTGTGAGACCAAAGAGGGAAGATAAATAATAATATAAAGAAAGAAGAAGGAATGAATGAAATGACACAAGGAAAAATGAGGGTCATTATCCTTATAATATCATCAAGTTCAACAAAAAGGAAAAGCAAGTAAGAGAATGGCAGAAGGTGGAAAATGATAACAGAATATCGGAGTTGGAAAATCCTAGAAGTTATCTAGTAACAACCATTCATTTACAAGTGGTGAAACTGAGATCAGAAATCTTGCTAGTACTAAGATCACTGAGTTAAAATAACAGCAGAGCCAAGAGCAATACCCAAGTTCTGAGAAGTGCTCTGTCTCTTAAAGACTGAAGGGATGAACACAGGAAATGAATGCAAAGAGAGGCCATGGGGTGAGGGGTAAACTGAATTTCCTGTAACCAAAAATAGTAATGAGTGGGAGCAAGTAAAATCACAAAGAGATTGGGTATGGAGGAGCAAATCCACTTACTGTGACTGTTTAATTTGGACTATTTTGTTTTACAAATATATGATCTTCCAAAGCACTGGCTTATTATCTTGAATTTTCAGGGCATTTTTCTGGCACAAATTACAAATTTAGATTGACTGCCAATATTGCATCTAGAATGAGTGTCTCATCAATGGTAGAATATTCAAAGTCATCAGCAGTGAGCGGAGCATATACAACTCATTCAGAGATTTCACATTCTCACTCTAAAGAAAGAAGCAGAAATTAGGAGCCAGGCCTTAAATTCTGAAATGGTGTCAATGAATTAATGAGACCCACCTCCTCTCCTTCCCAGCAACAGGACTTAGAGGGTTTCAAACCCTAATAGAGGAGAGCTATCTGAGCACATACAGTACTAACATCCCTCTCCCGTGGGCTGATAGACAATTAACACACAAGGAGCCAGCAAAGGCAATTCATGAGGCCAGCTCACAGTGAACAAGAACATTCTGATGGACTGTAACTTGATTTTACTCTTCTATTTTTCTCTGTCCTTTTCCTTGACTGACAGTTGCCACATCTTTAATAATTATACTTTGGGGTTTACTTCAGTGACTTCTGGATCAATTTCCCTTTTAAGTTAGTACATGCCTTTCATTCTAAGCATACAAAGAGATTGGAACTAAGATTTCATGTCGAGCATTAGTGGAGTCAAACCACGTATTATGTAACTTAAATGCTTAAACCTACCAGATTAGTTTTCTCTCCTAAAATGTCACAAATACTGTGTGCAAATATTATGTGTACAAAGCCTAGATTGCTTAGATGTTTGCAATCTCTATTACTTAATAACCCCTAAAGACATTTACAGTTCTACTAATAGGTAAAGCTGGGGGAAAAGGAAAGAGGGAAAAGATGGAATGGAATATATTTAGAGATAATATATAGCAAACTACGGAAAAGGGGAAGGTGAAAGCTGGGAGACATATGGCCAAACATCAAAAATCACATCCTCTCTCTGTATTGTGGGCCCTATAGCTCTGGGATAATTTTTGAAAGGCTCTTTTTTTATCAGGGTCTTTCCTACCTGGTAAGTGGAAATAAAACTTCCACAGAAACTCCCAGTTAGTGACAGACTTTGCAGAATTCAACTTTCTTCAGAAAAGCCCCAGTGCAGCAGGGATTATCAAGCTTCTATCCTGAAAAACTATACAGGATCTTTCACTCTGATGTACTTCATGAGCAGTGTTATACTTTGGCTCTTGGAAATACAAAACACTGGTTTTCAGGCTAGAGAAGTTGCTTGGATGCAACTTTTTATTCCTGTGGAAATTTTACTAAAACTAGTTAAGGACTCTTTTTTTTTTTTTTAAGATGTAAACCCACAGGCTGGGGAGAACAGGAGAAGAAAAAATAGCCATAACATGTTGGAATCTGGAAAGTTTATGTAAAAGGGATAATAAATATAATGGACACAACTAAGAAAGCTAAATAGTTAGCCAGCAGTGGGAAAAGACTAAAAATCAACCCAAATTATACTCTGAAATCACCAAAGGTTTGGGGGTTTTTGTAACAATAAGAATTGGGAATAAAGAGGAAGCTCAAATAAGGAAGATTGGACACCAATTCTCTGAGAAGCAGATAGAGTCTTTGGTCACCTTTTCCTCCAATCTTGTGACAGTGGGTGACCAAAGTGATAAGTGAAAAATTCTGAGTAGAAACTGAGCTGAGGCACAGTTGAGGTCCTGGTTACTGTGTATAGGACAGGGGCAGATGAGATCCCCTCTAGCCTTCATCGACCTTCTGTATCCAGAACCCCAATAGGTCACTTCAAATTTACAAACCTTGGGTTATTCCATCAGCCATAAATACACCCCATGTACTATAACAGAGCCTACATTTCTTCATATTTTTCCCAAAAGATATCAGAAGACACCATCAAATTCCATGCCCAAACTGAGACTCAGTTAATGTAATTAAGCAACCTGTCACTCACTATTTGGGGTTCTAAAACCCTCTTAATTATCTTCTACCTGTCTTATTCCTTTTAGTTTTAACGTCACCCTCCTCCAATGAAAGGACAGGTATAAATTTAGGTTTAAATTGTTCTGTGTTCATACTTTCACCTCTAAGCATGACACCACCTGTATCAAGCTCAGAGTCTACACATAACCATGTAGAACTTATTTCAAACTTCACTTTGAAAACCTCTTGCTGTATCCCTAACATTTTCTAAGCCACAACTTAGTTTTTGCTTTTGCTCTCCCAGCATTAAGTGTACAAGTCCATTCCTCCTGACTATATGTGTCATTGATGATAGGTCCTTTCAAAATCTGAGTCACTCAACAGCTTCTGGTGTCAAAATATCAGTTTTTCGTTCTTGCTGAGATCACATGTGATTATATTGTCCGCAATAATTTTTAAAGCCTCCAGGCTTCTTGAGCCAAATCTCCTCTTAATCTCTCTGGCCATCAGATCACAAATGATCTTTCTTCTGAACTAGGTGTTCTATGAACCAGGTCTGTCTATGCTCAAAGCCTTCAGCTTCTTTATCACAAAAGCTCAGAAAACATAATGAATTAGGAGAACAGACAGGACTGAGGTTGTTAAGAGGCCTTTCTAGAATATGACCTTGGCAAGATATCATTCTTTTTGATCATTGAGTAGTATTCCATTATATATATATAGACCACATCTTCTTTGCCCCTGGTATTTACATCTTAAGAGAAAATGAAGAAACTAATTTAGAAGAAATATTTTCAAGATGTATTCTTAGCATGTGGTAGGCTGAATAATGGCTCCCCCAAAGATGTCTCTGTCCTAATCCTGGAACCTGTGACTATACTGCCTTACATGGCACATGCAGGTGTGATCAAGTTAAGGTTCATGAGATGGAGAGAGTATCTTGGATTATCCAGGTGAGGTTAATAGAATCACAAGGTCCTTATAAGAAAAGGTGGGAAGATCAGAGCAGGAAAGGATCTGTGACAGCAGAAGTGGGGTCAGAGTGACATGATAAAGGGCTGCAAGACAAGGAATGCTAGTGGCCTCTACAAGCCAGAAGAGGTGGGGAACCAATTCTCCCTTGAAACTTCCAGAAGGAGCCAGCCCTGCTGACACCTTGACTTTAACCATTAAATTTATTTCAGACTTCTGGCCTTGAAACTATAAGAGAATAAATTTCCTTTGTATTAAGTCACTGAATTTGTAGTAAATTGCTACCACAGCTATGGGAAACTAATACGGTATTCCATCAGAATAAAAAGCTTAAAAATACACACTATTTTAAATGAATCTGGAAAAGAGCTAAGAGCTTGGATTCTGTCTTGGAGCTAAGTTTCATACCTCCAACAAACTATTCTTTTGTATTTGAGTCTTAGATGCTGCAGGATAAAATTAGGCTATATTCTACTCTCTAAATCTATTTACATCCCATGAATTATGAATTACACAGATGAGCAAGAAAATCTCATACACACAAGAGACCAGGATTCTAATAATAATGGAGTGAATAATTAATGAAATATAACCATAACAATAATGGCAAACATTTATTGTTCTAAGGGCTTACTATGAAAAATCATGTAATAACCTACATGGAAGGCAGAATTTTTATTCCGGCTTTCAGATGAGAAAACTGAGGCAAAGAGAGGTTAAATAACTTTCAGTAATAAATCCACTCACCAACAATTCCATTATAATACACACACAACTACACACACACAACAACTCATAACTAATATTCAGTGACTGTTTATCATGGCCAGACACTATTGAAGTGTTTCAGATGTATTAAACCATTTAGTCCTCAAAATGACCCCATGTGGTAAGTACTATTATCATCCCATTTTACAGATAAGAAAACAGACACAGAGAGAGGAAGAAATCACCCCCCTCCCCAGTCACATGGCTAGGAAGTAACAGTGAGTTTCCTACCCAAGCAGACTGACCCCAGAGCTGAAACTCAGCCACTGTGTGATGCTACCCTCTCCATGATGTAAAGACAGACCTGAAGATGTGAAACATGCACACACCTACTGGGCACTGGGAGTAGGGGGCAAACCTAAGAGACTCAGAGAAAGACAGTAGAAGCGATGGGATGAAAGCCCTAGGAGTAGAAGTCCAGTCAAAGTGATAGAAGGTGTGGTTCTCTAAGGGAAGGAAAGGGAAAGGAAGGGAAGGGAAGGAAGGGGAGGGGAAAGGGAAAGCAAAAGGGAAAGGAGAAGTGAAAGAGAAAGGGAAGGGAAAGGGAAAGGAAAAGGGAAAGAAAAAAGAAAATCCTGTATCCCAAATGCTATTTCCCTGATCTGGGTCTGTCTATCTAACCATAAGGAAAAATTCCTCTCTACCTCACTAATTTTTAATCTATGTTAGCAAAATTTGTTCTTATTCCATCTATGCTTTTATGTGAAATTAATTCATTTTGAAGTAGAGTATAAATAAATGAAACAAGGTATGATCCCAAACTCCCCACTTTCCCTGTGTGCAATGATAGAGCTACCAATGGCCCAGGAAGCAAGGACACAGCCACTAAAAGGGACAGGTTCTCAAGCAGGGACAGTGCCAGCCCTGGGATGTCTTCATACATGTGTAGTAGGAGGGAGTGGACTCTAAGTCCCTCGTCTCATTAGCAACATTAACAGTCATGATGCCACCAGCAGTGATGGCACCTTCATGCAGCAAGGAAATCTCAGCTTTAAGGGAGTAGAATACAGCCCATGACCCTTTCCAGGAATGGATTGCTCCAGTTTTAGTTCATTGCACAGGCCTCTCACATTCTGCTTTTGGCCTCAAAATTTCACTGATCACTTGATATTTCTACCAGAGGTTTAGCTAAGAGAAAGATACAAATGGTTGCTTGAAGATAAAGTGGCATCATTCTGGAATTTTCCACATCATCCTCAGTCAGTAAATGTGCATTGTGAACTTTCATTAAGGAGAATTGGAGAAGTTAAGGAGATTGAAATTTGTAGACGGTGTGTTAATTTCATTGCCAACATCCTTCCAGCTCCAGCATCCTGGGTAACAACCTGGATACCATTCATCACATGCACGAAAGAAAGAAGATGAAGTACACCCCCTGCTCCCATTTCTTTTCTTCTGAGTTCACAGTCCTACCCCAATCTCAACTATTTTCTAAAGACGTTCCACAGCTGACTAAAGTCTGATCACAATAATCAGATAACAAAAATCTTCTGAAATGAAAAGCCAAGTAATTGATCTTATTTTGGGATTTCCTTCTTCCTCTACCCAAACATATTTGAACTTCACCTGAAGAAGGAGGAGAAGGAGAAAGAGGTGGAGAAGGAGGAGGAGGAGGAAGAGAAGGTGGCCTCCTTAAATATCAAAACTCCATGTGAAAACTAAAGTCCCCAGTATAAACAAGAAGCATTCTGAGGTGGAGGGGAAAATGTGCCTGGAAAGTTTATGTCGACATTCAAGTTGTTTCCTTCGTTTTTTCTTTTTTTTTGAACACATATTTTTATTTTTTACATCTTAATTTTATTTTATTTCTTTCAGTGTTCCAAGATTAATTCTTTATGCAACACACACAGTGAGCCATGCAATTACATGCCCTCCTTAATATCCACCACCAGGCTCACCCATCCCCCTACCCCCCTCCCTTCCAAAACCCTCAGTTTGTTTCTCAAAGTGCACAGTCTCTCATGCTTCCCCTTCCCCTCCAATTTCCCCCAATTAACTTTTCCTTTCCTTCTCCTAATGTCCTCCATGTTATCCCTTGTTCCATAAGTAAGTGAAACCATATGATAGTTGACTCTCTGCTTGACTTATTTCACTCAGCAGAATCTTCTCCAGTCCTGTCCATATTGATACAAAAGTTACAAAAGATATTCATCCTTATGGCTGCCTAATATTCCATTGTATATATGGACCACATCTTCATTATCCATTCATCTGTTGAAGGGCATCTGGGCTCTTTTTTTAAATTAATTTATCAGTTTTTTATTAACATATAATGTATTATTTGTCCCAGGGTACATGTCTGTGAATCGTCAGGCTTACACATTTCACAGCATTTATCATAGCACATACCCTCCCCAATGTCCATAACCCAGCTACCCTATCTCTACCCCCCCCACCTCCCAACCACTCTTAGTTCCTTTCGTGAGTTTAGGATTCTTTTATGGTTTGTCTCCTTCCCCATCCCTTCCCGTTTCATTTCTCTCCCCCACCACCCCACAATTCCCTGCACTGCCTCTCAAATTCTTCATATCAGAGAGATCATGTGATAATTATCTTTCTCTGACTGAATTATTTCGCTTAGCATAATAACCTCCAGTTCCATCCATGTCATTGCAAATGGCAAGATTTCATTTTTTTGATGACTGCATAGTATTCCATTCTATATATATACCACCTCTTCTTTATCCATTCATCTGATGAGGGACATCTAGGTTCTTTCCATAGTTTGGCTGTTGTGGACATTGCTTCTTTAAACATTCAGGTGCAGGTGCCCCACTGGATCACGACGTTTGTACCTTTAGGGTAAATACCCAGTAGTGTGATTGCTGGGTCGTAGGATAGCTCTATTTTCAAATTTTGAGGAACCTCCATAATGTTTTCCAGCGTGGCTGTACCAGCATGCATTCCCACCAACAGTGTAGGAGGGTTCCCCTTTCTCTGCATCCTCGCCAACATCTGTCATTTCCTGACTTGCTAATTTTAGCCATTCTGACTGGTGTGAGGTCGTATCTCACTGTGGTTTTGATTTGTATTTCTCTGATGCTGAGTGATGATGAGCACTTTTTAATGTGTCTGTTGGCCATATGGATGTCCTCTTTGCAGAAATGTCTGTTCATATCTTCTGCCCATTTCTTGATTGGATTATTTGTTCTTTGAGTGTTGAGTTTGAGAAGTTCTTTATAGATTTTGGATACTAGCCCTTTGTCTGATATGTCATTTGTGAATAACTTCTCCCATTCTGTCAGTTGTCTTTTGGTTCTGTTGATTGTTTCCTATGCTATGCAAAAGCTTTTATCTTCATGAAGTCCCAATATTCATTTTTGCCCTTGCTTCCTTGCCTTTGGAGATGTTTCTAGGAAGAAGTTGCTGTGGTTAATGTAGAAGAGATTGCTGCCTGTGTTCTCCTCCAGCATTTTGATGGAGTCCTGTCTTACGTTGAGGTCTTTGATCCATTTTGAGTCTATTTTTGTGTGCGGTGTAAGGAAATGGTCCAGTTTCATTCTTCTGCATGTGGCTGTCCAGTTTTCCCAACACCATTTGTTGAAGAGACTGTCTTTTTTCCACTGGATATTCTTTCCTGCCTTGTCGAAGATCAATTGATCATAGAGTTGGGGGTCCATTTCTGGCCTCTCTATTCTCCATTGATCTATGTGCCTGTTTTTGTGCCAGTACCACCCTGTCTTAATGATTATAGCTTTATAATAGAGCTTGAAGTCTGGATTGTGATGCTGCAGACTTTGGTTTTCTTTTTCAACTATTTGTTTGATTCCATATAAATTTTATGTTATTTGTTCCATTTCTTTGAAGTAAATTGATGATATTTTGATAGGGATTGCAGTAAATGTGTAGATTACTTTAGGTAGAATAGACATTTTCACAATATTTGTTCGTCCAATCCATGAGCATGGAACGTTTTTCCATTTCTTAGTGTCTTCCTCAATTTCTTTCATGAGCACTTTGTCGTTTTCTGAGTACAGATTCTTAGCCTCTTTGGTGAGGTTTATTCCTAGGTATCTTATAGTTTTGGGTGCAATTTTAAATGGGATCGAATCCTTAATTTCTCTTTCTTCTGTTTTGCTGTTGGTATATAGAAATGCAACTGATTTCTGTGTATCAATTTTATCTCCTGACACTTGACTGAATTCATGTATGAGTTCTAGTGGTCTTGGAGTGGAGTCTTTTGGATTTTCCACATAAAGTATCATATCATCCACAAAGAGTGAGAGTTTGACTTCTTCTTTGCCAATTTGGGTGCCTTTGATTTCCTTTTGTTGTCTGATTGCTGAGGCTAGGACTACTAGTACTATGTTGAATAGCAGTGGAGATAGTGGGCATCCCTGCCATGTTCCTGATCTCGGGGGAAATGCTGAGAGCTTTTCCCCATTGAGAATGATATTCGCTGTGGGTTTTTCATAGATGGCTTTGACGATGTTGAGGAATGTATCTTCTATGCCTACACTTTGAAGAGTATTGATCAAGAAGGGATGCTGTACTTTGTCAAATGCTTTTTCAGCATCAATTGAGAGTATCATATGGTTCTTGTTCTTTCTTTTATTGATGTATTGAATCACATTGATTGATTTGCAGATGTCGAACCAACCTTCCATCTCAGGAATAAATCCCACTAGGTCTTGGTGAATAATCCTTTTAATGTACTGTAGGATCCTATTGGCTAGTAATTTGGTGAGAATTTTTACATCCGTGTTCATCAAGGATATTGGTCTGTAATTCTCCTTTTTGATGGGGTCTTTGTCTGGTTTTGGGATCAAGGTGATGCTGGCCTCATAAAATGAGTTTGGAAGTTTCCCTTCCATTTCTATTTTTTGGAACAATTTCTGAAGAACAGGTATTAATTCTTCTTTAAATGTTTGGTAGAATTCCCCTGGGAAGCCGTCTGGCCCTGGGCTTTTGTTTGTGGGGAGATTTTTGATGATTGCTTCAATCTCCTTACTGCTTATGGGTCAGTTCAGGCTTTCTGTTTCTTCCTGGTCGAGTTTTGGTAGTTTGTGTGTCCCCAGGAATGCGTCCATTTCTTCCAGATTGTCTAATTTGCTGGCATATAGTTGCTCATAATATGTTTTTATAATTCTTTGTATTTCTTTGGTGTTGGTTGTGATTTCTCCTTTTTCATTGATGATTTTATTAATTTGGGTCCTTTCTCTCTTCTTTTTGATAAGTCTGACCAAGGGTTTATCAATTTTATTAATTCTTTCAAAGAACCAGCTCCTCGTTTTGTTGATTTGTTCTACTATTCTTTTGGTTTCTATTTCACTGATTTCTGCTCTGATCTTTATTATTTCTCTTCTTCTGCTGGCATTGGGCTTTCTTCATTGTTCTTTTTCCAGCTCCTTTAGGTGTAGCATTAGGTTATGTATTTGAGATCTTTCTTGTTTCTTGAGAAAGGCTTGTATTGCTATATATTTTCCTCTCAAGACTGCTTTTGCTGTTCCCAAAGATTTTGAACAGTTGTGTGTTCATTTTCATTTGTTTCCATGAGTTTTTATTTTTTTTGTAGTATTTTATTTTATTTTATTTTGTATTTATTTTTTTCAGTGATACAAGATTTTTTGTTCCTGCACCACACCCAGTGCTCCATGCAATACGTGCCCTCCTCAATACCCACCACCAGGCTGGCCCAACGCCCAACCCCCTCCCCTCCAAAACCCTCAGTTTGTTGCTCAGAGTCCACAGTCTCTCATGGCTCACCTCCCCCTTTTGTTTCCCCCCATACACCCCTCCCTTCCTTCTCACAATGCTTTCTACGTTTTTCTTTATGCTCAGCATGTAAGTGAGACCTTAAGGTAATTGGTTCTCTCTGCTTGACTTATTTCACTCTGCATAATCTCTTCCAGTCCCATCCATGTTGATACAAAAGTTGGATATTCGTCCTTTCTAATGGAGGCATACTATCCCATTGTGTATATGTACCATATCTTCTTTATCTATTCATCTGTTGAAGGGCATTTTGGTTCTTTCCACAGTTTGGCAATTGTGGTCATTGCTGCTATGAACATTGGGGTCCATGTGCCCCTTCTAAGTAATGCATCTGCTTCATTGGGGTAAATACGAAGTAGTGCATTGGCAGGGTCAAAGGGTAGCTCTATTTTTAATTTCTTGAGGAATCTCCACACTGTTTTCCAAAGTGGCTGCACCAGCTTGCAATCCCACCAACAGTGTAGGAGGGTGCCCCTTTCTCCACACCCTCTCCAACATTTGTTGTTTACTGCCCTGTTGATTTTGGCCATTCTAACTGGTGTAAGGTGATATCTCAGTGTGGTTTTGATTTGAATCTCCCTGATGGCTAAAGATGATGAGCATTTTT
>CM053608.1:104143190-104172369 GCA_028646535.1 Procyon lotor
TGAATGTCAGCCTTGCTGGATAAAGTATTCTTCGCTGCATGTTCTTCTCATTTAGTGCCTTGAATATGTCTTGCCAGCCGTATCTGACTTGCCAGGTTTCTGTGGACAAGTCTGACGTTATTCTAATGGGTCTTCCTCCATATGTAAGGGATCTCTTCCCCCTAACTGCTCTCAGGACATCTTGTCTAAAATTATAATTTGCAAATTTTACTATGATATGTCTCGCTGTGTTTCTAGACTCATTGATCTTGGCAGGTGTCCTTTCTGCCTCTAGGACACGTACCCTTGTTCCATTCCCCAGACTGGGGAATTTTCATTCAGAATTTGGTCAGCTATATCTTCTAGTCTTCTGTCTTTCTCTACCCCCTCTGGGATTCCAATAAATCTGACGTTGGAACGTTTCATGGTGTCATTTATTTCCCTAAGTCTCTTCTCATGACTCTTGAGCAGTTTGCTCCAGCTGGCTTCCTGACCTTTCTTCTCTACTATTTTATCCTCTAGTTCACTAATTCTATCCTCTGTCTCAGTAACTCTAGCTGTTAAACTATTTAGATTGGATTGGATCTCACTGGTAGCACTTCTTACATGGGCTATACTGGTTTTCATTTCTGCCCTTAGAGATTCTATATTGTCATTGATCTTAGCCATTACCTGGATAGTTGTCACCCTGAATTCCCTTTCTGACATACTGTTAATGTTCATGTTTAATAGTTCTGAGGGAGAGGGCACAGTCTCTAGGTTCTTCCCCTGTTAGGTGTTCCTCCTCCTAGTCATTTTGATGGGAGGTGGAGGAGAGGATGTATAGTTGGATATTTCACCCATGATCCAAGCAGGGTGCACTCTGGAAGGTTTAGGAGCAATTGGGATACACCACCAAAAAGAAAGAATAGGGATAAAAAAGATAGAAAGAAACAGAGAAAGAGGGGATTCCAGCCGAATGGGCTCCAACAATAAGATATATAAAGTATGTAGACCAACATGAACAAACATATAGACCGACAAGAGTAGAGGACAAGAAATAAAAGAACCTAGTCAGAATGAACCTCAAGAATGAGATTTTCTGTAATACCAGAACAAAAGCAAATGGGTAGAAACTCTGACAGGAGGGTAAAATGGGAGGTTGGTTATAGATCCTTGTGAGCAAGGAAGGATATTTCAGGTCTTCCTGAGTTTATCGTTGGATTAAGCCTCTAGATATAATGTTAAGTAGTTTAAAAAAATAAAAACAGAAAACAGAAAAAAATAAAAACAGAAAAGTGAATAGAGGAAAAAAAAAAACTTGTATCTATGAAATAAACAGGTTTGAGGGTATTATCAAGCACTTAATATATTGATTTCCCCTAATGTTGGGGATTTAATAGTCTTATGGTGACTCTGTGGTTTTGGTCTTTTTGTTTTTGTTTTTTGTTTTTTTGGGGGTTTTTTTGCTTGTCTTCTGGGGGAGGGGCCTGGCGCATTGTTTTCCAGTCAATCTTGCTTGGGTTGAGTCACCCAGCCCCCCAGTCAAGGGGCAGAGCTCTGTGGAACCCAGTTTCTCAGTCTTTAGCTCTCTGAAGGCTTTTGGCCTTCTGTAGCTTTTTCTCCTTTTCAGAGAGTCTGAGCGAGGGATCTGCCTGTCAGTACCCAGACCGCCCTGTCACAGAGAAGCCCAGTCTGCTCCCCTTTGGATGGACCAGAAGAACACTCCTCTCTGCAAATCTCCCAGCACAGCCGCCTTTTCCCAGGTGGTGCGCGCTCAGCAGTTTGGCAGCTCCGTGGGACTACTCGCGTTCCCCTGCACTAGCGACTCCGCAGGTTCCGGTGGGGTGTGGCCAGATTCTTGCCAATATTACCACACTGGCTGCACAGTTCTTGTCTTAGGTGGTGCACTATCTAGAGAACACTATACAGAGAGAAAAGCTGTGGGCTCCAGGACCACAGCAGACTGTCTAAGGTGCTTTCAGAAGCATGAGCACCCTGCCCACAAAATGGTGTGGGGAACTGGACCTCACCCCCCACTGGTCTCTCTTTGGGGCAAATGGCGTCCTTCCTGGGAGCATGGGCCTGGGCCCATGCACTCGCTGCTCCTCAGAACCTTATGCTCTTTTTAAGTGATTTTAACCAGACTCTAAGTTATTGCTGCTCCGCAACAACCTGGCACTTTCCTTTGGGGTATTACTGTCCTTGCGCCACTTCCGGTGGCTCTCTCCCCCTTTTGTTTATCCTCTGTTACTGTTTCAAGTGTTCTTTTGCTGTACCTCTCTCCTGCTGTCTTCTGCTCCCGTAGAGATCCAGAAGTGAAAAGTCTTGCTCCTCCGGCTGATTTCATGGGTGTTCAGCATGGTCTTGCAGATATGTAGCTCACTGTTGGGGACAGGTTGCAACAGGGTGTCCTACCTCTCTGCCATCTAGCCCCCCTCCCCCATGAATTTTTTAGATTCTTCTTTAATGTCCTGGTTATCCCATTCATTCTTTAGTAGGATGCTCTTTAGTCTCCATGTGTTTGAGTTCTTTCCAACTTTCCTCTTGTGATTGAACTCTAGTTTCATGGCATTGTGGTCTGAAAATATGCAGGGAATGATCCCAATCTTTTGGTACTGAATGAGACCTGATTTGTGTCCCAGGATGTGATGTACTCTGGAGAATATTCCATGTGCACTAGAGAAGAATGTGTATTCTGTTGTTTTGGGATGAAATGTTCTGAATATATCTGTGATGTCCATCTGGTCCAGTGTGTCATTTAGAAGCTTTATTTCCTTGTTGATCTTTTGCTTAGATTATCTGTCCATTTCAGTGAGGGGGTTATTAAAGTCCCCTAGTATTATTGTATTATTGTTGATGTGTTTTTTTGACTTTGTTATTAATTGGTTTATATAATTGGCTGCTCCCATGTTAGGGGCATAGATATTTACAGTTGTTAGATCTTCCTGTTGGACAATCCCTTTAAGTATGATATAGTGTCCTTCTTCATCACTTATTATAGTCTTTGGCTTAAAATCTAATTTATCTGCTATAAGGATTGCCACCCCAGCTTTCTTTTAATGTCTATTAGGATGGTAAATTGTTTTCCACCCCATCACTTTAAAACTGGAGTTGTCTTGGATCTAAGATGAGTTTCTTGTAGACAGCATATTGATGGGTCTTGTTTTTTTATCCATTCTGATACTCTGTGTCTTTTGACTGGGGCATTTAGCCCATTTACTTTCAGGGCTTACATTTCAGCCCATTTACATTCATTGACAGATATGAATTTAGTGCCATTTTATTGCCTGTTAGGTGACTGTTAACTGTATATTGTCTCTCTTCCTTTCTGTTCTATGTTCCTTTTAGGCTCTCTCTTTGCTTAGAGGACGCCTTTCAGTATTTTCTGTAGGGCTGGTTTGGTGTTTGCAAATACTTTCAATTTTTGTTTGTCCTGGAAGCTTTTTATCTCCCCTTCTATTTTCAGTGACAGCCCAGCTGGATATAGTATTCTTGGCTGCATATTTTTCTCGTTTAGTGCTCTGAATATATCATGCCAGTCCTTTCTAGCCTGCCAGGTCTCTGTGGATAGGTCTCTGCCAATCTAACATTTCTGCCTTTGTATGTTACAGACTTTTTGTCCCGAGCTGCTTTCAGGATTTTCTCTCTGTCACTGAGACTTGTAAGTTTTACTCTTAGATGCCGGAGTGTAGATCTATTTTTATTGATTTTGAGGTGGGTTCTCTGTGCCTCCTGGATTTTGGTGCTTGTTCCCTTTGCAGATTAGGGAATTCTCTACAATAATTTTCTCCAATATACCTTCCGCCCCTGTCTCTCTTCTTCTTCTGGGATCCCAATTATTCTAATATTATTGCCTTTTATGGTATCACTTATCTCTCGAATTCTCCCCTCATGGTCCAGTAGTTGTCTCTCTTTTTCTCAGCTTCTTTATTCTCCATCACTTCGTCTTCTATATCGTTAAATCTTTCTTCAGCCTCATTTATTTTAGCAGTAAGAGTCTCCATTTTTAATTGTACCTCGTTAATAGCTTTTTTAATTTCAACTTGGTTGAATTTTATTTCTTTTATTTCTTCAGAAAGGGATTCTCTAATATCTTCCATGCTTTTTTCGAGCCCAGCTAGATTCTTGATAACTGTCATTTTGAACTCTATTTCCAACATATCACTAATGTCTGAATTGACTAGGTCTCTAGCCATCATTACTGTCTCTTTTTTTTGTGGTGAGTTTTTCTGCCTTGTCATTTTATCAAGATAAGAGTAGATGCATGAGAGAGAAAAATACTCTGAGTTCAGTAGTTTTCACTGATTGATTAAATAGTTCTTGGCTGCATATTCTCGCTGATCTTCTGGGGGAGGTGCCCTTAGCCATGATTCTCGAATGTTTTTGCCCGAGGTGGAATTGCACCACCCTTGCCAGGGGATGGGCCAAGCACTTTGCTCAGGTTCTCTCTCGGGAGTCTTTGTTCCCTGCGCACTTTTTGTACTGCCCTGGAGCCCAGGAATGAAAATGGCGGCCTCTCAGTCTCCAGCCCACAGGAGCCGAGTGCTGGGCACCCTGCTTCTCAGCACACCCTCAGAAGAAAGTGGTCAATCACTCCTGTCTCCCTTGTCTGTGGCCCACACTCTGTGCTCAGCTAGCCCGTGGTAGAGTGCCTCTCTCTGTGGTGTGCACCACCCCATCTGGAGTCTCCAATTCCAGCAGATTCCTGCTGCATGCTCCCACAGCACTCCTCCAGGAGGACGAAGGAGGGAGTGTCTCTGGAACTGCCTCCAGTGGGGTCCCCACTTGAAGAGCAGCAGCCCAACCATGTCTCAGATTATATAGTCCAAGGTAAGCCTAAGTTGACAAGGTGTTGCACAGCTCCTTCTCTGCTGCCGGCTTCCCTGCCCCAATACCTGGGAACTCTGCCACACTTGAGCACCCCTGGTCCCTCTGTGACCCCACGGGTCCTGAAACCACACTGAGGGCTAAACCCCCCACTTAGCCTCCGGAGCAATGTCCCTCAGCGGAGCTGACTGAAAGTTCTGATTTTGTGCTCCACGGCAGCTCTGCGGCTGCTGAAAGCCGGCCCCTCCCCCTGGGGTCTCTCTTCATATTGCTTTGGATTCACTTTTTCCACACAGCCTACCTTTCAGAAAGTGGTCAATTTTCTCCTCCTAGAATTGCTGTTCTTCTTCTCTTCTCTCTCCTGTTGAGTTTGCCGGCTTTTAGAATGGTTTGATACCTATCTAGCTGAACTTCTGGGATCCGATGCTATCTCAGCCTCCTATACTTCATCCATCTTGCCTCTCCTTGTGATATTGTGATTTATAATAAGAAATATATTTTTGTCCTTTGCCCCACTTATAGCAGAGAATTTCTAAAATACTAGGAATTTCTTAAGTTTGCTGTTATCTTAATGAGGTGACACTGTTTTTTCAACAAATTTAGCTTTTCCAATTCCATTTGCCATTAGGAAAAATAAAAGACAAGTTACAAGCTGAGGGAAACCAACTAAATCACGTGTATCTGACAAATGGTTGTATCCATATAATACAGAGAACTTTTACGATTCACTTGTAAGAAGAAAACCAACTCAATTACAAAAAATCCCAATACTTGGACAGAAGTTCCATAAAAGGATATATGATATGTCCAATTAGCTTGTAAATAATGCCTAAGAATCTTCAGTCATCAGGAAATGAAAACTAATTTTTTACAGGTTTTGAACTCGGGATTTATTAATAACTATATTGTCAATAATCAGAAAGTGATTTAAAAGTTGTTATTTTACTGCCTGTGTTTCCTTTTTTCCTTTTTTTAATTCTAGTATAGTTAACGTAGTGTTATATTAGTTTCAGGGGCACAATATCATGATTCAACACTTTCATACATCACCCAGGACTCATCACAGTGAATGAAGAATGAAGGGAATTTGGAAAGCTTTAAGGATGGGGTTGGTTGCCAATAGAGCAAACCATGTGATCAGAAAGTCGGAACTGTCAGTCCTACCCCTTGTCCTCCAAGGAGGAGAGAGGGATGGGAGTTTGAATGAAATATGGTTCAATGGTCAATGATTTAATCAACCATCTTTATGTAATGAAGCTTCCAAAATAACCAAAAGAGTGGGTTTGGACAACTTCTAGGTTGATAAACACATGGATATTCTAGGGGAATAGCACAGCATGGAAGCTCCACATCTTTTCCCCATACTCTGCCCTGTGCATCTCTTCCACTGGCTGTTCCTGAGTTATATCTTTTTATAATAAACTGGTATTCCAGTACAAAAAATGTTTCTTTGAGTTCTGTGACCTACCCTAACAAATTAACAAACCTGAGAGGGGGTCTAGGGAAGCTCTGATCAATAGCCAGTGGGTCAAAAGCACAGACAATAACCTGGGCTTATGCCTGGTGTCCAAAGTTGAAGGAAAAGTGTTGGTTTTATAGGACTGAGCCCTCAACTTGCAGTATCTGATGCTGTCTCCACACAGACAGCGTCAGAGTTGAGTTGAATTCTCAGACACCTTGCCATTGTTTGAGAATGGTTTGGTGTTGTGTGAAAAGCATCCCTCTCCCAACACACACATTGAAATTGGTTCAGCAAAACCTAAAAGACAAACTACTTAATATGTTAAAACTTCTTTTATGATTGTTATTTGGATTTATTTTTGTGGTTTTTAAAGTTCATAAAATTACTTTGTTGAGTTTTTCATAAGCTGGTCCCTCTCTCTTAATTTCATGGGATGAGAAGGCACTCCATCTGAAGTAAACACCTACACTTTTACCTTAGGTCAAAAACTTACTAAGGTGGGGCACCTGGGTGGCTCAGTAGGTTGAAACCTCTGCTTTTGGCTCAGGTCATGATCTCAGGGTCCTGGGATCAAGCCTCGCATTGGGCTCTCTGCTCAGCAGGGAGCCTGCTTCCCCTTCTCTCTCTGCCTTCCTCTCTGCCTATTTGTGTTCTCACTCCTCTCTGTCAAATAAATAAATAAAATAAAATAAAATAAAAACCTTACTAAAGCATCCAGGGGTAGGCTTTAAAAATCAGAAAATCTGATATTCCACCGATCAGAAATCCTTTAAAATAACATGCTAGGCTCTATGTGCATATGCATTTTTCTGAGTAGGCTATCTATATCCTCCATTAAATTCTCAAAGGGGCTCATATCCTTAGAAAGTTTAACAATTCTCTTATATCAACCAACTTAAGGCCTTTATTTGAATCATTTTGTTGTTATTAATAACAAGAGGTTAAAATGAGCATAACTTACACTATGTAATATGATTCGGTAAAACAAACAAAAAACAAACAAACAAACAAACAAAAAACTCAATAGAATTTTTTTTTCCACCCCAGGTTTGGTTTAACTACCTGGAAAACCTGTTAACACTGACACACAGAGATGCAATAGAGAGTAAATGAGGTGTCAGATATAAAGTGCCTACACAGTGCTTTGCACATGGTAGGTGCTCAAATTCAATAGAATTTTTTAAAGAAATTCAGAGTATATTTTAGAAATTTAAGTATTAGATTTAGACTTTGAAACCTATGTCTAGCTCTTTAGGAAAAATAAATAAAATTCTTATTCTTTTGAAAGTAAATAGATACTTGTCAAGCTTAAAGAGACTTTTTTTTAAATTTATTTATTCATTTCAGAGAATGAAAGAGAGCATGAGCAGGGGGAGGGGCGTAGGGAAAAGCTGACACCTTGCTGAGCAAGGAGCCTGACACAGGACACAATCTCAAGACTCGAGCTGATGGCAGATACCCAACCACCTGAACCACCCAGGTACCCTCTTAAAGCAATTGGTTCTTTTTTAAAACTTTTAAACAAATTTCTGTAATTTTCTTTAACTCTTAATTTACATACCAAATTCTTTCTTTTGTAGTTCAAGATGAGTCAATTTAACTTCTAAGTTTCTATGTATACCCACTATAAGACTTCAAGTCTGTTGGTTTATATTGCACGAACACAAATAGCTAACCAGATACTATGTACCAAACCAAATAATGGCTAATGTTGAAACATCAACATTAGATAATCTCATCATAAACAAAACATAAGAGAAAAATACATTCTAAAGACTAGACAGATAGCACTATTAGCTACACTTGGGAGCTGGAGAGAAGTAGACTTACCACTACCTCAATGCAAATGAATATTAGCCTAGTAATTCTCAAATGAGCTCAGATTTTAAACTAAATCATTTTTTTAAAATATTTGTCTTTGCCTGCTTACTTTCTCTTCTTCCTTGAAGTCTCTGGTGTTAAGTCTTCCTTGATTCCACCTCCTCACACCCACCCTCTCAGTTAAGTGCCAATATGTTACTTAGAGCATCATCTGCCAAGACATTCTCAATGCTGTTTTGTAATTATCTCTTAGTTGCTTTAGATTCTGAGCTGCAAGACCCTTCTCAGCAGGATTCATATCTTTGTATCTGTGATATCTGGCACACATTTTGTACTAAATAAATATTGTTGGTTGAATGAAAAAAGGGCCCTTTATAAAACCAAGAACAAATAGGAAAATGTAGAAACAAACCATGCATTTGAATCTCATTTCATTTTTCTCTTTAAAGTTATCATTCAAGAAAGGTACTCTATGTAGTCTGATTTCAGTAGGGACTTTTTATGAACACAATGGAGAGATAATACAACTGAGCCAAGAAGTTAGTGCTCCCATTTATGAGCTTGCTAGAGATCAGACGCATCACTCATCCACTTTCAAAATGACAACATGCTTGAGGGAGTGATAGATCTGCATCTACAAGCCCGCATTGCACAAGCCTGCGGGTTCCTGTTGCTTATGTCAACATGGAGTCCTTTCCCCAGCAAATGATTTGGTATACTTTTCATCTTCTTTGACAATTAAAGCTCTAGTGTGGCATGTTTGTGTTTCAGGTGAAAGGTTTAAGGCACTAAGAGAGAGTCACCCTCATTGCATCATAAACAGCTAATTAGCTGGCATTATTTCAAATAGCCTTTGATTAAAGCCTTTGAGACAGTGACAGTAAAGAACAACAAGGCTCAAGTCTTTGTTAATCAAACAAAACAAGTGCTGCCCAGAACAGTCATCTCCTAGAGCTCATTGCCAGAAAAGTAGACCCACCAAAGAACAAACCATCATTCAACATCATCTGAAAGCAATCTGGAGAGGTATACAAATCCAGAATATAACAAGATGCCCCAAAGTGCCTAAAATGTAGAGAGGTTCAGAATTACTTTTCAAAGAGGCTAAAAGAAGCTCTGTTATCCCTAGCAGAGGACACATATAATAATAAAACATGGACCATTATGGCAAAAAAAAAAAAAATTCTCACATATCTCCTCCCAGATTGTATTTGCTGGCCAACAGTTGCAGATTACAAACTGGAACATGCATCAAGTTGTATCTTCAACCTCTGCCACCTGGCTCTTTGTGTTTCTCTCCCTTCAGCCTATTCCTGGCCATTTACCCTGTTATTTCAGGCCAACCTCATCACTTCTCTCCTCTAGCATCTGAGTGAGATCAAAGGCTGTGGTTTATCTCAATAAAGTACATCTAATGTGGCAAATAGTCAGTCATGTTATTGCTGTACATAGATCACTAGAGTTACATAATAAAAGAAAGCCTTTGTACCCAGATAAAGGAGAGTGAGAAGTGGGAGAGCACAGGGCATCTTTCCAGCATCCTTTGAATAGAGTCACTGCAGCTTTTGCTAGGACCTGTTCTAAAGCTTCTTCATTCAGTTCAGTATCCACTGAGTGCGTCCTCTGAGTCAGGCATCATACTAGGCACTGAGGATAAAAAAAAAAAAATGGGCAAGACACTCACCTGCTCTCAAGTTGAGTAGTATCTGTCTGGGTCTAGGTTGGGGTATAAGAATGATCTTGCTGTATAAATTGAGAGGGAATAGTCAGGAAAAATAGAATTCCATAAGATCTTAAGATCTTCCTAACCATTACAGAATCTTCCATAAGATCTCTCGGAGGGAAGTTAAGTATAGGAACATTTGTTCCAAGCTCCATCTGCCCACTCCCAGCCACAGCCCCCAAAACTCTCTAGTGAAAGGGCAGTTCTGCCTGCCTCTACTCCTTCCTCAGGGCTCATGGTTCCTTATTAAATCTTAGTCTCCCTTCTGCTCCTTGCTATCTCTCCCATGAGCAATTCAAAAAATGCTCATCATCATTAGCCATCAGGGAGATTCAAATCAAAACCACATTGAGATACCACCTTACACCAGTTAGAATGGCAAAAATTAACAAGACAGTAAACAAGAGGTGTTGGAGAGGATGTGGAGAAAGGGGAACCCTCTCACACTGTTGGGGGGAATGCAAGTTGGTGCAGCCACTTTGGATAACACTGCAATGATTCCTTAAGAAATTATAAATAGAGCTACACTATGACCCTGCAATTGCACTACTGGGTATTTATCTCAAAGATACAGATGTAGTGCAAAAAAGGGCCACATGAAGCGAGAAAGGGCTGGCATGATATATTCAGGGCAATAAATGAGAAGAACATGCAGCCAAGGATACTTTATCCAGCAAGACTGACATTCAAAATGGATGGAGAGATAAAGAGCTTCCAAAACCTTCAAGGATTAAAAAAGTATATGACCACCGAGCCAGCACTAGAAGAAATATCAAAGGGGGTTCTATAAAAGTAGAAAGAACCCATAAGTGACATAGAACAGAAATTTACAATCTATAGAAACAAGGACTTCACAGGCAACATGATGTCAATAAACACTTATCTTTCAATAATCACTCTCAACGTGAATGGCCTAAATGCTCCCATAAAACAGCACAGAGTTGCAGAATAGATAAAACGATAGGACCTATCTATATGCTGTCTACAAGAGACACATTTGGAACCAAAAGATACATTCAGACTAAAAGTGAAGGGATGGAGAGCCATCTTTTGTGGCAGTGGGCCTCAAAAGAAAGCTGGCTTAACGATTCTTATATCAGATAGATTTCAAGCTAAAGACTGTAGTCAGAGATACAGAAGGACACTACATCATTTTTAAAGGGTCTATCCTCCAAAAAGATATAACAACTTTAAACATTTATGGTCCTAACATAGGAGAAGCCAAATACATAAGCCAACTGTTAATCAAAATAAAGAGTCATATTGATAGGAATACATTAACTGTAGGAGATCTTAACACGCCACTCTCAGTAACAGACAGATCATCCAAACAGAAAATCAATAAAGAAACAAGAGCTTTGAATGACACATTGGACCAAATGGATATATACAGAACATTCCACCCTAAAACAACAGAATACTCATTCTTCTTGAGCACACATGGAATTTTCTCTATAACAGACCACATACTGGGTCACAAATCAGGACTCAACTGATACCAAAATATTGAGATGATTCCCTGCATATTCTGAGACTGCGATGCTTTGAAACTGGAATTCAACCCCAAGAAAAATTTGGAAGGAATTCAAACACTTGGAAGCTAAAGACCATCAAGCTCAAAAATGTTGGGCTCAACCAGGAAATCAAAGATGAACTTAAACAATTCATCGAAACCAATGATAACGAAGACACATTGGTCCAAAATCTATGGGACAAGGCAAAGGCAGTCCTAAGGAGAAAAATACATAGCCATCCGATCCTCACTCAAAAAAGTTGAAAAATCCCGAATACACCAGCTCTCTTTATACCTTAAAGAACTGGAAAATCAACAAGAAATTAAGCCAACCCCACACTCAAGAAGAGAAATAAAGATTAGAGCAGAGATCAATGAGTTAGAAACTAAAGAAACAGTAGAACACATCAATGAATCCAGAAGTTGATTTTTTTAAAGCAATGAGATTAATAAGCCACTGGCCAAACTCATCCAAAAGAAAAGAGAGAGGACCCTAATTAACAAAATTATGAATGAAAGGGGAGAGATCACGACTAACACCAAGGAAATAGAAACAATCATCAAAAATTATTATCAACAGAATATGTGCCAGTAAGTTAAACAGCCTAGAAGAAATGGATGCATTCCTGGAAACCTATAAATTTCCAAGACTGAAACAAAAATAAATTGACAAACTGAATAGATCAATATCTAGTAATGAGATTGAAGCAATGATCAAAAACCTCCCAAAAAACAAGAGTCCAGGACCAGACGGATTCCCTGGGGAATTCTACCAACCATTCAAGGAAGAAATAATACCCATTCTCCTGAAACTGTTTCAAAAAATAGAAAATGATAGAAAACTTTCAGACTCTTTCTATGAAGCCAATATTACCCTGATCCCTAAACCAAGCAAAGACCCCATCAAAAAGGAGAATTTCAGACCAATATCCCAAATTCAGACCATGAATATGGATACCAAGATTCTCAATAAGATCCTAGCTAAAAGGATCCAAAAGCACATTAAAAAGATTATTCATCATGACCAGGTGGGATTTATCCCTGGAATGTAAGGGTGGTTCAACATTCACAAATCAATCAATGTGACAGAACAAATCAATAAAAGAAGACAGAAGAACCACATGATCCAATCAACTGATGCAGAAAAAGCATTTGACAAAACTCAGCATCCATTCCTGATTAAAACTCTTCAAAGTACAGGGATAGAAGGAGCATCCCTCAAATTCATACAATCTATCTATGAAAAACTCACAGCAAATATCGTTCTCAATGGGGAAAAGCTGACAGCCTTTTCTTTGAGATCAGGAACACGACAAGGATTCCCACTCTCACCACTCTTGTTCAACATAGTACTAGAGGTCCTAGCAACAGCAATCAGACAACAAAAATAAAAAAGAGGTATTCAAATTGGCAAAGAAGAAGTAAAACTCTCTCTCTCTCCACAGATGACATGATACTTTATATGGAAAACCCAAAAGACTCCATCCCAAAACTACTAGAACTCATATAGCAATTCAGTAATGTGGCAGGATACAAAAATCAATGCACAGAAATCAGTTGCTTTCCTATATACTAACAATGAAAATATGGAAAGGGAAATTAGAGAATCTATTCTATTTACTATAGCACCAAAAACCATAAGATACCTGACAATAAACCTAACCAAAGAGATAAAGTGTCTGTCCTTGAGGAACTACAGAACGCTTATGAAAGAAACTGAAGAAGAAACAAAAAGGTGGAGAAGTACCCCATGCTCATGGATCAGAAGACTAAACATTGTTAAAATGTACTGCCCAGTGCAATTTATACTATCAATGTCATCCTGATCAAAATTCCACCAGCTTTTTTCAAAGGGCTGGAACAAACAATCCTAAAATTTGTATGGAACCAGAAAAGACCCAGAATTGCTACAGAAATATTGAAAAAGAAAAACAAAGCTGGGGGCATCACATTGCCTGATTTCAAGCTTTACTACAAAGCTGTGATCACCAAAACAGCATGGTACTAGCACAAAAACAGACACATAGACCTGTGGAACAGAATAGAGAGCCCAGATATAGACCTGTAACTCTATGGTCAAATAATCTTTGACAAGACAGTAAAAAAATATCCAGTGGAAAAGACAGTGTCTTCAATAAATGGTGCTGGGAAAATTGGACAGCTCTATGTAGAAGAAAGAGATTTGACCATTCTCTTACACCATACATGAAGATAAATTCGAAATGGATAAAAGAACTCAATGTGAGGCAGTAATCTATCAAAATCCTAGAGGAGAACATAGGCAGTAATCTCTTTGACATCAGCCACCACAACTTCTTTCAGGACATGTCTCCAAAGGCCAAGACACAAAAGCGAAAATGAAATTTGGGACTTCATCAAAATAAAAAGCTTCTGCACAGCAAACGAAACAGCCAACAAAACAAACAGGCAACCTATGCATTGGGAGAAGATATTCACAAATGACACTACAGACAAAGGGCTGATATCTAAGAGCCATAAAGAACTCCTCAAACTCAACACTCACAAAACAGATAATCACGTCAAGAAATAGACAGAAGACATGAGCAGACACTTTTCCAAAGAAGACATACAAATGGCTAACAGACACATGAAAAAAATGTTCATCATCATTAGCCATCAGGGAGATTCAAGTCAAAACCACACTGAGATACCACCTTACACCAGTTAGAATGGCCAAAATCAACAAGACAGTAAAAAACAAATGTTGGAGAGGATGTGAAGAAAGGGGAACCCTCTTCCACTGTTTGTGGAAATACAAGTGGGAGAAGCCACTTTGGAAAACAGTGTGGAGATTACTCAAGAAATTAAAAATAGAGCTACCCTATGACCCTTCAATTGCACTACTGGGTATTTACCCCAAAGAAGCAGATGTAGTACAAAGAAGGCCGCATGGAACCCAATGTTCATAGCAGCAATGGCCACAATCGCCAAACTGTGGAAAGAGTCAAGATGTCCTTCAATAGATGAATGGATAAAGAAGAATTGGTACATAGAGAGACTGTGGACTCTGAACAACAGACTGAGGGTTTTGGAGGGGCAGATTTGGGGGGGTTGGTGAGCCGGGTGGTGGGTATTGAGGAGGGCACGTATTGCATGGAGCACTGGTGTGGTGCATGAACAATTAATCTTGTAACACTGAAAAAATAAAATAAAAGTATTTGGGGGGGCGTAAAAAAGGGCCACATGCACTCCAATGTTCATAGCAACAATGGCCACAATTGCCAAACTGAAAAGAGTCAAGATGTCCATCAACTGATGAATGGATGAAGAAAATATGGTCCATTTATACAATGGAATATTATGCCTCCATCAGAAAGGATGAATACCCAACTTTTGCATCAACATGAACAGGACTGGGAGAGATTATGCTAAGTGAAATAAGAAGCAGAGAGAGTCAATTTTCATATGGTTTCACTTATGTGCGGTGCATAAGGAATAACTTGGTAGACATCAGGAGAAGGAAAGGAAAAGTGAATTGAGGGAAATCAGAGGGGGAGATGAAGCATAAGAGATTGGACTCTAAGAAACAAACAGGGTTTTGGAGGAGAAGGGAGTGGGGGGGTTAGGTGAGCCTGGTGGTAGGTATTAAGGAGGACATGTATTATATGGAGCACTGGGTGTGGTGCATAAACAATAAATCTTGGAACACTGGAAAAATAAAATTATATTTTAAAAGAGCAATTCAAAATTTATTTTATCCGCTTTGCTTCCAGCTCAGATCTTCCCTGGTCCCGTGTAGTGACAGCATTTCTCCATAATCAGTAGACAGAGGCATAATTTCTTCTTCAATTTTGTCCCAGAAAAATGTATATATTTGTTTACATTTCCTGAAATAACATTAACAAGAGACTTGAGGTCCACTGTGCTTCCAAACATGTTAGATAATATTGTCAGGGCACGTATTGCATGGAGCACTGGGTGTGGTACATGAACAATAAATCTTGTAACACTGAAAAAATAAAATAAACATTTTTGGGGAAAAATGAAAGAAGAAAGAAAGAAGAAAGAAAAAGAAGAAAGAAGAAAAAGAAAGAAAGAAGAAAGAAAGAAAGAAAGAAAGAAAGAAAGAAAGAAAGAAAGAAAGAAAGAAAGAAGGAAGAAAAAAAAGAAAAAAAGAAAGAAAGAAAGAAAGAAAGAAAGAAAGAAAGAAAGAAAGAAAGAAAGAAAGAAAGAAAGAAAGAAAGAAAGAAAGAAAAAGATAATATTGTCAGGATCTTAAATGATGCCACTAAGTAAACAATTTCCTAGCAAATACACAAGATTTGGTTGAATGAGATCAAGCAAATTAAAATAAGAATGAATGAGGAATCAAAGATAAGAAATTGCCACCCAATGAGTGACTCATTAGATGTTAAATTCATCCTTAATTCATATTTATTCAAGATTCAGTAATTACCCTGTTATTGAGAATCATGGTAAACTTAACAGTTAGGTAATAAAATCTTTGCACCTGGGATGGAGGCTTTTGAGCATTCTTTTTGGATGTTCTTTTTGTTGTTGTTATTGTTGATGATTTGGTAGTGAATTTGCACGACTCTGAATTTCATTAATGTACAATGTAAAGTAACAGGATTCTTATTTCTCATCCACAAATTGCTTTCATGTGAAGCAGAGATTCTCATCTGAAAATGACTGGTTCCACAAAGGACATTGAGTAATGTCTGGAGAAAGTTTTGTCTTCACAACTTGAGAATGGGGGTGTTACTGGCAGTAGGTAGAGGCCAGGGGTGCTACTAAACATCTTACAATGTCCAGGACAGCCCCCACAACAAGGAATTACCCTGCCCAAAATGTCAAAAGTGCTACAGTTTGCAACCTACCCTCAAGAAATCCATTAAGCATGTACAGTGTATTTCTTTCACCCTGTGTTTCCTTTTGCCTATCACACAACTTCATCTTTCCCATGTCACACAGCTACATTCACTAAGTGTCCCTCAAAGAATTACCTATAGGAAGACCATCCTAACTTTCTGTGCCATGGCTAGGGTCTAGATGGCTTTTGATCTTCCCTTCTATAAAAATATGCTTTTTCTTGGGGATGAAGATGCTTGAGTTGGCCAGCAGATTCTCATCAGGCTCATGAGCACTCCAAACCCTTGTGATTGTCAAAAGGGAATGGCAACCACAATTGAAATTTTTTTTTTTTTTTTACTTATAAGGTTCAGAGAAATCCGTGGAATGATTTAATTTAGCAAGAGATAATTGGCTCTGCATTGCCTGGATTGTCAATACTAATTTATAATGCACCAGTTATGTATGATGTAAACAGACCCTTTCTGAAGGGCACTTGCAACCTGCCATATTCAGGACCTCCTGGTGAGAATATTCTTATCACCACAATTACATTTGGAGTCTCACTACCCTGGCCACACTGACAAGACCAAAGATAGGCTTCTGGCCCAAAGGTGGATCAGAAGGGAGCCTAGAATAAAGAGTTCTGCTCAACATGAGATTTATTTTTTTAATATTTTATTTATTTATTTGACAGAGAGAGAGAGATCACAAGTAGGCAGAGAGGCAGGCAGAGAGAGAGGGGGAAGCAGGCTCCCTGCTGAGCAGAGAACCTGATGTGGGACTCAATCTCAGGACCCTAAGATCATGACCTGAGCCGAAGGCAGAGGCTTTAACCCACTGAGCCACCCAGGAGCCCCTCTACATGAGATCTTAATATAGATGATCAATTGGCAGGAACGACCATGTCCTTTGTTTGAAGTTGTTTGTGCTACATATAGAGAAGGACACAGACAGTTGAGATATGGAGAAGGCAGTGAATAGAATCCATGAATGGAATGCGATATCAGCAAGCAGTTGCATGATGCAGAAAGAAGATAAATGTGTTATATATGTATGCTTGTGAATCCCTGGTACCTAGAACCATCATTGGCTCATAGGTAGGTGTTCAATAAATACCTATTTAATGACTGACTTAAGAATAAAAAGATGCATGTTAGTAGTGTTAGGAGAACTAGAGAAATGGAGCCCTAGGAGAGCTCCTGACGATAGTGTTTGAGTACAGGAAACTGTAGGCATGTACTGCTGGGTGAATGATAATATAATTTGACCCCTGAAGTTCTCATATACTATATAACATCTGTGTTTCCCTGAGGCTGAGCTGGACCTCTGTAGAGGTTGCCCCCTGTTCTTTCCTTTTTACTTATGCAATTTCAAAATAAAATAATAGTAACTTGGGTTCTCTGGAGTGCTCTTAAAATGAAAAAAAAAAAAAAAAAGTCCACAAGGTTTTGTCAAAGTCCCTAAATTCAGAAGGATATTTTTTTTAAATGAATGGAAGACTGCTGAACTTAGGGGCCTAAAGTGTATCATCTGCTCTGAGGTTAATCTCTAGGACATCTTGACTTTCCTTCTAGTTCATGGTATAGATTAATAAAGGGACAAAATCTCTTGTTGAGAATAGAAGAAAGAAAAAATATTTTCCAGATGGTTATTCCCTCATCTTCTATAACCACACTGTGCCTCTTGCTAGATCAACTACAGGAATTTCTGTACCTACTCCTACATGATGTAAACAGGATTGGTGTTTGATGAACCCTATTCCAGCTAAGACCTGGGACAGACCACAACTCTGTTCAGCCCCATTCTGAATGAGTTAGCACAACTTGAATGACCCTATAATCAAAGCATGATATTTTCTGGAGCCCTGAGCCCACAGCAAAACATGAGATAATAATTAGCCTATTAATAAGAGATGAAAGTGTTATTTTGAGATTAGGTTAACCTAGAAAAAAGTTGACTCAATTTTGACTTTCTAAAATGACCAAGATTGTGTATATTAATGGCTCACTTATTTATGTACTTAGCAGTGCTCAAATTAACAGGCACATATCTCTTTGTGGCATGTGAAATGATCGCACATGATCTAGATAAGACTTACTCCTATAAATAAATGTATTTCTCTTTCCCCGTAGAAAACATCTTGAAATCTATTTCAAATCTTGCACTATTTCTAGTGCAAACCAAAGCCTATCAAGATGTTACACATTCAATATAAGTTACACTCTGACTATATTCTCACCCTGACTTCACATCTGTTCATTTCCTTTTTCAGTTTTCTTTGCTGGGTGAATAGATGGTGAACATAAGCAAAACACAGTGCAAGGGTGATTGGTGCTGCTGATTGTTATAGTAAGATTTTTAATTAAGAATTCATTTCTCAAAAACAAAGAATTAATTTCTCAATTCTTGCATGGAACTAACATATGGGAATGAGGAAGAATAATAAGAATTTTTTTTTCAGAAAAATCTCTATATGTATCTTTGAAATATTTTCAGTAGCCCTGATAATTAGATCAGATATATATATCAGATAGTATGTCTATTTTACAGAATTGAGACAGTAAGACCTATCATCACAAAACAATTTGCCATTGATTCTGGGACTGAAACCTAGTTTTTCTCATTTTAATTTCAATACTATGCCCTAATTAACATGGATTTCATTATCCGAGTAGGTTAAATGGCACCAAAGAAAAGAAATGGAACTTTTATCTCAAAACTGTTGATATCAGATGTTCATTTTTGGGTCTGATGGAGAAGCTTACATCTATCCAACCATCTTACTGAGAATGACTATAAAAGCGGGACAATATGCAAAATGAGTTGTTGAAAGATAATAAATAGCAACCAAGTCAGATGTAATTCAAGGGTCAAGATCTCAGAGAAAAAGAAAACACAGGTGAATTAAACATTCTTCCTTGCTTTTTCTCTTGACACATTTGTTATATCTTAAGCAACACTCTAGCACAAGCAAAATCAGAGACTCAGAGGTTTCATCAGTTGTCATACCACAGTGGAGATGAAATTGGAGTCCAGGAACTATAAAAGCAACAATACTGGAGAAGTCAAGAATTTAGAGAAACAGAAACCACAGATTATTGAGCACAACATTTTACATTGCATTTCACCTTGAGATATTTGTCAGTTCCTAACCTTTGTACCATGAGAGTCCAAGAAGCCAATAGGAAAGTGTCAGCTTAGAGGCCACAAAACTTAGCAGAGCTTTCAAAAACTCATGGTATCTGAGAGAAAAAAAGAGATACGTAAGGAGCTAGGTCCTGGTAGTAAGAAAAAGACTAGAAATAGATTGGCCTACACAAAGACATGAAGCATCTCAATCACTTATTAGATGAAGGTGATCTGTATTTATGTCTGTTATAAGAAAAGTAAATTCTCTCTGAGAGAAGATAACATAATTCAGAGACTCTATAATTTTTACACACAATATCCAGCCTCCAATCATAAAATTATCTGGTATGATAATAAATAGGACCAAATGAATGAAAACTAGGACACTAGTGCAGACGAAAGGAACAGGAAATCTAGATATTGTTCTTATTAGATGGAATTTTAAAGTAACTATGAGTAATACAGTCAAGAGAAGAAATGACAAAGATGGAGAATGAATATTTTTAAAATCTATGAAAAATTAAGACTAAAAATGAAAAATATATTTATCAAAAGAATTACATAATGTATTCAACAATGAACTAAATAAAATAGTATGGATAATTAGTGAATTAGAAAACAGGTTAGTAGACAAACAAAGAGAAAAAAGGTGATGGAAAATAAATATAAGAGAATAAGAAACATATAACCTGTTGGAAAGGTTTAACATATATGTATTTGGAGTTTCAGGAGAAGAGAGAGAAAGAGAAAGGAACAGAATCAATATTTGAAAAGAAATTGTCCCAGAAGTTCCCATAATGATAAAAAAAAAATTAATTCACAGAATTAAGAAGCTCTACAAAATTGAAACAGGGTAAATACAAAGGGGAAAAAATACATTAGGGTTACGTCATGCTGAAAATGTCATAAATCAGCATGCTGACAACCAAAACAAAGAGCAGTCTTTAAAAAAGCCCAGGATGAGGGCTGGAAGTATTAAAGACAAAGATACATCACAGTTAAGGCAACAACAATTATACTTACAGCTGACTTTTCAAAAGAAACAATAGAATCCAAAAGATAATTGAATAGCATTTTTTTGCATTTTTTAAATGCTCAAAGAAATATTTTCCAAATTCTAAACGTAGAAAAATATCTTTTTAATGAAGGCTAAATAAGATATTTAGTTAAATCAATTGGTATGTATCAATGAAGGCAAAGCTTCAAATATAGAAAAACCTTATTTGTGCAATACATTTTTCTGCTAACGTATGTGTCCCTTCCCACTAGGCCATAGGCTATACCTGCAAGGAAACAGACAAGATAGGAAAGCATAAGGTATTTTTAAGAGCAAGAAACTAATGCATCTCTTATTTTTCCTTGTTCCAATTCACAACTTTCACTGAGCTTTTACCTTGGTCCTCAAATATATTAAATACCAGGCATAAGGAAACTATGTCTTATGTAAGTAAACTTTTTGGTAATTCAAAAACATGAGAAAAATAAATGTAAACATTTTACCTAGCACCATGTAGTAGCTGAGAAAGAGGGAAAAGGACCTTGTCCTCTCCCTTTCTCATTATGGTCCCAATGTTCCTGCATTAGACAGAAGAGAGTGAGGTGTGGAGCTGAATAGATGCATAAATAATTTTCTAGAGATGCATTACCTGATGAGAGGTAAGTCTAGACTATCTGAAAACAAGATAGTACCTTTTCTTGATAAAGTCCACAAAGTATGAAGGAAAGATCATGGGCTTTAGTATCATATAGACCTTTCAAATGAAATCTTCACATCCATCACTTTCCAGCTAAACGACTTTGAGCAAAACACTTAACCTCTTTGAGCTTTATTTGCTCGATTTTTTTAACTGAGATTACTAACGCTTACCTCAAAGAGTTGTGAAGATTCAACTAGGTAATAAATATGAAGTTTGGAATACAGTGCATTGTTTATAGTTGGCACTCAAAATAGTAGGGTTCTTAGAAATTATATGGGTATATTGGTCTATCAGTTAGGAAGGAGATACTGAATGACAAAGACTAAGTGGGGAAAAAGTAATAAATCCATTGTCACTTGAGAATGATGAGGAATCTGACTGTGTACTAACAAAAGCAAGTTATTTATACATGCTGATTTCCCTATTCTGCAAGCTGTGAAATTTTGTTGCCTTAGAGATAGGGTAGTTATTAGCCACCAGTAAAAATAAGCATACTGCTGAGAATTTATAGGAAAATGCATTTGATTAAGTGCCATCTGAGCCACCCACACTGTGAACAAGGATTCTGGCAACAAAAGGGTTATTGTTGCCAAGTTCCTGCCAAATGTTATTTTCTTAAGTTAGTGTGTTGTTTTTTTCTGACCAAGCCTGAACAAAGAGTTCCAGATGGTAACATAGAGTGAGAAAACCCCATCACCACAGACCAAAAATCTTCCCAAATCCAAAGAAGATTGGAAAAACCTTTAAAAATATTTCCCCTGAATGGATGAAGGGGATGAGTACCACATGCAAATATAAAGTAGGAAATAATGGTGATTAAACTTTAGAGTGAATTCTTTGAGGATGGTAATAAGGGATTTTCCATCTTTGAATATTCCCCCAGTGTGGGGACCCTGTAAAGGACAAGGTTCTTACTAAGTGCTAGAGGGACTGAATTGGACTTCTTGCTAGAGAAGACATTAAAGTTCACTCTAAAAACATAAACAACAATGACCACTTTACTGAACACCTGTATGATTCAGTCACTGTGTTAAGCACTTCACATGTATTATAAAATTTAATCCTTACAACAACCCTATGACAACCTTATTTTATCCTTAATTTTTAGGTGCAGCAACCCAACTTCAGAGAGGTTAAAGAGTTTGCCTGTGATCTTGGATCTAATCAGTAATAGAGCTGAGCTTCAAATACAGTCTGTCTAAATTCAAAGGTTGTGTCCTACCACTGTACTAAGAAACTAGGACAAAGTTCTAAAAATTCCACCTTTTCATGAATAGGGAACTAAAAAAAAATCAATGTATAAAATTAAGCTTGGCCAATAAAGAAATACTGCCAATATGAGAATATAGGTCAAGAAACTCAGAAAGATAATCTACTGTGTTGAGAAATCACGGGACATTCTATGTAACAAAGAAGTTCAGTGTCATGAGGTTAAAATTGAAAACATTCCAAAAAGTCACAGAAGGCCAAGTATTTAACTCAGCCCCCCATAAGTGCATGAGAGGAGGAGAGTTTACATATATACAGTTTTAAATGCTCATGTTGCCTTATGTAGGTCTGTAGTATGTACCCTCTCTTTTTCCTTTTATCTCAGCAGGAAAATGGGATGAGGAAGTTGCAACTATAAATGTGAAAATTGTTTAATTTATTATTCAATTTTCTTCTGAATGATGGATGTAATGACAAAGACAATGATGGAAGTCTTGTTTTCATTATTTTTTAGAGATAGAAAACAATGAAATATAGATATGGAAAGTATTCAGATATGGACCTTAAGTTCAGTTTCATCCCATAGGAGTGACGTGCCTCCACTTCAGAGTCTCCGATATCATCTATACCTATCATCTATAAACTAAAGACCCCAATATTAATCCCACATATTTTTACTGAGCTGCAAAGACGTATATCCGATTAGTTTCCAGACAACTCCAGTTATATGTCACAAACAGACATATATCTGTTTCGATATATTCAATATATCCAAATTTGAGCTCATCATCTTGTAGTCCAAATATGTTCTTTCTGTGGTATCCCCAATGCCATGGAATAGCCCAGGTATTCTCATAGCCATTATAGCAGAAGACCCAGGGTCACCTTTAATCCCTCTCTTTCTCCCTCCACATCCAATCAGCCACTGAGTTCTGCCAGTTCTATCTTTGTATATTTCTCAATTTCATCTCTGCCTCTCTCCCTCTCCATTCCCAGTTCCACTCTTAGTTCATCATTATTTTTCATATCAAATAAACCAAGTCTCTTTGTCATTCTCCCTGTAGTCTTGTTCTGAAATAATTCTCTTTCAGTACTGCATCCAGAATGATCTTTATGATATTTAATCTTGTTCTGTCACCTCATTGGCAGAAAGCTTTAACTTTTTCTCCAGACATTTCTGTATAAAGTTGAAAAGTCTTCATGTGACATACGAGATCCTTCATGATCTGTCACCTTCCCTTTTTAACATTTATCTTGTTCCTTTTATTGAGGTATTTTTTTTAAAAGATTTTATTTATTTATTTGAGAGAGAGCATGAGTAGCGTGGAGGGGGAAGCAGGCGAGGGAAGAAGTAGACTGCCACTGAGCAGGGAGCCCAACACAGGGCTCGATCCCAGGACCCTGGGATCATGACCTGAGCTGAAGGAAGATCCTTAACTGACTGAACCACCAGGTGCCCCTTTTAACTGAGGTATTTATATAAAGTGTACAAATCATAAATATACTGCTAGAAAACATTTACATAAGCATAAACATTTACATAAGCATAAATATTTACCTGCATAAAAACCATCCAGATCAAGACTAGAACATTTTTATTAAGTTTTTATTTTAATTTCACTATGGTTAACATACAGTGTTCTATTAGTTTCAGGTGTACAATATAGCAATTCAACAATTCTATACATTACTTGGTGCTCATCATGATAAATGTTCTCTTTAACCCCCATTACCTATTTCATTCATTCTCCCACCCACCTCCCCTCTGGTAACTATCAGTTTGTTTTCTATAGTTAAGAGCCTATTTCTTGGTTTATCTCTTTCTTCTTTTTCTTTTTTTTTTTAAATTATGTTAGTCACCATATAGTACATCATTAGTTTTTGATGTAATATTCCAAGATTCCTTGTTTACATATAACATCCAGTGCTCCATGCAATATGTGCCCTCCTTAACACTCACAACCAGGCTCACCCATCGCCCCACCCCTCTCTCCTCTAAAACCTTCAGTTTGTTTCTCAGAATCCACAGTCTTTCATGCTTCATCTCCCCTTCCGATTCCCCTCCCCTTCTCTTTTCCTTTCCTACTCCTAATGTCCTCCATTCTATTCCTTATGTTCCATTAGTAAGTGAAACCATAGGATAATTGACCTTCTCTACTTATTTCACTCAGCATAATCCCATTCATGTTGATGCCAAAGTTGAGTATTCATCCTTTCTGATGGCTGAGTAATATTCCATTGTAGATATGGATCACATCTTCTTTATCCATTCATCTGTTTAAGGGTATCTGAGCTCTTTCCACAGTTTGGCTATTGTAGACATTGCTGCTATGAACATTGGGGTACATATGGCCTTTCTTTTCACTACATCTGTATCTTTGGGGTAAATACCCAGTAGTTTCAATTGCCAGGTCACAGGGTAGCTCCAGTTTAAATTTATTGAGGAACCTCCACACTGTTTTCCAAAGTGGTTGCACCAACTTACATTCCCACCAACACTGCAAGAGGGTTTCCCTTTCTCCACATCCTATCCAACATTTGTTGTTTCTTGCCTTGTCAATTTTTGCCATTCTAACTGGTGTAAGGTGGTATCTCAATGTGGTTTTGATTTTAATTTCCCTAATGGCTATGATGATAAACATTTTTTCATGTGTCTGTTAGTCATTCATATGTCTTCATTGGAGAAATGTCTGTTCATGTCTTCTGCCCATTTTTTGACTTGATTGTCTGTTTTTTTCAGTGTTGAGTTTGAGAAGTTCTTTATAGATCTTGGATATCAGCCCTTTTCCTGTAGTGTCATTTGCAAATATCTTCTCCCATTTCCTGGGTTGCCTCTTTGTTTTACTATTTCTTTTGCTGTTCAGAAGCTTTTTATCTCGAAGTCCCAAAAGTTTGTTTTTGTTTTGTTTCCCTTGCCTTTGGAGATGTGTCTTGAAAGAAGTTGCTGTACCACATCTTCTTCACCTATTCATCTACCAATGGACATATAACTTGGCAATGGTAAATAATGCTACTATAAACCCAGGGGGTGCACTTTGATTTAGTGTTTTTGTTTTTGCAGGTAAATAGTAGTGCAATTACTGGATCATAGGATAGTACTATTTTTAACTTTTTGAGAAACCTCCATACTGTTTTCCACAGTGGCTGTACCAGTTTGCTTTCCTACCAACAGTGCACCATTACCACATCCTCACCAACACCTGTTGTTTCTTGTGTTGTTGATTTTAGTCATTCTGACAGGTGTGAGAGATATCTCATTGTAGTTTTGATTTGCATTTCCCTGATGATCAGTGATGTTGAGTCTCATATAATGTGTCTGTTGGCCATCTGGATGTCTTCTTCGGAGAAATGTCTATTCGTGTCTTTTTTTTTTTGTCTGTTCATGTCTTATGACCCCTTTTTAATTGGATTATTTTGGTTGTTGACTTGTATCTTTTTTAATATTTTGAATATTAACTTTTTATCAGATATGCTATTTGAAAATATCTTCTTGTATTCTGTAGGTTGTCTTTTAGTTTTGTTGATGGTTTACTTTGTTATGCAGAAGCTTTTTATTTTGATGTAGTCCTAATAGTTTATTTTTACTTTTATTTCCCTTGCCTCAGGAAACATATCTAGAAAAATATTGCTACTGCCAGTGTCAAAGAAATACTGCCTGTGCTCTCTTCTGGGAATTTTATGATTTCAAGTCTTATGTTTATATCTTTAATCTATTTTGAGTTTATTTTCATGTGTGGTTGGAGAAAGTGACGCACTCTTTTTTGCATGTAGCTGGCCAGTTTTCCTGAAACCATTTGTTGAAAACATTTTTTTCTCATTGCATACTGCTTCCTTCTTCATTGAAAATTTGTTGACCATAGAGTTGAGGGCTCACTTCTGGGTCCTGTATTCTGTTCCATTGATTTATATGTCTATTTTTTGTGCCAGTAGCATACTGTTTTGATTACCACAGCTCTGTAGTATAACTGGAATTCTGGAATTGTGTTACCACCAATTTTTATTTTTTTTTTAATTGCTTTGGCGATTCAGGATCTTTCATAGTTCCATACAAATTTCACAATTGTTTGTTCTAATTCTATTAAAATGCTTTTAGTATTTTGATAAGGATTGCATTAAATCTATAGATTGCTCGGTGGTATAGACATTTTAACAGTATTTGTTCTTCCAACCAATGAGCATGGAATGTCTTTCTCTATCTTTATATTGTCTTGAATATCTTTCACCAATGTTTTATAGTTTTCTGATTACAGGTCTTTTACCTCTTTGATTAAGTTTATTTCTAAGTATTTTATTATTTTTGGTACAATTGTAAATGGTATTGTTTTCTTAATTTCTCTCTCTGCTGCTTCATTCTTAGTGTATAGAAATGAAACAGATTTGTGTACATTCACTTTATATTGTGATTTTTCTGAATTCATTTATTAGTTCTAGTAGTTTTTGGTGAAGGTTTTCACTATTTAGTATCATATGCAAATAGTGAAAGTTTTACTTCTTCCTTACTGATTAGATGCATTTTATTTCTTTTTGTTGTCTGATTGCTGTGGCTAGGTCTTCCAGTACTGTGTTAAATAAAAGTGGTGACAGTCGACGTCCTTGTCTTGTTCCTGTCCTTAAGGGAAAGGTTCTCAGTTTTCTCCCCTTGAGGATGATGTTTACTGTGCGTTTTTCAGATAAGGTCTTTATTATGTTGAGGTATATTCTTTCTAGACCTGTTTTGTTAGGGGTTTTTATCATGAATGGATGTTGTAATTTGTCAAATGCTTTTTCTGCCTCTATTGAAATGATCATATGGTATTTATCCTTTCTCTTAATGATAAGATGTATCACATTGACTAAATATATCACATTTCTAAATATTGAGCCACCTCTGTATCCCAGGAATAAATCCTTTTTGATGGTGGAGAATTATATTTTTTAATGTAGTTTTGGCTTCAGTTTGTTTGTATTTTGTTGAGAATTTTTGCATCTATGTTCATCAGATATATTGGTCTATAGCTCTCTTTTTTAGTGGTGTCTTCATTTGGCTTTGGTATCAAGGTAATACTGGCTTCATAGAATGAATTTGGAAGTTTGTCTTCCCCTTCTACTTTGTTGCATAGTTTGAGAAGAATAGGTGTTACTCTTTTTTAAATGTTTGGTAGAATTTCCCTGTGAAGCCATCTGATCCTAAACTTTTGTTCCTTGGGAGTTTTTTTTTTATTACTGACTCAATTTCATTGCCAGTAATTGGTCTGTTTAAATTTTCTTTCTTCCTGATTCAGTTTTGGTATGTTATATGTTTCTAGAAATTTATTCATTTCTTCTAGGTTGTCCATTTTGTTAACATATATTTTTTCTTACTATTCTGTTATAGTTGTTTTTATTTCTGTGGTGTTGGTTGTTATTTATCCTCTTTCATCTGTGATTTTGCTTTGAATCCTCTCTCGTTCTCTCTTTTGGTTTTCCTTGTTGTTGTTGTTGTTGTTCATGAATCTGGCAAGAGAGATTTATCAGTTTTGCCAATCTTTTCAAAGAACCATCTCCTGTTCCTCAAAAATTAAAAGTAGAACTACCCTATGATCCAGCAATCACACTACTAGATATATACCCCCAAAATACAAATATGCTAATTTAAAAGGACACATGCACTACAATGTTTACAGTAACATCATTTACAATAGCTAAATTATGAAAACAGCCTAAGTGTCCATCAACTGATTAATGGATAAAGATGTGGTATATATACACACATCTTTATATATACAGAATATATATATATATATATAATATACAGTATATATATGTATAGGAGAGCATATAGTATAAAGAAAGAAAGTATAGAATGTATTGTATACATAGAGAGTATAGTATATAGAAAGAGTATATAGTGTGTGTGTATATGTGTACATATACATATATATATATAGAGAGAGAGAGAGTATAGTATGTAGCATAGTATTAGAGGGTAGACAGATATTTAGAGAGACAGAGAGAGAGAGAGAGAGAGAAAGGGAGAGGGAGAAAAACTAAGAAACACACTCTTAATCATAGAGAAAAAACTGAGGTTACCAGAGGGGAGGAGGGTGGGACAATGAGTTAAATAGGTGATGGGGATTAAGGAGTGTATTTGTTGTGATGAGCACCAGGTGCTGCATAGAAGTGTTGAATCACCTGAAACCAATATTACACTGTATGTTAACTAACTGAAAGTGAGTATTACTCAGCCATCAGAAAGGATGAATCCCCAACATTTGCATCAACATGGTTGGATCTGGAGGAGGTTATGCTAAGTGAAATAAGTCAAACAAAGACAATTAACATATGGTTTCACTTATTTGTGGAACATAAGGAATAGCATGGAGGACATTAGGAGAAGGAAGGGAAAAATGAGGGGGGAGAATCAGAGGGGGAGATGAGCCATGAGAGACTATAGACTCCTGGAATCAAATTGAGGGTTTTAGAGGGAAAGGGGTGGGGGAATAGGTGACCCAGTGATGGGTATTAAGGAGGCATGTATTTTATGGACCACTGGGTGTTACATGCAAAGAATGAATCATGGAAAATGATATCAAAAACTAATAATGTACTGTACGGTGACTAAAATAACATAATAAAAAATTATTTAAAAAAATTAAGAAAAAACAAAGAACAATCTCCTAGTTTCATTGGTTTGTTCTATTGCTTTTTTTTTCTAGTTTCTATGTCATTTACTTAATCTTTTAAAGATTTTATTTATTTATTTATTTTTCATGGAGGTTCTTTTTGTTTTTTTTATTTTTTCAGTGTTCCAAGATTCATTGTTCATGCACCACACCCAGTGCCCCATGCAATACATGCCCTCCTCAATACCCACCACCAGGCTCACCCAAACCCTGACTCCCCTCTGCTCCAAAACCCTCAGTTTGTTTCTCAGAGTTCACAGGCTCTCAAGTTCACCTCCCTCTCCGATTTCCTGCAATTCACCCTTCCTTTCCTCCTCCCAATGTCCTCCATGTTTCTCCTTATGCTCCACACATAAGTGAAACCCTATGATAATTGACTCC
>CM053608.1:104178446-104191300 GCA_028646535.1 Procyon lotor
TGCAATTGCACTGCTGGGTATTTACCCCAAAGATACAGATGCAGTACAAAGAAGGGCCACATGGACCCCAATGTTCACAGCAGCAATGGCCACAATCGCCAAACTGTGGAAAGAGTCAAGATGCCCTTCAACAGATGAATGGATAAAGAAGATATGGTCCATATATCCAATGGAATGTTATGCCTCCCTCAGAAAGGATGAATACCTAACTTTTGTATCAATGTGGACAGGACTAGAAGAGATTATGCTGAGTGACATAAGTCAAGCAGAGGGAGTCAATTATCATAGGGTTTCACTTATGTGTGGAGCATAAGGAGAAACATGGAGGACATTGGGAGAAAGAAAGGAAGGGTGAACTGGGGAAAATCAGAGGGAGAGATGGACCATGAGAGCCTGTGAACTCTGAGAAACAAATTGAGAGTTTTGGAGCAGAGGGGAGTCAGGGTTTGGGTGAGCCAGGTGGTGGGTATTGAGGAGGGCATGTATTGCATGGGGCACTAGGTGTGGTGCATGAACAATGAATCTTGGAACACTGAAAAAATTAAATTAAAAAAAAAATAAGTCCCACTGGTTATAAGAACGCATGAGATTCAGCCCCTCTTACCTTCAAAATGAAATGTTATGGAGATTTGTCTTCCCGTGTGCTCCCAGATATGACAGTCTGTTTTTTACTCTTCTCCATATCCTTGACTGCCTTCCTACTGTGGATAGCCAAGGTTCATTTCACTCCAAAACTGCATCTTCACCCTTCCTACCTTCTTCAGCATAGCCTCTTCTCTATTTTCAATTGTGGAGTTTGTTCTGCCAGTCTTTGGGTTGTTTTCTGGGCTCTTTATGCTGATGTCAGTGTTATCTATTTGTAGCTGTGGGTCGAAGAGAGCTTAGGGTCCTTTTACTCCATCATCTCCCCAGCCCTTGAGATCAATCAATCACCTTCTTAAGTCTCCATTTTTTTACCCTTGTCATTCCTACCTTATACTTCTATAATCTAGTTAAAGCAAATCTATACCTTATTTCAAATAGTCTGTATTCTCATTTTTATCATTTTTCTAAAGGCTACCTTTTTAAAAAATAAACAAAAAGGCAATACAAGTGTTTTCATACCTTTCATACTGTTTGCCTGCTAACTCTTCTCTATTCCTATCTCTGGTGGAGTCTCTTTTAGGAAATTTGGATTTGGCTTCCATATTTGATCCTTCCATAGTGCGCTGCGCTTACTTTGGTCATGATACTTACCATATTGTGTTATTATCACCTTCTTAATTATGGTGTATGCTTCTAAACGACAGGAATATTTGGGAATATTATATTCAGCTTTGTCACCTATTGCATTCTATAAAGCAATAGATGATCATTAAAAGTTTGTAGAATTAATTAATTTAGAAAAAGAAAAGGAAGGAAAAAAGCATGCTATGTATTGGAAAAAGTTTATTTTCAGATATTTTTCAGATATCAATATTTTCACATATTTTTATAATTGGGGAACAGAGATGTCCTATTACATTTTCAGAATTCATGCCTTCAATGGGGAACTGAGAGGAATAAAGAGAACCCTGATTTCAAAAAATTACATGATATAAAGATCAAAGTGAAATATTTAATTGCCTAAAGAGACAAATGGGTTCCTCAGCTGATAGATAATTGATTTACTGACTGATTTATAGATAGATGATAGATAGATGTACGGATAGATAATAGATGAGTAGATGAGTATATAGATAAGATAGATGATAGATTAGATACATAGATAGGTAGATAACATAGATAGACAATATATATAAACATAGAGATGATATAGCTATAGATATAGATAGTCAACAAGGAAGGAAGATAGGGACACCATACATCTTTGATTGTTATGCTGTAGCAGTGGAGGTTTGTAGAGCAATAAGTGGGGGTAAAAAGCATGAGTAGTGGAAAGGTGGAAGTCAATGGATTGCCAGAGCAGTCAGCCCATAACTGAAATGAAGTTATAGTCTGATCCTATAGATGGATAGCAAAATCTGTGGGAGAGCAGCCCCCTGGCACAAAAGCTGGAAAGAGGAAAAAAGAAACCAAACAAGAACTAAATAAGTGGAGAGAAAAGACGATGGGAAACATGAAGATACAGAGCAAGAGCAGAGAGAAAATATACATTCCAACTGAAACTGGAGAAAATAATACATCAGTACCAAAAATATAGAAGTGAAAACAGCACTAAATTCAAGATGTATACTTCTGGCTATGATGGAGTAACATAGATTAGATTTACCCTCTTGCCTTAAACAACAAGAAAATGGAAAATTTTAAATATGATTTTCAGACATTGGACCACAAGAAGTACAAATGATTCTTGAGAGAAGAGAAACAAACAAAGGGAGCCCTGGGATTGAACGAGCTTATGGATTGGCAAGTGTTCTCAGTTAGGTTACAATACACGAAGAGAGAATCTAAACAAAACGTGGGAATGTCCCCAATTCAAGTAGACATAGTTGAGAATTCAGGGATGTTAAGGACTAAATTTTCAAAATAAAGTAATGGAGAAGAGAAAGCTTCATGGAAAAGAGAGACCTACACAGAGAAACTACATAGGGGGATAACTTTAGAGATTTGAAGGCAATTTCTTTGAAGACAAAATCTTCAGAGGTATAATGATAAGTGCATAGACGTGAAGAAACAATTTGAAGTGAGATGGAGAAATACTAGAAATAAGTAGGCAGAACAATACCTGAGTTTACATGGGGCAAGAAATAGTTGATGTTCCCACAACCAGAGTAGCAAAACCTTGTAATACATGATGAATGGTGCATTGGGTATACTTAGAAGGAAAAAAAAAATTTCTAAATCAAAGGTTGCTCTGGTACCACCTAACCAAGATTGAAAGCAAACTTCAGAGGGAAAACTCTAGTCCTACTTACCGAAGCTTGAAAGCAAGCTTCAACTGTTTCCAATCTCTGCCCTAGAACAAAGCCCAAATATATTTAAAAGAAAAAAAAGTACCCAACACCCAACAAGACAAAAATTGCAATGTCTGACACCGACTAAAAAATTACCAGACATGGCAAATAGCAGGGAAATATATTCCATAATTGGGGGGAGCAGATTGATAAATATAAACAGACCCAGCAACAACATAGATGAAAGAATTAGTTGACAAAGACATTAAAACAGTTATAACTGCCTTCCATACATTCAAGAAGGCAGAGAAGCGATTTAACATATATACACACACCACATCTTCTTTATTCATTCCTCTGTTGATGAACATCTGAGCTCTTTCCATAATTTGGTTATTATAGACAACGCTGCTATAAACATTGGGATGTGGATGCCCCTTTAAATCACTACATTTATACCTTTGGGGTAAATACCTGGTAGTGCAATTGCACTCAACAGCCAAAAACCAATAATCAAGTCAAGAAATGGACAGAAGACATGTACAGACATTTCTCCAAAGAAGATATACAAAGTCAGACATAGTCAGACATACATAGTCAGAATGGCTAAAATTAAATTAGTATTTTTGTGTTTGGGGGTAAATATCAAGTAGTGTGATTGTTGGATCATAGGGTAGTTCCATTTTTAAATTTTTGAGAAACCTCCATACTGGTTTCCACAATGGCTACATCAGTTTACATTTCCACCAACAATGCAAGAGGTTTCCTCTTTCTCCACATTCTTGCCAACACCTGTTGTTTCTTGTGTTGCTGATTTTAGCCATCCTGACAGGTATGAGTTGATAGTTCATTGTAGTTTTGAATCATATTTCCCTGATAAAAAGTGACATTGAACATCTTTTCATGTGTCTGTTGGCCATCTGTGTATCTTTGGAAAAATATCTCATGTCTTCTGCCCATTTTAAATTGGATTACTCCTTTTTAGAGTGTTGAGTTTTATAAGTTCTTTATATGTTTTGGATATTCACCCTTTATCAGATATGTCATTTGAAAATATTCTCCCATTCTGTAGGTTACCTTTTAGTTTTGTTGATTGTTTCCTTCACTGTGCAGAAGCTTTGTATTTTGATGAGGGAGCATTCCTCAACATAATAAAGGCCAAATATGAAAAACTCACAACTAATATCACCTCAATAGGGAAAAACTAAAAGCTATTCCTCTGTGATCAGGAACAAGACATAGATGTATACTCTAGCCACTGTTATTTAACATAGTACTGGAAATCCTAAGCACAGCAGTCAAGCAACAAAAAGAAATAAAGGGCATCCAAATTAGGAAAGAAGAAGTAAAATTTTCACTACCTGCAGATGGCACGATACTCTGTATAGAAAACCCAAAAGCCTCCACACACACACACATACACACACACACACACACACACAAAATGCTACAGCTGATACACAAATTCAACAAAGTTGCAGGATACAAAATCAATGTACAGATATCTGTCACATTTCTATATACCAATAATGAAACATCAGAAACAAATATTAAGAAACCAGTCCCACCACCAGTTTGTTGCTCAGAGTCCATGGTCTCTCATGGTTCACATATTGCATGGAGCACTGGGTGTAGTGCATGAACAATAAATCTTGTAACACTGAAAAAAATAAAATAAACATTTTTGGGGAAAAAAAGAAACCAGTCCCATTTACAGTTGCCCCTCAAAATATAAAATATCTAGGAATAAACTTAACCAAAAAGGTGAAAGACTTGTATCTGAAAACAAAACATTAATGAAAGAAATTCAAGGTGACAGAAAGAAGAAGAAAAACATTCCATGCTCATGGACTTAATATTTATTCATCAAGAATAGATATTGTTAAAATGTTTATCCTACCCAAAGCAATCTACACATTTAATGAAATCCCTATCAAAATACCAACAGTATTTTCACACAGCTAGAATTAAAGAATCCTAAAATTTGTATGAAACCACAGAAAACCCCTAATAGTCAAAGCAACCTTGAAAGAGAAAGCAAAGCAGGAGGCATCACAATTCTGTACTTCAAGATATATTACAAAGCTGTAGTCATCAAAACAATATGTTACTGGCACAAAAATAGACACATAGATCAATAGAACAGAATAAAGAATCGAGAAATGAACCCACTACAATATGGTCAATTAATCTTTGACAAAGCAGGAAAAAATATTCAATGGGAAAGAGGCAGTCTCTTTAAGAAATAGTATTGGGAAAACTGGACAGCAACATGCAAAAGAAAGTGGACCATTTTCTTACACCATACATGAAGATAAATTCAAAATGGATTAAAAATCTAAATGTGAAACCTGAAACCAGAAAAATCCTTGAACAGAGGCAGTTACTTCTTTGACATTGGCTGTGGCAACTTCTTTCTAGATATGTGTCCTCAGGCAAGGAAAACAAAAGCAAAAACAACAACAATAACAACAACAAAAACTATTGGGACTCCAAGATTGACTTTGACCTCTCTCTACTGTGTTGTGTCTAACTCTTCCACTATAGTCCCAGGTTCAGATATAGTCCTTCCTCTGATCAAAATTAGCCAACTCAAGTCTTTTTCTCACAGGATACTGTTGTTTACTACTCAACAGGAGCTAAGATAAAAGGGTTATGAAAGAGTGAATTCGCTCTTTGGTAAGACCATTATATCCTCAGTGTTACCTTTTGGAGATAATGCCTTAGACCAGGAGCTCAAAGAATGAAGATGTCAGGCATCTTCTGAGGACAGATGAAACTGGCCTTCCAGGATAGCACTCAAACTATACAGTTTTGGTATCTTCCTTTTAATTAAATATTGGCAAATCTCATACCATCAATACTCTAAGTTATTTGCCCAAGTAAGTCAAAATATTAATGCTTGCCAAAGAGAAAGATAATCTCTTGCAAGAATTAAATCTCATGAAAAAAGTTTCAGTCCACTGGTGAGAAAATCCAATCCAAGGGCACAGTATGAAAAGGCACTGGGTGGGTTGATGACTGAAGTGTCTCCTTTTATTTCAATGAGCCTCTGTTCCTGTGGATAATTAGATTATCACAGATCCTGACTTCATGTTATGACTGGATTGAAATCCAAACCTAAACCTGTCCTGGAGCATGTGATAAACTAGATGAGCGTGGAGCTCAGTTGTCACCACCTTTTCAAATATAAGCATCTTAATTAAAAAATTATAAGCTAGACTTTTGCCAAGGAGTCAGATAAAACATCAAAAAAAAAGTGCCTTTCTTTCAGTTAAAGTTCCAAGGTGGGGAGATGGGGTAGAAAATCACTCAGAGAAAGCTCCCAAGACCTGGAGTGAAGACTGACCAAAGGTGAAGTGTGTCTCTTGCTAGGGAAACTTCACCATTTTGAAGAGAAATTGTACTATACTGATGACCATGTGTGAAAACAAGCTCTTCTCTCCACTCCCAAAGCTTACCTCCAAAAGCAGGCCTGTCCCAGCATCTAGGGAAAAAAAAATGTACAAGACATGCTGAGCTCAGATATGAATCTGAATGCTATGGAGAATAGCCAAAAAAGTGGCATCTTGTCAGCCACTGACAATACCTTAGATGCCTCTGTTCCTTTCAGGTAAATAACTAGAACTCAGCCTTGGCTCCCAACAGAAAATGGTGTAACACAGGGAGCATCTACACTCATGTGGCAGTGGTCTAGAACCTAGTAATAGTTGCAGGAAAAAAGGTCCAATTGTTAGTAGCAGATAACGTCTTGGGATGACAAAAGTGACAAATGTCAACCTTGAAGCCAAGAGAAAAACATTCCTTCTTTAGTAATGTACTGACAGTAATCTGGCAGTCTGCAAACATGTGGGCATTTAAATAAACAGATTTTTGTAAAATGTCTAATTAATAGCTAAAGATTGCCAGTGAAGGCTGGAATAATAAGAAGATAAATGGCTGGATTTAGTTTATCTTGAGTGCTCTCAATTTTTACTTTATCTTTCCCTGTAAGAATGACTGACCACCTCCTGGGAACATAAGTGAATCTAAGCAGAACCAGGGACAACCAGCAGATGACATTTAATGAGGATTCACCCAAGTCTCCCCTCAGTTTGGTCCCCAAGATTAGCTCTTTTCAAAGATTCAGACATACATACTTCTCCACTTAGAATGGAGTTTTACCCTTGAGATAGCAAAGGCATTCCAGGATATTTAAGTCCATAAAGGAAACTGAGAACATTTTTTTCTTCAGCAACAATTTTTCCAGAAGATTTAGAGGAAAAAGGAGCTAAATTTTTATTTGGTTTAAGAACAAGTCTAAGATTTTTATATAAAAGTATGAATGACTTATGGGGTTTTACATAATTTGCAAGAGATTTGAATTTAGACTTTATATTTCAGAGTATTTTATTTTGTGGTCAGTCTTATGGTGTGTCTTCTTCAGTCCTTCTGTTGTACTAGTCCTATCTTTCTATTTAAGTCTAGAAGTCTGAAATACATCGCTCTAGATGAATAAAGCAGTCCTGGATAGCTCCTGCTCATTTTTCTTCATAAATCTCAGAGAAACCCATAAGAATCAATTCTTATGGCATTATTAACAATGACCAAATATGGATGGGTGAGAAATGCCCATCTGCATAGGTTTACTGATTTCTTACCACAATGTTTCCTCTTTATGGTTTGGGGATGTCTCAATGGTAAATTAACTTAAATATCAGGCAATCACGACTACAGATGCCCACAGTTGCCACACTTGATCACTGATAGGATAGAGCAGATGATAGAGAAAAATTCAGACTGAAGATTCTTCCCCTGGAGGTCCCCTGGGCCAAATGGCATCAGAACCAGCAAGCAAAACAAAGCAGCCACTGCCTGGGACTGCTTCCCAGTATGCCCAGCAGGTCAGACAACCTCTAAGGACTGGCCAAGGGCCAAGAAGGACACACATCTCCCCAGGTACTCTCACAGCTCTTCACTGTGCCCTGGCATTCCTGTTGCCCTGGCCTCCCAACCCTGTCTATCTGGGACCACATTCCTGAAACAAGAAGACAAGAGGAAATGTTTCCTCTTGCTTATGACTTCTTTCCTCTTTTATCTACATCCTCCTATTACTTCCTTTCTTGGCTTCTTCCCAAAATTTGTTTCTTTTGGTATAAATTCAGAAACAACAAACTGTATCATGTAACTATAAGAAATCAACCTATGAATCTCCCATTTGGCTAAGGAAGAGGGAGATTGAAGTGTTAGGTTTTCCAATTTCTCATAATCATGGGCACAAAGGTGTGTGTGTGCGTGTGTGTGTGTGTGTGTGTGCATGTGCATATGGGTGGGTGAGTCACACAGTCACACTCTGTGTGTACTCACTACTCTTCAATAAGCATTCAAGGAGCATCTAGTCTGTGCAAGTTATGCATAAGGATGTGTGATGTGGGTGTACAAACTTATTCAAAGATTATGAATTTTCTCTGTCCAGCATGACTTCCCCATATATACACAGATAACTTCCTCACCTCCTTGGTGTCTGCTCAAATGTCAGTTTTTCCCAATTCCCACTCAACTTTTTCTTTTTCCATTATACTATTAACCTTCTAATGTACTATAAAATGCACTAACTTAATTTGTCTATTGTCTATTGTTTAATTCTCCTTAGTGAAATTCATAGTCCATGGAGATAGGAATCTTTCTTTTGTTCACCAAATTATTCACCAAGCACCTAAAACAGGGTCTAGAGCATCTCAGAAAACTTACATTGAAAGAATTAGTTTTATATGTTACTTTCCCAAACATTATTTCTGTAAATGAAACCCACTTGTCAGTTGCCTGGATGGCTCAGTTGGTTAAGTCACTGACTTTTGGCTCAGGCTGTAATCCTGGAGTCCCAGGATCGAGCCTCACATTGGGCTCCCTGTTCACCAGGGAGTCTGCTTCTCCCTCTGATCCTCCCTTTTCTTGTGCTCTCTCTCTCTAATTCTCCCTCTCTCAAATAAATAAATAAAAATTTTAAAAAAGAAACCCAGTTATCCTTTCAATATTTTAAGAATAAATAAATGGTATGTTGCTTACAATGAGGAGTGTGAGCAGCTAGTTTTGAGGAAGAAAATAACCAAGATTTTAAGTGAATATGTAGAAGTCCTGAACTTCTTTGGGTTTTTGGCATCTTGACATTATTTCCCAGAGCCAACAATTTGTGGTCCTAGTAGGGCTCTATTTTTTTTTTTTATTAGCCATGTAACAACATCATCAACATGGCATCCACACATTTCTTTTCATCTAGTCCCAATGAGGTAGTTTCCCATCTAGCCAAACCAGGGGCTTAGTTGAAAATGAGCTGGCCAAGATTCAATCAAGATAAGATTAAAGTGTGTGCTTGAGCAAAGGAAAACAGTTGAAGAGCCAGGCTTCAACTGGAGAAATCTTTTCCATGTATTGATGGGATGTATTTAATCCTTGCCTTGATAATGACAATTGTACATCAAGAATGCAGCAAGTCCCAAGAAGATGACACTAAATTAGAAATCAGGACTCCTGGGTTCCAATGTTGGCTCTCTCATTAACTACCTGGAGGAGAAGGCATGCTGGCGGATGTTTCGCTTTCTTTATCTGTAAAATGACAGAGTTAGAATAGGTCATCCCCAGGGTCCTTTCATCTCTAATTTAATGTTTCTCTAGGTTTCTCTGGGGATTTCTAAGGTCACGTAGATACCACCTTATGCTGGTCCAGAGATTGCTAACTCCTCTAACAAGTGCTTGTCTGGGTGCTTGTCTCAGTTTAACTAACCAGAACCATTATTGATGAATGGTCTCAGTTACTGAGACTGAGTGTTCAGAGCAATTGCCAAGAAAATAAGACACAACCAGTCTCCATATATTGCAGAAGTCTGTGACGTCCCCAGTCTTGCTTCCCAATGTCCAAAGAAGCATGAGGACCACACTTTCAAGAAGGGTCAGGTAAGATCGTCTATTAGACAATTCCTCAATTATATCTTCAGGGAATGAAAAGTCACACAACCTTTCTAAAAAAAAAAATGTTTTTCAAAGGACTCTGATTGGCCAACCAAATACCAGACAATTTGTTTATAAGTAGAGAAAATACAACTGGGCTAACCAGAGCCTAGGGAGAAATCCACTCAGAAAAAGCCTTGATTAAAAACCATCTGGAAGAAGAGCCAACAATATTTGACCAAAGAAGAAAGAGAAGGCATGCTCCATCAGCTACCAATTCATGCTGTAAAATGCAATAATAAAGACAGCATGATATTGGAGTAAGAATCAATGACAAATCAATTGAATAGAATGAAGTATAAAATCAGATCCAAATACATATATATGTGATAGTTTCACATATAATAAATGGGAAAGGTATTAGTTAATAAAGGACACTGTTCCTAACATCATACGCAAAAATAAATTTCAAATTGATTACAGTTACATACTGAAAATTACCAATTAAAAAACTAGAAAATAATATAGCCAAATACTTATCTGATCATTAGTAGACACAGTGCTACTAAGCATATGCACAAATATATATACATATATATTCTCATATGTATATAAAATAAAATATATAATATTATATATAAATATATAATATATATAAATATATAATATATATAAATATATAATAAAAGAAAGGTCAATGTGCAGGACTTCATGAAAATTTGATATTATTTATATAAAAAGAGCATTAATTAAATTAAAAGATGAACAATAAACTAGAAGCAGAGAACTTAAAACAATCAATGTGCAAATCATTAAAATACTAAACAAAGCTCTTAATCAGTTTGCATTACTAGCTGTGTGAGTTTGGATGGGTCATTTAATCTTCATAAACTTGTATGATTTTAATACGGATAACAATTGAATATATCACATAAGACTGTGAGGATTAAAGAGATAATACCTGACAGCATTAGCACAATGTAAGATAGGTACTAAAAGCATACTAAATGTTTACTGTCACTATATCACTATTATTTTTAAGATATCATAAATAATATTAAATATTTATATTTATAAATAACAAATAAATTGTTATTATAAATACAATAGAATTATGAATAAAGACTTAAAAGTCTCGTTCATTCAAACCAGAAGAGAACACAAATGGAAACAAATTAATAGAAAACTTATCAACTATTGAAGCAGACATATTAAAACACTAATATGTTTAAATGACAATATATGGACTATGGGGAGAATTCTCCTACCCTGTTGGTGAAAGTGTAAATTACTATACTCTTCTTGGAGGGCAACTTATCAAAAGGTATCAAAACATTAAATGATATAAAATGATATTTATATAATTTGATAGAATAATTCTACTTCTAGAATTTTATCTAATGAAGCAATCAATTATGTGCAAAAGGAAAATGTATATCAAGATTATTCATCATAGGGGCGCCTGGGTGGCTCAGTGGTTTAAAGCCTCTGCATTCAGCACAGGTCATGATCTCAGGGTCCTGGATCGAGCCCTGCATCAGGCTCTCTGTTCAGTGGGGAGCCTGCATCCCCCTCTCTCTGTGTCTGCCTCTCTGCCTACCTGTGATCTCTCTCTCTGTCAAATGAAATAAATAAAAACCTTTTAAAAAAAAGATTATTCATCAGAATAGCAAATACCAGAAACAAGGTTTAAAAAAAGAATGTTGGGGCACCAGCGTGGTTCAGTTAGCTGAGCATCCAAGACTTGATTTCAGTTCAGATCATGATCTCAGGGTGGTAAGATTGAGTCCTGCATCAAGTCCCGTGTCACATGAAAAAATATTCATCATCATTAACCATCAAGGAGATTCAAATCAAAACCACACTGAGATACCACCTCACACCAGTTAGAATGACCAAAATCAAAAAACAGAAAACAACAAATGTTGGAGAGGATGTGGAGAAAGGGGCACCCTCTTCCACTGTTGGTGGGAATGCACCTTGCTGCAGCCACTTTGAAAAACAGTGTGGAGATTCCTCAAGAAATTAAAAATAGAGTTACCCTATGACCCTGCCATTGCACTACTGGGTATTTACCCAAAAGAAGCAGATGCAGTACAAAGAAGGGCCACATGGACCCCAATGTTCATAGCAGCAATGGCCACAATCGCCAAACTGTGGAAAGAGCCAAGATGCCCTTCAACAGACGAATGGATAAAGAAGATATGGTTTATATATACAATGGAATATTATGCCTCCATTAGAAAGGATGAATACCTAACTTTTGTATCAACATGGACGGGACTAGAAGAGAGTATGCTCAGCGAAATAAGTCAAGCAGAAAGGGTCAATTATCATATGGTTTCACTTACATGTGGATAAACATGGAGGACAATGGGAGAAGGAAAGGAAGGGTGAATGGGGGGAAATCAGAGGGGGAGATGAACCATGAGAGACTGTGGACTCTGAGAAACAAACTGAAGGTTTTGGAGGGGAGGGGGTGGGGCTTTGGGTGAGTCTGGTGGTGGGTATTGAGGTGGGCATGTATTGCATGGAGCACTGGGTGTGGTGCATGAGCAACGAATCTTGGAACACTGAAAAAATAAAATAAAATTTTAAAAAAATTAAACAAAAATCCGTATCAGTCTCCATGCTCAGCGTGGAGAGGCTGCCTGAGGTTCTCTCCCTCTCCCTCTGCTGCTCCCCCTGCTCAGTCTCTCACTCAAATAAATAATCTTAAGAAAACCCACATAATATTTATTCCATCCATGCAATGTAATTCTATATAGCAATTTAAAATCAAATTGCAGGAAATATTTACAAGCATGGAAAAGTGTTCAAAATACTTATTCAAAGGGAAAAAAGTTGTAACCCTATTCTATATTTCATCTCAATTTTGTAAAAACATTTTTAAAACACACAGATTTATATAAATAAATGTTCACATATGTATCTGAAACAGAAAAACACTGTTTGTATTTAGGTGGTGAAAATGCTATATATTTTTTATATTTTCTTTGTGTCTCTATTTTCCAAAATTTCTATTTATGTATATCATTTATTTTCTTTTTTTTT
>CM053608.1:104191800-104208123 GCA_028646535.1 Procyon lotor
GCTTTTAGAGTGATTTCCTCCTCTTTAGCTGGACTTCTGATTCCCAGGGCTCTCTGTGCCTCCTACACCTCCGCCATCTTCGAGAATCTCTATCATTTATTTTCTTATTAGAAAAAAAATGTAACGTGTATTTTAATAGCCCTGAGATCATTTTCATTCTTATTTCATATTATTATCCAAGCTAATATTTGTATCTCAAATTGGAAATCAGGAAGGTCTATCAAATCTCTCAGTTGAGGGGGTGCCTGTGTAACTCAGTTGGTTAAGTGTCAGACACTTGATTTTGGCTCAGGTCATGATTTCAAGGTAATGAGATGGAGCCCTGGGGCAGACTCTGTGCTAGGAGTGGAGCCTGCTTAAGATTTTGTCTCTCCCTCTCCCTTACTGTTACATCCTTTCTCTCTCTCTCTCTCTGTCTCTCTCTCTCTCTCCCTCTCATTCTCTCTCTCTCTCCTAAAAAAAATCACTCAAATGAGGGTCTTATTTCCACCCAACCTGTGGTGTGAGTCCCTCTCCAGAGAGTCTCTGGTGTAAGTTTTTTCTAGATCAACATAATCATGCTGGCCACCTCTGCCAGTTCTATTTTCCCTTTTTGGGAAGTAGAGGCATATGCCATGATTTCAGGATTTGGAACATCATAGTCCTGGGATGGAACTCCATCTTCCTGGTTCCCTTGACCTTGGGCCTAGTGCTGTGAATGGTGCATGTGCTTAGAAAGAACCCTGAGAACTTCCATACAAGACAGAGAAGAGCTTGTGATGTAAAGTCTATCTAGGGAATCTGGATTTTCTTCTATGATCAGTTGGAGCTAAAAGAAGTTTTTAAAGCAGTATAACCATTTTTTACTAAGCAAAGTATCTCTAACAGCAATGTGAAAAAGAAATGGGAGGAGAAAATGTTGACTGTTGAATAGTTTGGGAAAGAGAAGGATGGATCTAAGATACTTTAAGTAAAGAATAGATGTTAGATTAGTGTGTATGAGTATGAGTAGTTGCTTGGATGTGAAAGGAGAGAGAGAGGAATTGATGATGAGTCTTAGATCTCCTTCCAAAGGAAATTACTCAGCTTCGGGTACTACCAACCCACTATTTACTCTTCCTATCTTCCTTAGTCACAGAGCCTCAGTTTCATTCAGGGTATCAATATTTCTCAGCCTCCCTTGCAACTCAGTGTTCTCCTGAGTATTGTTAATCAAATATAAGTTATGAGGTGGGACTTCCAAAAGAGTTTCTTCTTCTCCTTCCTCCTCCTCCTCCTGCCCTCCTCCTGCCCCCCTCCTCTTCCTACTCTCCTCTTCCTGCTCCTTCTCCCCCCCCCCCACCCCCGGCTTCATCTTCATCTTCTTCTATTTAAAATCAAGTTAGTTAACATAGAGTGTATTATTAGTTTCAGGGTAGAGTTTAGTGATTCATCAGTTGTATATAGCACCTGGTACTCATTACAGGCCCTCCTTTAATGCTCTTCAACCAATTACCCCATCCCCCCATGTACCTGCCCTTCAGTTTGTTCCCTATAGTTAAAAGTGTCTTATGGTTGGGGCGCCTGGGTGGCTCAGTCGTTAAGCATCTGCCTTCGGCCCAGGTCAGATCCCAGGGTCCTGGGATTGAGCCTCACATCGGGCTCTCTGCTCGGCAGGAAGCCTGCTTCTCCTGCTATCTTTCCCTCTGCTTGTGTTCCCTCTCTCGCTGTGTTTCTCTCTGTCAAATAAATAAAATCTTTAAAAAAAAAAAAAAGTGTCTTATGGTTTGCCTTTTTCTGTGTTTTTATTTTACTTTCTTTTTCTTTTTTTTTTTTTTACTTTTTCTTTCCCTTCCCCTATGTTCATCTGTTTTGTTTCTTAAATTCCACATATGATTGAAATAATATGGCATTTGTTTTTCCTTCACTGACCTATTTTGCTGAACATAATACCTTCTAGTTCCATCCACATTGCTGTAAATGGCAAGATTTCACCCTTTTTGATGGTTGAATAACATTCCAATATATCTATATCTATATAAATATAGGTACCTCACATCTTCTTTATCCACTCATCTGTCAGTGGACATCTGGGTGCTCTCCATGGTTTGGCTATTGTGGACATTGCTGGTATAAACATTGGGGTGCCTGTTCCCACTATGTTTGTTTCCTTTGGATAAATACCTAGTAGTGCAATTCCTAGGTCATAGGGTACCTCTATTTTTTTAACTTTTTGAGGAACCTCCTTACTGTTTTCCAGAGTGACTGCACCAGTTTGCATTCTCACCAACAGTGTAAGAGGGTTCCCTTTCTCTGCATCCTCACCAACATCTGTTGTTTTCTGAGTTGTTAATTTTAGCCATTCTGACAAGTATGAGGTGGTATCTCATTATGGTTTTTTTTTAAATTTTTATTAACATATAATGTATTATTTGCCCCAGGGTACATGTCTGTGAATCATCAGGCTTACATATTTCACAGCAATTACCATAGCACATACCCTCCCTAATGTCCACAACCCAGCCACTCCATCCCTACTCCCCTGCCTCCCAGCCACCCTTAGTTCGTTTCGTGAGTCTAGGAGTCTCTTATGGTTTGTCTCCCTCCCCATCCCTTCCTGTTTCATTTCTCTCCCCCACCCCCCCCCAAACTCCCGCCTTGCCTTTCAAATTCTTCATATCAGAGAGATTGTGGTTTTAATTTGTATTTCCCTAATGTTTAGCATTTTCTCATGTGTCTGTTAGCCATTTGTATATACCATATCTTCTTTATCTATTCATCCATCTATGGACATCTGGGTTCTTTCCATATTTTGGCAATTGTGGATATTGCTGCTATAAACATTGGAGTGCATGTGGCCCTTCAAACCACTATTTTTGTATCCTTTGGATAAATACCTAGTAGTACAATTTCTGGGTTATAGGATAGTTCTATTTTTAACTTTTTGACTTTTTGAGGAACTGTTTTCCAGAGTGGCTGCACAGTTTGCAATCCCACCAACAATGTAGGAGGGTTCCTCCAGGAGAGTTTCTTAAAAGAACAATTAGTGTGCACATTTTTAGCCCCTCTAATCCTTTCTCCTACATCCTATTTGGAACCTGGATGTGATGTCCAGAGCTCCAACAGTCATCTTCAATTATGAGACAATATTGTAATGGAATCCACATTTTTAAGAGTGATAGAACAGAAGAATAGAAGTACACTGATTTTCTGAAGACCACTATAATTCCATACAAGACCCATGTTGCCTTTATTCAAATGTTTTTTTGTATGTGATGTTTTATTTAAGACAAGTTATTTGGCTTCTTTTAAGTGCTAAATTAGTCATCATTAACTAAAATGAAGAACATAGGAAGTGGGGCAAACTTAGGGATATTTAGGATTTGTGTAATGTTGTATATAATATTCTATGAGACTTATCTAGAAAACAGTTGAAAATCTGAAGTATTGATTACAATTGAATTTTTAAACAGGATCATATCAGCTAGAGAAGGTGTATGCAGAAGAAGAAACAGCTTAAACAACATTGCTTTATTGGTTAAATCACCAACATTGCATATGTTGTAGATCACCTGGAGATCACCAACATGCATTATAATTCTAAAAAAGTATTTCTCTAATAAAAGAGCTTCAAAACACATGAAGAAAACTACAAAGAGAAACAAACTTACAATTATACTCAGATATTTCAGCACTACTCTCAATAATCAGTAGAACAAGTAAATAGAAAAGCAGTAAGGACATAGAGGATTTGAATAACACTGTCAACCAAATTTGCCTAATTGATATTTACAAAACACTCCACCAAGTGCACACATAACATTTATCCTGATAAGCCATATTTTGAGCCACAAAATAAGTCTCAAACAAAGTACACTCTCAGACCACGATTGAATTAAATAATGAAAAAAATAATGGAAACATCTGGAAAGTGACAAAAAATTTGGAAACATGCTAACATATGCCTAAATAACTCGTGGATCAAAGAAAAAAGAGAATTGGAAAGTATTTTGAAATGAATAAGAATAAAAGCACATTTCAGAAATTGTGGGATGCATATAAAGTAGTATTTAGAGGAATATTTATGTTACAAAAATGCCTATCTTAGAAAGAAGAAAGTTCTCAAATAAAAAAATCTCAGCCTTCTACCTTAAAAACTAGAAAAAGAAGAAAAATGAAACTTAGAATAAGCAGAAGAAAGGAAATAATATACAGAGGAAATCAATGAAATAGATACCAGAAAGTGATAGGAAATAAAATCAATGAATCAAAAAGATCATTTCTTGAGAACTTCATCAGTTAAGTCTCTAATATGTCTCCTCTTCAGCAAATGCTCTCCTTAACACTTAGACTAAAGCAGGAACCAAATTCAGTTTTCTCGTTACTATATACCCAGCACCATGGACAGCTTTTGACACATAGTAAATATTCAATAAATAATTAATCAATGACAAGAGAGTAATTGCTCAATGATGAGAGCTGGAAGAGAAAAGAAGGAGGAGGAGAAGGAGAAAAAAGAAGAGGAAAAAGAGGAGGAAGAAGAAGGAGGAGGAGGAGAAGGGGAGGGGGAGGAGGGGGAAGGAGAAGGAGAGGGAGGGGAGGAAGAGTGGAGAGAAGAGTGAGAGGAGGGGGAGAAGGAGGAAGAGGAGGAAAACAAGAAATGAATTAATATGCATAGAAGAAAATAAAACTAAAAGGAGTAGCTTTTTTCATCCTTTCAAATCAATAGTCAAGAATGATTTTCTTTAAGAGGTGAGGACTGATTGTCCTTCAAATATATATCAATATAGGTAAGTAGATGAGATGAGAAATGGAAAAGAAAATCTAGTTAGAGAGAACAATATAAAAAAGTTAAAGAGGAATGAAGGGAATTGACCCATTTGAGAATATGCCAGTAATTGGACATGGCTAGAGCACAGAATACTGGAAGGAGAAATAAAAGATGTGTACTAAGGTGGTGTAACAGATTCTGAGCTATGTGCATGCTCTGATAAAGAGTTTGGACTTCATCTAGCAGATCTTTAGAGTCTCTGAAAATTTTAAGCAATGAGTGACTTGAGCAAATTTCTATTTTAGAAAGCTGACTCTGACACTCTACGGAGAATAGCTTGGACGAAAGGAGGAAGTGTAGAAAGGAAGAAGAGAGGGTTTAATTGAAGCATAACTATTGAGCAAAAAGACAGAATTCAGTGAGAATTTGGATTGGGAAATGGGTACCATGAGGGAGAGCCAAGGTTGATTCCCAATTACTCAGCTTAACCAACAGAGTTATTAAAATAAGAGAAGACTTTGCAGGAGAAACATACAATAAATATCCTTTGGACAAGATCAAATGCTTCATTTCCGTTTTTGAGCCAACTACCTTCATTATGCCCAATGGCACTACTATTTTATTTTATTTTATTTTATTTTATTTTAATTCAATTAATTAATAGATAGTGTCTCATTAGTTTCAGAGGTAGAGTTTAGTGATTCATCAGTTTTATATAACACCCAGTGATCATTACATCATGAGCCCTCCTTAATGCCCATCACCCAGTTACCCTATCCCCCCACCCATCTATCTTCCAGCAATCCTGTTTGTTTCCTATAGTTTATAAAGTCTCTTATGGTTTGTCTCATTTTCTGATTTCATCTTATTTTATCTTTCCCTCCCTTCCTCTATGCTCCTCTGTTTTGTTTCTTAAGTTCCACATATGAGTGGTCATAGGATAATTGTCTATCTCTGACTAACTTATTTTACTTAGCATAATACCCTCTAGTTCCATCCACGCCATTGCAAATGGTAGGATTTCATTTTTTTGATAGCTGAGTAATATTCTATTGTGTATATATACATATATATGTGTATATATATACACACACACAGATGAATGGATAAAGAAGATGTGAAATATATATATATCTAGATCTAGATATAGATATATTGATTGCACAATGGCACTATTAAGGAATCTTATCTAACCTTACCTAGAACTCCTGACCCTTTCATCAGACTAAAACTCACCTCTTCTTAGGTGTCATCCTCTTCAGAATTAGAAATCTACTAACTGGCAATGAAATAACTGAATAAATGACCCTAGGCAACATGTCCAGGTGTTATCACCCCCAGGTTTGAACTGGGTCCTTGTCAAAAAATAAGCATGTTAAGTAATATTAGTTTGGTTTGTTGGGGCTACTAGCTATAACTGTTTTTTAAAGTGTATTTGCATTAATATTTTTATATAATAAACATCTAAAATGAAAAGCATGATAGGAAAATAACAAAAACTAAAAGCTATATAATAATGACAATTTTTTGAAGAGGACTTTCAATGGTGAAACTATAGAAACCGTGTGAGAGATATTAGAACTATTCAAGACATAGACTATTTCCTCCCCTGGCTCCTAAAATCAAAGAACAGAAGCCTAGCATCCTGCTTACTGTAGTGACTAAGTTAACAAGATATTTCTGGGCTCAAAATATATCTAGGATTATATCCCAACACTGCCACTTCTTAACTTGGTGACCTTAATATCGGTTTTGTTGTGTCTCTGTTTCCTTTGCAGTTATTATCTGCAAAACAATGATAATAATTTCTACTTCATTGAGTTAAGATTAAATCCTAATGAGACTCTACATAAAGCACCTATAAATCCCAAGAAATGTTAGCTATTTTTAGTAGACTTCCAGAGAATATGTATGGATTTTCAGGATTTTCTGGTTAATTTCCTCATGTTATCATAGGCTGATAACTGTCACATTTACATTTCTTTGTCTCATTCTCAAAGAGTTGGAGACAGGGGTGTAATCCCTAAGAAACAGAAAGTAAACAATGTGAAACACAAATAGAATCAAGCACCATGTAAACAACTGCACAAAACTCACAATATCTTTGGTAATCCTTGTAAAGACAACAGAAACGATAATTACGACAGTGAAGCAACAATTATGGCAATTGAGTTAATGGAGATAATTAAGCCAACTTAAATGAATGAGCATTCTTTAGATAGCTTACTTACTTCTTCCATTCAATGTTCTTAAAATTCAGAAGAGCAAAGCAAACATACAACCCAAAGTTTTCTTACAGAATATCTAGGGAGAAACCACCAAAGCTGGAGATGTACCACCTGTGCATACACACACTTCTAAGGGGGGTATAGCCCTAAGAATGGGGAGATGGGTTAAGAACTGGATTCTGGTTGTTCATATGGGGCTCCCAGGCAGGCCAGGCATCTTTTAATAGTTTCTTTGTGTTTTTATACCTGGAGAGCCAAATAAGAACTTCAATGCCAAAGTCTCTGACAATGATCATGGGATATCTAGTAGGGTAAAGACCTTTCTGCTTAATTTCTCCTCCTTCTCAGCAGATTCTCTTCTGAAGCTCTGCCTGTTCTATGAGCACCTGGATGGGGAACAGAAAGAAGTTTCAGTATTTTTACACCTTGAAAGAAAGATAGCTAAGACTAATCTATCTCAAATGACAATCAAGTTTTTATTGATGAGGCTTAGGGGAAAACATGGAAATTAATGCATACAAAAGGAAGGAAAACAGTACCTATGATCTCAAACACTTTCTCACCTTACTCCAGAGTCCTGCTGGTGATTGAAAAGAATCAAATAGAATGCTTAGTTACCCAAGAGATAGAGGGTAGTGGAAAAAGCAAAGACTTAGATTGTTTGGGTCAAAATCCTGACTTTGTCACTTAGCCACATATCTGAACTTTGTCAAGTTACTCAATTTTTCTTTGTTTCTATTTCCAAATCTCTAAAATGGGAATAATTATAATACCTATAAGATCATTTACAGAATTAAATTGAATTAGTCAATGTAAGAACAATCTCTGACCTATGCAAAGCATTCAGTAAGTGCTACAATGGAACTACCTGTGTAGTTCTCCATAGCGACTTCATAGTCCACTGTAAGCTTATTTCATCCTCTTACTACTAAATTATATCCTATCATGGGAGCTACTCAGAGCATATGTAATACTTTCCATTTTTGGTACTGTTTCCTCAGGGAAGGGGAGTTCTTTTAAATCCAACTCATCAGGGACACCTGGGTGGCTCAGTTGGTTAAGTGTCTGCCTTTGGCTCAGGCCGTGATCCCAGGGTCCTGGGATCAAGTCCGACATCCTGCTCCTTGCTCAGCCAGGAGCCTGCTTCTTCCTCTGCCTGCTGCTCCTCCTGCTTGTGTGCTTTCTCTGACAAAAAAAAAATTAAATTCAACTCATCAAACACTATATATTTGATTTAGAAAGTTCTCTCAGATGACAGAATCTCGGATTCAGTATGTTTACTTCTGATAATTTGAATGTACATTATCTCCTATCCCAGTCATGTCTTCAAACAAGTCAACCTTTTTCTAATTCTGCCTCCTATTATTGACCCTGATATTTCACCCATGTTATATCCAACTCATCAAAGAAATTTCCCACTCCCTGTTGAGAGACAACAGTCCATGGATATTTTCATGTTTCTGCATGGTCAAAGGTCTTTGAGCAAAAGTTACTGGCACACTGGATTGAGAGATGATTGTATGGTAAACAAATTTAGAAGTTAAAGAAACTTCTGGAGGGAGTTAGAAAAAATCTGTTTACATTCCAAGGATTATAAACCTAGAGACATAAAAGTCTTTCTCTCAATCTTTTTGTCTCTCAGATGTGCCAGCAACTCCTATATAAGCTCTGAGTTTCATAATTTTAAACTCCAAATGCACAGATATGTCTAGCAGCTTTCACCACATCACTCTGTGGTAAGTTAAAGCAGGAGGAACGAATATAAATTGCTCTATGGGTGAAAGTCCTGTTTCTTGATTCAGAGGACTTGTGTTTATATATACTATAAATTTCTAAAGGGCTGATATCCTAGTGTGTGCACAAACACACATGTGTGTACCTATTGATTTATCCATCCATCCATCTAAACTGTAGCAGGATAACTGGTTAGCTTGCAGGTGATATAACATATCAGACTCTTCACAATTTTAGACTTAAAATTTCCTGTTCAGCAACACTCAACTCATCTCCAAAATTCACCTTCTATTTTATGGATAAAATCATGAATTCCTAAAAGACTATTATTTATTTTTTTCCCAAAATTTGGTATGTTCCCTTTTTTCCAACAAAGAACAAACCATAAAGGATTTTTTAAAGCACTCAGTGAAATAAGTGATTTGGAAAAAAAAGTCAAATCCAAATATTAAAAGACTCACCGGTGTTACACCGGTGTTACACTGGGTTTAGATCCCTGCTTGGCTCTAGGCCAAGAACCACTGAGCACAGGAGCTTGGGAAGTCATTCAGGTTTCTAGGACTCCTTTCATAGTCATCCCATCCCACCCTCCATTGCTTCTAGATCTCCTTTTCTATAAAATGGAGAGAGTGGAACTCAGACTCCTCAGATTCCTCCAATATTTATAAAAATTCTAAAATGCTCTTTGTAGGACAGCATGTTTTTTGTTGTTTGTTTTGTTTACACTTTTTCCCTGAAAGCCAAAGCTTTGGTGACTGTTAGATCTGAGCAATAGAATAGAGTGAGAAAGGATGGCAGAGGGAAAGAGAGGCAGAAAACAGAGAAATATTTTTCTCCTCTCTAAGCTTCAGGGCCTCTTTTTTGCCATCAGTCACCCATGTAGGCTGAAAGATAAGTTGGTAAATGAGTTGACAAGAAAACAAGATGATGTGTGTCCTGCTGTCTTTTGCCCAGCCCTATCCTAAGATAGAGACCCAGGGATGGCAGGTGAAGTGGGACCCTCCCCAAAAGGAAGAGCAGAGAAGCAAGTACTTAAGAAAGAAGAAACAAGGTTGGGGAAGAAGATGGTGGCTTGGGGTTCTATTAGGAGTAAGGACTTGGGCAACTCCCCTGCAGAGACCCAAGGGGATGGGAAGAATCTCAAGGGGTCATGGCCACAAGGACAATTAATGAGACTGTGTCCTGGGCATGGGTCTTCCAGAGTGAACTTCGCCAGAAAGCATTAACAGAGGCCTTCAGATGAGCACACAGCACAGATATTGCCTAATGTGTACTAAAGACCACTGAGCTTTCCTACTATCAGCTAGCAAGTGGCAGAAGAGAGGTGCAAGTCTAGACATGGCTGATGCCAATAAGGCCTCAGAAGCCAGATCATGGGACTTTGCCTGACTGTGCAACCAGCACCATGGCACAAGGACCAGGTGAGACTACAGAGAAGATGCAGATTGAATTTCTGGCTGCCCTAAGTGGGGACTCAGTGTCAGATAGATTTTGATGGTGAAGTGGACAAAATGAGTGAAGAGGGATGGGAGGTGCAGGCTTACAATTAAGGAATGAATAAATCACAGGAATAAAGGGTGCAGCATAAAGAAAACAGTCAATGATATTGTAATAATGATGTATGGAGACAAATGGTAGCTATACTTGTGGTGAGCATAGCATAATGTATAGAAGTATGAAATTACTATGGTGTACACCTGAAACTAATGCAACACTGCATGTCACCTATACTCAAAAAAAAAAAAAAAAGAGAGAGAGAGAGAGAGAGAGACTTCTGGCTTCACCTTAGGATGCAGAAAGCTAAAAAAATGTTTTATGATTTTTGTTGTGGGCTGGGGTGGTATAAAAATGTATTCCTGCTTCATATATATATATACCTCCAAGGCACTTGCTTGTTAACACATTCCAATAGTTTGCTTTATGAACAGGGCTGCAGCCATTTCAACATTAACAATCTGAAATCTCCTTTCTTCTTAATTCCATGCAAAGGAGGGGGTAATGCCTTGGCCTTTTGTCTCATGTCTATTTCCTTTGAAAGCTTCTGCAAATCCTGGGGTCAGTGACACTGTGGCAATCTTGTTGATGACAGATTAGCTCAATGTGCTAACTGTTCACCCTCCCCTTTGCTGCTTGGCTAGATGGGCAGAAAGAAGTTATAAAAACATTGGTGGTCATAGCCAACATCAAGGAAACAAAAAGATGCAGAGTTGCCCCAACTGTTCTCTGTTTGATTTGAAAGCATTCTCTGCCCTCTTAGGAGCATTAGCAAAGTCAGTTCCAGCCTAGTGGAACAAGTAGTGGGTCTCTGTTCTTCAGAACCCTCCCTACCTGTGCACTCACCAAGTCCTGGTCCCCATCCAGCTGCCCTGTGAACTCTGTCATTCATTCCTACTTCCTTGTCAAGAGGCTTGCCACTGAGTATTTGGAATTGCACAACACACAAAGTTGGAGCAAGCTTAACTCTGTAACTAGTTTCAGTTGTTTTATTATCTATACTTCTTGCCTCAGGCTCCAAAGGAAAAATACAACCAAATAAGCCTTGTGTTTTTATAAATTGTGTGCAGCTTCCCTCTGACTTTGATCCATTCTCATACAGCACAGTAACTGGGTGTGGTGATGGCCAAGTAGTATTCAGAATAAGATATTGATGATGGGTCACAAACCACACAAATGACTGCTTGGAAGGCCTTATTCCAATGGGCTCTCTTTGTTGTCCCTGTACACCAAGAATCTTTTGTCTGGAATTTCGTTCTTGCTCTTGTATACTTCCATATGTCTTATGTCCCTGGATGCAGCTTCACTCTGATTTGCCACACTGTGGTGTTAGAAGGAAGAAGGAAGAGTCAGCAGGGGCCCGGGAGTGGGATTTCACTACTCACATTTGAGTGTGGTGATTTCTCCACTTTAAACATGGAATTTCAGAAAAGGAGAGCACTAATTAATAATAAAAGTTATAATCCACTGAGTGTTTATGAAACAACGTGAGTGTGTGTGTCTGTGTGTCTGTGCTTACTCAGTTAATTCTCACGAACGAGACAAACTGAAGTGCAGAGAAACTGTGTAACTGGCTCAGGGGTCCTGTCAGCCAGCAAGTGGCAGAGGAAAGGGGTAAACCCAGATAGGGTTGATGCTGACATGCTGACGTATTCCACTGTCCTGCCTGTTCAGCCAGAGCGAGGGAGCTCAGAGGCAACATGGAGAGACTGGGGTGATGCCACTGGGCTGGGTGGTAGTGCCCAGAGCAAAGTAAGACTCAGATTGGACCAGATCCCTCCACCCCTTCCAGCACGTGCCCATGGGTAACTAAGGGGGAGGCCAAATGGAGAGAGCAGCTAATCATCTAGGGGCATCTGGCCATGCTTCTGCTTATCTTCTCTGCTTCTGTAAGGTTCCATGTGAGCTTCTTGGAACCCCAGACAGCTAGAAGCCTGCCTCTCCCTGCCATTTCCTAGCAATGTTACTCTTGGGAATCAATTCTCCTCCAGAGAAACACTACCTTCAAACCCTAAACAGGTGGTAGAGCAGCTCCTGATGCATAAGACAGAGCCCTCTCCTCCTCAACCCGCATCTTATATCCCATATGAAAAATGGACAGCATGTCAATCTTTCCCACCAAATTTATTTGGAAGCAGAACCTAAACTACTGCATTCAATGAACTTTGGTGAAGAGATGTCTTTCAACAGGCTTTTTAAGCATAAAAAAAGAAAAAAAATAAGTCACATATTTAAAAGAAAGTGATCATTTCATGGGACGCCTGGGTAGTTCAGTTGGTTAAAGCCTCTGCCTTCGGCTCAGGTCATGATCTCAGGTCCTGGGATTGAGCACCCACATCAGGCTCTCTGCTCAGCGAGGAGCCTGCTTCCTCCTCTCTCTGCCTGCCTCTCTGCCTGCTTGTGATCTCTCTCTCTCTCTGTCAAATAAATAAATAAAATCTTGTAAAAAAAAAAAAAAGAAAGTGATCATTTCTTAATAGTAATAGTAATAATATACTCTAAGTAACAATCTGCTGAAGGTCAATCTTCTGTCCCTTTGAAGCCCTGTGGTTGGTGAAAAGTTAACCTTCATCTATGACTCGTTTGACCTCATACTCCCTTTAAATCTCCCAAGTGATTAGTTGCTCATTCTGAATGTATATTCTATGATATCACTTAATCTTTGGCTTATGTAGCAGCCACATTAAAAATAAAGACTACTGATGTCAGTTGGACCTCTATGCCATCCACAAATCCTCCCCAGCTTTCCAATCCAGCATCCTCCCAAGTAAGCTTCTCATCACCTCTCTGACTGGGACTTTACTGCTGCAGGTGCCTGGCTGGTTTCCCCCCTCATCCTAACCATCAATCACAAGATCAAGGCAGTGTTTTCAGAGTTCTGGTCACTTAACACCAACGGCTCTCCACTCAAATGAAGTAAATATATTCCTTATCTGACACATACAGCTCCAAGCTATCTTCCAGAATTACCTCACATACGTCTCCACCAGTCAAACTTGATTGCTCATTCTTTTCTTTTTTTTTTTTTTTAAGATTTTATTTATTTGACAGAGAGAGATCACAAGTAGGCAGGGAGGCAGAGAGAGAGGAGGAAGCAGGCTCCCTGCTGAGCAGAGAGCCCGATGTGGGGCTCAATCCCAGGACCCTGAGATCATGACCTGAGCCGAAGGCAGAGGCTTTAAGGCACTGAGCCACCCAGGAGCCCCTTAATTGCTCATTCTTCCCCTAAATAAGCACTAAGTCTTTACTCATTCAGTACCTTCTGTTAATGCTGTCTTCCTCTTTTCCTTTTGTTAAGTTTCTGTGGTTTTTTGAGCCCTAGGGTCACCTGGATCATTTTTAAACAGGTGCAAGCCCATCATCACACCTTTCAACTGAAGCAACACCTCCAAGGGTAAGGGCACTGGGATTTCATAAAAGCTTCCCCCAGGTGATACTTGAGCTTGGCCAGGGTGAAAGGTACTGGAAAAGCCCTTGAAGACCAGTTCTGGGTGCTCCCACTCCACAAGACATCTCCTGAACCTCTCCATCTCCACTAAAGCCTATGTGCTTTGGTCTACCTTGCACACACAAGAGCAACTTGTTATCTCCTAGATGAGCCTCCTCAGAGTCAAGTCTGAGTTTTCCCATATTCCCTCAACTAGACTGTGTAAACTGTTTGCTGCAGGGGTATACTCCCATCTCACATCTCCTGTAAGTGCCAGCACAGGGCTCAGCCTGGGACAGGTGCTCAAAATGCTCACTCAGTCATATGTGCAGGATAGATACATCCACACACACACATGGAAAATCCATGATGTGATCTACAAGGCTTATTTCTTACCACTGTCTCCCATCAGGGGTCAATTAAAAACATTATTTCCAAACTTCATTTCCATAAATATGATTACTATTTTGTTCCTCTAAATAAGAATACTATGCAGTACATGGCAGCATTGATCTTAAAAATTAGAAAACTTTTTGGCATGAATATCAAGGTGGAAGCTGAAAGTCAGACATAGACCAAAAAGTCTTCTTTATTTCAGAGGAAGAGATGTGAGTAGAAGAGATGAGGTTTGCTCTGAGGAGAAATGAGACCGTGAAGGCATTGGCATCACTTTTAGGATTTCAGCCTTTATTCTGAATGCCATCAGGAGCCACTGAAGGCACTCAGTTACACATTTTAAGAGATGCCTGAGGGGTCACCTGTAGGGAAGAAGACTGGAGGCACAGAGACAGTTTGGAAGTGATTGCAGGTAACTTCTGCAGGAACTAAGAAAGAGACACGGAGATAGAGAGAGACCAACTGACTTTCAGCAAGTACCTGATGTGGGTACCAGCGATAAAGAAGAAGAAAACTTAAAGGCTTCTAGTCTGGTCAGCTGTGTAAGTGATGATGCCACACACAGAGGTTGAATGACCAGAGGAGAAGCAACTCCAATAGAGCGGTCAGTTTTGTATGCCTGAGGGACATCAAGTGACAGGGGTCCAGCAGACTATCAGATGCCTGAACCTAGAGCTAAGGACCACATTCAAGGTTGGGGCTTATTGTTTGGGAGCCATGATCATGTGGGTGCTCCCTGAAACCATAGGAGAGTTTGGGCCACCCAGGAGAGCAAGATAATAAAAAAAGAAGCAGAGAATGAAGTTGGAGAGAGTGCAAACATTTTAGGGACAAGACACTGAAGAGGAGCAAACAGAAAGACAGATGCCTGACAGAAGTGATGGGAAGAGGGACAGTCACTATGCAAATAAAGACCTTAGGGATGTACTGCTGGGAAGTTTCTGAGGTGAGAGAATAGGGGAGACACCTCAGAAGGGGGCTGGCCAGGTCTGACGGTGCAAGGGGAAAGAAAATGTGATGCAAGGTCCCAGCTGGTCTGCACCAGAGGTCTCGGTTTTGGAGCAGTGTACAGGTTAATGTAGATCTTGGAAAAATGAGTTTGCTTGGTGGGAAAGCTGCACTAAGAGGAAAGCTGCACCAGAGGAACTGCTAAGAGAACTGTAAGAGAGAGGGGATGTAGAGTGCAGAAGATGGAAGTTACCAAGTGATAAAATGTAAGAGGGGCTCCTTTGTAATCAGGTGGTGAGCCTGAAAAAGGACAGCCCCTCCTTCCATCACCATATGTGTCTGAGGCACCCTGAGAATGCAAGTTTGGGAAAGCTCACTCGAGCCTTCACGCCTGGTTTGCAGCTCCCCTTCAGTTCCCTGTATGTGAAAGTAAGAGGACTGGAGAGGCTCACTTCTCATTTTCTCTGCATTTGCTTGCTTATCCAAAAAAGAATCAGACATGTTTCCTTGCTCACCCCCTCTTCTTTGAGTATTTCTGTTCCATCAAGAGATCTCCCTTTGAGGACCAGCCAGCAGCAGCATAAAATAGCCACACATGACTTGAAACACTAGAAAGTCAAAAGCCAGAATTTTAAATTAATCAAATTACGGTAGGTCTACAAGGAGTATGGGCTTGATCATGAAATCCTCGTAACAGTTAAGAACTAGGTCAATGCCCAGGCCAAGTACATTCCTGGTGTTAATTATCTAAGATGTATTGATTCTCTTAGCTATCCAATTTACATTCATAGTATTACAAAATAATGAGGAGCAAGCTTAAGTGAACTGAATTGACTTTTAGTTTACTTGGGAGATTTTAAAAATAAAAAAAATTTATGCATTGTCCTTTGCACATGAACAATATTAGCATTTATTTACATAAATGTTATGCATCATGATGAACATTGCACAGTAATTATTTCATTTAACCCCTTAACAATACTATGAGGTAAGTTTGATTCACTCATATTTTTTTTTAATTTTTATTAACATATAATGTATTATTTGCCCCAGGGTACATGTCTGTGAATCATCAGGCTTACACATTTCACAGCACTTACCATAGCACATACCCTCCCCAATGTCCACAACCCAGCCACCCCATCCCTACCACCCTGCTTCCCAGCCACCCTCAGTTCGTTTCGTGAGTCTAGGAGTCTCTTATGGTTTGTCTCCCTCCCCATCCCTTCCTGTTTCATTTCTCTCCCGTACTGCCCCCAAACTCCCGACTTGCCTCTCAAATTCTTCATATCAGAGAGATCATGTGATAATTGTCTTTCTCTGACTGACCTATTTCGCTTAGCATAATACCCTCCAGTTCCAACCAC
>CM053608.1:104208623-104237660 GCA_028646535.1 Procyon lotor
TGGTTTGGTGTTTGCAAATTCTTTCAGTTTTTGTTTGTCCTAGAAGCTTTTTATCTCTCTCTCTATTTTCAGTGACAGCCTAACTGGATCTAGTATTCTTAGCTGCATATTTTTCTCATTTCGCCCTCTAAATATATCCTGCCAGTCCTTTCTGGCCTGGCAGGTCTCTGTGGATAGGTCTGCTGTTAATCTAATATTTTTGCCTTTGTATCTTACAGATTTCTTGTCCTGAGCTGCTTTCAGGATTTTCCCTTTGTCACTGAGGCTTGTAAGTTTTACTATTAGATGCCGGGATGTAGACCTATTTTTATTAATTTTGAGGGGGGTTCTCTGTGCCTCCTGGATTCTGATGCTTGTTCCCTTTGCCAGATTAGGGAAATTCTCTACAATAATTTTCTCCAATATACCTTCCGCCCCTGTCTCTCTTTCTTCTTCTTCTGGGATCCCAATTATTCTAATATTGTTGCGTTTTATGGTATCACTTATCTCTCGAATCCTCCTCTCATGGTCCAGTAGTTGTTTGTCTCTCTTTTTCTCAGCTTCTTTATTCTCCGTCATTTGGTCTTCTATATCGCTGATTCTTTCTTCAGCTTCATTTATTCTAGCAGTGAGAGCCTCCATTTTTATTTGTACCACATTAATAGCTTTTTGTTTTGTTTTGTTTGTTTTTTTAAATTTTATTTATTTATTTTTTTCAGTGTTACAAGATTTATTGTTTTGCACCACACCCAGTGCTCCATGCAATATGTGCCCTCCTTAGTACCCACCACCAGGCTCGCCCAACCCCCACACCCCTGCACTCCAAAATCGTCAGTTTGTTGCTCATAGTCCACAGTCTCTCATGGTTCATCTCACCCTCTCGTTTCCCCCCATTCACCCCTCCCTTCTCACCATGCCCTCCGTGTTTTTCTTTATGCTCAGCACGTAAGTGAGACCATAGGGTAATTGATTCTGTCTGCTTGACTTATTTCACTCTGCATAATTTCTTCCAGTCCCATCCACATTGATACAAAAGTTGGATATTCGTCCTTTCTAATGGAGGCATAATATTCCATTGTGTATATGTACCATATCTTCTTTATCCATTCATCTGTTGAAGGGCATCTTGGTTCTTTCCACAGTTTGGCAATTGTGGCCATCGCTGCTTTGAACATTGAGGTACATGTGGCCCTTCTTTGTAATGCATCTGCTTCTTTGGGGTAAATACCCAGTAGTGCGATGCCAATAAGTTAAAGAACCTAGAAGCAATGGATGCATTCCTGGAAACGCATGATCTTCCAGGACTGAAACAGGACGAAATTGACAACCTGAATAGACCAATATCTAATAATGAGATTGAAGCAGTGATCAAAAACCTCCCAAAAAACAAGAGTCCAGGATCAGACAGATTCCCTAGGGAATTCTACCAAACATTCAAGGAAGAAATAATACCTATTCTTCTGAAACTGTTTCCAAAAATAGAAACAGCAAGAAAACTTCCAGACTCATTCTATGAAGCCAGCATTACCCTGATCCCCAAACCAGGCAAAGACCCTACCAAAAAGGAGAATTTCAGACCAAAATCCCTGATGAATATGGATGCTAAGATTCTCAACAAGATCCTAGCTAATAGGATCCAACAGCACATCAAAAGGTTATTCATCATGACCAAGTGGGATTTATCCCTGGGATGCAAGGGTGGTTCAACATTCGCAAATCAATCCATGTGGTAGAACAGATCAATAGGAGAAGAGAGAAGAACCACATGGTCCTCTCAATTGATGTAGAAAAAGCATTTGACAAAATTCAGCATCTGTTCCTGATCAAAACTCTTCAAAGTATAGGGATAGAAGGAACATGCCTCAACATCATCAAGTCTATCTATGAAAAGCCCACAGCAAATATTATTCTCAATGGGGAAAAGTTGACAGCCTTCCCTCTGAGATCAGGAACACGACAAGGATGCCCACTCTCACCACTCTTGTTCAACATAGTGCTAGAAGTCCTAGCGACAGCAATCAGACAACAAAAAGAAATAAAAGGTATTCAAATTGGCAATGAAGAAGCCAAACTTTCTCTCTTCGCAGATGACATTTTACTCTATATGGAAAACCCAAAAGACTCCACCTCCAAACTGCTAGAACTCATACAGCAATTCAGTAATGTGGCAGGACACAAAATCAATGCACAGGAATCAGTTGCTTTCCTATACACTAACAATGAAACTGTGGAAAGAGAAATTAGGGAATCTATTCCATTTACGAGAGCACCAAGAACCATAAGATACCTGGGAATAAACCTAACCAAAGAGGTGAAGGATCTGTACTCAAAGAACTACAAAACACTCACGAAAGAAATTAAAGAAGACACAAAAAGGTGGCAAAGCATTCCACGTTAATAGCTTTTTTAACTTCAACTTGGTTAGATTTTATTTCTTTTATTCCTCCAGAAAGGGCTTTTATTTCTCCCGAAAGAGATTCTCTAATATCTTCTATGCTTTTTTTGAGCCCTGCTATCATCTTGATAACTGTCATTTTGAACTCTATTTCTGACATATTTCTAATGCATATTTCTAACGCATTGACTAGGTCTCTAGCCATCAGTACTGTCTCTTCTTTTTTTTGTGGTGAGTTTTTCTGCCTCATCATTTTGTCAAGGTAAGAGTAGATGGGTGAAAAAGATTCTCTGGAGTTCTGCAGTTTTCACTGATTGATTAACTCGGTCTTGGCTGGATATTCTCGCTGATCTCCTGGTAATCGCGGTGACCATCTGTGTTAGCTTGTTGGCTTTATCCAGGGGAAAAGCACTCTTCTCATACATAACTCTTTTTTTGTTTGTTTTTTGTTTTTTGTGGTTTTTTTTTTTTTTTTTTTTTTAATAAGCTCTATGCCCAACTTGGGGCTTGAATACATGACCCTGAGAACAAAAGTTGCATGCTCTACTGCCTGAGCCTGCCAGGTGCCCCAGTTCATTTTTATTTATTCCAAAAATTGTGTGAGAACCCTCCAAAAATGTGTCTTTCACTGTCCATGTTTTCAGGTATTCCTAAATTAAAATACAGCAGAGACTCTCTTGAGATCTAATTTATTCTGATTTAGCACTTTTAAAATAATAGGTGTATCTGTCTTAATGTCCCTAAGAGGCTGCTCACATTTGAACAACATAAGCAGCTGCATGGTGGGGTGGTCTTTTGTGCTATTACTTCTATTCCATTTTGAAGGTTCTGTCCAACCATAAAAACCTTTTCGATGAAAATGTAGTTTACCATATTGACTTGTTAAAGCTTCTAGCAAGGGTCTCTCACTTCAGTATGAGTTTGGGGTGTGTAGGTTTAAGTAAAGCAGTTTATATAAGATGGGTGTGCTGGTTTGATAACCCAGATTTACCAAGACATTAAGGGTAGGGACTGTTCACTTCAACAAATCAGGAGCTGTTGACAGGAGATGGGAAGATGTCATTTCATATTGTTGTCCTGTTATGGAATGAATCTGGGATTTTACCTTGATAGCACTTTCTAACTCTGCCTTTCTCACTTTCAAATTGTTTCGAGGATGATTTTGACACTGGATTCCTAAATTCCTGTTATGTTTCCCACTTGAGATGCCATTTCTGCAAGCTTTCTTATCTATGTAGCTACTCTGGAATCTTTGAATGGGAACCACCCTAAAGATTACAACAAAAATGAAATCAATAAAGAACACAGGTTTCTCCAACCACAAAATTTCCCCTAACTCATGCAGTGATAAGCTCAACAGGGAGAGAGATACACTGGGCCCTTGCACAAACTGGGACAAACTATTACCCAGGTCAGCTCCTCTTGCCCTTGTCTTTTAATTTGTAAAACAGAGAAAATTCCGCAGATTGTTTTTATCTTGGGGTGAGGTGGGTTGTTGTACAAGAAGTTGGCCTGAGAGCTTTAAGTATCACAGAGATTCAATAATATTATAACTAGTATTGTGTTAGAAAGTCAGCTCTGTGCTTGGAACCAAATTACAGTAGTACCCTGGGACATCTCTTTGCCAAATCAGTGGTAGGTAGGTTCTTAAAGATCTCCTGAGTTGGGTCTTGTGATGCAACGTTATTGAAAGGAATGCTATTGTCAAGACTTCCAAAAAAAAAAAAAAAAGTAAAAAAAAGTAAAAAAAAAAAAAAAAAGACTTCTGGTGTCCAAGCCGTCCTTATCCAAGTTCAATAGATTCTTTCTTGCTTTGTGTACATGGCTGAGTCAGGTGCTAGACACTCCTTTTTGTCTAGTATTTTCTAGAATCCTAGAATGGCCTGGGCTTTGGTGTTAAGGGACACTGCTGGGTCTGCAGCCCTCTGGGGCTGGGTGTGATACAAGATAGAATGGTATTGCCAAATGTCCCACCTTAGCTTGGCTTCATGAATGCTTCATTTTGAATCCTAGAGTATCTCCCTGATGCACTTCTGGCAAGAATGAGGCAGTGAATGTACACTAATTCTGAACCTAGAAGTCATTGGGGTTGATTTTTCTCCTCCACATATGTTGTATCAGAGCAAACTGGCCTTTCTGAGCTAGACACTCTGGATTATGAGGACCTCCTTTTCTTAGCAGTAAAAAAAAAAAAAAAAAAAAAAAAGATTAACTTAGATCTTTTGTTTCTAGTGCTCTATCACTTTGAGTTTCTTAGAGCAACTGGGTACATGCATCTGTAAGAACAGATCAATTAATTGAGGTCAGGATTAAGAGGTTGCCTTCCCTGTATGTGTGGGGACGTTTACTTTGGGGAAAATATTCCTGAGTAGTTGCCCTTATTTATTTATTTATTTATTTATTTTTAAGATTTTATTTATTTGACAGAGAGAAACACAGCGAGAGAGGGAACACAAGCAGAAGGAATGGTAGCGGGAGAAACAGGCTTCCTGCTGAACAGGGAGCCCGATGCGTGGCTTGATCCCAGGACCTTGGGATCATGACCTGAGCCGAAGGCACAGGCTTAACCACTGAGCCACCCAGGCTCCTGAGTAGTTGCCCTTTTTTAACAAGTTGAGGATATCTTTGTCTGCAGCAGAAGTTGGCAAACCACGGCCCTTGGGCCAAATCCTGTTTTTATAAATGAAATTTCATTGGAACACAGTCTTGCTCATTCATTTACACACAATCTGTGGCTACATTTACACAACAATGGCAGAGCTGAGTTGTTGGGACACAGATCACTTGGCCTGCAAAGCCAAAAGTATTTACTATGTGGCTTTTTACAAAAGCTTGCTGACCCTTAGTCTAGAATATCGTTCATCCAGTGATATTTATCAAGGTTCTGCAACATGCCAGACTCTTTACTAGGCATTAGAGCATAGAGAAAAACCAGACATCATCCTGACTTTGAAAAACTTCCCACAGTCTGGTGGTGAAAGAACCAGAGGTTGCCTTACTAAAAACAAAAGCAACAATACAAACAATAACATTAATATTATTCATAAGATGAGTTTATTTTTTAGTACACTAATAATGATTACTCTGACACATTCTATTTATTGTATGTATATGGGATGTTGCCATATGGTTAGTAACATTGCCTCTGTGTCTTTTTTCCCTGTTAGATTTCAATTTTCCTTAGAGCAGTGGCAATGTCCTTCTGTTAGTGGGATTAAAAAAAATTAAAACTTTTATTCATGTCAAACTCTTGCTTAAAATATTCCATCCATATCCATCTTTTTCAGCTGAAAGGAAGCCAGACTATTTTCTGTTACCAAGGCCTTTAGTAATCTGGCTGCCTCTCACACTGGCCATCTCTCATACCTAAAAGTGCTTGCAGTTCTTTTGTCATTTTTTTGCCTTTTGCACACACTATTTGTGTGTGTGTGTGTGTGTGTCTGAATGGCACCACCCTACCCCTTGGCTTTCCTGTCTACCCACTGAGTTCCTACTTTCTTTTCAAGGCCCTGTTCAGCATCATCTCCTCTGAGTTCCTTCTTAGGCAATCATGATCATGTTCAGGCTCTCTTTTGTGCAATAACCATAGTTTGTGTTTAAGCCTGCTACTACATTTATTATACTATATTGCAAATATTTGTCTATATCATTGGTTCTCAATGGGGGCTAGGAGCAGCGATTTTGTTCTCCAGAAAATATTTGGCAATATCTGGGGACATTTTTGGTTGTCACAAGTTGGGGGAGGGTGTTTTAGTAGGTAGAGGTTGGGGTGTGTCAAAACATCTTACAACACATGAGGCAGTCCCATGACAAAGGGTGATCTGGCCCCAAATGTCAACAATGGTGAAGCTGAGAAACTGGTCTACTTATGTACCTTTCCTATTAGACTGAGTTCCTCACCAGTAAGGTTGGAGTCTTAGCATTTATAGATTGAGGGCCTGATACACAGTAGGCACTTAAGTCTTGTTAAAAGAATGAATGTCTTCCATTCATTTTGTCTCCTACTCTAAATCCATAGCACAGAGCTAGATTCCTAGCAGGTGTCAATAAGCATTTGTTGATAAATTGTTTAAATGAAGAAATGGGTGGAAGAAGAAATGCCATTGTCCATGGTGACAAACTCAGGGAACCCAGTTAACTTTTCAAGTGTCCTGGGAATTCTGCACAAACACATTGCTCTCTGATCTCTCCTTCAGGTCAATCCTACTTTCAGATTTAAAAGTTCTTCTTTTTGCTTAGAATTGTTATTTTTAGAAAAATGTCCTTTCCAGCCTCCCAGTTCCCACAAAGGGAAAGGAAGTAAGACAGGACAGGGTGGGGGAGGGGAGGGCTGCTAGGGCTGCTAAGTCAAGTCAGCTGAGGGGCACCCCTCCCTACCCTACAGGCCCTGTGAGGGAATGGAAGGTTTGGCCAGTGGATTCACCTGGAAAGTGTGCCTTTCAAAAAGGGAGATGATGGGGCACCTGAGTGCCTCAGTCGTTAAGCGTCTGCCTTTGGCTCAGGTCATGATCTCAGGGTCCTGGGATCGAGCCCTGCATCGGGCTCCCTGCTCGGCAGGAAGCCTGCTTCTCCTGCTACCATTCCCTCTGCTTGTGTTTCCTCTCTCGCTGTGTTTCTCTCTGTCAAATAAATAAAATCTTTAAAAAAAAAAAAAGGAGATGATGCAAAAAAAAAAAAAATGCTGCTCAGTGTCCTGCAACTGTTGGCCACAAGTCTGTGCCCTCCTGGAGGAAGTTAGGAGATTCCAGGCTGGAAATATCTGGAAAACTATCAGCCGGTTGGAATAATGGAGGGCTGGAGAGCACAGCTCTGTAGAGGTCACAGAACCTCCCAGACCTTGCCTCAGCTGGCAACTTCACCTCCCACATGCCTCTTTGAAGAGTGGCTCATTAACAGTGCCCAGACTGCTCTGGTTTCATGGTCATTTTCTCTTGCTCAACCCTTGTAAGCGTTGGGTCTCAGTGAGCATCCAACTAACCAGGAAATAAAGATGCAAGACAGGGAAAGGCTGCATTTGTGGAATATCTTAAGTCCACTTGATATGGCCTTTGTGGGCTTTGATTCTTAGAAGTGTGAGTTCAAATGAAATCTTGAGGACAGAATGAATTCCAGGCATCAAGAAGAGCAGAAAGAAGTATGTTTTCTCCATAAACGGAGGTTACCCATCCATAAATTCCCACCTCTGGACTATGGCTCTCTAGGAAATCTGTTCCTTTTTGAGCAGGTCCTGAGGAGGACAATCTCTTAGACAAATTGTTGATAGGTTTTTAATTCTTAGCTTTGAGTGTGGGCACCTAGTATACAAAGGGACCCTTTGTAACCAGCCCATCAGTGGTTAACCTTGGTGAAATGAGCTTCCTAAAGCAGACTATTTGTTTTAGAGGTTGCCATTCTGGTTACTTCAAGGAAATGGTATGTGTTTGTGTTTGTATGTGTGTGGCTTCTCCTTTTATAAACACATAGATTATAGGTGATTACATTGTTATTTGGCAATCAGTGATTCTGGATTGGACTAGTTTGCTGACAGAGGGAGAGTCAGCTTACACAATGGTGGTACTGTAGTAGTGCAACCATCAGGCACTCTGCCAGTCTGTGGCCCAGGAGTACACTTTTTGCAAAGATCAATGTGCTTGTCCTACTGTCATTTATTCACACAAGTCCACTGAATGTGGTAGTAAGGCACACTGTTCCATGCAGAATCTGCAGAGCAATTTTAAGGATAAGGCTAGTCTTTGCTAGAAAACCCAGGGGTAGTTTGCAGAGACCTATATAGTAATTTCTCTGGCTTACGTTTGCATTTGGGAAATTTTAGCTGTAAGTACTGAATAGACTAGAGAGATCTACCCCAGTGTTTAGGGCTGATGGAAAATGTGGAACAAATAGTGATTTCTTCATGTAGCCTTCTTTAAGTTACTTCTGAAACAAAGTTAATACTGGACCACAGGAAAGCTTGATGTATGTTCATTGAAGAAGCTAGTCCTTTATAAGGATGTATTTTTTTTAAAGATTTTATTTATTTATTTGACAGAGAGAGAGAGATCACAAGTAGGCAGAGAGGCAGGGAGAGAGAGGGGGAAGCAGGCTCCCTGCTGAGCAGAGAGCCCGATGTAAGCCTCCATCCCAGGACGCTGGGATCATGACCTGAGCTGAAGGCAGAGGCTTTAACCCACTGAGCCATCCAGGTGCCTCACAGGGATGTATTTTTTTCTCTCCCATGACTCAGCTTAGGTACCTAATAGGGTCAAAGAGAAATGGCACCAAGGTCGTTAGGGATAGGTCAGAGGTTCCCAAGTGGGGTGATTGCATCCTCCAGGGGACATTTGGCAATACCTGAAGATATTTTTGGTTATCAAAATTGGCTCTGTGTGTGTGTGCATGTGCTATTGGCATTTAGTGGGTAGAGTTCTTGGGATGCTGCTAAACATCCTACAATGAACAGGACAGTCTCCACAACATAGAATTTTCTGGCCTCAAATGCCAATAGTGCTCAGGCTGAGAAGACATATGAGAGATATATGACTCTGAGACCATTTCCCACTGCTTCACTCTAAAACCACTGGCTCCATTATTAATTAATTCACTTTCTGCTCTACCTGAAGCTTGCAGGCCCATGAGGACATTGCTCATCCTACAACATTCTGCAATGCTCAAGTAGTAGCTGTTTTTTCTCCTGAACTTCATGAAGCATTAGGCCCAAAGTTGGAGGTAAATGCTCACCTTGCTCCTCCTTGCTGGTTCCCCTGTTAGCCTTAAAATTCCTAATCTCCTTTGAACTACACATTCTCAGAGAGTACCATTCTCTGTGTTCTCTGTACATTTTTCTACTGGACTCCTGGTTGGTCTCTGGCTATTCCCTGAAGATCAATATGGCTGGCTGACTCTCTTCTTCACCTCTACACCTGTCATCACTGGTGGCAACTTCAAGTCCATGTGGCTGATTCTCTAACACTGTGGCTTTTCCATACTTGGATGGTTTTTACTTTTATAGGCCTCTCTATCCACCTCATCTCAGCCATCTATTTGCAGGGTAACTCGTTAGACTGGCCATCACCAATGGTCTTGTCCTTGCCACTGTCATCTTCACAGCCCATTCCTTCTGTCACTTCTACTCATCATCCTGCCCCCACACTGACTCCTTGATACTGACATTCATGCACCCTAACATCCTCCCTGGCTTAGATCCCATTATGTACCATTCTCATACTCTTTACATGCACTTTTAGGTCATCCCAAGCAGCACACAAACATTCCAGACTCTTTTTCACTAATAAAAATATCCTTCCTGACCCACCACCCATGCCAGGAGCTACCTTATTTCTCTCTTCCCTTTCACAGAAAAATTCTTTACAAGCAGTTATGTGGATCATTTACACATCTTCTGTTCCTAACATCTTCCTCAGTGAATTCCATATTGCCCAAACAAATGTCCAATCCCCAGTCCCAATCTTATTCTGTCACTCAATAGCAGTTGACATAATTGATATTGATCACTTCCCTCTTCCTTTCTTGGCTTCTAGAATATAAAAACTTGCTTTGCTGTTGTTCGTTTATTTGCTTCTATTTTTTTTTCTTTTTTTCACTTTTGGTTTGATGGATAGCTTCCTGTCAGTCTCCTTGGCTGGTACCCCTTCTCTTCCTGCTCTATAAATGCTAGCATGTCCAAGACATAGGCTTTGGATCTTTCTCTACACTACTTTCCTCTTTTCCTTAGGAGGTCTCACATAAACTGAAGTGCCACTGATTGAATCAAACACCTTCTGGTGCTTCCCACTTTATTCTCTCTCCCCTGTACTAGACTTGTACCACACTGTCTACATAACTTTTCTTCATAGACTGTATGAGATACCTCAAATTTTAAAATGCATAAACTAGAACTCTGCACTCCTACCATCTCATGCTAGCCTCTGTCTCCCATTCTTCTCCATCTTAGGGATTAGCACCAATTGTTCTGACACAAGATTAATTCTCAATTCCTTTATTTTCCTCAGCCTCCTTATCTGATGTAGACCAAATTCCAACAACTTCTACCTTGAAAGTATCTCTAAAATTCAGCTTCCTCTCCCTCCCTCTCCATTGCTTCTGGGTCCAAGCTGACATCACTTCCCTTCTGGTCTACTGCAATGGTCCACTGACTGAATTTGATATTCCTCTCTATTCCCATACCGTCTCCCAGGCTGATTTTTTCATATTGCTATCAGAGTGACCTTAACAAAATGCACATTAAAATCAGATCACTCCCCTAACCAGACCCCTTCAAGTGTCCCCATCATCCTCAGAATCAAGTCCAGGCTTCTTTTCATGATCCTGAGTCCTGCAGGTTCAGATTCTGTCTCCTTTGCTGGACACTTGTCCTGGACACTCACCAGCTGGGTAAGCCGGTTCTGGCCTTAGGTCCTTTACCCTCACTGTCCCCTTTGCCTGGGAGAGTTTTCCCTGGGACTTTCATGTGCTTTTTTGTATAATTCAGAACTTTACCAAATTTCAACTTCTCCTGGGAGACTTTGCTAACTACTGCATCTAAAAATGTATCCTTCAAACAAACAAGTGAACAAACAAAACCCTCGAAAAACAAAAACAAAAAACCAAAACAAAACAAGAGAATATCCTGCACCACTCCCTTTATCTTGCTTTATTTTCATCTGACATTACATTTTATATGTATTTTAAGTGTTTGCTCATTATTCTGTCTTCACCAGTAGAATATCAGGTCCACAGGGCAGGGACTTCATCTCTTATATTCACAGTATATCCTTGGTGTCTGGAACAGTGACAGGAACAGAGTGGGTGCTTGTTGAACAATTATGAGGCCTAGGACTTCTGTTCTCTCCCCTCATATGTACAAAAGAAAAACTGAGGAGAGGGTTTCTGTTTCCACAGTTTTGAAAGTAAACACTGTCATGGAGTCTTTTAAGGTCAGTCTTAAGTTAAAGACTTTTTTTTTTTTTTGGCAAAGAGGAGAGAGATCACAAGTAGGCAGAGAGGCAGGCAGAGAGATGGAAGCAGGCTCCCCACTGAGCAGAGAGCCCCATGCGCTCCATCCCAGAACCTTGAGATCATGATCTGAATGGAAGGCAGAGGCTTTAACCCCCTGAGCTACCCAGGCGCCCCTTAAGTTAAAGACTTTGATGAGCTTGTCTCATGCTATTTCTACTTACTTGTATGCTCTTGAGCCACCAGCTTCATCTCTAATATTCCTTTTAGTTTAGAATTTCTGTGTTCTTTAAATAGGGATTGACTTACTTGCTCCTATTAAAATGTAAATGTCTTTATTAGGGGTAACATTTAAAGTTTTATTGGATAGTTGAGTCATGATGAGATTTTTATGTTAGATTCCTTTCTAAAGCAGATTTTTGACATAGGACAATGAACAAGCAGGGACCAGCTATATGTTTCAAGTGGGAGAAGGAGATACTGTAAGGGCTAGAAAAAAAATGAGCAACAAGCTGAGGGTTTTGGAGGGGAGGGAGTGAGGGGTTGGGCGAGCCTGGTGGTGGGTATTGAGAAGGGCATGTATTGCATGGAGCACTGGATGTGGTGCAAGAACATGAACCTTGTAACACTGAAAAAATAAAATAAACATATTTGGGAGAAAAAATAAATAAAAAATCTTTGTACATCAAAAAAAAAAAAAATGAGAGAGCAAAAAAGGATAGAGCACTAAGTCAAGCTTCAGGAAGTTTACAGTCTTACCAGCGGCCAGGTATGGATGTTTTGCTGTTTTTTGGAGTTCGGAGAGGGGGTGGGTGCAGACAAGAAATGTTTATTAGGTGTGTTCCAAGAAGTATGTCAATATGAGGATTTCCTTATCATTTCTGTAGTGGCATATCTATGTCCTTAAACCCTCATTGTTTCAAACCTTGTCAACTCTGACCTTTTGATGTTTAACAGACACTTGAGCAGAAATCTGCTTTGAGATTATCTTTGAGGAAAGGTTTTACCAAGCAAACCATTACAGAAAACAAATCACAGGTGGACTTTTCAAACTACTTATAGAATGGACTGTTTTAGAGACTTCAGAATAATGTTTCACAACTGGTATCCAGGGAACATGAAACCCACTGGAGTTTTAGTAGGAATTTCAGGGACACATGATTCCATGGTCAAATAGACTTTCCATACAGTAATGTGTCTTAACAATCTGTGTAAGTATATAGAATGTGCCATCTGACAATAGAAGTCTCGTTTCCCTCCAAACACCTACACATAGCTTTAGTTTCCTTTGGGACACAGTTTGAGAAATGCTGCTTTGGAAGTAACCATTTGATTCACAGTAATTTATAAGGTGATTATAACTCTTCTCCGCTCATTAAACATCTTCACTGCATAGATTTATTAATAAAGCACTGATGGAACTGGCCTAGTTCAAGTTAATGTATTTTCTTGAGCACAAGAAGCAATTTTTACATCAGTTGTATTTGACAATTCAGCATATTCCTCCCTCTTTCCTTTCCAGTGCTGTCCTTTCTTTATTGATAATTTATCTGTGTTAAGGACTACAAATTGATTGATAAGGTGAGTCAGATTGAAAACACATAACTTCTTTTTTTTTAAAGATTTTATTTATTTATTTGACAGATTAAGAGAGATCACAAGTAGGCAGAGAGGCAGGCAGTGGGGGAGGGGTGGTGGGAAGCAGGCTTGATGCAGGGTTTGATCCTAGGACCCTGGGATCATGACCTGAGCTGAAGGAAGATGCTTAACCCACTAAGCCACTCAGGCTCCCCCCCAAAACACATAACTTATTTCTATGTTAATAAATGTTAGAGATCTAAAAGTTTAAATCTAGTGTAATTTGCATATTTTCTTGGTTTTCTTTTGTTCTTTTTTTTTAAGGACCCTTTTCTGCATGGCAGAGTTGCCATACACCCAGCATCATATGATCACATGATAGAGGCCAATCTTAGAGCACTCACTGGTAGTCACTTTAACAAAAGGTTTTATAATTTTCTAAAGTGATAAGACAATTTGAATATAGTGGAGAATACCACTTATCTTTTCATTACTCAGTTGGAAAAAAAATTAGAAGGCCATTTATATGTTGGAAGTGACTGTCATTTGATATTCTAGCCCTGAAGAGTAGAAACTTGTATAAAAGGAAATAAAAATGTCTTGTGGTTTTAGATTATTCAATGGTGTCATCTGATACAGTGAAAGCAGAGGTTTGATGCTTTTGGTGTCCTGCTCAGGCTCAAGGCAAGGTTCATTACATAACTGATTCTAGCAGTATTGCTTGGTATGAAGCACATGCTCTCTGATGGTGCTCCCACTGCAACCTGGAAAACTGTCAAGTCTTTTTAAAAGGAAGCTGTGACAAAGTGATGTTACTCCTTTTGCCTTAAGACTAACCTGGTAGATTCTCCTGAGCTCCCTGATATCTAGGTTCAATTTACAGACTAAGTAAAACAGAGAAATCTCCTTGATGAGCGAGCCTACACTGAGCCCTGTGGTCAATACCACTGCTGGCTGATTCCTCAAAGTTTTGTGTGATGGCCATTGTGCTTGGGATTTCAACCAATTTAAGCCCCATCATCCTGTATTCCTGCCAACTAGCTCCCTACCCCTTGTAAGCCAGAGATTGGGAAGGAATTTACTGCCTGCTCTCTCATCTTCAGCCTGGCCTCTAGCAGAGCACTTAGGAATCAAGTCTTTCCTCTATCTCCATTAATGGGGGTTGAATGAGGGAAATGAGCTTATTCTTACTCTGAGGAGCACACAAGAGAAATCAAGAGTTTTGAAAATTATCATTGTCTTTCCCAAAAATGACTTGGGGCAAACAACAAGACTTTTTATTATTATGGTTACATGTATGCATATATATATATATGCATGTATGTATTTATGTTATTATTATTATTAACAAAAATCTATGCCACACATAAAGATAACTTTTAGGAGTGAAAATAAAATTATATTGAAGATAAAATAGCTATGAATTTGATTCTAGTTCTTTTTAAAAATCGTAGTTAAAGAAATGCTTCAGGCAATTCACTCATGTTGGCTCAGTCTGCTAATCTCGTACAAATTGGTGGACTTGGAGTTTGAATTATATGATCTCTAAGTCCTCATCTGGTTCACAAACATGGAGTCTATCTTCTAAAACATGTTTTTTTTCCTCCCCAAAGAGGTTGTGCCTTTGAAAATTTAAGCATTCTTTCCTTGTGCTATGTATCCTCATATTTTAGTTATATATTACACTATGAATTTTAAGATAGTTATGTACTTATAAAGAAAATAAATTTAACATTAAATCCTTTTTGGAACAATGTGGGTATGAAAAAATGGATAGATACAGTTTGTTTGTTTTTTTTTTAAGATTTTTATCTATTTGACAGAAACACAGCAAGAGAGGGAACACAAGCAGAGGGAATGGTAGCGGGAGAAGCAGGCTTCCTGCCGATCAGGGAGCCTTTTGCGGGGCTGGATCCCAGGACTCTGGGATCATAACCTGAGCTGAAGGCAGACGCTTAACAACTGGGCCACCCAGATGCCCCTGGATAGATACAGTTTTATTTCAAGTTGATGGAATAAATGTGGATGATGACTATTCTTGACCCAGATTTCTAGATTTTGCTAAGAATGTGGAAAATTCTTTTGCAATTACTGTAGTTGCATTTGGGTTTCCTGACTCTGTAACAAGTTTTACAAAGGATGTTTATGTAATTGAACTCAGGGCCATGTCTTGCCAAGTAGCAAACATGTTACTCTGCTATTCTTATCACCAATAGTCATTATAACACTCCAAATTGCATCACTTTTGTTTTATATAGATTATCACTCACTGGAGCCATTCCAGGTCAGTGCTACCATTTCCCCCTTGGCATTAAAGCAAGTTTATTAAGCTAATACATTGCCCTTGCTTTTAACATATAAGCATTGATTGGGAAGCTCATGACAAACATCTTGCATAAGTTTCTCCTGGAAGCTGTAAAATCTAATCTGAATAGGAAAATAGAAACAACTGTTACAGGTGTTAATATAATACACACTGAGATAGCTTTCTTCGGTCCAGTTATCTTTGCAGCATTTTTTTTTTTTTTTGTGGTTGGAAATAGACCCAAAAGATTTTCATTGTTTCAGGTAGATTAAGAAATAAATTTAAGTATTTGATCCTCCTTGGCTAATGTATATTTGGTAGAGTAAAATTTTCCTTGTTACTTTAACATTTCAAATAGTTATAAAATAGTTTTTTCCTCTATTCCTAGAAGAAGAGTAATTGATTCAATTGAGATCACTTTTTATAGTCTACTCCCTCCCCCACCTTTTTAAAGAACATATTTAAATAGATTTTATTTTAGGGAAAAATGCATTTTCCTCAGTCCATGCGTATCATCCAAATTAGTTTCCTTTCACTGTTCCACTTCTCAAACAATTGGTCACTTAGAATGTTTTCATTTTTAAAATTACCTATTCCTTAATTATCTGCATCTATTGCTCTTCCAAATGCTACTGTTTAGGTTTCAAAATATCTGATCTTCCCTCTGTCTTTTTTCTCTTGAACTCCTTGTAGTATTTGGCAGTGATGACCACACCCTGCTCTTTAAATTCTCTCTTCGCTGAGATTTTGGGACATCAAAGCTAACTCTTAAGTGACTTCCTCTCTTCTGGGCTCTTTTCTGGGGATTCTCTCCAAAACCAATGTTCATCAATGTTGCCACTTTCCTGCTCCTAGTAAATAATTTTCTTGTCTCATAACTTCAGCTATTACTTCAAAGCTGAGCCTCTCATCTTAGAACTATTCTGTTTCCAACCCCATGTTCTGATTTTTTTTCAAGCATCTTTGCTTGAACATATCATGATCATCTCAAACTCAACATGTGCAAAGCCACAATAACATAATTGGTCTTTATTCCCAATTCCTTTATTTCCATGAATGACCTCATTACTTTTCTAATTAAATAGTTTCAGAATTTTTAAATAATGTTTTATATTTTCTTTTCTCTCTCTTCTCACATACCTCTATCTTGGATGATGATAACTACTCACCAATTCTATAAGATTCCACATTATTCATTAATATGACTGATAAGTTATTTCTAAATATGACTGATACCATTATTACATGCTTAGGAAGACATATTAAATTTGAATGATTGCACCAGTAGCCACAGGACAAGAACGTACCAAAACTGGAAGGATAATCATGATACTGTGAGTTAGCCTTTTGACTCAAAGGTAAGTTCTAGGGCACAGTCTTATCCAACCATCCACCCATCCACTCATCCATCCATCCATCCATCCATCCATCCATCCATCCATCCATCCATCCACCTACCTACCTACCTACTTAATTACTTACCTATGGACTGACCTACCTACACCTCTGTCTCTCTCTCAGGATTTCTCAACTTGACACTATTGACATTTTGGACTGGATAATCTTTTGTTATGGGGGCCTGTCCTGTGCATTGCAAGTCGTGTAGCAGTATCAGTGGCCAATATCCACTAGATGCCAGTAGCACCCCCTTCCTCAGTGGTGACAACCAAACCTGTCTCCAGACATTACCAAATGTCTGTCCTACAGGGGAGGGGGAACTGAATCTTCTTTCCCCTCCCCATTTAGAACCACTACTCTTTCCTGCCTCCATAAAAGTGTCCTATTCCCAACATTGTTCCATAAATTCCATAAAGTATTAAAATATATACTATTTTATTCTAAAATATGTTAATGTCTTTCCAAGTAATTAAGTGTTCTATAGGTAATGTTATAATATTTAGCATGCATTGTCTGCCCATTTTTTTTTTAAAGGATCAATTGGACAAATCGCATGGATGGGCCCTTATCTGTAGCTTCTAGTCAGAAGCCCTGGTGGTATATAAATACATTATATAAATATATAATGTATTATTTGCCCCAGGGTACATGTCTGTGAATTGTCAGGCTTACACATTTCACAGAACTTACCATAGCACATACCCTCTCCAATGTCCATAACCCAGCCACCCTATCCCTACCCACCCCACCTCCCAGCCACCCTTAGTTCATTTCATGAGTCTAGGAGTCTCTTATAGTTTGTCTCCTTCCCCATCCCATCATGTTTTATTTCTCTCCCCCACCGCTCCTGACCCCCCGCCCTGCCTCTCAGATTCTTCATATCAGAGAGGTCATGTGATAATTGTCTTTCTCTGACTGACTTATTTCGCTTAGCATAATATCCTCCAGTTCTGACTAGAAGAACTGACTAGAAGCTACTGATAAGGGCCCATTATGGTGCCATAATGGTGGCACCGAAGAAAGACCTCTGCCCAGTGGAATTGAAAGACATTTTATTATACATGTTATACAGAGTGCAGATAGTCCTCTTGGGCTCAGAGCCCAGGTTTGCCACTTTACTTGCTCTGAGAAGCACATTTCAAAAATTCTTTAAGATCCAGTTTTCTCATTGTTTTTCAGTTTTCTCATTTTTCAAATGAGAGTAATTGTAGCTATCACATAGTAATGTAAGTGGTAAATGAAATACTTACAAAGTCGGCACACTGTAATACCACAGTCTATGTTAACTTTTACCTGGAGACAAATGTGGTGGGATTGTTCGGGCTCAAGTGGAGAAGGAAATCTGGGCCCAACCACTCAGGCCCCACCCAGTCCCCTGTGGCATGTAACCACCTACCAGCTTCTCATTAGGTGGTTACTCTCTACTCCCTGAGCTGAAATCTGCCAATGCAAGTAGAGCTATACTGTGGTTGCTAGATAGTTAGTGTGACACGGCACATACAGCATCTGAAGCAGGGAATTGGTTTGGATGGCAGTTTCTATATTTCTGCAACATTGCGTTTCTTAGATGGAGCAAACTCCTCTACTTGTGAGTTCACACTTAAGGAAATAGGGTTGGGTACTGTGAGATCATGCTTTCCATTGAAATTGCTTTCCTGAAAACTGATGGCCATTGACTCTTACGTTAATTGAAATGTATTTATTGAACCTACTTTATGTTAAAAACTAGGTTGGGTACTGCAACAAGTGATGTTCAATTTAAGAACTGCCCTTTTGGAGGTTAAAATGTAAGTGAAAAGATAACTATGCCATGCAAAGGAATAGTTGAGTTGAAAGTCTATGTCATGTAATAAAAAGCACATGAATACTGGAATCAGATAAAAGCTGAGTTTGAATTTCAGCTCTACCACATCTAGTTCTTTATTTGGATAATAATGTTTCTCTAACGGAGTGTTTGCAGAGATTAAATAAAGCTACATTACAAATTGCCCAGCACAATGTACACTTGCACATCATAAATCTTTTCAATGAAAATAATTATTTTTCTCTGTTTCATATCATGTACAAATGGTTGGATAGATTTTCATTAAATGTAAAGGGTATGTTTAGGATTTCTTTTCTTTTCTTTTTGTCTTTTTTTTAGGATTTCTGACTTAAAATATAGACTGAGGTCAACAGTCTGTTGACTAGAGGCCAAATCACACTTGAGGTGGCAGATGTGACTTATATATCAGTTCTGATAAGTACATTTATTCCTTGGTCCCTATGTATCTTGGTTCTATATGGGAGTGGGTCTTGGTCCCCATGTCTGAGTCCATCTTTAGAATCTTCCTCGGATTCAAGTAGTTTTGGAACTGAGGCTTCCTTTCACCAGTTGTTCTTGTAGGTGTGAGAATTGTGGCACTAAAGCTTAGCCCTAAAACCTGCCTATGGAACAGGTATGTGCCTCTCCATGACAACCCCTCCCCAATCCCCTGTGATAAGCTCGTTCTAAGCCCTGACCCTTTCAAGGCTGCCCTGCTCTGTTTTGTGGGCTCTCACAATATCCTTGTTTAAAACGTCCTATCAGAGAATATTATATGGTGTAGATTTGTCAATGCTATAAGAAAAAATTCTAGCTCCTTAAACAGCTCCTTTTGAAGACAGATAGTTAAGTCAGCCCCTTAGGCATAAGGAACTCTCAGAGGGATGTTATATTGGGGAGGGTGTTTCAGAGACTTAGGGTTCCAGATGGCTGGGGGAGAATAAACCAGGAGGATAACAAGGGGTTTTAACTTAAATTTTGCAAACATTTACTGTGTCACTGTCTTTGGAAATACAGAATGGAATAAGATGTAGGCTCCTGCTGGGACTGAGCATTCCACACAGCTGCAGTGGAAGCGGAGGACAGAAGGGGTCAGGTCTTCAACACCGAGGGTCAGATAATGGTGCAGGTTCAAAGGCAAGCGCGTGTTTAGATAAGTGGAACAGTTAATTAGTGACAAGGTTATGAAACTAATGCTTAGAAAGGGTTTTTCTTTTTCTTTTTTTAACTCTTGCTTTTAACTTATATAGTTAAAAACTAAGTCACAAAAAACCCCAAAAAACAAAAACAACCCCCCCACACAAATGCAGAAAATAAAACAAAACAAAAAACAAAGTTGCTATAAATGTCATTTTCTTTTTTTCCCCCAAATATGTTTGTTTTGTTTTTTCAGTGTTACAGGATTCATTGTTCATGCACCACACCCAGTGCTCCATGCAATACGTATCTTCCTCAATAACCACCACCAGGCTCGCCAAACACCCCACACTCTTCCCTCTAAAACCCTCAGTTTGTTGCTCAGAGTCCACAGTCTCTCATGGTTCATCACCCCCTCTGATTTCCCCCCATTCACCTTTCCCTTCCTTCTCACAATGCCCTCCACATTTTTCCTCATCCTCCACACATAAGTGAGACCATAAGACAATTGACTCTCTCTGCTTGACTTATTTCACGCCACATAGTCTCTTCCAGTCTTGTCCATGTTTTTTTTTCCCCAAAAATGTTTATTTTATTTTTTCAGTGTTACAAGATTTATTGTTCATGCACCATACCTAGTGCTCCATGCAATACGTGCCCTGTCCATGTTGATACAAAAGTTGGGTATTCATCTTTTCTAATGGAGGCATAATATTCCATTGTATATATAAACCATATCTTCTTTACCCATTCGTCTGTTGAAGGGCATCTTGGCTTTTTCCACAGTTTGGCAATTGTGGCCATTGCTGCTATGAACATTGGGGTACATGTGGCCCTTTGTACTACATCTGCTTCTTTGGGGTATAAATGCCATTTAATTATTAGGAAATTATATTTTCAGGGGAAAACCATGGGTGGGTATGTTTTTGTATTACATTCTTTATTTTTTATTACTTTTCAATCATACCTGAAAACATCCCATTGAAGGGGCCAAAAGTACTTCAGACAGCATCGTCATTATTCTGGCAGCAATGAATTGGTGGAAGCATTGATAGCCAGTATACATATTAGAAAAATGACAAAAATGTTTTTAAAAACACACACACAATCATCAATAATCATGAAAATACTAACACTAGTTTATCCTTCACTATATTTCTGACATTATTTGTCTTATCTCATCTAAGCCTCTCAGCCACCCCCCTGAGGCCAACTCTGGCATTCATCTCTATTTTGTGGATGAGGCTTAGGTAAGTCACTCTCCCAGGGTTAAACAGCTAGCAAGATTTAGCAATCTGCCTCCTGAAGGCGGGCCCTTGACCTTTATGCCACAGAGCACAGCAGGAAGAACAGCTTCACTACTCTAGACTGTCAGGTTTCACTTCTATTTTGCAAGTGCCATTTGAGATACTTGTTTTATTTTTATTTTTATTTATTTATTTTTTGAGATACTTGTTTTAAACATTGTGCTGGTTCAACCAGAGAAAACTGTTCAGATTGCACTGGTGAAAACTGTTTATAGAGTGATGCCAAAGCAAAGCCATTTCAAGGCTAATTGTCACAATGACATGTGTTTTAGGGTGTCACCTGGGCACAGGAACTTTGTGGGCAGAGGTGTTTCATGTGGCCTGCATCTCTAAATCCACACTGATGTATTACCTATTGCAAGGAAGAGTGAGTCTGGAGGTCTGCCACTTTGAGAATGCTTCCTGCTTGGCCCCTCTGTTGCCACCTCACTTACCTCTCTTGAACCTTCTGGAACATATTATAAGGGCTAAGAATCCACATACAGGCAGAAAGTGTGAAAGCAAAGGGCATTCTTGTGACTCAAGATGCATGCAGCATTTCTGCAGCCCTTGCTTCTGGGAACGAAGGAGAGTAGATGCTGGGCTGCTTGGAGTCTCTCTTATGTGGAGGAAGGACACCTGCTATTGGTGTAGATTCTAGAAGACTGCAGTCCTGGGAAACTTCCTTTGGCTCCTCCAGGTCCTCTCTCTATTCTCCACCAGGCTTGCTGCCCTGGGGCAAGGGATGGACCTGAGTCTGATGATACTCCTCTCTCCTGGAGGGATCCTGGGGGTTGGTGGGGAAAGGGGTTGCTTCCTTCAGTGCAGGTCTGAAAGGTGCTCTCTACCTCTTAGTCTCTGAACCCAAGAATGCTTGTGTCCTGCCTCTGGACCCGTAGGAGGCAGCAATGCCCTGTGCCCGAGTCCACAGCCTTTCTTCAGAGAACTGTCCTACCCCCTCTCCCCCCTGCAGGGGAGGTTCCACGTTGTGATGACTCTCTATTGAGCAGATGAGCCAGGGACTGCAGCTGCTGCAGAGGCCTCAGGGGTGACAATGTACAGATCAAGTTTGTAGGACCAGCCCCATGGAATGCTGCTGCCAGTTCCAATGACTTTCAGGGTTTTCAGATGCCCTGAGTGAGGGTGGCAAGAGTACGATTTCCGTGATGGCTAAAGATGATGAACATTTTTTCATATGTCTGTTAGCCTTCTTTGGAGAAGTGTCTGTTCATGTCTTCTGCCTATTTTTTGATGTGATTATGTTTTGTGAGTGCTGAGTTTGAGGAATTCTTTATAGATCTTAGATATCAGCCTTTTGTCTGTAGTATCATTTGCAAATATCTTCTCCCATTCTGTGGGTTTCCTGTTTGTTTTGTTGACTGTTTCCTTCGCTGTGCAGAAGCTTTTTATCTTGATGAAGTCCCAAAAGTTCATTTTTGCTTTTGTTTTGTTTGCCTTTGGAGACATGTCCTGAAAGAAGTTGCTGTGGCTGATGTCATTGAGATACCACCTTATACCAGTTCAAATGGCCAAAATCAACAAGACAGTAAACAACAAATGTTGGAGAGGATGGGGAGAAAGGTGAACCCTCTTACACTGTTGGTGGGAATGAAAGTGGGTGCAGCCACTTTGGAAAACAGTGTGGAGATTCCTAGAAATTAAAAATAGAGCTACCCTATGACCCTGCCATTGCACTACTGGGTATTTACCCCAAAGAAGCAGATGCAGTACAAAGAAGGGCCACATGAACCCCAATGTTCACAGCAGCAATGGCCACAATTGCCAAACTGTGTAAATGCCTCCGTCAGAAAGGATGAATACTCAACTTTTGTATCAACATGGATGGGACTGGAAGAGATTATGTGGAATGAAATAAGCCAAGCAGTGAGAGTCAATTATCTTATGGTCTCACTTACGTGTGGAGCATGAGGAAAAACATGGAGGGCATTGTGAGAAGGAAAGGAAGAGTGAATGGGGGGAAATTGGAGGGATGATGAGATGAACCATGAGAGAGTGAACCATGAGAAATCGCTATGATTCAGTCAAATCTCTATGATTGACTGAAAAAAAAGAAAAATGAACCATGAGGGAGTGTGGACTCTGAGAAACAAACTGAACATTTTGGCGGGAAGGGGGTGGGGGGTTGGGCGAGCCTGGTGGTGGGTATTGAGGAAGGCACGTATTGCATGGAGCACTGGGTGTGGTGCATGAACAATCAATGTTGTAACACTGAAAAAATAAAATAAAAGTATTTGGGGGGAAAAAAAAGTACGATTTCCGGAGTCTTCATGGCTTTCCTTGATTGGTTGACTGCAGACCACAGAGAACAAATCTTGGTGGTGCATGATCCCGTTTCCTGAGTGGAATAAGTGAGGGTGGCGTCACGGAGCTGAGAGGAGAGTAAACTTGTTGGCATCCTGTAGGGTAAGCAGTCTAGGATTTCTGGGAGCCCCAGGCTGAAATTATTTTGGGGCCCTTTAAGAAGCAGAATACAAAAATTCTCTGTCGCTCTCATTCTTTAGTTGTTTGGTTTTATGGTTTTCTAATATAAAAATAGCTTTTAAATTACACACATAATAAAATATCAGTGTAGGAAAGATTTTTTAAATGTACAGAAAATTGCAAGAAAATTAATTAAAATCATCTGGAATTCTACCACCCTGATTTAATAACAGTATGTTGGTGACCATGCTTCTTGCATCTCTTTGTGTACAGAAATATACTCCCTCTTATTTTGTTCTCACCCTGAACTGACCTCTCATTCTCCACCTTTGTCCCCGAGGGACTGAGTATCTTTATATAATTGTCTTCATGGTCTTATAATTAGGTACAGTATATGATTATTTGGATAGATACACACAAATGTATTTTTTCATTGTTTATTTTACTAAAATAGAATCTTATTATGTACACTTTTGCTACGGCTTGCTTGTTTCCTTGTAGAAATCCCTTTAGCCCTTTTCACCCCCATATTATATGATGGCACATTTTAACACAAAGAAAAGTGGTAAGAATTTTTTAGACAACAATCTTGTACCTACTACCTGGATTCTATCATTAACCTTCTAGTTAACCTGATTTTCTATCTATCCATCCTTCTAACTGTGCATCTTTCCATCTTATATTTTTTAATGTACTTCAAAGTGAGTTGTAGACATCAGTGTATTACCCTCTAAATACTTTGTATCCATGTCATTAGCTAGTGTTCAATATTTTCTTTTTTGAGGTAAAATTTATATACAATCTAACCCACTAATCTTGACTATATTATTTGATGAGTTTTGACAAAGGCATATACCTATGCAACCCAAGTCCCTTCCCAGTCAATCCCAGAAACAACGTCTGTTCTTATTTTTCCCCACCGTAGATTAGTTTTGCCTACTCCACAGAGCGTGTGTTATTGCACACACATAGAATTATACAGTATGTACTCGTGCCATGTTTCTTTCACACAGCATGTTTTTGAAATTCATCCAGATTATTACAGTAGTTTGCCCATTCCCTCTGCCCTTGATTCTTCCTGAATAGGAAATTTTATGAATTTTCCACCCTAAATTTGCTCATTCTCTTGTTGACCATCTCTTGGGCTATGTCCAGTTTGGGGATATTATATAGAAAACTGCTATGCAACTCATTCCTTTTAATGACTATAATATTTTGTTGCATACATTTACAAAAATTTATTCAAATAGTTCTTTTATTAGTTGTCTAATATTTTTTTAAAAGTTTTTATTTAATTGAATGAATTAATTTTATTTTTTATTTTATTTGAGAGCATGTGAGCAAACAAGGGTTGGGGGAGGGGAGGAGCAGAAGAAAGGGAGAGAGAGAATCCCAAGCAGGCTCCAGCCTCAAAATGAACCCCACTAGGGCTTTATCTCATTATCCAGAACACCACTGGAGCCCTCCACCCCAGCTGATATCAAGAGTTGGATACTTAACTGACTGAGCCATGCAGGTGCCCTGAAAGTTTTTATTTTAATTCCAATTAGTTAACATACAGTGTTATAGTAGTTTCAGGTATGATTCAACCATTCCATACATCACCCAGTGCTCATCAGGACAAGTTCTCCTTAATTTCCACCATCTATCAAATAGCTCTCTTTTAATGGATATTTCGATTTCTTTTTTCTCTTTTGCTTTTTGTTATTATGAATATCGCTATGATTGATGGAAAAAAATCTTTAATCTACCCATGCCTGTATTTTGGCAGCTAGATGGAAGTAGGATTGCTAGGTTGAAAGACAGGTGTTTCTTTATGTTTATTTAATAACTACTGTCAGACTGCTTTGTGGGAAAGCTGCAACCATTTACATTTACATTTCCACCAGAAGTATGTATTATTTATTTATTTTTTTTTACCAACTTCTCTGCTGGTAGGATGTTACCATTTGAGCAAGCACTGTGTATATTATGGATAATTGCCTTGATCTAGAGATAGTTCTCTTTATAATATGCATGATAGATATTGGTCCTCAGTGTATCATTTATCTTTTGATTATTTATACTCTTTTTAAATTGCATATTTAAAATACTTTTCCATAGGTGCACCTGGGTGGCCCAGTTGGTTAAACTGTGGACTCTTAGTTTCAGCTCAGGTTGTGATTTCAGGGTTGTGAGACAAAGCCCCATGTAGGAGTCTGCTTGAGCTTCTCTCCCTTTTCCCTCTGCTCCTCCCCTCCAACTGCCCACCCCACACAGGCTCTTTCTAAAAAAAATAAATAAATAAATCTTAAAAAATATTTTTCTCTAGTTAAATATATATATGTATAAATATATTTTATATACATTTTGAGTTTCCCTCCTTTTTCTTTTCTTTGGTCAACATATCAATCTATTCTTTTAGTCATTTGTGTCCTCTCCTAAAATTTACTCTAAATTATTGTTAATAATTTATTTTTTTACACTTAAATCTTTATTTCATTTAATGTTGTTTATACGTAGCATTAAGGTCGTCCAACTTCCTTTTCTTCCAGATGGATACCTATTTGTGCCAACATCATTATTTAATAAACCAACTTCCATTCACCAAATTGAAATACCAACTGAAATTATATAAATTAAGATCTGTTTCTAGAATTCTGTTTTGTTTCATTTACTTCTTTGTCTATCTCTATGCTGATATCATTTATTTTGATTATAGTGTTATGGTGATTGTATAGTATGTCTTCATAACTGGTAAGGCACATTCCCTGTTCCCCCCCTCCACACACTTAAAACCTTTTTTCTTTGTTATCTTTGGTTATTTCTTTTTCTTTTTCTTTTTTTTTTAAAGATTTTATTTATTTATTTGACAGAGAGAGAGATCACAAGTAGGCAGAGAGGCAGGCAGAGAGAGAGGGGGAAGCAAGCTCTCTACTGAGCAGAGAGCCCAATGTGGGGCTCAATCCCAGGACCCTGAGATCATGACCTGAGCTGAAGGCAGAGGCTTTAACCCACTGAGCCACCCAGGCGCTCCTGGTCATTTATTTTTCTGTTTGAACTTTAAGATAATTTTATTCAACCCTCAAGTTTCCAAATTATTTACATTCTTCTCAAATCCAATAGAATTAATATCACAATTGTATTATGTTATGTTATTTTTTTATAATTGATAATTATATCTTAAATCTTCTCATTCAAGAACATGATATATTTTCACCTTTGTTCAGAACTTATTTATGTCCTTCAATAAGATTTTATCATTTCTTTACATGGCCTGAACAATATTTCTTATTAGATGTTTTCCTATTTTATAAACTTATCCCTATTATGAATTAACCGTTTCCCTGATATTCATTTTTAGCTGTTTAATATCAGTATAGAAAAAAAGTTATGGATTTTTGTATGTTTATCTCGTATGATAATAAATACCCTATAAACTTCTTTGATTTATTCTAATATTTTTCTCAAACTGTCTTGAATTTTATATGTATGCAGTCATATTATCTACAAAGTAAAGTAATCTTTATCTTTATGCTATTTATATTAAGTATTCTTGTTATTAATTATTAATTAATTAATATTATTTATATTATAATGATATAATTAATTAATATAAATACTATTTATATTTAATAGTATTTATTAATACTATCATTAATACTATTAATTAATACTATTAATACTAAGTAATTAAAATTACTTAATAATAAGAATAATTAATATTTATTATTATTAATATTATTAATAATAATATTAATAATGCTTATATTAATATAAGAATATAAGAATACAGGTATTCTTATAAATATTCTGCTTAACGGTTGAGGAGAACAGCTGTTGAATTGTTACAAAAGGTCTTTGTAGTATCAATTGGTGTGCTTGTATGATTCTACTTCTTGTGGATGTAATGAATAATGTTATGTTTTCAGATAGTATATACATGTTCATTCCTGGATTAAATGTGGTTTGATCATCCTCTTATTCTTCTGAAACACTGTAGATTTCCCTTGTTAATTTTTTATTTCGAATTTACAATTTTTTAAATCATAAATGATATTTGTTTATAGAGTTTTTTTGAGTATCAAGTTGTGTCATTAAAGATATACTAGCTTTATAGAATTAATTAGGCAGATTTTCATCTTTTTATAGGTAAATGTATATAACATTACATTTAACATTAACTAAATATTAGATAGGACTCATCCTTGAAGCTAACTGGCCCTGTGATCCTTTTCAATGGTAGGGTTTTTTGTTTCTGTTTTTGTTCTTAATATGTATTTATTTATTTGACAGAGAGTTGGGGGGAGGGACAGAGGGAAGAGGAGAGAGAAACCTAAGCACACTATGCTCTGAACCTGTAGTGGGGCTCTATCTCAGACCCTGAGATCACAACCTGAACTGAAACCAAGAGTTAGAGCCTTAACTGACTGACATCCAGAAAACTACTCAAGGGTAGTTTTTTAAACTTTTTCAGTATGTTCAATGTTTTTCTTCTTCATGGGAAAATGTTGATTTTTTTATATTTGTTAGAACAATCACTAGAGAAAATAAATTTTCTCTGGGCTTCAACTTCATTGCCACGGTTAGGTACTATTTACTAAAATCCCTTCTATATTTGTATTTTTTTCTTTCTTGATTTTGTACATTTTTTATTCTCCTTTTTCCTTAATCAGGCCAATGAAGGGATTATCTATTTTTAATGAAATGGTTAAAGCAAATAATCAGCTTTAGAATTTATTTACTTTTTCTACTTTTTAAAAAATTTCTGCTAATCTCAATGTTTATATCTTTATTACTTCTTCTTACTTTTCTTTTTACTTTATTTTCTTGGGCTTTTTTCCTAATGTAAGATAAAGCAGTTCATACTGCTTTAGTTATATCTCTGCTTTGTTTGTTTTGTTTTGTTTTAAGATTTTATTTATTTGAGAGAGAGAGAGCATGAAGTGGGAGGGAGGGTTGCAGACTCACTGCTGAGCAGGGAGCCAGAACTGGGGCCTTATCCCAGGACCCTGAGATTGGTGAGAGAGCAGAAGCCTAGCTGAAGGTAAAGCACAAGCTGACACCCTGCAAATTCCCCCCAACCCCCCACTCCCTGGTGGGACATGTAGGACATTCTTCCAGGAATCTCCCAACTATATTAATGTTAATACCTCCCTAGAGGGGGGAAAACCTTAACCTGACAATGGCAAGACCTCAGGAATCTTGTATGTGTCTTGTAGGTAGATCCTCCTCAGTATATGAAAGTTCTTTTGGAACCTCCCTTTTCCTTACTTCCCAGAACCCTGAGTATATAATCACCACTCCTCAAGATTCTGGTGTAGCAGCTCTTTCTTCCCAGGGGTTCTGTCCCCGTGCTTTAATAGACCACTATTTTTTTTAAATTTTATTTATTTATTTTTTATTTTATTTATTTATTTTTTGTGTTACAAGATTTATTGTTTTGCACTACACCCAGTGCTCCATGCAATACGTGCCCTCCTCAATACCCACCACCAGGCTCGCCCAACCCCCACCCTCCTCCCCTCCAAAACCTTCAGTTTGTTGCTCATAGTCCACAGTCTCTCATGGTTCATCTCCCCCTCTGGTTTCCCCCCATTCACCCCTCCCTTCCTTCTCACCATGCCCTCCATGTTTTTCTTTACGCTCAGCACGTAAGTGAGACCATAAGGTAATTGGTTCTCTCTGCTTGACTTATTTCACTCCGCATAATCTCTTCCAGTCCCATCCATGTTGACACAAAAGTTGGATATTCGTCCTTTCTAATGGAGGCATAATATTCCATTGTATATATGTACCATAT
>CM053608.1:104246436-104301245 GCA_028646535.1 Procyon lotor
GGATAAAGAAGAGGTGGTATATATATACAATGGAATACTATGCAGCCATCAAAAGAAACTAAATCTGGCCATTTGCAACAACGTGGATGGAACTGGAGGGTATTATGCTAAGCGAAATAATTCAGTCAGAGAAAGACAATTATCACATGATCTCTCTGATATGAAGAATTTGAGAGGCAAGGCGGGAGTTTGGGGTTGTGGGGGAGAGAAATGAAACAGGAAGGGATGGGGAGGGCGACAAACCATAAGAGACTCCTAGACTCAAGAAACGTAGTAAGGGTGGCTGGGAGGCAGGGTGGGGGTAGGGATAGGGTGGCTGGGGTGTGGACATTGGGGAGGGTATGTGCTGTTAAGTGCTGTGAAATGTGTAAGCCTGACAACTCACAGTCTGGGGCAAATAATACATTATATGTTAATAAAAATTAAAAAGAAAAGATGGACTGTGTTTTCAATGATGTATCATATAAAATGTTATAATACATCCTGTCTATGCATCACCATCTCCCCACCCTAGACCCCTAAAAACTCTTAGTTGTGTTATTTCTCCCAGGTTCTCAACAGGGATCAATTTATCTCTCAGGGAGGACCTAACTAAGGCAACATCTGGCAGTGTGCAGAGACATTTTTGCTTGTCAAGGCTGGGGACAAAGGTGTTACTACTCTACCTACCCCAGTGGGTACAGAGCAGGGATGCTGCTAAACATCCTACAGTGTACAGAGCACACAGCCCCAGCAAAGAATTATCTGGCCCCAAAGTCAATAAAGCTGAGGTTGAGTGTGTATTTATTTGAATATGTGATTTATTTAAATGTATGATGACTATGAACCACACCATGAAACCACCCAAAAAAACTGAGGGCCATTTTAGACTGTATTCACAGTATCTACACTAAGAGAGTTCATATTGTTCACATAGGAGGCACTGGAGAAGTGCTACTCAAGAGTATGGAGCAGTGGGAGGCTGAGAAAGCTCTCTGGACACAGTCCTTCTGTGGAGCCAGAACGGTTCCTGGTGATTGGGCTTCGTTCCACAGTCTTTCTGAATTTGGGCACTCTTTTCAGCAGAGGGCATGATATCAGTTGACCTTTCTTTTAGGAAAGACTATTGAAGATGTGAACGAGAAAGAGGTTGAGGAAAGGCTGATATTGCTTTGTGACCTTATGAAACTCTACAGAATACTTTAAATTCTGGAAGGGATACATTAAGCTTCCTCAGGACCAAAGAGTTGATATTAAATATAAAATAAAAAGCAGTAATTACAGGGGCTCCTGGGTGGCTCAGTGGGTTAAAACCCCTGCCTTCAGCTCAGGTCATGATCTCAGGGTCCTGGGATCGAGCCCCACATGGGCTCTCTGCTCAGCGGGGAGCCTGCTTCCCCTCCCTCTCTGCCTGCCTCTCTCTGCCTACTTGTGATCTCTCTCTGTCAAATAAATAAAATCGTGGGGCACCTGGGTGGCTCAGTTGTTAAGCGTCTGCCTTTGGCTCAGGTTATGATCCAAGAGTCCTGGGATCAGGCCCCACATCAGGCTCCTTGCTTGTCGGGAAGCCTGCTTCTCCCGCTACCATTCTCTCTGCTTGTGCTCCCTCTTTTGCTGTGTTTCTCTCTGTCAAATAAAAAAAATAAAATAAAAAAAATCTTAAAAATAAATAAATAAAATCGTTTTAAAAAAAGGCAGTAATATATACACTGGTGAGTTGTTTCTGCACATAGAAAATAATATCTAAAATCTTGTCTGAACACTGGATCTTAAATGTTTTAATTAAAATATTTCTTATGATTATAAAAGTGGTACACATCCAGGACGAGGCTGGGACTGGACCCTAGGCCAAGGTGCAGCATATGGAAGGGCTCAAGGACAAAAGCACTTGACACCCTCAGAAGTTGGAAAACTTCAGGTAAGTTATATGTGTGTGGCAAAATGCCAGGGGAGGTTGTAGTTCCAGGACCATGAGGGCTGAGCCTGCCTGTACTCTCTCTGATGGCAGGAACACTTGCCTGCTGCTTGAACAGTCCTCTCAATAGCTCTTGAGTCCACTGACAGTGGTTCTGTGAATGCATCAGCCTCTGAAATGCAATCAGTGTGCCCAGATCCACATTGCAAACTCACTCAAAGTCACTTGAGGCCTTCTTCATCTCTCTCCATGAAGTCTGGGCTGGGTTATTTCTCAATCACCTTGGTTCTCCCCATTTGGGCATGAAGATAGTTCTCCTTGATAGAAAATATGGAACAGAACAACAGGACAGAGAGCTGTTTTTCTCCCTACCCTCTGTCAGCACAATACCTGACCTAAGCAGGGGCCTGCGCCTCCTTATTCTTCTTTTTGCTCCAAGCCAGTACCTGTTAGAAAATACTTTTGATTCAGCTCTGCCCCTTTTGTAAGCCTCACTGCCTTAGGAACTCAGCCTTCCTGACTCCTCTTGGTCTGTGCCTCTTCTTTGCCTTCATCTTTGGGGATGAACATCCTCTTCCACATTTACAGATTCTTTTTCTATCAAAGCCCATCAGAAAATTCCCAGTCCAGTCTGTTAGAGTTTCTTCATATGTCAGAGGAGAGCACACATCCTTGGACATTCAGGGCAGGGCTTACAGTCTCTGAGCTCATTCCTCATTTTCCATAACCTACCACCTTCTCACCTTCTTGAAGATCAGACTGCCAAAATCTACACCTGGCAAGGCTGTACCCATTCACCCAAGCCCATTCACTACATTTGCAGGCTCTACTTTGATGCATTTTTGTTTGTCGCAGTTGAGGAGGAAAGTGTTACTGGCATCTAGTGGGTAGAGAGCAGGGATGCCGCTGAATATCCTACAGTGTACAGAACACCTCCCACCAGCAAAATGTTATCTGGGCCCAAAGTCAATAAAGCGGAGGTTGAGACCAGAAAGGAAGGAGAATCCAAAACTGGAAGCATGTGCAGAAATACATAAAGGAACTGGGGAGAGGAACTAGGGATATAACCAGTGCCCAAATGGTAACCAAATGTAGTTCAAACCAGGTGAGTCATGGGTACAGTAAGTTCTAGGAAATAATATTATCCCAATCTGTCTGAAGGTGAGTCTCAGGAACCAACCAAGGAATGGTTCTATGTCCCATGTAGGAAACCAATAAGTGTTAAGGAAAGTTAGATTTGGGGAAGGAAGAGCAAGGTGGAGGGCAGCTTTGCAAGCCCAGGCTTAAGGCTCCATCTGACACCAACGGAGTTATTAAAATTATCAGGATGGAATGGGATACCTGGATGGCTCAGTTGGTTGAGCATTTGCCTTTGGCTCAGGTCATAATCCCAGGGTCTGGGATTGAGTCCACATGGGGGTCCTTGCTTAGTGGGGAGCCTGCTTCTCCCTCTGCTTTTGTACCTCCCACCTCTTGTGCTATCTCTCTCTTGCTCTCTCTCCCTCTGACAAATTAATAAATACAATCTTTCCAAAAACTTATCAGGATAGGGGACAGGGAAATTTTTCTTATTACCAGGAATTTCAGTCAAAATTACCTCAATCACCCCATGACTGTGGCCATAAAAAACACTCCCAACATTCTTTAACATTTCTATGATTCCCTGAGAAAGTTATGTCCAGCAGATGCCTCAGCCTCTAGTTCCTTCATATCCTGAAAAGAGGCTTATCATACATCATATCATCAAGAGCCTTCCTCACGCCCAAAGCAATCCATTGATCAGATCCGGAACTTACACATTAGTAAACCATGCAGACATTTCTGTGGATTCACCAAAAATCCCTAAGCAGTACCTGGCTCTCCCTGCCTCCCTGTCCTCTCTCCATTAGCTGTCTCCTATCAGCATCTCCTCCAATCTTGCCAGGACCCTCTGGAAGCTCCAAATTCTTCCTCTTTCTTCAGAGCACCTTTGAGAGATGACTCCTGATTTTGAGTCTTGGTACCACCCCAGCACCAGCTCTGTGACACTGGCCCAGTTACTTACCCTCTTTTAATCTTAGTTTCTCTAATTATAAAATGGGAATTTTCAAAAACAAAAAAGCAAACTACAAATAAATTTAAATTAAAAATCAAAACAAAATGGGAATTTTCATAGTACCCACTCTGAGGTTCAAATGAAAATATCCAAGAAAAATGCTAGCAAAGAATCAGGCACATAGTAAGTACTCAGTGAGTGTAAGCTTTTGATTTTTAACCAAATATTAGGTCCTAAAGCCTTGTGATCTTGACAACCACTGTCCATCCTAAAGGCCAAGTAAATTACTTTTCTAAGTGAGTAAAGAAATATTTCTCTACTTGTTAGCTGGAGAATGAGGAACCATCACAGAATCTGACAAATCTGACAAAATTTAAAATAACTCTGTGTGTCTATGTGTGTGAGTCTCTCTCTCTTCCTCGTTCTTTTCTTCTCTCCTTCCCTCTGTCTCTCTTCCTCCATCCCTCTCTCTCTTTCAGTCTCTCTCTCTTCCTCCCTCTCAATCTCTCTTCCTCTTCCTCCCTCCCTCTCTCTCTCTCTCCTCCTCTCTGTCTGCCTTTCTTTGTCCCCTCTTTCTCTCTGTAACTCTCTCTGGCAGATCATTCTCTTACCTTGGGGCAGGACTCTTCGTTCCCATGTACCTACAACAGCAGCTCCCCCAGGTCCTTAGTGCTGTGCCCTCTGGGCTCAGCTCTGCTCATTTTGTGGCAATCTTGCCAACACTGTTTGATGAAGACCCCAGGCCTCTTCTTCAAATTCCCAAGGCGATGACTCAGTTTAAATGAGGTTTCCACATTTGGTCTGCTTAGCTGTGGCCAAAGGACAGGGCAATCTGGCACAACATGGTTCTGTGCCCACCTGTTAGCAGATAAATGGGAATGCATGCAAGCAAAGGATGTGGCTGACAGCCCACTTAAATTTATCAAAACAGGAGTCCTGGCCCAAACTGACATATGCATGCTGTGCACACAGAGCTGGACTCAAGAGGAAGCTGCCCCAGGCTTCAGTGAAATATTAGCCTCTCGGCTTCCCCAGTGATTCTGAGTCTACACATATTCTCCTACACATATTCTCCAGACCAAGAACTGGATTAGGCAGTGAGGGGTCAAAACCTAGAAAGTGCAAGACATCAGTGCCATTCACTATGCAGGCAAGCATGCAAAAGGAAGGGAGGCATTGAACTTCCAAACCAAAATGGCATTGCCCCCTTAAAATTCCTTCCTCTGTAGCATTTCCTAAACAATATTTGAAGAAGCACAGATATCCTTGAATCATCACCAAGTGTTTCTCACCTCACTTCCTTTAAAGGACCTATTCGATAAGGTTCAAAATCCCCCCGCAAGGTCTATCCCCCTGAAAGAGTCCGCAGGAAGCAACCCAGCATTCCCAAAATGTATTTGACAAAAAAGCTCTTTTTTTTCTTAAAGATTTTATTTATTTATCTAAAGAGAGAGAGCATGAAAAGGGGAGGGTCAGAGGGAGAAGCAGACACGCTGCTGAGCAGGGATCCTGATGCGGGACTCCATTTTGGGACTCCAGGTTCATGACATGAGCTGAAGTCAGTTGCTTAACCAACTGAGCAACCCAAGCACCCCAAGAACTCTTTTTAAATAGAACACCTATTAACATCATATAGCACCTCCTTGAAATACAGTTTGGATAAAACTATCCCATATCATTCTGTTTTATTCTGCCTTCCTTTGGGGGGCTAATTATGTTCCTATATAATCCACCCTAATATACTGTAAGCTCTTTGAGGACATACAACACTGACTCTTACCTAGCTTTACTTCCCAGCAACTAAACCTTCACTTTTCTCCAGCAAAACCCACTGTGGACTGTACCTCCTTCTTTGAACTCTCTTTTCCATCTCACTTGGATTTTACCTTCAGTGACTTCATGTCTTACTCCATACTCTAATGTTCTATTTCCAAAATTTACTCCTCCCCATCCCCTTTTCTCCTTGATTAATAGAATGCACATATCTTCCAACAGCAGCCCCATCCACATGTTCTCTCACTCCTGCTTTGGCCTCACAGGTCCCTATTCACTGATCTTGTAATGGGCCCCTTTTTCTGGCAGGGATATGCCCTTGGGATTGGGGGTATAAGGAGGAATAAGCCCTAGCTGTAAGGACAGATCAGCTTGACTGTTGACGGATAAAGATCCACAGGCTGCAGAAGAGGGAAGCATGAGCCAGACTGGAGGGACAAGGGAAAGCCAGCTTATAGAGAGGAGGCCTGGGGTAAATGAAACCTCAAACAAATAGTGGGAAGGGAGTAGGGTTCCAGTATGAGGGAGGCAGCTGAAGCTGTCTAGTCAATGTACACGGAAAACCAAGGAAAGTTTGATGTTGCTGCAGTCCCATATTGGATGAAGAGAGGAGTAGAAGGGAGCCCTAAAAGACTGGCCTGGGTAGGGTCTTGTTAGCCCCAGTGAGGACTCTGCATTTGGTAGTATAGATTGTGAACTGAATTGGTGGGCTTACTCATACTGGTGACTTCTCTAGTGCACATCTTAGATCACTCATACAGCTGGGTCAAGCCAGGTGGTGAATCAGATGAGGGATACCAAGATCTGGGCAGATGGGGAGAAGAGATAAGACCATGGATATTTATGAGGGAAATCAGTTGTACTTCACTGAGCTTCTCTAACTGGAGGCTGCCTGTCATGCCTCATTGTTTATTTACTCAGAATCACCGTCTTCCAAACATCTCTCCCCATCTATTTTCCCATTTTTCTTTAATTTTTCAAGTCTCCAGGCCAAGAGCCTTAAGGCTACTTTTGATTCCTCCCTCTCCATGTTCCGTTGATCCTTCCTTCATCCATGTCCTCTGTCTCTGTCCCTTCCTCTCCATCCAGTGGCCTCTTCCCTAGCCTAGCCCACAGCATACCGGACCATTGTTCATGCAGTCTCCTGTCTGGCCCTCTTGTCAGCATCTCCACTGTAATTCACTCTCAAAGCAATGACACACATTTCTCTTTCTGCCTTGCATGATATGATTCTTAGATATATTTGCACTTCTCTCTATAAATTTTTTATTCCAGCCAAACCCATCTTTTCAGTTCCCCACCCCTGCAGTTGTGCTTTTTTCCAACCTAGAGTGCTATCCTCTCTCCTTGGACCTGAAGCCCAACCCATTGCCACCTTCTTGGGAAGACTTTCCTCTGAACAGTTGTATACCTTCTGCTCCAATGCTTGGACCCTGGCCATGTGCTTTCCATGTACTTTCCTGAAATTTATCTCTACACGTAGGTCTTATTTTGCCAGCTAAACAGTAAACCCTGAAAGAAGAGAGAGACTTTATTCTTCATTTTGGCCCCTCCTCCTCTAAGATACACAGAAGGGGAATATTAATGTTGCTGATAAGGGACTTTGTGTTCCTATTTACTCTATGGGCCACTACTAGCCAACCATGGTCTCCCATGAGTAGAGTGATTTTCTGAGATTCCTACTATGGGGAAGTGACTCAGGCAATAGGGAAAATCTGACTCATTGACTTTTTTATAGATAATCTCTATAAGTACTAGAATTTTAGTTCTCTAATTTGCTAGAAAATAACCCAAACCTGGTGATCCAACAAATAGCAGCTCCCAGGAGATTATAGACTGTGAGGTACTGTGCTCTAAGCATGTTTTAAAATCATAATAAGACTTAGTAAAGAATTATCATAGGTTTTTCTACCTTGTAATACTTTCACATCAGACTAAATGTTCAAAACAAACAAACAAAAATTAGAATCAGACCAATAAATACAAAGAACGAACTGATGGTTGCCAGAGGAGAGGGGATTGGAGGGTTGGGCAAAATGGTTGAAGGGGATTAGGAGATATAGGCTTCCAGTTACGGAATGAGTAACACATGGGAATAAAAAGCACAGCATGGGGAATGTATTCAATGGTATTGTAATTGCATTGTATTGTGGTGAACATAACATAATGTATAGAGAAGTTGAATCACTATGTTGTACACCTGAAACAAATATAACTGTCAACTATATGTAAATTTAAATTTTTTAAACAAAAATAAAATATTCATCCTCTTGTCCCTACAAGAATCTGATTCAAGAGGCATGAGTACAATATTTTAAGCATTATTCTAGATGCTTTTGCATTCATTATATCACTTTGTGATCATATGTCTTCACAGTTTTAGCAAAGCTGAGATGACTGTATTTTACTTATTCATGTCTGCAGATTTAACTGAAGCCAGCTTATTCAAAGTTACAATATAAACTATGTAAATCAGATAATAAGATCTACTGAGCTACATTTAACTAGATAACTAATAAATATTTGTTGAATATACTTCTGGAAACATTAAACTTAAACTTTTATACAGTCTCACAAGGTAGGTGTTAGCCACATTCAGTATGGGAAAACTGAGGGTAATAAGAAATACCTTGCCTATCATTACATAGCCAATAAATGAAGCAGGATTAGAACCCTGCTCCATCTTGCTCCAAGTCTTGCTCTGGACTATCTTCCCATAGGTAACCAAAAGAAAAGACCCAGACACTTCCAGATTCAAATCTTCTCTTCATTTTCAAGTGAGCTCAGTAGCAAGAGCTGGAGTATGTCTCTGCACAGAGTATGCATAACCACAAATATGTCAACATACAGACCCTGAGTGGGATGCTTCTCCTCCCTGAAGAGTTTGCACTTATAATGCAATGAGTGGGTTCTGTTACTTTACTAAGACGAGTTGAAACCTTAGTGGAGGCCAGTTAGGGCAGGGATTTGTGAGAGGGTCTTTTCTACCTCACCCTCCAAGGAGATACTTCTACAGAAGCTGACAAAATTCAAACCTGTCCTTTGGAGTCTTCTGGTCTATCCTACCCCCCTACAGGCCACATGCAATTGGCAATTTACAAATAAAACTGATCCATAAAAAAAAAAAGTACTCTAAACAATGCTGGAGATGACCACATCCATTCTGTACTACACCATCAAATCCCAGCATGGTATGTCTTCCAAATGAGAAAGAGGCCATATATGAAAACAACCAAAATAAATAGCTATAGTTTTTACAACTTTAACCTAAAACATAAGTAACTTTTAAAAAGTAGAAATTGCTTTAAATAAAGTCCTTAGGAATATAGGTATGTATGATAGCCCTTGTAAAAATTCTCATTATTTTCAAAGCAAATGTTTCATGCAAAGGAAATAGCAGTGTTGAACTCGAAGGTGGAATCTTCATTTGGAAAATCTAAATTCAAATAGAAGAAAGCTATTACCCTATTGTGAATGATTCACTTATTAAGAAGCAGGAAGCTTGTTCATAAGAGGAGAATATCTATTCATTGCTCACTGACTTAATGATATTCATGGTATTATTCCTTGTAGTTCTACAATTAACCTTTAGTCATGCCATTTTTCTTACATAAGAATTACCTAGATTATATATAAAACTTGTGTATGCATGGTCTTTGATCTAGAGCACGCATCCACAGGACTAATAACATATGATTGTGAAATTCTAAGGAAGGCTGACATTCTCTGTGATGTTGGAGACATAAAATCATTACATTTCGGTGTTGTTATTCTGAGCGGTAGTGCTTTCAGTTTAATTATTGGTGGTAAATCTCTTAGCTGAGTGATTCTTTTAAGGATGACTGTTATAGTAAGACAAATGGATCTATTCCTAGGCCTGGTAAGTACCGTATGTAAAAGGTCTAAACATTTGATCAAATTGTATGGTTAATCTTCTAATTGCCCACTGAGAAACTGTTTCAGGAATAATTATAGTACCTGGTCCTATTCATATGCATTGCTAATCCTTTTAAAAATCTTATGAAGCTATTTGACTCAACAATACCCTGAGGCTGAAGTTGCTGCGAGTTTGATAGACATTTGCTTTAAATTACTGCCATGTAGACACACACACACACACACACACACACACACACACACACACACAATTTGTTTCTTGCCCACTGAATTTTAAGTGTAAACTCATGAATTTTTGCCTGGGCATTTCATATATGTCACTTTTTTCTCAGAAGGGTGGGGAGTCAACATGAATAAAGATCAGCTAGACTGAGGAAAATGCACACTCTTCCCATGCCTCTTAGCCTAGCTAAGTTCTTTTAGCCCTGAATTTAGAGGTCAATGGTAAAGACCCAAATTGAGGTCAGACAGTCTCCTTTTTGCTCTCCTGGTGTGCTGAGCCTCCTTCCTCCATGCCAGTACCAGCTGCTGGGGTTTTAGGGAAGTGAATAAAGCTTGTTTCTGCTCTCAAGGGACCAGCAGTTATGTAACTACAAAATGGTGAGGTCTCTATTAATAATCTTCAAATAGTGGAGGACAAAGAATGGGCTGGGCCTGAAGAAATCTGAGATGGTTTCAGAGAGAGGATGAGCAAAAGCAGGAATAATTTAGGCCACTTTCCAAAGAATTTCCCATGGGCTGCCTATCAGAATAGGCAGCTAACCTGATTATTGTTTTAAACCAACTGGAATAAGCGAGTGTAAATTATGTGAGTCTTTAACACAAAAAAGTTAGACTGGTCAGCTCTAGTAAAAAATATATATATATGGCATTTTTTGAAACCCCACCCCCTTAATTTTTAATATTTGGTTTTTACCATCAATAGTCTCCTCTCCTCCAAAGCCCATAGAACCAGATAGACTAAGAGAAGCCAAGACCTGAATCAAGGAGAGGAGAAGATAGAAATGGGGAGCAGGAAGGAGAGCCAGCCACTACCAACAGGGAACAAAGTCAGAGCCTGGTTTTGGGGCTTTAATGACGTTGTAAAGTCAGTGTGTCTGTGAGAAAGAAACCATGATTATATAATACAGGGTAGAGGGCATCAGGGAAAAATTATAGCTTCTTCTGTTGACATAAAGCAGTAAAGGGAAGAAAAGAACTATAATTTTGTACTCTAATATGTACATATTAATTGCAGTCTCATGGGAGAATTGATTGTCTCTTGTGGATAATTATCCTAAGCATAATAACTATTAGGTATGACAGTACATGTCACATTGAATTTAAGTTTTATTTTATTTAAATACTAAGCCTTATTCTTGTTTGTTCAATCTTCTGTTGCCTTTTTAACATGTTTATCTCTTCATAACTCTAAAAACATAGAAATAGCATCAGTTCAGCCCAGTTGGATGATTCTCCCACCTTCAGTATTCCCCACCATCTCCATCTCTACAATGAACAGTTTAGGAGAATGACAATATGTGTAATGAACAGGATAGTAGGGTAAATTGTTTTAAAGATAGAAAAAGATACTAAAAACCTAATAGTCATGTATTGACTATACATGACTAATAGTCATGTATAAATATTAAGGAAAGTTGACTAGGAATTATACAACAGAAGTTTTATCAGAATAAATGACTGCTGTAACATCTTCACATAATATCAAAAAAAGATCCACAAAATTACAACTCCACTAACTAACTGAAAATCCTGGAGCAGGAGGAGAAAAAAATGAAAGTACGAGGGGAATCCCCAAATCATCCCTGATATTGACCCTATAATGTATGTGTATGTGTGATGGATGCTAATATAATGAAAGTCATCCAATTTTTTTCCCACTTCGCAGCTCAAACAACTATTTGAATATCATAATTTTTAATCCAGTGCATTATGCTAGATAAGGGCCGAAGGTGAGTCAGAGGAAGGACAGGCATCCCAGAAGTCTTCAGGAGGCATTTGGGATGGCCATGTGGAAGAGACACTGGCATCACACTGTTCAATTTTCAACTCACTAGCCACTTCTTTCACTCCAAACAACAACAACAATAACAACACTCCAAAAAACAAAAATCAGTGGCCAAAAAGTTCAAGTGCAACAGTTGTTCATACAGAGGTACCAAAGCATAGTCATGAAAATTCAGAAGGCCCTGGTTTTAATGAGATACCAAGGATCTGATAACCTTTATTTGGCATCAAACATGAAGTTCCATGCCATGCTTCAAACATGTACACCTCATCATATAATAAAGACCAAATATCAAATCACACAAACTAGGCTATTACTTGGGAAGTTGCTGCTTACCCACTCAGGGTTTTCACCTGTGGGTGGAAGGATGGGGTCACATGGCTCTAACTAGGGAGACAGGAGGGGCAGTGGGAAGTTAATGGGTTTTGGAGCCTGAAGGCAAGAGTTAATTTCCAGCTCTGTTTACTTACTAACTTTGTAACCTTGGGCAGGTTACTCAGCCTCAACTTACTCATCTGCAAAATGGGAATAATCACAGTGCACGGCCCTGATAAGGTTGTTGTGAGGTTTTACACCTAAAGTGACACATGGTTTCATGTGATTTTCCTCCCTCCCACTTACATAAGATTCAAGCAAGTCTCTCACTCTTTTCTAATTTTTCTTGTTATTAAATGAGAATCAGTAACAACCACTGCCATGTTCTACCTATAGATGCCATGAAACCAATTATATAACTGTTTCTGTAATTCATAAATGTTTATCTTCTAAGAGTGAGTAATTATACAGAACCACGTGATTTCCTCCCCAAAATAATAGAGCCTTATTATTCTACCTATACTTACCCACTTGTGATAACATAACATTATTATGGCCATGTTCCTGGATAGAAAATTGCTATTTAAACTAATGAAATAGAGAAACATCTGTTTTAATATTAGGTTAAATTACCAAAGCTCCCATTTTTATTGTAGTAACTCACCTGTGATAGCAGCCTCCAAGACAGGCCTCAAAGGCCCCCATCCTTGTCTAGTCCTCTCCCACGCTATACTGGACTTAGTCTGTATAATCATTGGAATATGGCAGAAGTAATGGTAAAAAGTCCCGAGGGTCTGCCTTCCATCTTGAATCACTGCTTGGGGAAAAGCAGCAGCTCATCTTGAGGATGTGCAGGCAGACTGCAGATATCCACAGGACAAAGAGCTGAAATCCCAGCCAATAGGAAGAGAGATCTGCTAAAAACCACATGAAGTGAATTCTTCAGCTGAGCATTTAAATGACTACATCCCTGGCTTGACTATAACTTGATGATAGACCCTGAGCTAGAATCTCCTAACTAAGCACTCCTGGATTCCTGGCCCACTGAAACTGTGATATAATAAGTGTTTGTTGTCTTAAGTTACTAAGTTTGGGATAATTTGTTACTCAGTGGTAGGTAACTAATATATTACCTAATCAAAACATACAATCATACACATACATGTGCACACACACATTCATTAAGAAATATTTAGCATACTACTTCAACCTAATAATCATAGTGTATTCTGGACTCCTGCCCTACAGTTATTCATACAGAGGTACCATAATATAATGCCCTTTGGTTCTTCAGCCAAAAGACTTTAGTCGCTGGTGTCTAAGATGTACTCATCTCACAATAAATTTCATCATACATCAAAAAGTATAATTTGGGTTGAAGATAAGAGATCCTCTTGGCTTCCATGTCTTTATCAAAAGAAGGACAAATATAAATGAAAGAATTAGGCCTACTAAATATAAAAGGCCTCATTAGACTCTTCCCATGAAATAAAAGGAGAATCCAAATTTTACAACCTCTGGAAAATTTGCTAAGTATGGTAAGGAATTAGTGAATGCTTAGTGCATTGTCTGTGATTGAAAAGATTCTTCTGAAACATTTATAATATGGGTTATTATCAAAAATAAATCAAAGAAAAGAATGAATGGACAATTTGTGAATATAGTAATTGTTATGCTTTGAAATATATAGGAGATTTTGTAAGAATCTAAAGATATTGACTAGTCAATTACTCAGCCATTAGAAAGGGTGAATGCTTACCATTTGCATCGATGTGGCTGGAACTGGAGGGGATTATGCTGAGCCAAATAAGTCAATCAGAGAAAGACAGTTATCATATGGTTTCACTTATATGTGGAATATAAGAAACAGGGCAGAGGACCATAGGGGAAGGGAGGGACAACTGAATGGGAAGTCATCAGAGAGGGGAAAAAACCATGAAAGACTCTTAACTATAGGAAACTAACTGAGAGTTGCTGGAGGGGAGGTGGGTGGGAGGATAGGGTAATTGGGTGATGAGCATTAAGGGGAGGGTATGTGATGCAATGAGCATTGGGTGTCATACGTGACTGATGGATTGTTGAACACTACATCTGAAACTAATGATGGCTAATTGAATTTAAATTTTAAAAAAAGAAGAGGAAAAAAAGATATTGACTATTCAGTATTTATGTAAAACACATACATAAGTACATTTGTGAAAGATGTAAAAGATTAAGCTTCAGATCTGTCATGACCTATTAAATCTTACATCCATCATTTAGTTAATCCCCAAATTCTTTGCCATCATCACGAGATGAAACACCCTTGATCAACAAAATGATTTGTTTATTTATGTAAAATGAATCATGAAGTAAAACTTTATTTCTGGTTTAGACTATGAAATTCATTAAGTGAGTAATGCTGTAGTGAAATACATTGCTCTAAATACTAATGTTAATGACATTAACTAAAAATATTGGAGATGAGTAAAGGAAATAAGTAGACAAAATGTTGAATACTTAGGTGTACCATAACTGGTTAAATTTTTAAGAGCTTGTCTGCAATTTGAGTTATTAAAACTTTTTTTAAACAAGTCTGGCATGCTTTATTCTGGACTTCAGTCTATTATATAATGAAAATCTCCATTGTAATTCTATTCATAAAGTAGAGCATTGCTTGTGGACCTTTAGGAAGGAAAGTGGACTTGAAGAAACGTGGTATTATTCTTTGGACTCAGGAAAAAAAAAAAACCCAGACCCAATGTCATCAAATCAGCCAAGAACAAGAACTTTCTGCAACCTACATCAGTTTAATTCAGATCTGAATACTTAGAAATTTCCTGAAATTCCAGCTCCTTTTCAATTTAGACTTGATTCCACAGAATCCAATGAAGATAAAACACTTAGGAATGTCTCAAAAGCCAGGAACTCAACCAATTAAACCTAAAACCACCAAAAGTATATCATCATTTAAATACATGCACAAAAAGGATTTGGCCAATTTTAACATTCACTAATGATTTTTTTTTATTTTTTATTATTAACATATAATGTATTATTTGTTCAAGGGTACAGGTCTGTGATTCATCAGTCTTACATAATTCACAGCACTCACCATAGTACATACCCTCCCCAATGTCCATCACCCAGCCACCCCATCCGTCCCATCTGTCTCCCCTCCAGCAACCCTCAGTTTGTTTCCCGAGATTTAGAGTCTGTTATGGTTTGTCTCCCTCTCTGGTTTCGTCTTGTTTCATTACTGATTTTTTTTTAAAGATTTTATTTATTTATTTGACGGAGAGAGAGAGAGAGAGATCACAAGTAGGCAGAGAGGCATGCAGAGAGAGAAGGGGGAAGCAGGGTCCCTGCTGAGCAGAGAGCCTGATGCGGGGCTCGATCCCAGGACCCTGAGATCATGACCTGAGCTGAAGGCAGAGGCTTCAGCTGCCCCTCATTAATGATTTTTTAATAATTCTTAACAAACTCGCATAGAAGAGTACTTCCTCAAACCGATAAGAGAATCTATAAACAAAACCTAATGTGAAATATTAAATGCTTCATTTTCTTCCTAATACAGAGAATAAAGCAGAATCTATTCTCACTATTCTATTCAAAATTGTACTTGAAGTCTTAGCTGTTGTAATAAAGTAAGAAAAAGAAATAAAAGCCATGAAGACTAAAAAGGAATAAGTAAAACTCTCTATTTGCAGATGACGTGATGGTTTATTTAGAAAATCCTATGAAATGTATAATACAATGACTAAAATTTATATGAGTATTTATTGAAGTCTCAGGATTAAAAGATTAATATACAAAAATCAATTGCTTTTTAATATTAACATAAACAATTGGAAGAGAAATCTTCTAAATTTTATTTACATAGCACAAAAAGACATAAAACTTAGGGATAAGTTTAACAAAAATATAAAAATATTGTTGAGAAAAAGAAAAATGACATAAAGGAAAAAATTCATGCTGCATTCATGGGTTAAAAGACTTAATATTAAGATGCTGGTTCTCCCCAAATTGAGCTACAGAGTCAAGGCAACAACCTCAGTAGGTTTTTTGTGGAAATTAACAATGATTCTAAAATTTCTATAGAAATTCAGAGAACCTAGACTACCCAAAGCAATCTTGATAAGGAAGAATAAAGTTGAAGGACTTACACTATCTGACTTTAAGATGTACTATAAAGCTACAGTAATCAAGAGAGTGCAGTATTGGCATAAGGACTGAAAGTAGATGAATGACACAGAATAGAGAATCCCAAAACATACTCACACTTATAAGATCATTTGATTTTTCTCTAAAGGAGCTACACCAGTTGAATGGAGAAAAAATAATCTTTGAAACAAATGGTACTATAATAATTTGATGTCTGGGGGAAAAAATGCACTTTGACACCTATCTACACCATCCACACAAATTAATCTGAGATAGATCACAAATGAAAATGTAAAAACTAAAACTGTAAGTCTTTTAAAAGAGAGCATAAAAGAGAGCATAAGACTATTTGTAACTTTGGGTAAGCGAAGGTTTTTTTCAGATGAGATATGGAAAATAATAATAATAAAATAAATCAATTAGACTTTACAAAATTTAAAACTTCTGTTCATCAAAAGAAATTGTTAAGAAAATGAATAGTTTGGGGCACTGGGTGGTACAGTCAATTAAGCATCCAACTCCTGGTTTTGGTTCAAGTCTTGATCTCAGGGGATCTCAGCAGAGTCTGCTTAAGACTCTCTCTTCCTCATTCTCTGCCCCTCCCACCCTGCCCCCACTTAAATAAATAAATAAAATCTTAAAAAAAAAAAACAAAAGAAAATTAATAGGCAAAACATACATTTGGGTTATATGAAGAACTCCTAAAACTCAATAGAAAAAAATAAAAGCAAGAGATTTCAACATGTCACGAAAGAATAAATACACATGAGAAAATGTTAAACATCACTAGCCATCAGGGAAATGCAAGTAAAACTATTATGAGATACCACTATGGACTGACTAGAAGACATAAAACTGAGAAAGATTGACAATACTAAATATCGGTGAGGATTTGAAGCAATCAAGGAGAAGTATAAAATGGTATAGTCACTTTGAAAAAGAAATCTTGCCATTTCTCAAACTAAACATGCATCTACACAGCAATTCCACTTACAGGTGATTTACCCAATAAAAATGAAGGTATATTTCTACCAAAAGATCTGTAAGAGAATGTTTATAATGGCTCTATTTATAATAATAGCCAAAAGGTGAAACCATCCCAGGTGTCCATCTGTAGGAGAATGGATAAGCTAACTGGGGTGCATTCATCCAATAGACCACTATTTAGGGATTTAAAAAAAAATGAACTTCTGATAAGCACAATGACATACATGAATCTTTTTTTTTAAGATTTTATTTATTATTTGACAGAGAGAGAGAAATCACAAGTAGGTAGAGAAACAGGCAGAGAGAGAGGGGGAAGCAGGCTCCCTGCTGAGGAGAGAGCCTGATGTTGGACTTCATGTGGGGCTCCATGCGGGGCTCGGTCCCAAGACCCTGAGACCATGACCTGAGCCAAAGGCAGAGGTTTTAACCTAATGAGCCACCCAGGCACCCCAACACACATGAATCTTAAAGCCATTTTGCTAAGCAAAAGAAGGCTTATACAGAATACATGATGCATGTTTCCATCTAGATGAAGTTCCACAACAAGAAAACTTTATCTGAGGATGATGGAAGTGGAGCTTGGTAGGCATGATCGAACTTTTTTGGGTGATAGTTGTACTGCTCTATGTTTTGATAGGGACAAACACTTCTGTCAAAACCCAGAGAACAGTAGACTTAAGGTTTGCATTTCACTTTTTGTAAATTTTATCTCAAAAGAGAAAAATCTGTACATGAATAACAAACTATCTTAAGACTAAGTATTTATGAGAAAAATGATACTCTTGAAATGCACTAAAATGTAAGTTTGTTTGACAGATGGATCAAGGAATGGATAGATAACAGGCATGTTGTAAATCTAGTAAGCCTGCTTGACTGGATAGGTAGACTCTTTGTGGTGGATATATGACTCTTCACTGTGAATTCAACTCAACTTTGTTCTGTGTTTTAAACTTTCAAAATAACATGTTGGAAAAAATTTCTCCAAGGCCATAATTTCCTAGTAACTACATATTTTAGCTTCAAATTTTCACCTAGGGTTTGGCTTCTTCTTTCTCATGCCAAAAGAATATCTTCAAGTGTTCTGAAATGAAATGATAGCCAAACAAGTCCTAACCCTATGTGTCTATACCAGCCACAGGGCCCAACAAGTCTGTCAAGCTTAGGCCAGATGAAGCTCAGAGTCTCACAGACCTTTGTAGTGCTGTCGTACACAAAGAAACAAGTTGCCAGTTTTACCTAATAATTTATAGACAGGAAATACATGAGAAACCACGGAATTTATCATTTAAAGGTCAAGCACAATTAGAAAACAACTGTGACCCACTTTTTAATTGATATAAAATTAAGAATATTTGAGGCAACCAACAAAACTTCAAATTATCACAAATCTGAGTAAGTGATAGCTTCACATTCTTTTTCTTAAAGAGGACTCCCTAAACCCTATAAGCTTCAGGCCCCAGGGAATCTTGATCTTTCTCTGTATTCCATAATATTAGCTACTCTTATTTTTTCCCAAATATGTTTATTTTATTTTTTCAGTGTTACAAGATTAATTGTTCATGCACCACACCCAGTGCTCCATGCAATACATGCCCTCCTCAATACCCACCACCAGGCTCGCCGAACTCCCTACTTCCCCTCCAAAACCCTCAGTTTGTTGCTCAGAGTCCACAGTCTCTCATGGTTCATCGCCCACTCTGATTTCCCCCCATTCACCCTTCCCTTCCTTCTCACAATGCCCTCCGTGTTTTTCCTTATGCTCCACACATAAGTGAGACCATAAGATAATTGGCTCTCTCCGCTTGACTTATTTCACTCCGCATAATCTTATTTTATAAGATATTACATGGGGCAAAGTTACAAGGGGATGGTGAGAAGGACAGCTTCTTCCACACTGCCAATTATCAGCAGAGGTGAATTCAAAAGCAGGAGCCCAGAGTCCCTGCCATAAAGATACATACTCTATTGCCTCTCCAAACACCAAAAACATGAATAGATAATGACAGCAAAAACAAATACTTGTACAAGTAAGCAGATCCTCACCACAGTTTCTAATAGTCTGTCAGTTCTCAGAGGTGCTTACAGGGAAAAAAACAATTCTAAAACTTTAGGTGTTAGTGTTTCCCCTAAATCTAAACAAATTTCATCATGTGTCCAATCCCCTCCAGGCTATACGGATCTGTCTATCTATGAGGCAGCAACCGGAGTGCCATCTTTCAAACTGAATTGATGAATTCTATTTTGCTCAGAAGATAAACCAGCCATTCAACTGGAATTAGACCCAAATGTCCTCAGGACATGGTTCTGCTCATAGCAATGGTAATTTTTCAATGGAAGTTAACTTTTCTGAAGCTCCAGACTCAATGCTTTACACAGAGACCTCACATACTGTGAGCTAGGTATGCCAAGATGCTTAAAAGGGGGTTAAAACAGGCCTAAACAGGTCACACACCAACCTAGTATTAGAGCTGGGATGCAGGTACAGCATCCACCCTAGAGTCTGTGCCATGAGCTCTATACTGCCCTGCCTCTCTAAGTGGGATAGAATGGCAGTGTGGGAGCCAAGGGACAGTGAATACTCATATAAACGAGGCTCCTGATTCTGAGACTTAATATAAAATGCCAGACAGTGGCAGAACATATAAGAGAGTCACAGTAGAAAAAAGGGGTCTTTCTCCACTCTGTGACTCTCAGATACAGGGTCTTTGGAATTCTTCCATCATCTATACCCATAGTCCAGGAGAAGCTTTCTCACAGCATACCTGTGCATCTCATAATGACCTGGGCTGGACACCACCTTGTAATTTTGTTGGGAAAGCCAGTCCTTAATCTCCTGACCCAAACCGACCAAGAAAACTTTTGCTAAGCCCCTGACTCTTTCCAGGGAAAGGTGAGCTGAGGGTAAGAAGTTGTTGTTTATTGTAGATTCCAAGTTTAGAACAACTATCATCAGACTGGCAGTCGACATGGGTGAGGAAGGTCAAAACAATAACAAAACGCCCTTCATTTGAGATCATAGCAATTGCTTAATTATATAGTACATTATGTTATGACATTGCTGGGGTTTCCAACCTCCTGTAACAAATGCCGTTGAACATCCAGCTCTGTTTGTCTGGATGTGGCCTGCAGAAACTTGCCACTGGCTGAATGGTTTCCATGTGGACTTAGGTCTTCTGGCCTTGACAGTGGGGTCACTTGGCAAACCAAGACTGGGAAAAGCCTGGCACCTAGAATTAACCTGAGAATCAAGAAGCTTTTAGTTTGTCTATAAAACAACCCTTTCTTCTATTTTCTTTCTAAACAAAAAAAATGCTTTCTTTGTGTTGCTTGGTCACTCACTCAACATGGAAAAAGGAACTGTTTCTATTCTTTATCATTTGCTATTTGTTTAGTGCTCAGAGGTAGAGTCCAATGCTTGTAGAAAATGCTGTGCATGATCTGGTAATTCTGGCTTCTTAAAGAATCTTTCCATGTAATTTTATTTTGGGATGTACAGACTTTCTTTTCGCTGATTGTCAAAAGAATATTTAATATTGCTGAGCGTTTGGGGCTTTTGTTTTAGTTTTTGTTTGGTTTGGTAGTCTTTCAAAGAACTGTATAGTTGTAGAGCAGTACGATTAAGGTAAACTTTCTATTTTCTTTTTTACTGTTTTCTTTTTTATTTTATTTTTTTCCCAAATATGTTTATTTTATTTTTTCAGTGTTACAAGATTAATTGTTCATGCACCACACCCAGTTCTCCATGCAATACGTGCTCTCAAGAAGCTATGCTAAAGGAAAACTGAATATAAGTATTTTAAATAAAAAATATATCAGTGGGGTTAGGTGGTTTAAGACAAAGTTGTTAGGTATGTCAGTAGAAAAGGAAAATAAAGAGGAATGAAAATCTTAAATTGTAAAGTTGGTCCTAGACTTTTTAATCTACATTCTCTAGAATGCTCACCACCCATGCAAAGTAACAATCCTCTATACTTGTTTGTCCTCATGGATGAAGAATAAAAGAAGGATAAAAAGAAAACACTCAATGGAAAAAGTGGAAACATCTTCAAATTAGTATATTTGAAATATTCCAAAACATTATTTTACTAAAAATTAGCCTAGTGGTTAAATGAGTAACTGAGATTTTTGAAGCTGCCTAATTTTTTAAGTGTGAAGTACACAGTTTAGACCCAAGGAGAACTAGAAAACCCAACTTCCTAGAGACAGTATGCTATGAAGAATAAAGAGCTCTCCCAGGGCATTGTGAGAAGGAAGGGAAGGGTGAATCGGGGGAAATCAGAGGGGGTGATGAACCATGAGAGACTGTGGACTCTGAGCAACAAACTGAGAGTTTTGGAGGGGTGAGGGTTAGGGGTTGGGTGAGCCTGGTGGTGGATATTGAGGAGGGCATGTATTGCATGGAGCACTGGGTGTGGTGCATGAACAATTAATCTTGTAACACTGAAAAAATAAAATAAACATATTTGGGGAAAAAAAATAAAGAGCTCTCCCAGATGATAAATTGATGACCATGTGGCTTTTAGAAATAGAATTGGGCAAAGTGAAGAGACTCTGTTTCTTTTCGTTTCTCCCACCAACTCCATGTGCAGCTTTGGTTTGAACTGCCTGGACTTGAGTTTTCTCATTTGTAATAAAGGCAGCTCAACTATAAGGTTGCTTTAGAAATACAAATCTATTGCCATTTGCATTTTTATCAATGTCAGTTTACTTTCACTTGTTTTTTATTTAAACCTTTTGTTTGAAAATATGTCTGATTGAAGTACAAAGATATATACTATTCACTTGCTCCTTCAAACACATTTTTTATAAGCTCAGCAAACGTTCCACTTTTTGGCTTTGGCAGAGACCATCAAATGCTATGGAGTGTTGGAAGCTTCCCCTCTAAGTATGGGAGCCCTGTAGCTCTTTTCCTTTGAGATCTCTTCCTGCTAGAAAATATCTTGTTCATCTTAGTATGCCAACAGCCCTTTCAAAAAAAGTTTTAGGCCAGCAGAAGAAAATACCAACACAGAAAGAACTACTATCTGAGGTCAAGAGTAGCAGATGCCATAATTCAGCTGTAAAATTCCTGCCTGTTACAGGAGCTGCAAATGATTCACATACACATCCTCCCTGGAAGAGATTTCTGCTAGCCTGCAGGTTGGCTCTGCTCTCCTCTCATCACGACCTAATCTATTCACCTCCACCTTACCAAGACTCCTAGGTCAAGGTTAACTCCCTACAGATTTACAATATGGCACTTCCTCTCATCATGTGTGTCTCTGTCTGCTTGGCCCCTACCCAGTGCCATAACCAGCAGCGAAACTGGCAAAGGAAAGCTGAGGAACTGAGGAGACAGGGGTAGGAAGCCTTAAAGCCTAGTCAAGTACAAGGTTTGACATAGTACTTGATATAGACAAAATAACAGATTTGTAGCTGGAGTTTTTACTGATTATGATGGGCTGAATTGTGGCCCCCCTCAAATTCATATGCTGGTCTCAACCCCTGATGGTATATGGGTTTATTTGAAGGTAAGGTCTTTGAAGACAAAATTAATTTAAATGAATTCATTAGGATAGGCCATTATCCAAATCTGACTAGTGTCCTTATAAGAAGAGGAGATCAAGACACAAACACACAGAGGGAGAAGGTGGCCATTTACAAGCCAAGGAGAGAGGCCTGGGAAGAAACCAGCCCTGCTGATACATTGATCTCAGAACTGTGAAGAAGTAAATTTCTGTTCTTTAAGTCTGTGGTACTTTGTTATGGCAGCCTAAGCACATCAGTGTACATATCAAATAATTGTCTTAGCACTTGAACTTAAGTTGCAAGAGAACATTTTGAAGGATCCAGGAAAGCTGCTATGGGAGTTATCACTGCTTACACATCAACTGACTCATCTGGCACTCTCCTAAAACCCAGAAGGACTCCTTTGCCCTAGAGACTATATTCATGATGCTGGGCCCAGACTGGAAACTAAATTGCTGTTGAGTGGATGGCTTGCTGAGTCAAAGTCAGAGCAGACAGTGGAATTCTTTTTAAGTTGGCTTTTCATTGTAAGACTGGAACGAGATTGGCATGTAATGGGTGCACTAGAAATATTTATTCAATAAGCGAGTGAAGCCTTTGAGAGCCTGATGAATTCCCTTCTCCAGATGGGGAATCTTTCTACCCAAAGATGTCTATAGTCCATTTCTCCTCCTTTTTCAGAGCTACAACCCTCCTCACCTTTTTCAAGTTCTCAAACTGTTTTTCTCCAAGTATCCTTTTTGAGCTACATTCCCCTTCTCTTTTCACTAACAAAATCTGATTGATTGCATTCCAAAGGACAATGTACTTTTGCCTGCAGGAAGATTCCTGGCAGATAGTAACAAGCCAACCAGTGCTACAACAGGACAAGGAAGAGATATTTCCCAGAGCCCTGTTTCACATTTCTTTTTTTTTTTTTTTACACTTTTAAAAAAAATATTTTATTTTTTCAGTTTTCCAAGATTCTTTGTTTATGCACTATACCCAGTACTCCATGCAATACGTGCCCTCCTTATTACCCACCACCAGTCTCACCTTTCTTGCAAGGCCAAGTTTTCCTCTCAAAGGATAACAAGCTGATGCTGGCTTCATGCTTTGCAATTTACAAAGCGTATTAACATATCTTATGTAATCTTCACAACACAGTAAGTCAAATTTTATTAGTAAAATTGTACCTTAGGAAAGTAATAAGATCTTAGTGTGCAGATAAAGTATCTTTTGACTTATTTACATGGCACCTACCATCATCTACACATGAAATTGGACAAATTATTTATAGTGATGAGTTATAACAAGACAAAAAACATTTCAAGGATTTCATGGAGCTGGTAAGAAAAGCTGACTTTTCCTTTATCATCTGGGGACAGGAATGGCATATGGGTGGCATGAATCCAGTAGTCTGCCTTGCATTTACAGAAGATATCCTAACTATGCACACCTTTACACCAGGGTCAGACATCACCTCTCCTACAGGGACTCTGCAATGCATTATGTTGTTTCTATATCTAAATAAATGTTCATGAGAGAGACTGACTAGGCCATTATGTTTTCTCATTCTCTCTGGGGATTCAGGGCCAGTGAGCAACATTCTCTTTACTGTGGACTATGAGCAACAAACTGAGGGTTTTGGAGGGGAGGGGGGTGGGGGTTCGGCGAGCCTGGTGGTGGGTATTGAGGAGGGCACATACTGCATGGAGCACTGGGTGTAGTGCAAAACAATAAATCTTGTAACACTGAAAAAAATAAATAAATAAAATTAAAAAACAAAAACAAAAACAAAAAACATTTTCTTTATAAATGGCCAAAAGAATTCTGACCAAGTCAAGGCTGAGCCAGTGGCAAAAGTATGCAGCTATGACGTTATTACAAGCTGCTGGAAACAGTAAAGGAAACCAGCGACAGCCTCTCCTTGTCAGATGCATTTCATTTTCCAGCGAAACCCACATGCCCAGGTCCTAACAGGAGTTGTCAATCACAGATATCTTGGGGAGATGATTTTTTTTTCCATTTCTAAGCATGAGTCATGGAATACAAAAACACCAACAATTGAGAAACCATATGCGAACTCCTGCGCTTTGGTGCTCCATGCTGAGCTGAAGCTGCCTCCTTTTTCATGCCTCCTTCAGCAGCACCCAGAGAGCTGCTGCAAGTTGTTGTCGCCTCAGATGGGTGCTTCTGTTGAAACAACAGTCTTTGAAACATGGCTTTCACAGAACATTCAAGACAACAAGTTAGCAGGGAAAAATGTAAATATATAAGGCCGCATTTGGTCCTGAGGTCAGCAATCCCCCCAAAAAAAGTTTGACTTCTTACAAATCAAGAAAACTTTCAGTTGTTACCAGTTTCATCACTTTCTCCAGTGTTTTGCCTTTGTTTTACATTTGACCAAAGATGACAGTCTTTGGTCTGCCACCTGTACAAGTTGGTTTTGAGTCATTGTACTTGCTTAAGGAATAGGATAAGAGTATCTTTCATGTTTGCTTATTTCATTCCTAATTCCCAGGTGGCTGGCACTTAGGCAGAAGCAGAGTTTCATAGTGAGTACATGACAGGAGTGTGCAGGCCTGAAATGTGTTTCTTCAGCTTCATTCAAACCTCACCCTCCCCAGCTGAACCCAGTCACTTAAGAATTGGACCTCACCCAGCCTCTTCAGATGGATGCAGCCAACCATAAAACCCAGGTTTATGACTGGGCTATCATAAAACGACTGCAGGAGTACCACTCCCAACACACACACACACACATACACACACACACACACGTGTGTGTGCACATGGGCACACATATGCACACCCACACAGACATACATGTGCATCCACACTGTCTCCCATCTGCCCATTCTAATGGGCTCCTCCTCAATCCAAATTATGTCTGTTCTTTGTCCTCCACTAGATTTTAAATTACATAGATGTTTGAACTGCTTTTCCTAAACTTTTTTTAAATTTATTTATTTGACACAGAGAGAGACAGCAAGAAAGGGAACACAAGCAGGGACAAAGGGAGAGAGAGAAGGATACTCCCTACTCAGCAGGGAGCCAGATGCGGGGTTTGATCCCAGGACCTCAGCATCAGGACCAGAGTGGAAGGCAGATGCTTATCAACTGAACCACCCAGGCATTCCTCAACTGCTTTGCCTAAACTTCTATTCTTTTCAATTTAGAGCCATCAGAAAGAAGGTAAAGGCCCCGCAGGACTGACAGGTCAAATTAGTTGCCACCACCAGCCAGCTTAAGGAATAAGCTGAAAACAGATGTGGGCATTGAAATAATCACAAAACACAGTAAAAACTACAGCCCCTTCCCATAAATGATGGTCATTGACTCCTTTCCTAGGAAGAAAACAGCAGAAGAAAAGAAAATCTAAATATCCAAACTAAAATAACTTCTTAAAACATCTTTAGAATCATTTTCACTTATTTTTCCTGTTGACATAACTTACCAGAAGCTTTCTGGAGTCATGGCCTCTCCACCACAGAAAAAAATTACTCCTATTCTTCTTCTGGTCTGCTGCAATTGATCTCAAAATACAGGGCGCCTGGGTGGCTCAGTGGGTTAAAGCCCAGGTCATGATCTCAGAGTCCTGGGATCAAGCCCCACGTCGGGCTCTCTGCTCGGCAGGGAGCCTGCTTCCCTCTCTCTCTGCCTGCCTCTCTGCCTGCTTGTCATCTCTCTCCCTCTGTCAACTAAATAAATAAATAAAATCTTTAAAAAAAAAAATACAGGACAAAGGAAAATCCAAAGAAAAAGGAGCCAAGGTTCAGAGAAAATAACGAGGCAAGGGGTACGCTTCCTACAGTGGCAGTCAAGACGTAATGCCCTAAACCTCTTTCTTGTATGTGAGAAAAGAAGGAGATCACAAACTATTAGCCCCTGGCAGACATCTATGGTGATAAAGGTAGCAGCAAACATGAATCAATTAAAACTTGGAGTTAATTCTGTACAACTTCTTATTTTAGCAGAGTAGAAAAATGAGACCCAGAGATTTGAAACAACTTGCTTAAGGTCACTAAGGCAGTTTGTGGCAAAGAGGGGGTTAGAACCTTGGTTTCCTGACTCCTAATCATGAACTCATGTAATCCCAGGTTACAAGGAACTGTCCAGTCCAACCAGCTGGTTACCACCAGGTTTGTGCCTGAGCTTTTGGAAATGAGATCAATTTCATCTCTTTACAAGGTGGCCTGTCCTGCCTTTGGACCTCTCTAAATGTAAAAATTTTTTGTTCCATCCCCAGTTCTACTTCTGCCTTTGAGGTTACTCACAGTTTTACCTTGCTTTCCTAGGCCATGCCTTCAGAGAAGGTAGCTGAGAACTCTTCAGTTTTTCATTCTTCTTGAGGCCCTTTTATAGCTGATCTCTGTGCTTTGGGCATATTTTGTCCTTCTCTTAAATGCATTGCCTAATACTGAATGTCAGTTTTCCAAAAGTGGTTACACTGGCCCAGAGAAGAAAGGAGCAGTTCAGCACTACAGAAGAAAATATCTTTCCATAATGTACCCAAAGATGGACTGAGTAGACAGATGAAGTCTACTTTCTACCATAAGTTCTAGATTCTTTTTGTACTTTATACTACTCTACTGGGTACTACTACACCCATGGCATAATAATGAAGTTAAATCTTACAACCCAGTTGAAGATAATTTACATTTAAGCTTTTAAAAGCTTTTCTATCTTATTCAGCTTTTCTTTATAAACTGTGCTATAAAGTCCTTTGAGAGCTTCGTCTGTGCTGTCCTTCCAAATGTGTTTATCCTGGGTTAAGACAGAGCCGAGTCCCATGACTCAGCATGAGAAGCATCATTGAACCTGTTAAGGGACTGCATCATAGTGACCTCTAGTCACATGCCTTTGGTGTGTACATAAGAATATTATCAGGAGGGGCGCCTGGGTGGCTCAGTCATTAAGCGTCTGCCTTCGGCTCAGGTCATTATCCCAGGGTCCTGGGATCGAGCCCCGCATGGGCTCTCTGCGCAGCAGGGAGCCTGCTTCTCCCGCTACCATTCCCTCTGCTTGTGTTCCCTCTCTCGCTGTGTTTCTCTCTGTCAAATAAATAAAATCTTTAAAAAAAAAAAAAAAAGAATATTATCAGGAGAGATTGTGCTGAATGCCTTGAGAGAACCCCATAGTGGCAGCATTTCCTTGACCTACCAGTCTACTGGACCTGTCAAAAGAAATAATGAATTTACTTTAAGGTGACTTGTACTTGTGAACTTAGACTTGAACATTTGCCACTACTGCCCTGTTTCTCCAGCAAATATTGATGAGTATGCCCATGCCCTGGTTGTCAACTCTGCTGCATAAAAACGGCAAGAAAATTATCTGAAAGAGCAGTTGGAGCTTGGAGCTTGGAGGTTGTCCAAGCTAGTGTGTGTGTCTTTGATCCTGGTTACCCTTATTTGTCTGAAACCTCAGTTCCTATTTTGAATTTGCTGATGTCGTAACCCCCAAGCTATTTTAGGTCCAGTATACACATTGTGGGAGGGAAGGGGCTAGCCAGGCAGAAGACTCCTCTCCAAGAACTAGTGATAGAAACTGCAAGTTTGACACCTATACCCCAGCCAGTGTGTCTATAAAGTCACAGAAGACCAATCTGGGCTATAGCCACCATCCCTTCCTTGAGGTTTAAGAACTGAGGGGCTCCCATCTATCCCAGTTGGGGGGACCTTCACCCAGATAATCACAGGAGTAGCTGTCTCTGTTTTCTCACCCCATCCAGATGAAACTAACACTTATTTTTCTTTCTCAAGGAGTTAAGGAAACAGCTATTCCTCTATGCTTATAAACACAAATTTATTTTTCTTAAGTTTTTATTTAAACTTCACTTAGTTAAAACACAATGCAATATTAGTTTCTGGTATACAATCTAGTGATTAAACTCTTCCATACAACACCTACTTCTCATTGTAACCAGGGTACTCTTTAATCCCCATTACCTATTTTCACCCATCCCCCCCACCTACTTCCCCTCTGGTAACCATCCCTTTGTTCTCTATAGTGAAGAATCTGTTTCTTGGTTTGCCTCTTTCTCTCTCTCTCTCTCTCTTTTTTTTTTTTCCCTTTGTTCATTTGTTTTATTTCTTAAATTCCACATATGAGTGAAATCATATGGTATTTGTCTTTCTCTGACTGACAATATTTTACTTAGCATAATACACTCTAGTTCCATCTTTGTCATTGCAAATGGTAAGATTTCATTCTTTTTGTGACCACATACTAGTCTATTGTGTGTGTGTGTGTGTGCCACATCTTCTCTATCCATTTATCAACTGATGGACACTGGGCTATTTCCATAATTTAGCTATTGCAGATAATGCTGTTATAAATAGCAGGATACATGTATCCCTTTGAATTGGTGTTTTTGTATTGCATGGGTAAATATCAGTGCAATTGCTAGGTCATAAGGTAGTTCTTTTTAACTTTTTGGGAGAACCTCCATATTGTTTTACACAGTGGCTGCACCAATTTGCATTCCCATCAATTTGCACAAAGATTCCCCTTTCTCCACATCCACACTAATACCTGTCATTTCTTGTGTTGTTGAGTTTAGCCATTCTGACAGTTGTGAGATGATATCTTATTGTAGTTTTGATTTGCATTTCCCTGATGATGAATGATGTTGAGCATCTTTTCATGTGTCTGTTGGCCATGTGGGTGTCTTCTTTGGAAGAATGCCTATTCATGTCTTCTGCACATTTTTAATTGGATTATTTGTTTTGTGGGGACATTGAGTTAAGTTCTTTATATATTTTGGATACTAACCCTTTATTAGATATGTCATTTGCAAATATCTTCTCCTAATCCATAAGTTGCCTTTTAGTTTTGTTGATGTTTCCTTTGCTGGGCAGAAGCTTTTTTGTTTTGATGAAGTCCCAATAGTTCACATTTGCTTTTGTTTTCCTTGCCTCGGGAGACATATCTAGAAATAAGTTGTAATGGCTGATGTCATAGAGGTTACTTCCTATGTTCTCCTCTAGGGTTTTTATGGTTTCAGGTCTCACATGTAGGTCTTTAACCCATTGTGAATTTGTTTTTGTGTTTGGTGTAAGAAAAGGGTCCAGTTTTATTTTTTTGTATGTAGCTGTCCAGTTTTCTGAACACAATTTGTTGAACAGACTTTTTTCCATTGGATATTCTTCCTGCTTTCTTCTAGGTTAGTTGACAGTAAAGTTGTGGGCTCATTTCTCAGTTTTCTATTCTGTTCCATTGACTTACGTGTACTTTTTTGTGCTGGTACCATACTGTTTTGATTACAACAGCTTTGTAATATAATTTAAAGTCTAGAATTGTGATGCCTCCAGTTTTGCTTTCTCTTTTAAGAATGCTTTGGGTACTCAAATTCTTTTGTAGTTACACACAAATTTTAGGATTGTGAAACTAATATTTTTTTTTAAAGATTTCATTTATTTATTTGACAGAGAGAGAGAGATCACAGGTAGGCAGAAAGACAGGCAGAGAAAGAGGAGAAAGCGGGCTCCCTGCCGAGCAGAGAGCCCGATGTGGGGCTCGATTCCAGGACCCTGAGATCATGACCTGAGCTGAAGGCAAGAGGCTTTAACCCACTAAGCCACCCAGGCACCGCATTAACTAATATTTTTTTAAAGATTTTATTTATCCATTTGACAGAGAGAGAGAGATCACAAGTAGACAGAGAGGCAGGCAGAGAGAGGGGGGAACCCCCACTGAGGAGAGAGCCCAATGAGGGGCTTGACCCCAGGACCCTGAGATCATGACCTGAGCTGAAGGCAGAGGTCTTAACCCACTGAGCCACAAAGGCGCCCCTAATATTTCTGATTAAAGTTTATTGGTGACAAAAGGAAAGGAAAGGAAAAGGAAGGGAAGAAAAGGGAAAGGAAGTGGGAAGGAAAGAAAGAAAGAAAAAATAAAAGAAAAGAGAAGAAGAGAAAAAGAAAAGAAAAAAAGAGGGCTGTCCTAAAAGCACTGGAAACCACTGAGGTCTCCAGGTTCAGCTTCTCCCAGAATTCAGGTAGATGTGCTTCCATGAGCTGGACTGGCTTTTCTTTCATGGGCTCATGGCAGGACAAAAGAAGGCGGGGAGTGGTCCAGTGCTACTGCCCATGTATAGCCCAGCAAGGGCGTGGGCATGCCACTCTTACAGGGAGAGGTTCTCAGTCCTTCCCCCTCCTCAGAAATCCTTACCTATATCCCTGAACTAAGCCTCAGTTTCTGTCTACCCCTAGTTTAGCTCACAGATCTCTTAAGCCTATTTCTACCTCTAACCCTATCTCCACTGAGCCTAGCAAGAAGCATGTGCTCTCGGGCTGTCTGGATGGATTTTATTATTTTATGTTGTTAAAGAATCCCCCACAGCAACAGAATAAAACATTCCAATCAAGGAAAAGATAAAAATTTATGGAACCTATGATCCTTCCTTAGATCAACTGATGTGCCACTTATCGATTTGAATTTCAGAGAAAAATACTTCTCTCCCTAAATAGAGATGTAATAACCTTTGTGTTTGCAAAGCCACAAATTTTCCTGATCGAAATTCCATTTAAAATCATTACAAATAGTCAGTAATCTCTGCCTTCAACAAAGAGGGGCTCCATTCCATTTTTTCAACACCTTATTGAATAAATATTATTTTTGCCATGATTTTTCAATGCATAGGTTGGATCTCCAGTGGACAGAGACAGTGATAAACGAACCTCAAGGTGTCATCCTTCTTAAAAAGAGTAGTTTAACAAGTAGTCCCTTAACAAGGAGTTATGAGGACTAAAGCCATTTTCAGAGGCAGCTCCTAGGGAAGGCTCCTCTGTAGAGAATTCTTAAAACACTGACCTGTTTCATAACTATATGACTCTCATGCTCTCAAAGAGACAAATATAATGCCCATATGTTGAATCCAGTTGAATCCAATTCTGTCAATTTTCTCTCTATTCCAGCAAATTACATCTGAAGTTGGGCTGCAAATAGCACAATACATAGTGGTGGACTTTGCAAAGCAAGAGAACATACACTACTTAATCTGATTATATGGTAAGCACTGAAGTTGACTCTTCCTCACTGTTTAAAGAACCCACTCCAGAAATGTGAGGGACTTAGTCAAGACTGCCAGGTTAATTAACAGAAAGGTCAGTACTAGAGTTCAGATTTCTTTAACCCAAGACATAGACTTTTCAGAGGAGAGAGATAGTAAAGGAAGTTGGAAGAACTATGGAGTTGAATCTTGGATTCTAATCTTAGCTCTCCTTCCTACCAAATATGTGGCCTTGGGTTATCATCCAAACAGTCTGAATTCTAGTCTTTTTATCTATAAAATAAAAGTGTTGCAGACTCTCAGGATGGTGGTGAGAACTGGAAATGATGCATGTAGAGTCCTTGGCAGGGACTAGTTGCTACCATAACACCACAGTGTTCCCATTTACCTTGGTCTTCCTCACTGTGCAAGTGTTTTCCAAAGCACATCCCACAAAGCACATGTGCCAGAAAATGTTCTCTGAAAGAGAGTCTCATCATTATGTATGTTTGGGAACCCTGCTCACTTTATTTCCCTCTTTGAAATTAATATTTTAAGAGCTCCACTGAGGCTTAATCTCCATGAGGGCAGGAGACATACCTCTTTTGCTTTGCACTATCTTCCCAGGGCCTAATATAAAGCCTGATACATGGTAAGCAATCAATAAAAATGGTTAATGAGTGAAGAAGTAAATAAATGACAGCATAAGAAGTCCTGCTTCAGGAAAAAACAACAAAAAAACAAAACAAAACAAAACAAAACTATTTAACTTTGTCGAGCCCAGCCTTTCCAAAACTTGTACAGAGCCCATTTTTCTCTGTAAGACTGAGAATACCTGTAAGACTGCCTTCCTGGGATATACTATTCTAGAGGAATTAGTGCATTCTCAGCCCCTCTCTGGCTATGGTTAGTCTGCTGCCAGAGAGATGAGGTAAGATAAAACCCAACAAGTTTTCCATTTTAACCATTGCCAATTTTATAGAAAGCCTAGACTGGCTTTTCCCACACCTAAAGATATAGCTGATTGTCTTTCTCCATCCACAAATTAACAGAAAGTACAAATATTAATTTCACTCTTAGTCTATGAGAAGAAACAATTAGGAAAGTCAGAGCAATGCAAATCTGCCATGTATTCCAAGAAGATATAAGAATTTCTTCTCAGCGGTACAAATAAATTAACCAAGTCCCAATTCCCACCATTAGAATGATGTCAAGTCTTAATATTTAGATTTCTCCCTAGGAGGAGGTGGGGAAAGGATGTCATTTTTACAATCACAAAGACATTCCAAATGAGGTAATTTTATTTGCACAGAAGTCTTTGTAAACATGACCCTTGCCAAGGAAAAGGTCTCAACAGCAATGGGAGCAGGGGTAATGGTCCCCAGGATTCACAGCTTTGACTCTCCCTCATGGGTACTGTACAGCATGGCTGAGGAACACATACAACCTTGAGGCTGCTAGCTGAGGGGGAAAGAATTTACATCTTAGTCAACTGAGGCTGCCTCAACAAAATACCACAAACTGAGTGGCTTTAAAAAAACTTATTTCTCCCAGCTCTGGAGGCTGGAAGTTCCAGTGAAGGTGCTGGCTGATTCAGCATCTCATGAGAGCTGTCTTCCTGGCTTGCAGAGAACCATGTTCTTGCTTTGTCCTCACATGTAGAGAGAGCTCTAGTCATTCTTCCTCTTCTTTTTTTTTCCTTTTTTAAGATTTTATTTATTTATTTGCAAGAGATAATACAACACAGGGGAAGGAGCAGAAGAAAAGGGAGAGGTGGGGCTTGATCCCAGGACTCCGGGATCATGACCTGAGCCAAAGGCAGACACTTAACTAACTGGGCCACCCAAGCACCCCATTCTTCCTCTTCCTATAAGGGTCCCCATCCTATTGGATTAAAGTCCCACTCTCATGAACTCATTTTACTTTTTTCATCCCCTTACAAGGCTTATCTCTAAATACAGTCACAGTGGAGTTAGGGCATCAGCATATGAATTTGGGGGAGTTATAAACAGTCAGTCCAGAACACTAACCTTGTGCTGGAATGAGCATTACCAGCACAAACCCACAATGCCAATTGTCATGCAGTTGTGAGAGAACCTGAAGTTGAATGGACTTGACATAAACTAGCTATAGGTAGTGCACAGCTGAGCTCAGCAATAAGGAGTCAGGTGGACATTTCACACCACTAGCCCATACCTGACACACCTGATCCCAAAGGCTGCATTAACCTTGAGGGAAAAAAAGGAATAAAAAATGCATCCCCAGACAATCCTAACATCCATCAATAAACAAAATGTGGTCTAAAAATACAATGGAATATTATTCAGCCTTAAAAAGAAAGGAAATTCTGACATATGTTACAAATGGATGAACCTTGAGGACATTATGCTCAGTGAACAAAGCCAGTCCTAATAGACAAACACTGTATGATTCCACTTATATGAGGTACTTAGAGTAACAGAATTCATAGAGATGGAGAGTAGAATAGTAGTTACTAGGGGCTTGAGGAAGGGGTGAGTGGGGAGGTATTGTTTAGTCAACACAAAGTCTCAGTTTTGCAAGATAAAGTTCTAGATATAGATGGTGGTGATGTTTGCACAACAGTGAGAACATACTTAGCACTACTGAATTGTACACTTAAAAATGATTAAGATGATAAATTTTACATTATGTGTATTTTACACTACTTTTTGAAAATAGCACAAGCTATTATTATTAAAACAAACAAATGAAACTTCTTTAATGAAGCTATGGACAGCTTTATACAGTCTCCTCAGGATTCCAAGGTGAGTTCCTTCCCCATCCTGCTACCTGAGCATGGATAACCATTATAAATGCTGTCTCCAAAATGGCTGCACCAGCTGGCAGTCCCACCAACAGTGTAAGAGGGTTCCCCTTTCTCCACACCCTCTCCAACATTTGTTGTTTACTGTCCTGTTGATTTTGGTCATTCTAACTGGTGAAAACAGTGTGGAGATTCCTCAAGAAACTAAAAATAGAGCTACCCTATGACCCTGCCATCGCACTACTGGGTATTTACTCCAAAGAAGCAGATGCATTACAAAGAAGGGCGACATGTACCCCAATGTTCATAGGAGCAATGGCCACAATCACCAAACTGTGGAAAGAACCAAATGCCCTTCAACAGATGAATGGATAAAGAAGATATGGTACATATATACAATGGAATATTATGCCTCCATTAGAAAGGACGAATATCCAACTTTTGTATCAACATGGACGGGACTAGAGTGAAATGCGGAGTGAAATAAGTCAAGTGGAGAGAGCCAATTATCTTATGGTCTCACTTACGTGCTGAGCATAAAGAAAAACATGGAGGGCATTGTGAGAAGGAAGGGAAGGATGAATGGGGGGAAATCAGAGGGGGAGATGAAGCATGAGAGACTGTGGACTCTGAGCAACAAACTGAGGGTTTGGGAGGGGAGGAGATGGGAGTTGGGCGAGCCTGGTGGTGGATATTGAGGAGGGCATGTATTGCATGGAGCATTGGGTTTGGTGCATGAACCACTGAAAAAATAAAATAAACATATTTGGGGGAAAAAATAAATAAATGCTGTCTCTACTCACCAAATTTGGAGCTGCTGGCACTTTGGAGGAGTAGGGATATTTCTAAAGTGGTAGCTTCTATTTAAGCCTGGAATTAACTCTCCTGAAGGATAAGGGTTGTGTTGAGGCAGCTGGGTTATGGAAAGCTCTTTTGCATTTCATAACTTACCCCCTACCTTCAACAGCACTTGGTATTGGCTCTAGCTGTAAAAGCATCACCCCTTGGCAGAGCTTTGCATCCTTTCACAATTCTTGCTCTACAAAATGTTTTTTTTAAAACACCTCTGCCCATAAAGGCAATACAAACAAGTTGTCTGTGAGTCATAAAACTATAGAACACACACTAAGTCCATGTAATAATCTTTCTGTAATTTGCTCCTTAGTCATTGTCTAGCCCATTAGGTAAATATGCAGCATGTATTTCTTTGAAAATAAAGGCCTCTATAAAAATCATTGTAAACACACTGAGCAATAAAGAGTTCCACAACAAGTTTCACCAAAAGGAACTTTTAAAAGATAAAAATAGATTTGTTTTGAAGTCATTCAAGGTAAAATATCAAACAGGATTTCCCCCAAGTCAACTCTGGGCATTAACTGCTTTTAAAATTACATCAGAAAAAAAGTCATGATGGCCTATCTGAGCAGTAGGAACAAATGCAGAAGTGTCTCAGAGGAGGTCGACTTTGCACAAAAACAGCAATAAGACCCAACAGGTAGAACATAGAGTTCAACCCTTTGGCTTCCTTTCCTAAGCTTGACCTTGGTCATCCTTGCCTCATTTCCACACAGTTAGTTCTGTCTCCAACACTGCCCTGCAGAGAAAAAGGCTCACAAGAAGGGCATGTGTTCTTTTCTCAGCACTGTGCACAGTAAGAAAATTGGGAAATTTTTATTGCTTGCAAGGGATGGGGACAAAAGTTAATGTTGCTTCATACCTAACCTAACATGATTTATTCAAAGTTCTTTTCCTTATAAATAAAATGGAGGGAGTTGAACCTCATGGAGCAAAGCAGGATTCTATTGATAATTTGGGAGAAACAGGCATCATCACCTACACAATACACACACATGCACACTCATTTACACATACACACACTCACACACACACTCACATGCACTTAGACATATACTTATGAACATACATTCATGCATGCTCAACCTCACACACGCATACACTCAGACACACTCTCATATGCTTGCACCCACACTCACAGACTCATCCTCACTCTCAGATGCTCAGCAAAAGGTTGGTGAGTTCAAGACTCAAGCACCAGCCCTCTTGCCTGCAGAGCCCAGGGCAAACCATAACTGATCATGACACCTACATTTACCTTAAAGCTCAGACTTACATCTCACCCCTTCCTAGCCCTTCAGGCAGCAAAATTCTTCCATCCAGTTGGCTCTTAAACTGGAATCTGTGTGCTCTCATCTAAATTTCTTCATTCTTGAAAAAAAAAATTTTCTTCATTCTTGAATCCAGAAATCTTAAAAGATCAAATCAAGCACAAGTGGAGTTTCATATTAATGGACTATTAATCATTTTTTTGCCTATTTGTGTAAAGGGGAAAAGATATATTACTGTATAGGACAGGTTGTAAAGTTACTTAAATATCAACCTGATTTTTTCTATGGCTTATTATTTAATGAAGACATCACCTTGAAATGTCTCCAAAAGTGTACGTGAGAGAATAATGTTCTACTATGGGCTCTGATCTGGGACATGGACTTTTATGGGTCAGTCAAGATGTTGTGCCCCTTGTCTATAGAGTTTGATGAGCATCATGGACATACCATCTGAATCCTGAATGCAGAAATGAAATGGAATGACTATACTCCAGGGTCTGCTCAGCTTCTTAAATCTCTCTTCCCTTCAAGAAGAAAGGAAACTATTTTATTTCCATTTTATTAAGTTTATTGAACAGAATTAATTCTGTTGAATTAAGCTCAAAAAATTTGAGAAGTGATTCTTCCTTTTCCCTACTGTATGTGGGGGGAGTGGGAAGGGAGTGGATGAGCATATATTTGTTTTTCAGAGAAAAAGAAGGGAGGACGGGAATTTTATAGTTGAATCAGTTTCACAGAAATAAAAATACAGGTATATGTGTTCAGCCTCCACCACCAACTTCTTCAGGGCTCAGGGGCTATATGGTCTTTCTGTCTGGTAAGTCGTGATTTCAAACAAATGGTTAGCAAGGCTAAGAGCCTAGATAAGACAAAGACTCTTGTGAAGAAATCAGAATTTTCCAATGAATCATTTTTACCAAGCAGTTTAAAAGCATGACCAATAAGTCCTTTTTCCACTGTGTCTCAGAAGCAGGACCCACTCCAATGTTATCCTTTATGTGTTACAGAGTGCTAAGATGTCTTGCTCCTCTTGCCAGTTCATCACCAGGGACAGAAAGAGTAAATGCCCAGAGAAGAGGAGCAGTGACTCCTAATCACATCAGCAAAGTTAAGTGGACCAGAGATAATAGGGATTGTGTGACCTCAGGAGACAAGGGTAGGCTCCCCTTTCCTACAGTGGGCTCCCAATCCCTCTCCTCTCACTTCAGAGAGGCAGCTAAGATAACCTTACTACCTGAAGCCACCAGTCATATCTGTGCCTTGCCAATGTCACTGCTAGCCTTGAATGTGAGTAAACAGACCCCAAACTTCAATGAGTATAATATAAAGAAAAGAGAGGTATATATCAAATGTATTTTAAAGTATACTAGTTGAAAGTCAAATACAGGAGGAATTGGTAAAATACACCAGGATTTTGGGTTTCACAGCATACATCACTGTTGGGCCCAGGCCCTGCTAACCCTCTTCTTTGGGCAAACTCTAGTCTCCACTCATCTTTCAAGACTGGGCTCATTCAGGAGTGACCTTCTCAGTGAATCCTTCCCAAAGAACTCTCCTTACCTGGGCTTCTCCTCAGAACCCTGCTTTTACAGTACTAATCACATTGCACTGTAACTTGGCCAATCAGCATGCTTTCCTGGAATTTAGAATTCTGTGTGAAAGAGAGAAGAATCTTTAATCTTTTGATCCTGGTTCAGTGCCTGGTACTAGAGAACCTAGGTAAAGGATGTGGAACATATACGTGATTCAATCTATCAATAGGTATTTATTGAGTATCTGTGTTTAGACCCCAAACTGAAGAGACCCCTATGGGAAATGAAGACTTAGTAGAAGACATGATTGCTTTCCCTAAAGAGCTCATATTTTTTTGTTGGAAAAGATGCTCTTGAGTGGCAAAATGTGTACTATAGACAAGTTTCTAAAGTAACCAGAGGTCATGAATGGGAATTTGACTAGTAAGAGAAGCTGCATGGAAGACAGGCAAAGGTTTTGGGCATAGGGACTGAGAGGAAAAGTGACAAGGAAAGGAACACATAAACTGAGAAGCTGCTGAACACTAGAGTTGTGAACATAACCACTGAGCAATCAGTCCTGTGTTAAAATACTTGCTGCCCCATTCACTAATCATGTGATCTTGATGCTCTCTGCCTCATCTTTCTCTGTAAAACTGGGGAAACCTCAAATTGTTTTTATGAAGATTAAATGGGATAATGTATGGGCAGCCTTTAGCAGATGCAGGGTAAAAGTGCTCCTCAGTATTAACTATAAGCATGTACCAAGTGGGAATGAGCCCAGCTTGCTTACAAGATATGGACAAGAGCTGTATACATATTGGTATTTGGTGGGGGACACTGGCAGATGGATTTGAACATCATATGGGGAGAAACAGGAAGACCCAGAGTTCTCCTAGCCCTGCTGAGAATAAGGAACTGAGCCCCAGACCTGATCCTGAGTCTCCTCATTTCATTCTCCCAGAGTTGAACAAGGGCCTGCCCAGTATACTATCTAATGGGGCTTCCAACAAATCAAATCTTCTGTAGTGCTTTGATTACTGTGTGGGGTTTTTGTTTACTTTCATTCAATTAGTGAGTGTCCAAAATAGGCTAAAACAATAAAATCTCTTCTCATCTCTAACTTTATCTTTAACCTCAAGTAACATGACCCTGTGCTCCTCATTTTTCACATCTTCAAAATATACATGAAGCCAGTATCTCCCTAAGGTACTGGGAGGATGAGTATCCATCCAACATACTGGAAACCTTGGGACTAATGGTCCTAGAAGGGCTGAATCTCTCCACATCTTGCTGTCCCTAAGGTCTGCACCATTCTGGATGTTCCTTTCTATTTTCGTGTATCTTACTGTCTTTTACAGAGGAAAGGTTTTCTCTCCAAACACCACTGCACATACAGCTGTTTTCTCCCTCTCTGTTTCCCAATATATTTTTCATTTGTTCCAAGTTTCTATGCTTCTTTCAAATAATGGAAACTAAGATACAGTCTGTCACTGACTCCCAAAAGGTTTGGTTTAAGTTCCACCAACACTACTTGTAGGCTGGAGCCAATTCATGCCTACTCTCTACAGCTAATTGTGAAATATTCAAGAGTCTAGGAATTGGTTGAGAAACAACTGATAACTTGAAATTGCCCATAATAGTAGTATTTGTACCATGGAAATTGGCATACACTATAAATCCTGGCTTGATTTATTGTTTTATTGATTGTTTATACTTAAGTGATAGGGAAAATGTGAATAATGCAGATTAAACTTTAAAATGTGTCTTGTCGGCAGACATTATATTGTGAACAGCATAAAATAATTGAGGAAACAGTCCTCCAGTATTTGAAAACTACTGTTTGATTCAACAAAGAAGTTGCTCACATCATGACTTCATTGTTTCACTTTTGTCTCATTTATTTATGGTAAACAAAATGTCAACTAACATTTATATTGGAACCACATTCTGAGAACTAGCCCTGCATCCACCACCACTACCCACAAAACAGAATTCCCTGGGGAGAGATGGCATTTGTTAATTTCAGTCTCAGGGGAATCAACTGGCCTGTCCTCCTCAACCTGCATAGGGAGATAGCTGATCCCTACCCTAGCTGCAGACCCTACTCTAGTCATATAATCCATCTTTCAACCTGGCACTTCAACAAGCAAAAAGAGCCCCTGAAGATAGCCATTTGTGGGTACTACTTAGTCCTGCTTTCTTTGCTCACAGGCTTTGGAATTTGAGAATTTCCCAACAGTGAGATGCCTCAGAAATTGTGAAATAAATAGAAGCACATCTTAAGCAAGTCATATATAAATGATGAGAAGGAAAATAACACTCCCTCAGGCTGGGCATTAATAAATATTTAGGACAGGGCGCCTGGGTGGCTCACTTGGTTGAGCGACTGCCATGCTCAGGTCATGATCCAGGAGTCCCAGGATCAAGTCCCACATCAGGCTCCCAGCTCCACAGGGAGTCTGCTTCTCCCTCTGACCTTCTCTCCTCTCATGCTCTCACTCTGTCTCTCAAATAAATATATAAATAAATATTTAGGACAAACTATAAAGAAACTCGACTTGGACTCATTTGCCCACACATTCTGTTTTTGCGCTTTTGGAAAATTTACACCTGGGTACAAAATTGTTCTTGCACACTAATTGCACCTGCAATAGCTACTTGAAGGGGCAAGGATCCAGCTGTGCTTGCAATTAGATAATTGCTGTTGTAATTCCTTGACTAAGAACAATGATCATTTTTAGATAGGACTTACAGGTTTTCAAATAGCTTATAGGCATCATGTAGTTATTTTTCCCAATAACTTTACACACCATACACCTTTTACAATGGTGAATCCAGCAGAGAGACAACAGGACCAAAGCAGAAGCTCTCTAATTAGCACTGGAGAGAAACCTATTCTACAAATAGAACCATATCACTCATGTGTTTAAAATTAGTAAAAGCCCCTGGTATCTACTAGATTAAAATCCAAATTCTTTAGTAACACATACAGGCTTTTCTTCATTGGATTCCGTCTATTCCACCTGTGTTATTCCTATGCTTTCTCACCTTTCTAAAAGCACCCTGGGCTCTAGCCACACAGCTCTGTACCATTCCCTGTGCACAACATATTCAAAGGGACCACCATATATTTGCAAGTGATCTTCTGCTAAATGCCCTTCTTCATTCTTTCTCAGAAAACATCCACTTAAATGAGCTCAGCTGTCACCACTCTTGAGTAGTCGTCCCTCAATGCCACCAGGTAAAGTTGATCAGTACAACTCTGCATTCCAAGGCAAAATTGTTTCTTGTATAATAACTGAGTTATTCCTACATATTTGTCTTTGCAATTAGGTTTTATTATGATCTTATCCAGGGTAGGAAAGGTTTCTCTGTCATCTTCATATCTTCCTCAGCCCCTGGGAAACAAGTACAGGCTCAACAATGCCCATGGGATAAAAAAATGAAGTTGGCCTGTCTAAGGAAGGCTGTGGGCAGTCAGTTCTGATCTCTAATGAAGGAACTGGAACAGCTGAGAAGGAAATCCCGTGCCTCATAATGGAAAAGGATGGGGTCTAATGAAAGTGTGAGAGGGACCTCAAGCTTACCCAATGCTGTTGCACAGACTCAAAGAATGAACCATCTGAGGGAAAGTCTCCCTCTGTGAGAGACAGGAGGAGCTCTCCCTCCACCATACACACAAAGTAAGGTGCGATTTCACATCCTGGAAGGCCTCCTTATGCCACCTATATTATCTCTACATTTGATGGTAACATAACTGCCAACTAAAGATGGCATTTCTATCCAAAAGTGGCTTGATATATTTTCCCACGAACATCAGCTTGCATTTTGAAATTTTCTATTCTGACTCAAAAGTGCCACCACCACTGTTGGCCCAATCGCCCAAGCCAGTGTCAACTTTCCCAAGCATAAAGCCCTCCTGAACTCTTCCTTTGTCCATCATCTCATCTTTGTCCTCACTGGCACTGCCTCAGTGTTGGTCCTCCTCATCGCTCACCTGGGTTACTACAACCACCTCCAAGTTATCTCTCTGGCACCATTCCCAGCTCTCTTGAACTTAATCCAAAGCTTCAGCTTGCTCCCCACCTCATATAGTATAAAGTTCAAATCCCTAAAAGACTCTATGACCCATCTTCTGTCTAAACCTTCTCTGTCCGATATGGCAGCCACTAGCTACATGGGGCTATTTAAATTTAAATTTGAACTAAACAACATTATATGAAAACAAAAATTCTCAGTAACACTAGCTACATTTTTAGAGCTCAAGAGCTACCTATGTCTTGTTGCTACTATATTGGACAGTGCAGTTCTAGAAAATTCTGTGACCACAGGAAATTCTACTGGACCCCTCAGCTTGAGCTATGCCTAGAGAGAGAAAATCAAGAATCTGTTCTAGGATGTTCTTTGGTGGCACCATCACCTGGAAAAGAGTTCCTGAGTGTTCCTTTTCTGGAGATGGAGGGCATGATCATAGCAGTTTTGGGGTAAAGCAATTGGGACTGAGGAACTCCTAAGTGAGGTATCATTGTGCAGAGGGATCTGAGGGCTAAAGACCTACCTTGAAATGAAGTGGGAACAACAGCAGGACTGCTTAACAAGTGACCTTCAGTAGCTGGGGCCAGGAAGGTGGTGACATGACTAACTTAGTAGTTCTTAATCCTGGCTACACCTTTAGAATGTCAAAGTTCTATCCCAACCAACTGATTCAGAACTCCAGAGGTGGAGCCCAGATATTGATACACTTCAGAGCTCTCTAGTGATTGAAGTATGTACTTTGGTTTGAGAACAACTGTTTTAGTTCAACAAGATATTACTCCTGTTTTGGTCTTATTTCCCTTTCCATCTTCCTCCACAGGTACACATTCATAATAAAATGGGAAGAAAATCAGAATTGCTTCATGCTAATTTGATACAAATTCTTCATCAAGTATATTGATATAAAATTGGTGCTGTTGATTATTATTAAATTATTCATAGAAACATTTTCACATTTCTACAGCAATTTTTTCCTGAAAGTCACTGGAACTCCAAATTAAGAGGGCTCAGCACAGGCCTGTCTCTGCCCCAATTCCTGAAACCACTCTCCAGCCATTGAACTTCAACTTGGTGTTTTATTTGTAGCCCATTGTGTATATTACCTGCAGGCATTTCTCTGTATTTACTCATACCTAAAAAGCAAACGAAAAGCAATTTGCTTTCTCTCAACTCACAGAAACTATTTTAAGAATAACTGAATTATTTTAAGCATCAAAAAGAAAACTGCTTTGGACCACAATGTGGGGTTGACCAGCATTAAGTTGAGTAGTCATAGAATTTTGGAGCTTGAAGGGACCTTGAAAACCATAAGCCAGTAGCCTCATTTTACAAGTGAGGCCTCAGCACTGAGGGGTTTGAGTGAGGCCAACTGATTGATGCCAGAGCTTAGAGGAGGCCATGGCTTCTTGTCCCCCAGCCCCAAGTCACTGGAAGCTACAGTGAAAGAGAATAGGAAAACAAATGTTTGTATTGTTCTCTCAACAATTTATTTTTTTTAATATTTTATTTATTTATTTGATAGAAGAGAGAGGGAGAGAGAGAGAGAGATCACAAGTAGGCAGAGATGCAGGCAGAGAGAGAGGGAGAGGCAGGCTCCCCACTGAGCAGAGAGACCGATGCAGGGCTCAGTTCCAGGACCTTGAGATCATGACCTGAGCCAAAGGCAGAAGCTTTAACCCACTGAGCCACCCAGGTGCCCCTCAACAATTTATTTTTAAGACTAAAAGTATACAGCTTTGTACTGAGCCAAATACCTTCTTGCCCAGGTCCTTCCAAAGCAAGTGGCAATTACCAGCATTTAAGACAAACTTGTACACATGTGTGATTTCCTTTCAAACTAACCAATGCTCACAGGCTTTGGCCTCAGTAGGCTTTCATTACCCCCTGCTCAAACAACTCAGCTCAGTTCAGGTTGATGACAGGAGACCATTTCCTGTGTGTCAGAAACATGAATGAGCACTTTACTTGTATGACCTCATTTCATCCTCACCATAATCCTATAGACAGCTACTCTTATTACCTCCATTTTACAGGTAAAGAAATGGAGGTTAACAAATATCATGTCAATACGCCCAAGGCCACTCAGCCTATAAGTGGCAGAGCTGATATTCAAACCTTGATTTGCCTAATTTGAGCCCTGAGCCACCATAGTGTACTGCCAAAGAGTCAATCCTAGAATATTAACCCCAGTCAGAACTCTACTCTACCAGAGATCTGCAAAACTTTCTTAAAATACTTCCATGTACAATTCACAAGCCCCTTTTACCCACATTTGGGACCCTCAGCTTCTTGCTAGACTACTTCTAGTAATGACACACCACAAGCCTATTTCATGTCTTATGAAACTATTTAAGTAATCAATTTCAATCATCACCCAAAGAAGAACCCCTGATTCAGAGCTGGCTGCCCTAGGCAGCCCATTAGTTAGGATGTCAAAATGTCTACCCAGACAAATGTCACCTACATATGGAGACCTCTTCTTGCTGAGACTACTTGAACCTCATAATTACCAGAGATTTCACAGAAATAACCATTGTTAGCTTAACTGTAAGGGCTACAAAGCAAAATAAGTCTCCAGTGTGTGCCCTCCAGGAACTTACCTCAACAATTAATTTGGAGAAGTTTCCTTCTCTCCCTTCACTGTCCCTTATGCTCAACTTTAAATGTAATCTCAAGCATTCAGTAGTTGTATTTTGACAGAACTGGTTTAGTACATTGTCCAGAAGCATGAAGGTTATTCTTTTTAATCATTACATGGTTATTCTTAACATTAGACAGATATTGCACTGAATATTTTCATTAAGACAAGGAAACAAGATCCTCCAAGAGCAGATCAACAGTCTTGCTAAATATAGTCCTTTATAGCTATGGGAACCCTCTCCCCTTAAAACTCCTTGACAATTAAATAAGATATTGTGTCTTTAACAATGTTTCCAAATGACTTTGTATTTCAGGTCATAAAGTAAAGCAAAGTAAATCGGTCTCTAGGGATCTTTCCAGGCTTTTTTTTTTTTTTTAAGATTTTATTTATTTGACAGAGAGAAACACAGTGAGAGAGGGAACACAAGCAGAGGGAACGCTGAGCAGGGAGCCCAATGCGGGGCTTGATCCCAGGACCCCAGGATCATGACCTGAGCCGAAGGCAGATGCTTAACAACTGAGCCACCCAGGTGCCCCTTGCCAGGCTTTTTTTGAGTAGCCCAGTTCCCATAGCACTGTTCATTCATTCATTTGCTCATTCATTCATTCATTCATTTAATAACCTTTTGTTGAATCAGCCCATTTCCTAGGTACTGAGGGCACACACACAATATACACACATACCCATACACCATACACACATACACCATACACACATACACACCATACCCATACACACGTATACACATACATGCATACAGCATACATTCTTTTTCCCAGGCACACACACATGTGCATAAACATGCATACACATGTACCCATGCGTGCACATACACATTTTCACATACTTAAGGAGGTCTATTAAGGAAAACAGACAAATACCTGACAGTACAGTGTAATAAGCATATAATGTAAGCACAGTTCCTGCAGGAGCACAAAGGAGAGACTGAATCCAAACCAGGAGAGTGGAGGAATAACTGAGTCATATACAAAAAAGGAAAAGCAAACACAAAGAAGAAAATTCACCTAAAATTAGCTGGGTGTATGAATGGGTGAATGAGTGAAGGACTGGATGAATCTGAGAAAGGTGATATGATAGACAGGCAAACAACATCTATGGCTGTGCAGAAGCCCATATCTCAGCTTTGCTAAATAGATAGGGCCTCCAGGGAGATGTGCTTCAATGTGGAACAGAAGTCGCCAAACAGAAAAATGGCTTTCTGGGCTGCAGGAAGTGCCTGCTCAGCAGCATCAAGGAGAGTTCAGCATGTTTGGGAAACGTTTGATTTGTCTAAAGCAGGGAATAGGTTGGGGAGAGGAGGCCAGGGGGAGGGCCTGACATACACTTAAGGTCACTGAGCATGGGCAGCCAGCAAAGGAACTTGGATTTTTGTCCTGGAGATGATAGGCAGCCATGGAAGGATGGCCAGATAGATGGTTTGTGCTTCAAAAAGATAGCTGTGATAATGATTTGGCAGGTGACTTGGAGAAGTGACTAGCATTCTGAATATACTGCACTAATTTCAAGGGAAATTATGAAGATCTGAAGTAGGATTGCTGAAGTGGACAAAGGGAGACTACGGTGGATTTTTAAACATATATACATTTTTCAAGCACCTAGAGTGAGCAGGTGATCAAACAGACTAAGCATAAATGATGCTATGATCCTAGGGCAGAACCTTGACCAGAAGGCACCAAAGGGCAGGTTTCCAGCTGCATTGCCCCCATATTTGCTCTCCAGTCACCAACTGTAAAAATGGACACCATTTCTTGAACACCTACTTCTTGCCATATGCTAAACATTTTATACACATCACCCAAACCAACCCTGCCCAAAACTCTTGAGTACATATTAATCCTCTTTTCTAGAGATCAAGTAATTTCCCCAGATCTAGGATTTAAGTCCAAGTTTAGAGTGACTTCAAAGCCTTTGTTTAATGATTACAGTAGACTCCTTCCCCAAATGTTGTCTTCTTGGAGTCCTGTTTCTTCCTCTCTCCCAAACCAGTTACTCTCATGCAACCTGGGTCAGTGAGTAGAGCAACAGAAGCCCTGATGCAGCCCTCTGGCCATTCAGCCACAGTAATTTAGTATAAAGTCTAAGTTACTGAAATCTGCCCTCTCAGAGTTTCACATGGAACTGTCCAAGCCCCACTTTTGGCCATGCACTCAGGTCCCAGGAATGGTGCTGCAGAAATTGATGCCAGACTCCTAATACAGATTGTCCCCTATTCCTCAATAGTAGAACTCCCAGTTCTTAGTCACTCCCCTGTTGCCCTGAAGAAAGACTCTATTTCCCAACCTCCTGTGTCTAGGTTTGGCCATTGTGAGTACATTCTGGTCAACAACTTTTAAGCAGAAGTATTAAATGCGTCTTGAGAAATCTTGCATACAAGAAAGACAGCCACCCTTCATTGCCCCCTTCTTCCTTCCTCTGGCTGAAATGAGGACATGATGGCAGGAATTCAAGCATTCATGGTGTACTATGAAGCCTTGGAAGTGGCAGCATAGAAACCTGGAAGAAGTCAGGGTCCCTGATGATTTAGTGAAACAAACATACTAATCCTGGACTTCCTACCATCCAACTTTTTTTGCAGTGTATCAAACATTTTGAGTTTTCTAGCACTAATAACTAATGCTATTCCTAATGAATACTGGCTACAATATTGTGGGGGAGCTATTGTCATTTCCCCTATTTTCTCTAAATTAAACACATGTCACCTGCTCAGTGATTCAGGCTGACCCTCCAACAGGAAAACTGCCTATGCATTAGGGGACATTTATGTTCCTCTCTACACTGCATTTTTCTGTATGAAAGGAGTAAAGGACCAGAATGGAAAATAGCACATTCTACAGCTGAATAAGCAAACTGTCCAATTCCAATCATTTATGCTTTGATTTTTCATAGCTTATTTTTTGACTTTCATTCTGTATCATTAAATTCTAACCAAAACTCAACTAATCTTCTGGCCCATACAGTCCATAACCCTTAATTAGCCATGACATCTGTTTCCAAAGAAGCAATAGAAATCTTCACATCTCAGATACTTTATCCCAAATGGCAAGCATCTGGTAGTAACCTAGAATCTTCTTTCATTCAATGCACTGATCTTATTGGTTAGCTTTTACCATTCTCCTGACAATTCCCAAATCACATATCTTTCAGACCAAAGAGAGGCAGTCTGCTTAGAAGGCACTGGGTAAATAGAACTCCACCTTGTCCTGTAAGTCCCCAGGCTACAACTCAACCCATTCAGAAGTTGGCCTCTCTAACCACACTACACTGTCTTGCTAATCCATGTATTCTTCCTACAGCTACAACTTTATATAAACTAAGACTCGATTATTTTGTTAGTGCTGTTTAGCATTGTTTACCATATGTTCTGATCTGTCCTAGGATCTTAAAAGACACAGAAGGAAAATACAAGTGATTCTGCTCTCAAGTTCCCAGGAAATAGCCATGTGAGGTTTTGTTATTACTCTATAAAAAGTACAAAAATTTGGGGGCACTGGAAGGTAGAGTCAGTTAGGCACCTAACTCTTGGTTTTGGCTCAAGTTGTGATATCAAGGTTGTGAGATCAAGCACCATGTTGGGCTCTGAGCTGAGCTCGGAGTCTGCTTGAGATTCTCTCTCTCCCTCTGCTCCTCCCATCCGTGCTCTCTTAAATAAATAAATAAATAAACAAACAAACAAACAAACAAACCAAGGTTTTTTTTATAAGCACATAATTTTTTATTTAAAATATGGGGTTTTTCTGTGTATTAAATCAGAAATCAGGATCATAAATTATAAATCTATTTGAATGTAAATTAATCTGAGCAACAAACTGAGGGTTTTGGAGGGGAGGAAGTGGGGCATTGGGCGAGCGTGGTGGTGAGTATTGTGGAGGGCACATATTGCATGGAGCACTGGGTGTGGTGCATGAACAATTAATCTTGCAACACTGAAAAAATAAAATAAAAGTATTTTGGGAAAAAATAGAAAAGACAAGAAAGAAAAAAAAAAGAAAATTAATATATAGTCTACAAATATCCTTGTATACCAAAGGACTTTTCTCATTCTTTGTGATAGAAAATATGGATATAAGGAAACATCTTTTTTCCCCCAAATATGTTTATTTTATCTTTTCAGTGTTACAAGATTTATTTTTCATACACCCACCCCACCCCTCCTAAACCCTCAGTTTGTTGCTCAGAATCCACAGTCTCTCATGGTTCATCTCCCCCTCTGGTTTCCCCCCATTCACCTTTCCCTTCCTTCTCACAATGCCCTCCATGTATAAGGAAACATCTTAACAATGATACTGAAGAAGTCCAGATTTACGATGAGCAATGAATTAGACTCATGTAAAATTATAAAGTTTATATCAAATTGTACTTTCTCTGAAAGAAAAGGCAGTCCAGTGATATAGTAAGTAGAAAGGGCACTAGATCTGTCATACAGACTTACAGTCACATTTCAATTCTGCCACTTAATTAGCTACCAACCCCGGTCAAGCCACTTACTTTCTGAACATTCTCATTGCAGGCTGGGGTTAGTAATGCTTACCTCCAGGTGCTTTTCTGAGAATGAAGGGAGACAGCACATGTGGAAATGCCTAGCAGTGCTCAACATGTTGCAGTTCCACCTGGAGCTTGGCCTGTGGCCTGCTAAAGGCCTTTGTCTGACTCCAAAGAGCCCTGAGACCAGTTACCCTGGGAACATCGCCCTCAGTGCAGACCCTCAACTGCTGGCTACAACTGACGTCATGAATATTGACTGGGCAGTAAGACAGAAAAGCTGTATTTCCTCCAGCAGATCTTCCTAGAGCGAGACACCCTGAAAACTGTGAAGGAGGCCAAGTTGGACTTCAACCTTCCCGGCATAATCACACAGTTTCCACATTACTGGTGAAATTCTCAGTGCAAAAGACAAGAAGGCATAAAAGTGAAGCAAACATTTTGGCCCATTGCCTTGAAGTGTTTTATTCATACCTGCATATCTCAGACTGCAATGCACTTGGCCCCAACCAACTTTTCCCTTCTGCAGAGATAACAACTGAGAATCTCAGCCCCTCCACTCTAGTTCCATCCTCCATACAGGCCAAGTAGCCAGATTGTCCTAAGGAGCACACAGAAATCCCAAATACCCCAGGCTGTGCACTGGTATAGCAGACAGCAAGAGGACCATTCAGTGGGTCATGAAATGGGGTTACTGAGTCATGGGCAACCTTTTCTCTCTCTTTTTCTTTCTTCTTCTTCCTTCTTGCTTCTTTCTTCTTTCTTCTCCTTCTCCTCCTCCTCCTCTCTCCTTTCTCCTCCTCCTCTTTCTTCTTTAAAAAAAAAATAGAGTAAATTGGAATGAAAAGACTAAAAAAATACCTGAGTCATTGACTACATTGTGTGGTAGGGTTAAGCTTTGCTTCTTGAATCTTTTGTTTTAGTGTGTGTGTGTGTGTGTGTGTGTGTGTGTGTGTGTGTGTGTTTAGGATCACAGTTTAAAATTGTGTGTCTTGGTTAGGAAACTGAAAGATAAATATAGGGCAGTCACATAGAGTTTTTACATGATGACAACAGCTTTCTGAAGAGCTGTGAAATCACAGGGGAACAAAAAACAAAACCAGTAGGGACAGAAAACCTGAATTCTAGTCCTGGCTGTGCTGTGTGTCCCCAGCCAAATTCCACAATCTGTTTGAACCCTTTCGTCATTTGTAAAATGAAGATGATAATTCCTACTCTGCCTATGTGGCAGGACAGCTGTTTGGTTCAAATGGAACAAGGTTCACTGAACACTGTGTACACTGCAGGACAAAGGCTGACTGACATAAGGCCTTTTGAAATTCTAATTTATGGTGGGAAGTTCAAGCCAGAGAGGGAAGAGATGGACTATAGGATTTTTTGGGAGCTACTGGGGGACCCAGAAACTGTTACAGATCCCCCAAATTCTCACATGTGGCATCCTTCCAGCTCCAATACGTGTCCAACTAGGTGATGCAGTCCAGGTGACACAGTCCAGGTGATGCCTCAGGAATCCTACCGCAATGATTCTAACCAACACAAGCAAAGGAAATTTTATGTTTGTTCTGTTACACGTCATTGGCCCTAGGGCTAGTATTTGATAGCACCTGAATGTCTAGTGCTGACCAGTTCTTTCTGGTTCACTCCACCCCTGCCGAGCGGTAGGAAAGCCACGCAACCTCATCATTATTGATGAAGAAAGGCCAAATTAAGTGCACGCCTCTTACTGGAGCGAACATTGATGATCTTTCCATTTCATGGAAAGGTCTTGCAAAACATTGGTTCTAATATCTTCTTGCATGAGTCATAGACTAAGGAATGAAGAAACACTTCTGAATGACAAACAAGGAAAAAAGAAAAGAAAGAAAGCTAAGATGATGTGTTCTTGGACACAACTCCAAGTCCGTTTACACAAGCAAGATCAACATGTAGATCTCTGTTTAGGTTATGCTGCTAAAGGACAAAACAAAACAAAAAGTCCATTCTTTTTCTTTTTTCTGATTAAAAAGATAATGGACACTCACACAAAAATCATATAATAAAATTAGTTCCCAAGAGGAAAGGAATGTCAGCGTTTTAAAGTGCATCTTTCCACACTTGTTTCTTTTTCTGAACTATCAGGTGGATAGACAAAAACATTGAACAGATGTTTTTTGAAACCCACATGTTTATATACTGGTATGTCAGAAAGCCTCACCCATAATAGTAAATGAAGATCTAGAACACTGCTATTGGTTGTCATATAGTATTCCATCATACAAATGAAGCTTAATCTATTAATAAATTTCCCTGAAGGACATTTAAATTGCCTCTGAAGTTATTATTGGGATATAATTGACATATAGTATACGTTGGGTGCCTCATTCAGTTAGGCATCTGCCTTTGGCTCAGGTCATGATCTCAGGGTCTTGGGATCGAGCCCCATGTCTGGCTCCCTGTTCAGTGGGGAGTCTGCTTATTCTTCTCCCTCGGACTCTCATCCTCCATTCCTCTTTCTTTTTCTCTCTCAAATGAATAAATAAGATCTTTAAAAAAAAAACAAAACACCACCAATATAAGCATTCTTAAACATTCATCACTGTACACTTGTCCAATTATCTCCCTGGGATCAATTTCTAGGATATAAGCCAAAACCTATCACATTTTCAATGTTAATGCACATTGCCAAATTGCCCTGTGGAAATAATGTGCCACATCCCATTGCCCCAGCAATGTAGGAGAGAACCCATTTCTCCACATCTCACCAACAGTGGGTATCATCAATTCTTTCACTTTTTTCTCCCAATCTGACAAGTAAGAATATTGCACTGTTGTTTGAATTGCATTTCTTTGATTTCTGTGAGACATTCAATATTAATCTTACTAGTTATCAATGCACATATACTACTAGTAGTGATAATAGTTATCATGCATTGAAAGTGTATTATGCATCAGGCACTGTGCTAAATAGTGCCTTATAGAATTATTTTTTAAACCCCATGATAGTCTCTCCAGATAAGTACTACTATTATCCCTATTTCACACATAGAAACAAAGACTTAGTAATTTGCTAAAAGCTATGAAGCTAAGTAAATAGTAAACCCAGAACTCAGTCTGGGTAGATCTGGCTCCAAAGCCATGTTGTTGAGCAGGGCAATATACTTCCATTTACTACTTTATGCAAGAGTGCTAATTCTGTTTCTCCTATGTATGCTTTTTTATATGAGTTTTATGTGTTTATGGACTTTAATCAATTTTCAATTGGGATGTTCGTCTTTTCTTTATTAATTAACAATAATTTCTTTCTATTGAGAACATTGGTTTTTGGGGCACCTGGGTGGCTCAGTTGGTTAAGTGTTGGAATCATGGTTTTGCCTCAGGTCATGATCTCGGTGTCCTGGGATCAAGCTCTGCGTTCACCTCCCCCCTCAGCAGGGAGTCTGCTTGTTTCCCTTTTTCTCTGCTCCTACCCCCACTTGCACACTCTCTCTCTCTAAAATAAATAAATCTGTGAAAAACAATAAATCTGGTAACACTGAAAAAATAAATAAATAAAATTTAAAAAAGAAAAAATAAAATAAAATAAAATAAATAAATCTAAAAAAAAGAATATTGATTTGTTGTCATTTTTGCTAGCAACTTTTTTTCTCTGTGGAATGTACTTATACCCAATTTACAATTTTCACTTCTGTTTATAATTAGTGTAAGGACTTGAGTAATGACTGTAATAAGCCTGATGTAGTACTCCTGACATGGGAACAAGCACACGCAGATTAGCTAAGCTGATGGTGTTAAGATTTTAGTGGTAGTGCAATCATGGACACTAACGAGTTTGGATAACAGCACATGGCAATGGAGAAGGGGAAGTAAGAAAGAAAAGAAGCAGATCAAGTCACAAGGTGGTAATCTCCCCTTTAATGGGTCTCTTTCTGAGTTTCTTCCCCTTGCAGGACTTCTTCTGCCACTTGGCTAGCCCCAAGAAATAGGGTTTTATCACTTGGTATGGTTTATAGAGATCTAAATCTCTTCTTTTCATTACCCAATTTAATCACATGTTATTAAAACAAAGACAACACTTTGGCCATGGATCATCTCCCAGAAAGTGGAGCATGTGCAAAGGAGAGGACAGAGGACATGGGGTCTGAGGCCCCATCTTGGAGCCCTGCCAGGTGAGGACATGCTGTGTGGCCTAACAAGTCATGTCACTCTCTTGGCTTCCATTTCCTCATCTGCCAAATTGGCGTAAAGATAACTGTGTCACACAGCAGCTTGGAAATTACCTAAGAAAATGTTCAAGAGTTGGTGCCTCATAGGACCCTAAGTGCTCAGCAGATAATCCTCTGCCCCCACTTCCACTGATTCAAGTGAAAGAGAAAGAGAGGATTCCGTGGGATTCACAAGAGGAATGCAAAGTCTTGGTCTGACTCAGCTGCTCTGCTATTAAACTAACTTCAGCTTACGTGTCTCCAAAATTGTCTCATAAGACACTGCCAGAGTTATACAGGAAGACAGCTAACAACCTAGCAACCTAACTCCAGTTGGCTTCCCCCTCTACGCCATCTGTGTGCAGGCAGCTAAATTGCTTATGTCTGTCATCCACAATTATTTGCCTCAGTGGTTATTCCAAAACGATCTCATGGTCCCAAAAGCCTCTAACTTTGCCTTGGATACAGGATAGCAAAGTTCTCATTTGAATGAAATAATATCAGGATTCATTCAGAGAAAATCCCTGAATACACCAGGAAGATAGATGAGAAAGGTGATCTGTTTAATTTATTATAAGGACCAAAGCAATCCCCTCATTCACTGATAACCAACTTATTTCCCAGGCATCTCTCCCAACCCCCCAGCCACACCTCTCCTTTAAACTCAGGCTATGTTTATTATAATACTCTTCCTTTGTAAAGCATTTCAGGCTTAAAAAAGTTTCCTACCATGAGCCCTACTCTGCAAGCCCTTTACACAGGAGGAAACTGAGATTCAGAGGATTGAGCAATTTCCAAAACTACAGAGCTAGACAATGACTCAAGTATAGCTCAGACCCAGGTGCCTCTGCCCCTGAAGCCTGTCTACCAGGCCCACCATGCCCTTGCCCTCTGCACCTTCACAAAGCATTTATACACCCATTAGTTCCTTGATTTTCTCCAAAATCTTTCTAAGTAGCACAACTTCTATTGCCTCTATTTACCGATGGGAGACTGAAAGAGGCTGCAGGATGTAGGCACCCCCACTGTCACCTAGAACCCCTGGGGTTGGCCTAACCCCACCAGGCAAGGACACCACAGCCAGGCCCTGGGGCTGCCTGACAGAAGTTCTCTGTTGAAGGAAGATATAATGTTATATTTCAGCAAGATCTAAGTCAGTGTTGACCAGCTCATTGGGGAAACCAGAATTCAAAGGCTCTGGGCTCCCCAGCCCTCCTCCTCAAGATGGTCACTTCAGGAAGTATTGTCCCCATAGTTCATTTCCACAGGTGATATGACTTGTAAGAAAGTTGATCAATATAACCAGCCCCTAAGGACCACATAATAAGGGCTAAAATCAAATGCCGCTCTTAAGGAGGAAGCTCAGAAATGAAGCCAAAACAAATGTTGCTGAGATGAAGGATTAAAATAAAACTATAAGAGTAGCTGGCACAATGGGGCATACATGCCCCACATGATTCAAGGGCATAAGATATCAAGGACAACTCATCTGC
>CM053608.1:104301745-104343145 GCA_028646535.1 Procyon lotor
AATTGGCTGCTCCCATGTTAGGGGCATAGATATTTACAATTGTTAGATCTTCTTGTTGGACAGTCCCTTCAAGTATGATATAGTGTCCTTCCTCATCTCTTATTACAGTCTTTGGCTTAAAATCTAATTTATCTGCTATAAGGATTGCCACCCCAGCATTCTTTTGATGTCCATTAGCATGGTAGATTGTTTCCCACCCCCTTACTTTAAATCTGGAGGTGTCTTTGGGTCTAAGATGAGTTTCTTGTAGACAGCATATCGATGGGTCTTGTTTTTTTATCCATTCTGATACTCTGTGTCTTTTGATTGGGGCATTTAGCCCATTTACATTCAGGGTAACTATTGACAGATATGAATTTAGTGCCATTGTATTACCTGTAAGGTGACTGTAAACTGTATATTGTCTCTGTTCCTTTCTGATCTATATTCCTTTTAGACCCTCTTTTTGCTTAGAACACCCCTTTCAATATTTCCTGTAGGGCTGGTTTGGTGTTTGCAAATTCTTTCAGTTTTTGTTTGTCCTGGAAGCCTTTTATCTCTCCTTCTATTTTCAGTGACAGCCTAGCTGGATATAATATTCTTGGCTGTATATTTTTCTCATTTAGCGCTCTGAATACATCATGCCAGTCCTTTCTGGCCTGTCAGGTCTCTGTGCATAGGTCTGCTGCCAATCTAACATTTCTGCCTTTGTATGTTACAGACTTCTTGTCCCGAGCGGCTTTCAGGATTTTTTCTTTGTCACTGAGACTTATAAGTTTTACTATTAGATGACAGGGTATAGACCTATATTTGTTGATTTTGAGAGGGGTTCTCTGTGCCTCCTGGATTTTGATGTTTGTTCCCTTAGCCAGATTAGGGAAATTCTCTACCATGATTTTCTCCAGTATACCTTCTGCCCCTGTCTCTCTTTCTTCTTCTTCTGCGATCCCAATTATTCTAATAATGTTGTGTCTATGGTATCACTTATTTCTCGAATTCTCTTGTGGTCCAGTAGTTGCTTGTCTCTCTTTTTTCTCAGCTTCTTTATTCTCCATCATTTGGTCTTCTATATCGCTAATTCTTTCTTCTGCCTCATTTATCCTAGCGGTGAGAGTCTCCATTTTTGATTGTACCTCATTAATAGCTTTTTTTTTATTTCAACTTGGTTAGATTTTATTTCTTTTATTTCTCCAGAAAGGGATTTTATTTCTCCAGAAGGGGATTCTCTAGTACCTTCCAGGCTTTTTTCAAGCCCAGCTAGTGCCTTGATAACTGTCATTTTGAACTCTATTTCTGACATATTACTAATGTCCATATTGACTAGGTCTCTAGGCTTTCGTACTGTTTCTTGTTCTTTATTTTTTGTGGTGAGTTTTTCCGCCTTGTCATTTTCTTGAGATAAGAATAGATGAGTGAGAGAGAAAAATACTCTGGAGTTCCACAGTTTTCATTGATTGATTAACTAGGTCTTGGCTGGATATTCTTGCTGATCTTCTGGGGGAGGGACCTTTGCCATGATTCTCAAAGGTCTTTGCCTGAGGCAGAATTGCATTGCCATTGCCAGGGGATGGGCCAAGGAATTTGTTCAGGTTCACTCTCAGGAGTCTTTGTTCCCTGAGTGCTTTCCGTACTGCCCTGGAGGCCAGGAATGAAAATGGCGGCCTCTCTGTCTCCCACCCAGAGGAGCCAAACCTTCGGTGCCCTGCTCCTCAGCTGGCCCTCAAAGGAAAGCAATCAATTACTCCATCCCATGCTCTGTGCTCAGCTAGCCCATGATGGAGCACCTCTATCTCTTTTGCGTGTGGCCCTGTCTAGAGTCTCTAAACCCAGTAAATTCCTGCTGTGTGCTCCTGTGTCATAACTCCCAGAGGAGGAAGGAGGGGGTCTCTCTGGAGCTGCCTCTTGTGGGGTCCCTGCTTGAAAAGCAGTGGCCCGACTGTGCCTCAGATCATGGTGTAAGGTAAGCCTGATCTGATAGCCCACTGTGTGGCTCCTTCTCTGCCGCTGGCTTCTCCTCCCCAATACCTGGGAGCTCTGCTGCACTCAGACACCCCCAGTCCCTTTCTGACCCCATAGGTCCTGAAACCACACTGTTCCTGTGAGGGCTAACCACCCTCACCCCCCCCAACCGCCCCCCACCCCTGCTTAGCCTCTGGAGTGATGTCCCTCAGCAGAGCAGACTAAAAGTTCCAATTTTGGGGGCGCCTGGGTGGCTCAGTCATTAAGCATCTGCCTTTGGCTCAGGTCATGATCTCGGGGTCCTGGGATCAAGCCCCACATCAGGCTCCCTGCTCGGCGGGAAGCCTGCTTCTCCCACTACCATTCCCTCTGCTTGTGTTCCCTCTCTCACTGTGTTCCTCTCTGTCAAATAAATAAAATCTTTAAAAAAAAAGTTCCAATTTTGTGCTCTGCAGCTCTGTGGCTGCCGGGAGCCAGCCCCTCCCCCCATGGTCTCTCTTCCCATAGCTTTGGATTCACTTTTCAACACGTCCTACCTTTTGGAAAGTGATTAATTTTCTGCTCCTAGAATTGCTGTTCTTCCTCTCTTCTCTCTCTATTGAGTTTTCAGGCTTTTAGAATGGTTTGATAACTATCTACCTGAACTTCTGGGATCTGACACTATCTCAGCCTCCTACACCTCCACCATCTTGCTCCACTCTCCTCACCTGAAAGCAATTTTAAAACAACAGGAAAGTGACAGGAAAAGTCAAGAGGAGCTCCACAACCTCACTGGGTTGAGGAGAAACAGAAGAGTTCAGGGAGGCCAAGTCAGTTGGATTTTGTAGGGCAAAGTACCAGAGAGAATTGAACTAGCAAAGAAGAGTTCTAAAAATTTGGATGAGGGCCCCTTAAGTCTTTCACTGAATATGAATCTGTGCATTCATGGTGTAAAAATCCACAAGTCTGGACAAAGAACTGTAAAAGAACTATAATCATTAATATTTCCTAGAGGTCTTATAAGACTGGAAGATATACAGATTCTAACTAGCTAATAAAATACTCTGGGCAATATGCAGAGTTGTAGAAGGAGCACACGGCCGTAAGACGACAATTTAGCCCTAAAGTATAGACTATTCTAGAACTGCCCTAAACAGGCTTAAAAACAAGTCTGCTAAGAATCAATCAGTACCATGAAAACTAATTTTCTGCCAAAATCAATTTTGAAACTCTTTAAGACAACAAAATCCAAATGCTCAACAATATAAACCCCACAATGTCCTGAATCCAATTAAAAATTACTAGACATGCAAAAAGTCAGCAAATTATGACCCATAACAAGAAGAAAAATCATTCAAAAAATAGATCTATAAATGATAGAGATGTTAAAAATAGCAGTCAAGGACTTTTAACAAGCTATTACAAATATGCTTAAGATTCTAAAGGAAACATGAATATAATAAAATATTTTTAAAGGATCAAATGGAAATTATAGAGAAGAAATTACAATAACTGTAGGGAAAATTCCATTGGACAATCATAACAGTAGATCAGATGTTGCAAAAGAAATGGGCATTAAAGAGGATACATATGGTGATGAGCAGTGCATGTTATAAGCAACTAATGAATCATTGAACACTACATCAAAAACTAATGATGTATTATGTAGTGGCTAACTGAACATAATAAAAAAAATCAGTGAACATGAAAACATTGCAACAGAAAATATCCAAATAATAGAAAAGAAAAAGGACAAAATGTACACACACAGAGACACCCAGGGACCTGTGTGACAATATCAAGCAAATATACATGTAACTAGAGTCCAAGAAGAAGATAGAGAGATGGAAAATAAATAAATATAAATATAAATTTATATATAAATATGTAAAAATAAATATAAAGAAATTTAAGGGGTGCCTGGGTGGCTCAGTGGGTTAAAGCCTCTGCCTTCAGCTCAGGTCATGATCTCAGGGTCCTGAGATCAAGCCCCACATGAGCAGAGAGCCCACTTCCCCTCTCTCTCTCTCTGCCTGCCTCTTTGCCTACTTGTGATCTCTCTGTCAAATAAATAAATAAAATCTTTTTAAAAAATAAAAAATCAAATATATGTATATAAGCATATACATATATTATATATAAATATAAATATATAAATATATATATAAAGAAATTACTGAAAATTTCTCATCTGTGATGCAAACAACAAATCCAATGATTTAAGATGCTCAAAGTAGGGGTGCCTGGGTGGCTCAGTCGTTAAGCGTCTGCCTTCAGCTCGGGTCATGATCCCAGGGTTCTGGGATCGAGCCCCACATCGGGCTCCTTGCTTGGCAGGAAGCCTGCTTCTCCGGCTACTATTCCCTCTGCTTGTGTTCCCTCTTTCGCTGTGTTTCTCTCTGTCAAATAAATAAAATCTTTAAAAAAAAAAATGCTCAAAGTCGCATAAGGTGGAAAAACACAAACCACAGCAAGCAAGAGCATAATTAAATTCCTGGGGACCAGCTGGAAATATTTTAAGTGGTCAGAAAAAAAAAAAAAGAGAGACATATATTCATATAATTCATATGAATGTACAGAAAGTAGATTACCTGTTACTTGGCATTGAGAATGGGGAGGGCAGATGGAACCGACTGCAAGGGGGCAAAATGCAACTTCTTGTGGTGATGAAAATGTTCTATATCTTCATTATGATGGTAGCTAGCTGTAGGAGTTTATGCATGTCAAGAGTCTTTTAACTGTGCCCTTAAATAGGTAAATTTTATTATATGTAAAACACAGTGCCTCAATGAAATTGATTTTAAAGCAATATGACATTTTTTAAATGATCAAAAATTTGAACACCTACTGAGTACTTAATGATACTAAAGACTTACTGTTAATTTGGTAGATATGATGGGTGGCTCAAGCATCTGCCTTGGGCTCAGGTCATGTTCTCAGGGTCCTGGGTTTGAGCCCCACATCAGGCTTCCTCCTCAGCAGGAAGTCTGCTTCTCCCTCTCCCTCTGCCCCACCCTCCATTTGTGCTCACTCTCTCTCTCTCTCAAATAAATAAATAACATATTATTTTTAAAATACTTAAAAAGATGTTTGTAGATATGATAATGGTATTGTGGTTATTTTTTTAAAAAAACTTATCTTTAGAAGAATACAATGAAATATTTACAGATGAAATTACATGTTGTCTGAGATTTATCTTTTAAAAAATGTAGGTGGCAGGGGAAATGTGAAGTGTATAGATAAAACAATACTGGCCATCAGTTGATATTTGTCAAATATAGATTTTGAATATATGGGATTCATTACACTATTTTCTCTACTTTTGAAAAAATAACTATTTGAAAAAAATAAAAATAATAAAATAGTTATTTGGAACTTTTCATAATAAAAAGTTTTTTAAATACTTTATATAAATGAATGATGTCATAAATTACTCCTTGAAAAATTATAAACTGAGCAACTATTTTAAGATAAAGGGCATAAAAATGTAAAATAACATTCTCAAAATATTCCCAATTACTGATTCACTATCAATACCTCATTTAATTTAGCCAAGATTAAGGAATTAAATGGAATCTTAAGGAAACTTTTTTTTTTTAAAGATTTTATTTATTTGACAGAGAGAAACACAGCGAGAGAGGGAACACAAGCAGAGGGGATGGAAGCGGGAGAAGCAGCCCCCCCGCAGAGCAGGGAACCCGATGCGGGGCTCGATCCCAAGCCCCTAGGATCATGACCTGAGCCAAAGATAGACGCTTAACGACTGAGCCACCCAGGCGCCCCTTATGGAAACTTTGAAATTCATTTTTTAACAGTCTCAAAGACATGAGTGTTCTTCATTAAGTCCAGCTGCCCATCATAACTTGAACTTCTCTATTAATATAGTATCACCAGCACTAGGCTGATATATATTAATTGTGATTTTTTTTTTAAAGATTTTATTTATTTATTTATTTGACAGAGAGAGAGAGATCACAAGCAGGCAGAGAGGCAGGCAGAGAGAGAGAGGGAAGCAGGCTCCCCGCTGAGCTGAGAGCCCGATGCGGGGCTCGATCCCAGGACTGTGAGATCATGACCTGAGCCGAAGGCAGGGGCTTTAACCCACTGAGCCACTCAGGTGCCCCTTAATTGTGATTTTGATAATTTTCTAGTTCATAGATATAGAGCTTAAATGAGAAGAAAAGGGAAAGAGAAATAACCCAAATTTCCTGATAGGGGAATTAAAAATGGTATAACTATATTGGTTATAATAGTTTCCTCAGAAGACAGCAGAGAATAGCTTGATTATAGTCTAGCCTGACAACAAAGCTGACCCCATAGACTTTAAGTGAATGGTGAAGATAGTGTGTAAAAAAACTAACATGTAAAAGACCTTGAAAATTAAGAATATGAACTTGAAGTATTACTCTATCTGTACATAAATATAATAGGAATATGGATAGATATCTCATTTCTATAACTTGAGAAGAACTTGGTAAAGTAATTATAAGAATTCCGCTATTCTCAAAAGGGACAGTTAGAGCAAATGGTTATCACTATTATGCAAGAGAGACTATTTTTATTTTTGCAAGCAAGTATGCTGATTAATTCAGTGTGCATTGCCAGCACAGTTTCTGAACATTACATCCAGTGTTTAAACTCTGCACATTTCATGATGCAACTTTACATATTCTGTGAACCCTTTCCAGGTGGTCAGAGCACACCAACAGATCAGTATGAAGTTTTCTTTAAGTAACAGCACAGCCTCCATCCTGAGAGGCTGAGTTAATTAGAAAGTAGCTGAAACTTCTTGAGTAAACCAGTCAGAGTTCAGAAAGATCAGGACAAGTTTTTTCCCAACTAGAGCTGGGAAAAAGTCCAAGGTTCATGGAATCATTTATGAAAAGGATAATGGAATCCTTGGAACAGGCTGATTCTGGCTTAGCACCAGAATTTGCCAAGAACTGATAGGAAATAATGTAGAACTCAGACTTCAAGCCATGCCTACAAAGTAATAGGTTTATATTTTTAACATAGAGATCATTACTTTATTATTATTTGTTGGACCTCTAAAACAAGGGTGCCCATAGAATTTATTGTCCAAAATTGGAACACTTTTAAAGAGGGAAGACTACTACCCTATAATCCTGCAATTGCACTACTGGGTATTTATCCCAAAAATACAGATGTAGTGCAAAGAAGGGCCACATATACCCTAATGTTCATAGCAGCAATGGCCACAATCACCAATCTGTGGAAAGAGCCAAGATGCCCTTCAACAGACGAATGGATAAAGAAGATATGGTCCATATATACAATGGAATATTATGCCTCCATCAGAAAGGATGAATACCCAACTTTTGTATCAATGTGGATGGGACTGGAAGAGATTATGCTGAGTGAAATAAGTCAAGAAGAGTGAGTCAATTATATGGTTTCACTTACATGTGGAGCATAAGGAAAAATATGGAGGACATTGGGAGAAGGTAAGGAAGGGTGAATTGGGAGAAATCAGAAGGGGAGACAAAACATGAGAGACTATGAACTCTGAGAAACAGACTTTTGAAGGGAAGAGGGGTGGGGGTTGGGTGAGCCTGGTGGTGGGTATTGAGGAGGGCACGTATTGCATGGAGCACTGGGTGTGGTGCATGAACAATAAATCTTGGAATACTGAGAAAATAAAATAAAATTTAAAACAATAATAATAATAATAAAGTAATAAAAAAATAGGGAAGGCTCTATTAATAATGATATGAAGACAACCAGAAACTGAGACTATTCTGGGCAGTTGACATTTATGGTCAGGCCCTCTAAAATCACAGAATGTTGTAATAAAAAACTTACCACATCATTTTTTTTTAAATTTATTTGTTTGACAGAGAGAGAGAGATCACAAGTAGGCAGAGAGGCAGGCAGAGAGCAGGGGAAGCAGGCTCCCTGCTGAGCAGAGAGCCTGATGTGGGGCTCGATCCCAGGACCCTGAGATCATGACCTGAGCTGAAGGCAGAGGCTTTAACCCACTGAGCCACCCAGGTGCCCCACCACATCATTTTATAAGAACTCCATTCATACTATGCAACACATACCACCAATTACATAGCTACCATTTTCACTGACCAAGTTCATGGTGTTTTGATGTCATGCGGCCTGGTATCATCTCTGTCTTCTGATAATGTCAGAGTACTGTTGTACCTAACATATGCAGTCCATGTCTCTGGGCCATGCTGTCCTTACATATGTCCTTGCCTCTATCTTATATGGAAAAATAAACCAATAACAAGAAAAGTCACTCCAAGGGCATACATGGAGTCTGAAGTCGTTCATACAAGGACCTCCAGGCCATTCCATCTGTATGTAGCCATACATTTTTATGCCTCACATATCTCTCCTACCATCTTTGAAGTCTTAGAATAGAATGAAAAGTCAATATATTTCCTTCAATGTCAGAAAATTCTTGAGCTCAGTGAACCATTAAAATATTATCTTCCAAATAGGAACAATTCTATATATTGCTATGGAGCACGCTCCACAATATTTTATTATTAAAAAGATAAAGTAGAGAGAACTAACTATATAATATGTTAACACTGTCTACATGGAGGAAAATATGAATATATATGTGTTGCCTTAGATATTTTATTTTTTTAAGATTTTTATTTATTTGAGAGAGAGAGTGAGAGAGAGAGCATGAGAAGAGATGAGGTTTGAGGGAGAAGCAGACTCCCCACTGAGCAGGCAGCCTGATTCGGGACTCCAGGATCATGACCTGAGCTGAAGGCTGACACTTAACTAACTGAGCCACTCAGTTACCCCGGCTTAGATATTTTATGTGTAAGTGTAATAGAGTTGAGTTGTCTCACCAAAATTTATATGTTGAAGTCCTAACCCACAGTACCTCAGAATGTGAATGCAGTTGTAGATAACATCTTTAAAAAGGTGATTAAATTGGGGTGTCTGGGTGGCTCAGTCAGTGAAGCGTCTGATTCTTGGTTTCAGCTCAGGTCATGATCTCAGGGTCCTGGGATCAAGCCCCACATGGGGCTCCTTGCTGAGCAGGGAGTCTGCTTCTCCCTCGAATCACAGATATTTTAATTTGCAAAAAGAGCAACAATCAGTCATTATAAGCCTCCATAGAAAAATCCACATCGTCAGTATTCTTGAAAAATAAAAATAAAAACTGAATATGCTCAAGACTTTTGATTTGTCAATTCACCAAAAATATACGGGACAGAAGAACATGTTAACCAACACTTCATAATCAAAAAGTCCAAACTGTAGGAAAAATCTACAAGACAAACAATCTGACTTATTTAACAATTTAACTTCAATGATAAATTAAAAACAAGGAAGGAAGTTCTATAAAATCTAGGGAATTAAAAGACTTATCAACTAAACATAATGGGAGCATCTTTGGATTCTGGATCAATCAAACTAATTGTTCATTAAAAATGACACTATTAGGGACACCTGGGTGGCTCAGTTGGTTAAGCAGCTGCCTTCAGCTCGGGTCATGATCCCAGGGTCCTGGGATCGAGTCCCATATCAGGCTCCTTGCTCAGCAGGGAGCCTGCTTCACCCTCTGTCTCTGCCTGCTTGTGTTCTCTCTCTCTCTCTGACAAATAAATAAATAAAATCTTTAAAAAAAATGACACTATTAGGGAAATTTTTACCTATTTTTATTGAGGTATAACTAACATGCAGTGCTATATTAGTTTCAGGTGTACAATATAGTGATTCAACAATTCCATACATTACTCAGTGCTCAGGAGCACTGAGTCACCCAATGATTCACCCATCTCCCATCCACCTCCCCTCTGGTAACCAACAGTTTGTTCTCTGTATTTAAGAGTCTGGGTTTTTTTGTTCTTTTTCTCTTTTTTATTCATTTGTTTTGTTTCTTAAATTCCATGTATGAGTGAAATCATAATGGTATTTTTCTTTCTCTGACTTAGTTCACTTAGCATCATACCATCCAGGTCTATCCATGTTGTTGCAAATAGCAAGATCACATCCATTTTTATGGCTGAGTAATATTCCACGCATTCTTATTCATTCATTCATCTATGGATGGATTATGGATGGACATTGGGTTGCTTCCATATCTTAGCTATAGATAATTCTGCAATAAGCATAGGGCACATACATCTTTTCAAATTAATGTTTTCATTTCCTTTAGGTGGCCATCCAGTAGTGGAATTACTGAATTACATGGTAATTATATTTTTAATTTTTTGAGGAACATCCATACTGATTTTCACAGTGACTGCACTAATTTGAATTCTCACCAACAATGAACAAAGTTCTTTTTTCTCCATGTCCTTGCCATCACTTATTATTTCTTGTTTTTTTTTTATTCTAGCCATTTTGACAGGTGTAAGGTGCTATCTCATTGAGGTTTTGATTTGCATTTCTCTGATGATTAGTGATATTGGGCATGTTTTCATGTGTCTGTTGTCCATTTGTATGTCTTATTCAGAAAAATGTCTATTCAGATCCTTTGTCCACTTTTTTCTTAAAGATTTTTTATTTTATTTGACAGAGAGAGAGAGATCACACGTAGGCAGAGAGGCAGGAAGAGAGAGGAGAAATATGCTCCCTGCTGAGCAGAAAGCCCCATGTGGGGCTCGATCCCAGGACCCTGGGATCATAACCTGAGCTGAAGGCAGAGGCTTTAACCCACTGAGCCACCCCGGCCCCCCACCTTTATCCATTTTTAAAATCAGATTATTTGGGGTTTTTTGATGTTAAGTTGTATAAGTTCTTTACATATTTTGCATATTAACCCCTTATTGGATATATCATTTGCAAATATCTTTTCTGAGGCTACTAAGGAAATTTAAATACTGACTAGATATTTGATAATATTGGCATTATTTTGAGGTTTGATAATGATACTGTGGTTATATTTTTATTTTTTTATATTTTTATTTTTTTAAAAAGAAATTCATATCTTGTAGAGATATTAACATAATTAAAGAAGAAGTAATATGGTGTCTTGGACTTGCTCCAGAAAAACCTAGTGAAGGGTGGGAAGCAGAGACAGTGAAGATACAAATGAAATAAAAGTGGCTATAAATTAGTAAATATAGTAAATATAGTAAAAACGTAAATATTGATTGGGATAATAGTTACATGAGATTTCATTATACTTTTGTATATGCTTGAAATCTTCCAGGATAAAATGTTGATAGATAATAGATAGACCCTTAGTCAGACAGATATTCTCTTCACAGCTCAATCACAATCTTTCCCATGTGATTTGCTGAGATGAGTTTTACCCTCTCTGAACAACACAATTATCCTCAATTTTCTGGAAGAAAAACAAGGGCTTTGACTTTTCTCTTTCTTTCTGGAACATTTACTAAGGCATTAGCTGTACTCTAGGCCTATATACTCCAAGGAAGTTTCTCATCCACCCAGGGAGTGTTTTTCACTTTTCCAGTTTCCATGTGGAAACTTTGCTTAGTAGATAATGGCCAAGGAATAACAATTGGGCTTAAAAAAACAGTCTATGTTTGCAAGATGATCTCCCCAAGGATGAGGAGAATGAGAAGACAAAGAATGTAATCTAGGGAGTTGAGCTGTTAAAATTTGGACAAGTTATTTTTCTAGATTAAAAAAAGAAAAGTGAGGACCAGTAACTTCCCTGGTAGAACAGGGATACAAACCCCAAATTATCCATCTCCAAATTCCACACCTATCCAAAGAGTGACAATACCTTCTCTAGAGTTAAATGGGGGAGTTCACTTCACCTCTATCTCACATGTACAAACCTATACTGTGGGTCCAGAAGCTGGGGACTGCTGGCCAAGGCAAGAATGACACAAGACCCCTCCCTAGCCTGATGGGAAGGGCTGAGTGGAACCCTTCAAAGACGTGTTTTGTTTTGTTTGCTTGTACATCCTCATTTGTAGATCCAAGGATACTAGTTGGATCTCATTTGCCACCTGTCCCCTTCTTATCAGGATCTGTATGACAGTGTGACAATGGGGCAGTACCCAGGGGTGTAAGAGTCAGAGGCACGCTATACAGATTTCCCTTTGGAAAGACAGACAGTCTTCTCTCAACAAACATTGGGAGAAGGTCTAATTTTTAATTTGTTATGGAAAATGGCAGCCTCAAATTTAAAAAGAGAGAACTGGAACTGGATAATTCATTGTAAAAGAAAGTTCCGTTTTTCTTTCTCAGCTTTTAAAACTTAAAATTTAAAGAACTTCAGGTAATAGGGAAGCTGGACTAGAACTAGATCAGGATTCCTCAGACTTGATCAGCTCTGAAGTGATGGACTCCATGGCCACAGTATCAAAGCTGTCATCTTATTGTTATAAATCATCCCAAGGGTTTTCTTTCATTCTCTGATAATATTTCATGCATTGCACAGGATTTTGTCTCTGAATTGTCTCTGAATTTCAGTGATCTCTAACCCCCATTATACTGTGGCTAATCTCCTTTATATCTTCACATCTTTTCTCCTTCCCCTTTACCTTTCCTCAATTTGCCTTTAGCTACTTTCTCTCTTCTCCACCATCACTAGACCTGCCTGCCATTTCCCACTACCCAGGATCTACTACCTGGAGGTTGCACTCAAGTAACCCAATAACACCTCGAGTCAATGGAAGCCCAAGGGGCTCCTCATTGGTTGTGAATCTTAGACTCTCAGAAAACAAAAACAAAAACAAAAAACTTCAAGGATAGCCCTTGGGTTTGTACCTGTTCAGTAATGCCTAGCAAAATACTGGACTTCTTTGATTAAACCATGTCTATGGACTGGGCCAGAGTACCAAAAGTAGAGTGCCAGAATACAGGTGGCAAACAGACACACGAGCCTGTGTGTATTACAAAGATATGTAAAATTACCTAGGTTTTATCTATTCCTTTACGTCCACCCTGAATCTCTGTAGGATGTTCAGAATATACCAAAGAATCAGCCAAACAATAGAGATACGGGTTATAACAGGACACAAAGTACTGTTTCCCATATGTTTTCACTAAGAGAAAGGAAGAGACATGGAACTTTCACTGCCACCTGACTTCTAACACCATGAGTCAGGACCCTCTCTGTTCCTCAAGAGAGAGAGAATTCACATAGGTCCAGTGCCATGCATTTTGCCTTGTCTGAATGTTTTGTCTTGTCTGAACTCTGAACATTAGACTGTCTTCTGTGCCTGGGGCTCTTAGGTTCTTAAGGGCATTATAATGTAGCCTCATCCACAGGCCCAAGTTCCCACAGGAAAGTGCTTTTAAGTTCACCTTCTCTTCATACCCAGAGGCCAACAGCAGCTACCAGAGGAGGTTAACAAGACAAGAGACTCAAAGCTGTTTCCAGGTTACCCACGGGGAATGTTATCAAGGTGATTCCATGTTCCCACTGTGCAAAGTCTATATGCTCTTTCATTTTCTTAAAAGATTTTATTCATTTATTTGACAGAGAAAGACACACAGCTAGAGAGGGAACACAAGCAGGGGGAGGGGGAGAGGGAGAGGCAGGCTTCCCACTGAGCAGGGAGTCCAATGTGGGGCTCCATCCCAGGACCCCAGAATCATGACCTGAGCCAAAGGTTGACACTTAATGACTGAGGCACCCAGGTGCCCCATGTATGCTCTTTCAATTCAGGGGACAAGTCATTGGCATTTCCACTCAGAATCAATTTCCAGTCTTCCAAATTACCTTAAGCATTTTAGGAATTAAATTATTTCCCTCCCACATCAGGATTTAGGACTGGGATATGAAGCACTATCAAATTATTAAATGTGCAGATAGTTTCCACAGTTAATTTAACTATTGATGTCTGTAGATAGATGCATTACCTTCCTTTGCCTAAAACCACTTCAGGGAGGCCACAAGATCATGGGAATGTGAACTCATCTTTGGCCATAGCTTATTCACTTCTCTCCATGGAAATTAAAAGGCATGGGGAAAAGAACAAGCTAATAGGTCTTTCATACCTGCAATGTTTAGTCAGGCTCCACCCACCAGCATTTATTATTAACCCATCAAAGTAGACCCTCAAAGGATTAAGAATTAGGGAGCAAGCAGAAATCTCCAACCATTTCTGAAGAACTTACGAACTAACAAAACGTTGAATGTGAATTTTTTTACAGTGCCTGGGCTTGAGGATGTTGTAGATAGAGATGTAGAGAATGGATCCTTTCTCCATCCATTCTTGTTTTTCTTAAAGCTGGACAAGGTGAATGATTTCCTTGGCTGTAAATAGTAGTTAAAGATAACATACCAAAATCAATCACAAAGGAAAAAGAACAGTTTTATTTCTGATCTTAATTAAAGAAAAATGTAGCATATCCTCAGCAAATGGCACCATGTGACATTCTGGAGGCAAGGATTGGGCATACAGCAGTGAAGGAAAAAGACAAAACACCTGCCCTAGTGGGGCTTACACTCTAGTTCTTGTGGATCCTTTTATCTCTTTTTTTTTTTTTTTTTAAATCCTTTTATCTCTTGAAGGTAGCCCGCCTCCTGCTATTCTTACCAGGGCCTTCCTTCCAAGGTCGACTCCCAGTGGTCTAAGTCACTCTGAAAATAGAAGATTTTCTTGCTGAGAATTCTCCCACCTCCACCTTTCCCTTCAAACCTTTTTAGGCTCCAAATCTGCAGGCAGCTGCCCACTAGTATCCCAGCACTGAGGCAAGGGAAAGGCGCATCCCAAAGGAGTGACTGGCAGGTCCCTTTCCCACCTGAGACTGGGTAAGGAGAGGGTCTGCTCCTGCTAAGGATGAGGGAGAAGGAGGTGCTGGGTAAAAAAAAAAAAGAGAGAGAGAGAGAGAGAAAAAACAGGCAGTGATGGGGGCAGTCTGCCTTCCTTGGGAGCAGGCAACGCTCCTTTGATCAAACCCCCATCTCCAGGTTGCCTGCCCAAGGAGATCCACAACCCCCTCCCTCTTCTCACGAGGGTAGAGGTGCACATTCTGGAGCTAGCAGGCTAAGGCAAAGAGTGCCACTGCCACTATAGTCTGGGGCTGCATGGTCACACACCACCTTGCCTTGCCAATTCCCTAGAGGCGAAAATGCACTTCCTGTACATTCAACCCAAGAAAAAACGAGTGCCAACAAACTACCTGTGCAAGAGCAGAGAGAAAATTTAGGAGTCCATTCGGATGGGCCTCCTTTTACAGGCAAAGAAGATCCAAACTACAGCCCCTCACCTAGCCATATGTAAGTGGCGGCAGGGCTCAGTATGTTGCCCAATTTTCTTCTCTGCTCTCTGAACAATATCCGTATCAACAGTTCATCGGAACTTCCCAGACTAACATGAGAACCTCCCTGCCTCCTGCACCTGGGCTGGAGGATATGGTGAGGGAGGACGAGGGGAGATAGGGGAATGCACAGCACTAGGGTGGAGGAAGCCAATGGGGGTCGGGGAGGACAGCCTCCTTGAGGTGACCGTTGAGGTGAGTATTGCTGCTAATCTGGAGGTGCCTGGGCTGCATCAGGGTCACAAGTTTGGTATTAGCTGTGTGACTTCAATCCTGCAGGACAGCACACCTATGCTGTCCTTAAGATGGAACTGGATGATGGCTGGGCACCTTGGCATTAGAGTGTCTTAAGAGCCTCCCTTAGACTCTGCAGCCAAACTGGGCCCCCACCTCAACTCGCCCAGGCTTATCTCACTCAAAAAATAAGTCTTCCTCCTCTTGCCCCGCCCACCTCCAGAGTTCAAAAAAGGTGACATTCACTGTGCCTGTCTTTTATCACTACCCAAATCGCTGCCTCTTTACCTGGCTGCTATCTTGCCTTAGCCCACTCCTCCACTCCAGGTCCAAGGGACCATAAACTCCCAGGGCTAGAGTGAGCAGATCCCTTAGAGAGAGGCTCATCTCTGTCTGGGAAAGAACCATTCCCCATCCCATTCCCAACTCAAACACGCAATAAACGTCAGTCTAATCTCCAAATAATCATTTCTCCAAACACAAAACTAACAGAACCGCTGATGGGCCTGTCATTTTGCCCGCCCCATTCTCAATTGCCTTCAAAACTGCCTGAATAAAGATAAGAGGATTGTGTACGTTTTCTACACAAATGGTGGAAAGTAATAAAATAAACATCAAAGGTGAGCTTCCACGTACTCGCAGCTCCGTCGTTATTTCCAACAAAGGCAGGAAAAAGGAGGACACCTCAGCGTGGAAGGGCAGCGGGTTAGAAGTGCACCCTTTGGGGGGGGTCCAAGGCGCCCAGTCTCGAGGCATTGACACCGCGTAGGCCCAACCTTCTTGCGGCAGAAAAAGGTCCCCCCTTTCTCAACGGTCCAAGACCACAGCAAAAGCCCTCAAAGGGAGAAATTGGGAAGAAATGGTCGTAAACACGTCGTGCTCTCGCCTCCTCCCAACCCTCCCCCCTCCCCACCCCACCCCCCCGCCCCCGGAACACACCCTCCCTTTCATTCCTTTTGCTTAGTCGGAACCGGGAATAGCACATCTCGCGCTTCGTCCGCGTCTGGAGGATTCTGCAGGGGTACACACGCAGGCAGAGCCTGACACCCTGCGCCATACACAGCCACCGCAGAGAAAGAGGGGAACACTGTTGCTCTTACCCAAGAGCCACCAGCCAGGTAAAGAAAAGGTAAAGGGAAACAAAAGAAAAGTGAAAGTCAGAGGCCATTTCAGCGAGGAAGAGTCAAGGTCATTAAAAAAAGAAAGAAAGGTTTACAATTTCAAGTCCAGTATGAAGGAAAAGAAGAAGAGAAGAGAAAAGAAAAGAGAAAAGAAGAAAGACAGGAGGGAGGGAAGGAGGGAGAAAGAAAAAAGACAAGACCGCAAAAGAAAACCATAGAAAAGTGCACAGCATGTGGCTCCCATAAGCGGTCCCTGCAAAGTGTCCTGAGCGGGTTGCTGTTCAGCACTTGTCAGTAACGACAGGGTTTTGGTTTCTGAAAAGTACGGTTTTCACTACACTGCGTGCTCTTTGGGAGAATCGCAGGCCTGAGCAAAGTCCCTGCTGCCCTGGACCCAGCCCTTCCAGGTGTCCCCGAGGATAGCCCCCCTCCACTGTCCAAATCGCCTCCTTGAGCTGCAAGACGCAGGGACCCTCCCAGAGGGTCGGGCGCTCACACCTAAAGTAGGAGCGGGCGGGCGGGGCCCGGCGCACGCAAGCACAGTCCGACACGCGCACTCCCCCAGCCGCGCGCCGGCTTCCCATTGGCAGGAGGCGGAGGGCGGGGCCGGGCCGACCCAAAACAAACAACCTGTGCAGTGACTTTGCGGCCGCGCTACCTCAGGGCCTCGGCCTGGTGTGCGCCCTCCCGGGAGCCTCGGCCACCTAGGCCACCTCGTTCCCCCACCCCTCGGCGGTCGGCGCCCAGGCGCCGCCCCCTCTGAGCCACCGCAGAGTTATATTGGGCCGGGGCGAAGGTGGAAGCGAGACTTAACAGCGGCCGGCCAGCGCGGAGATGCAGCTTAGGAGACCCGGGGCGGAAAGGCGGCAACGGGCACCACGGCCGCGGGGACTCGGTTCCGCGGGCTCTCAAGGCTGAAGGCTCCATACCCTACCCCAAGGGTGGGCGAAAACCAGTTGGCATCATCTCTGTGCCCCAAAGATTCCTGCCCCAGACTTGGGACCTCCAGTGAAGAACAGCTCCTGGTCTCTTGAATGGATAGCAGATGCTAACGCTTCTTCCTTCCAGCAAGAAGTCCCGAGCCAGGCACACTTGGGCATCAGAGGGTAGAACTGCACCCCTGTACGCATTCACCCCGAAGTCTCTCATCCTTCAACTGAAGACAGTACCCACCCAACTCCTCCCTCTCCGCCCCTCTTAGTTCACCCAATAAGCACAACCCCTCCAAAAAAATTCCAGCGGAAGAAGACTCTTCAACGGAAAAGTGACTGTCTCTCGAAGAGGAGGGAGCGTTCCCAGAAAAGAAAGGCGAGGACCGCTGGCCTTGAGATCTCCATTCCGGCCCCCGGCACCAGCTTCCCAAGGCCGCGCGAAGGAAAGGGTACGGCGCAGGGCAGGGACAGGGTGCACGGGCATGAAGTTGGAAGTGTTCGACCCCCGCGCAGTTCACAGGGACAAGCCGGGTAGTGATCTGGAGGGTGCAGGCGGCAGCAACGCGCCATCTCCGCTGTCGGCAGCTGGCGACGACTCCTTGGGCTCGGACGGGGACTGTGCAGCCAACAGCCCCGCGGCGGGCAATGGCGCCGCCGAGCTGGCGGGCGGTGGCGTGAGGAGCGCAGGCGGCGGGCCGGGAGCGGCGGAGGAGGGCCCGGCGGCGACTGCGGCGGGGCACGCGGAGGCCTGCGCGGCCGGGCTAGGTGCGGGGAGCGCGGTGGTGGGCGAGGGCGCGCGCAGCAAGACATACACGCGACGGCCCAAGCCCCCGTACTCCTACATCGCGCTCATCGCCATGGCTATCCGCGACTCGGCTGGCGGGCGCCTGACGCTGGCCGAGATCAACGAGTACCTCATGGGCAAGTTCCCCTTCTTCCGAGGCAGCTACACAGGCTGGCGCAACTCGGTGCGCCACAACCTCTCGCTCAATGACTGCTTCGTCAAGGTGCTGCGCGACCCCTCGCGGCCCTGGGGCAAGGACAACTACTGGATGCTCAACCCGAACAGCGAGTACACCTTCGCCGACGGGGTCTTCCGCCGCCGCCGCAAGCGCCTCAGCCACCGCGCGGCGGCCCCTGCACCAGGGCTTCGGCCGGAGGAGGCCGAAGCCCACCCCCCCGCTGCGCCCCCGCCGCCGGCGCCTGTAGCCCCGGTTTCTCCCCGCGCGCGCTCGCCCGCCCGCCAGGAGGGGCGCTCCAGCCCCGCGGGCAAGTTCTCCAGCTCCTTCGCCATAGACAGCATCCTCAGCAAACCCTTCCGCAGCCGCCGCGACGGGGAAGCGATCTCTGGGGCGCGGCTGCCTTGGGGCGCCTCGCCCTGTCCGCCGCCGCCTACATATTCCGCGCTACTCCCCGGCGCCTCTGGAGGGGCTCTGCTGCCGCTGTGCGCCTATGGGGCGACCGAGCCGGCGCTGCTGGGGGCGCGCGGAACAGACGCAAAGCCCGCGGTGCCATCCGCTGCACCTCACCTCCTGCTCGCGCCGCTCTCCTCTTCGGCCCCAGCTAAGCCGTTTCGAGGCCTGGCAGCGGGCGGCGGCGCGCACCTGTACTGCCCCCTGCGGCTGCCCGCGCCCCTGCAGACGTCCTCATCCTGTGGCCCCGGCCCGCACCTGCCTTACCCAGTGGAGACGCTCCTGGCCTGAGTAGCGCCGCGGAGCCCGGCAAGGGTGGGCGCAGTAGGGGAGGGAGGAAACGCAGGCCCGGGCTTTGCATTTTCTAGACAGGCAAAAAAAGACGTTAAAAGAAAAATCTCCATCAAACGTGCCTTAAAGCTAAAGCATTTTTGACAGAAGTGTTTAAATTTAGCAGAATATTTTCCTTCATCTTTTGTGATTTTACAGAAGACCAAACCAATTCTCCATAATTGTTTTAGGTTCTTGATCAGGCCTGTCCCTCCCTCACTTCACAAAGACTTTTCCTATCTTCTTACTCCCCCTTATTCCTATTTTTGTCGCACCTTCCATTGATTTGTCCCTTTAAAAAAAAAAATCAGGGAACCATTCCATACGATAAATGATGACTACTGTTTGGGGTTTAATGCCCCCCCCACCCCCGCTCCATGTAAGTATGTGGCATTTACAGGCATGACTGAGTGTGAGAAAGATGTCAGAGAATCTTCAGTCATTTCTCTGCTATTGACCAATGCTTCACTGTGCCAAAAGATTAAAAAAAAAAAAAAAAGGTTGGGTTTTGTAATTAAATTATTTATATATTTTTGAGACCTGAATTGAAAATGTTGCAGGCAACGGGCTACGGCTTTATTAGTGGTTGGGTGATCTCTAACTGTGGTCTCCTTGGGCTAAGCAATTTCTTTAAAGGAAATGTTAGGATTATGTATGTGGGGTGCCAGGATCACTGCCACCTGAGAGCAAGTGTGATTTTTATTTTTAATATTATTTTATTTGTGTCTGTACATATTTGTGTATAAATTTTATGAAACCCAGGCATAGTGCTTATTTTTAATAAAATTCACAACTGACTTTAACACTTTGTGGTGGTGGGTTGGAGATGGAGAGTTTTTTACATTTCCCCTGTATGTAATTTTTACATTACCCTGCCCCTGCCAAGAAAATGGGTTCAGGTTTGACTCTTAAACAACTTCCTATGGGGGTCAAATAATTTCTTGAAATAATTCAGTAAAGGTAGAGGCAGAGTGCAAGTTTCCTCACCTAAACAATTACCCTACAAATCTCCAGGATGAGACTTCTGTCAATATGATTTCCTAAACTTTGAACCAATAACCTCTATGAAAACTCACTTAAGAGTTACCAGAACAAATGATAAGGTGTTTGCCCCTCTCCTACAAGAATCCTTTAGCAGAAAAATTGAGCTATTAGCAAGCTTTTATAGTCAAACAGACATTTTTAAGGTTGTCTGGTTAATAGGTTAATAATAGGTTCTGACTTGATGTTCAAAAAGCTGGAAACAATCTTGGCATAACTATCTTAATACACCAAAGATTTCTTCAGGGCAGTTTTAAAATCAACTTGAAAGCCTGTGGGTTTTGTCAAAACCCACTATCTACCTTTTTGGAATGCAAAAGTTAATTTGTTTATGAGCCAATCAGTAGTATTTTTTTTTCATATGAGGATAGCATTTGTAGAGATGGGACTGCCAGGCCTATTTCAGTTGTGATCTGAAGAGAAAACACCACCTCAGATGGGCAAAGACAATTTCTCATAGTAAAAAAGGAAGGTTTTGATAAGAGGAAGTACCAGAAAACAATGTGAACACCTCTTGTTAAGTAAATTCAGAGGCAATGGGTCTCTAACAATGTATGGATTGCTATATTCTAAAGACTAATGCAAAGAACAAGAAATTCAGAATCTAGAAATTTAGGCCCCATTGTTGTTCCTGAAGTTCTTCTGTAGATCTTATCTAATTTAAGACAAGAGGATGATTTAAGGTTTACATATTGTGAGGTGGGGAAAAGAAAGTGGAATTTATTTCAGGATGCTGTCTTTGGGCAGATGTGGGGGGGAAGCCCATCTGCAAGTCTAGTAAAAACATGTCTTGACAGATTTTGGTTATATCTACTTAGTAGTCACGAAAAGTGATAATAGGGTTGAATTATGACAAAGGTAGACACTGAAGTGGAGATTTGCACCCACAAGGCCAATAATTAGGCCAAAAAATAAAACTGAAATGGAATAGGAGCAAATGGTGGAGACAACAAGTTCACTGGGTTGAAAATATCAGGGCTCATACACTCAATCCTTTGCTTTTTCTCTTGAAGACACACTCAGACTAAAGGCAACTAAGGAGTCAGACACTTGAGGTGCTTCTAAACTCCAGCAGACCATTTCTCTCCAACTGTGTGCCTTGCCTCCAGAGACAAGGTGCTATCTGCTTGTAAATCAGTTTGGGGAAGCCACAATTTTCATTTCTACATTGATACATGAAGTCAAGTTTGCAAATGGAGATTTTAAATCGCAGTTTATTTATGTTAAAAAACACAGGACAATGTGAAAGAGGCAAAGGGAAAGGTGATTTTTAAAAAATTTTAAATTTTTTTTTAAATTTAAATCTCTTGAAAAAAATCCTTTCTAATGAAGGCGCGGGAGTCCCTCCGACTGGGATTCCTTCCCTTGCTTCTGGCCCCCAGGTACTGTAAAGTTTTCTAGAGCGTGGTCAGAGGCCCTTGAACTTTTCGTCCCTGTATGACCTCCCACGACCATCTCCAAGCTCCTACTCCCACGACCTAGCCGGTGGGGGGAGGGGGTCAGGATGTGAAGGGATGGAGGGACATGGGGCTCAGTTGCCTCCTCTCTGCCTCTCCTTCACACTCCCCAGCTTCTCCCAGCTGGGCCGGAGGAGGTTCCAAGGAAAGGGAACCGCACAAGCTCTGGTTTTCGAAATGAAAGTAGAAAGTTGCAAGGACGCTTTTAGTTCAAGCTACACTTCCAATTTCACGCGAGCAGCACCTCTAGAGAGAGACTGGGACCCTCAGCGACCAATCTCATTCTTACTCTCAGGACCCCGACCCGGGCTGCAGCCTCGGCGGTGTGACTCCACCAAGACTGTCCCTTGTGGCATCGGCCCAGAAAACCGGATTCCTCGGCGGCGCCAGAAGAACGCTCAGGCCTCCGCGCGCGTCCGGTGGGCCTAAGGCTGCCTGTCCCTCTGCCTGCGCCAAGTCCACCCCCTCTCCCACGGCCCGCCCTTCCCCCCAGCTCGACCCTTGCTGGCTGCTGGGGGCCCCGGCCCACCTGTGCAAACACTGGGCCGCCAAGCGCGCAGATCCTAGTGTGGGGGTAGGAGTCTGTTTGGTTTGGGAAACGCCTTTGATACCTGTCAGGCCTGCGGGGAGCCAGAGATGGCGTACGGCTCCATGGGTCAGTTTTCAAAGATCCCCTCTTCTACCCCTGTGTTGGCATTTTGCAGTCCCTTTTCTACTCACTCCTCCGCGGCTCAGAAACCCTCCAGACCCACATGGACAAACGCAGGGAGAGAAGTGCACAATCGCAAAGCCCAGTGCCAATGGGCCTCGCTTTACAGTGAGGGACCTACCCCAGTCTGCCTTCCCCACAGCCATGGATGAAGTCCTCAGCTTTGAGAAGCTGAAAAATGCTGGGCGAAGCCACACACAACATCCTGATAAATCTAAAACCAGCTTTCTACTGTAAAAGACGACTCTCCTAAATACAGGAAATATGGGGCTGGGTGGTGAGGGTGCCGTGGTCGTATGGCCAGAGGCCCACATTCCACCCTCTCTTTGCCTGTGTGTGAGCCTGGGCAGTGAATAACTTCAACCATCACTGGCAATGGCTCACTTCAAGCCCCTTAGCTTACGGATAAGCCGCCTAAGGATTCTACATTGTTAAGTCAGCTTCTTGATCCCATAAGAATTCTCGAAAAGAAAAAAGAAAAGAGAAGAAAAAAGAAATCAGAGAAAGTCTCGCCCTCAGCTAATGGTTCCTCTATGAGCAGCCCAGAGTTGAGCTGGAACTGGAAGCTGGAAGCTCCCTTAAGGAAAATTATCTATGTCCACTCTGGTTCCGTTGTGGCACAATTTCACAAACTGGGCATTTGTCTGCCCCAGGGAATGTGTGATCACACACAAAATACTAAATTAAATTCATTGACTCCCTTAGGTAGACCCCTAATTTTATAGATGAGGAAACAGGCTCAGAGTAGCTTAAGCACACTTTCTGGCACACCCTGGTGGAAACCAAGATCCAACTCTCAGTTCAGAATTCTTTCCACTGTAACGCAATTATCTGGATAATTCAGACCAAAACATACTTTGGCCTGAACTGAGTTGAACTATTCAGATAATTGTCTCAACCCACTTTTATTACAATGGTAGGCAGATTTCTCAAACTGGTAGGTGGTTTCTTTCATTACTAAGACCTTGCCCCACCACTAGCACCATCATAATTGTCCTTTTCTGGAAGAAGCCGTGTCCATTCCTCATCTGAGAGACCTGGATGTGAAATGTCTTAGACCCTTTAGCTTTAATGTATAGATAGATTAGATCCATGGCTACCACAGTGGAATTTGGCACTGCTTTCTCTCACTTCTGCAGAGTGCCAGGTGCTTACCCCTACTGAAGGTAGCATGCAAAATTCTTCGCTGAGAAAGAAGGATCTCTAGAGGAGGCAATACCTGCCCTCTGGTGATGAGCACTAACAGATGGGCACTCTCTGATGCACACTCCTACTTTTCTACACCAGGCCCAAAAACCAAAAATGGCCCCTTTCCCATATGAGAAAGAAACTAGAACTTCCCAAAATCATTTGCCTTCCATTTTTAGCTTTAAAAAATGCCAAATCAACCCAACACATAACTGGCAACTTTCTTAGGTATTAAGGGACATTGTCAGTATCAAACGTACAAGAATATTGTTCCTCTGTTTTACTATTTTTTTTAATTCTTTAGATCAAGATAAGCTGAGCTTTGCCTTGGTTCCAGAAATTAGACCCCAAAAAGTCCTTCAGTAAATATTTCCTGCTTTCAAATACCACAATATTTCTCTCTTAAGTAACAGACTTTATAGTTCTCTAATGAAACCATTAAACTTTTGTTATGCTTTAACAACATAATTTGTTAATTCTTAATGTTGTCAACAAATGGCCCTAATAAGTATCTTCTAAGAAGATCATGATCAAAAACATAAAAATGTAACTCTTCCCAGATTCAAGGTCCTCTTTCAAATTGGCAAAGATTCCAATGTCATGAAATGCTGGTTGTTGTGCAATAGTTTCTGCACTGTATCTGTTTGGCATTATTAAGATGGATGGGTGATTAGAAGCAAATGTTGTTCCTGTCATTTGCCAATTTACACACAGACTGGAAGAGAGAACTGTATTGACCTTCATTTTTGGTGAACTACAGCCAAACATAAACATTAACATAATACCACATTTCCCTTACCACTCCTGAACCCTCTTTGCAGCTCTTTTCAGGAAAAGTTTAACTTAGAAGACTTGCCATAACTGAGCTTTTTTATCACATCTGTTTGAAGCCCAAAATAATATACATATTCAACATCCTTGACATGTATTTGTTGTTTCTGATCACCAATTTCTAACCATTAATGGAAAAGGCAGAAAAGTTTCCCAACCTTTGGCTGGCTGTACTCACTATAGTTACATGTCTGGTAATGCTCAAAATCACAAAAGTGGTCAGTTCAAGAAAGAACTCATAATGCAAACCCAAAGACGACCCAAGTCTAAATTCTGGCTCTGTCTCTCACAGCTGTGTGACCTTGGGAAAATGGGTCATCCCTCTAAGCTTCAGTAGAACAAAGGGATTGAGCTAGAACATCTCATGGTTCCCAGCCATGAAAACTTGTATAAAATGTCAGAGATGTCACTGCAAATGGATGCTTTTTTCTTTCCCCTAAACCTTATCAACTTGGGATCAAATATGTATTTCAGGGACAAGTTTCATGTTCACATTATTCAGCATAATTGAAATACTATAGACATAGCAAAACATATTGGAGACCATTTTCCCTCCAGTGCATTCTCAACAACATAATTTTTGCACAAAATTCCAGATTCCAGAATTAGGTATAAAACACTAGCATGCTTATTTCAGTCTGGAAAGCAAGGCTGAAAGAGTTTGGTCTATTCTCAAGATGTTTCATTATAAAGTAAGCATCTAGGGCTGCTTTCCTGGCTTTGATGGCCCCCAGGCCAGTGTTCAAATCCTGGGATGAAAGGATCAGATCAGCCCTTCATTTGTTTGTTTAAGAACAAAGTCCAAAAAAAAAAAAAAGAACAAAGTCCAAAGACACCAAAGGCAATTCTCAGGGTAGCAAATTAGATGCAACCAAAAAATGCAACTAACACAAAAACGAACACGTGCATAAATGTGTTCAAATAGAACATGGAAATACTAACATTAAATACCAACATAAAATAAATATGGGAACACTAAAGGAAGGCAAATCTGGAAACTAGAGAAAAGCCCTAGAAATAAGAAACTAAATGCTAATAATTATTATTACTTAATAAGGCATACATTCTCAAGCTCAGGGAAAGCATGAATGACAAGAGTTACATGATTCTTACAGATGGACCCACACTCGTTTGGAGGAGCTGGTATTTTTCTGGGAGAGTCAACATTTGTTATCTGCCATCCCAGGGTCAACACTCCTGCCCCTGGTCCCAGCACCCTGATTTTCTTTTGGTGAACCACCTCCCCCAGCAGTGTGCTATCTCGTGTGTTACGCTTTCCAGCCTAAGGCAGGCCAGGCTGGCCTTCTCTTCTCCAGGACTCTTGACCTGGAGCAACAAGATTCAAGGGCCAACCATGAGCTGGGTTACTTTGTCCCTGCTGCCCCCAATGAAATTTCCTGCTAAGAAACCCCTGGAGGTGCCCTGGCTCTTCTCCTTTCTAGAAAAATACTTCCAACCAAGTCCTGCTTTGCTAACATTAGTCAAGTTGTCTGTCATTCTCAGTCAGGCCAGGCACAGTTGAAGGCAGCCAAGATGGCCTTCGTCCTCTTCCCCATTTCCTTTGGGAACTTGTCTCCTCTTCCTGGCCCTCCTTGGACACACAGTGCTGTGGGAGGATGTGGGTGACACGGAAACTGAGGGGAAATGTTACATGGGTGACACATAGGTGACAGGCAGTCAGTGCAGAGCAACTCTCCCTCTCTGGAGAACAACCAGCAAAGGAAACCTCATGCCATGGATAGCTACTCAGGAAGACAAAGAAATGAGACTAAGTTCCACAAGAGGACCCTCTAAACATCAAGCTGAGTGGAAGGAAACAGTCCCAAACATCTACATCCATACAATTCCAATTACATATACGACACTCTGAAAAAGGGACAGAAATCAGATTAGTGTTTACCAGGTGCTGGGACTGTGGAACTTGAAGGAGCACATGGGAATGCTGGGGTGACAGAAGTAATCTACATCATCATCATGAAAGTGGTTCATATTGCAGATGTTGGTCAAAACTCAGTGTTGTATACCTAAAAATTCTGTGCTGCTGTATATAGATTCTACTTCAATTACCCTGCTTACGAAAGAAACACATAGAGAATAAATGCTAAGACTTACTATACAAACTAATGACATTTCCCAATAATAGCTTAAGTTAAAGAAAGAAAGAAAGACTTATTTATAAATTTCAGCTAACTAGAACTAGTTAGGGAAATATTTTCTGAGGAAAAGTACTTTCCAGTGCATCTTAAATCCTATTTGGCCCTCAGCTGTCCCCTTCCCACTGTGGGCAAGGCAGCCTATGGCACTTGTGCTCACTCCACTCCAACATGGGAATGATCTCAAGGACCACCATCAAAAAGAGACATCATGCCAAGGCTTACCCTACATGTGTTCTTCCCACATTCAGACAAATTGTTTTCTTTACCTGTCCACTTAGATGAGAAAGGCCAAGAGGCTATGAGCCATCAATCCAAGTGGAAAAGAAGTCCCACTTGCTCCCTGAAACCTGGATTAATTCACAAAGTAACTCTTGGGGGATGCTGCCAACTCTAAGACCTGGATCAAAGCCTAGCACCCCTGAAAAGAGAGGTCATCAAAAGACAGACTCAAAAGGGAACTAGCAGGACTATGTGACACCACCCAAATCTATCAAATACATCTACCAATACTAAACGAAAGAGATTCCACAAGTATTATTTATTTCCTTTGCTCTCTGACCCCTACCTACACCCTAATTCTATAGTCACAAGTGTCAGAACTTTGAGGAAATGTTGAGCAAACTAGACACTTTTGACCCCTCACAGCAGTTACATAAGTCAGCAATCTGAAACAAGATAATTATTAGTTCTCATATTTATTAGCTGAACCCTTTTGAGTAATAGCCTCTGGGAATATTTTATATGTGCAATAAAAGATTTCATCGTTGTGAAGTGCAAAATGATGTGGCTCATTTGGGATTTGTGCTGAAGCAAAACCTTTGGCCCATGCAGTGCCTTTGCCTAAAATTCAATAAAGGTAAGAAATGTGACTTGACCCTTCACTCCTGTGCACTACTTTAGTGTCTGCCTTGTAAGTACTTGTTGAACTTAGAGGTTTGAAGTTAGTAAAAGATATGGGCAAATTTGGGTACCGTAAAGGTAAATCTGAGCCCATATTTTCCAATATGTAACCCCAGAATGACTTGTGACTATAAAGAGATGTCTGGTGGCCGAAGTTACCTCTGTGCCCATGGGCAGAGTCAAAGTACTTGAACTCAAAGATTTGGCCTTAGAAACAAAGTTTGCCCAATAGGGCTTTCTTAATGAGTCACAGGAAATCAAAACTACTGGATCTTTTAGTCACAGTCGATTCAACTGAATCAAGGCCTAGTCCATATCTGGGGCCAATGGCTCGTTGTTCACACAGAGTGATTTATGGAGGGAGCCAAAATGCTCTGCTAGCTAAGATCTCTCTCCCCACACTTTTCCCACCAGCCCACTACCACCTCCATGGCTTATTTTGTTGTCTGAAAGTCTGTTAAGTTATATAATAAAAATGGGAAATAAGGACCATTAAAAGAAAAAGATATGAGGAAAGGGGAAGAGAAGACAGATGCGATCAGTGTTCCATTATAGACAAAACTTGCCCTTTCTCACACCTTTGCTAATTGCAAGGCCCAAGCAGATCAGTCTGCTGGCCTCAGAGTACTTGTGTTTATATCTGTCTGTAGAAGACACAAATGACAGAGTCTTCGGAAAAATTCTTGGTGCCAACCTTAACTTTTATCATCTTTTCTTTTTTAAAGATTTTACTTATTTATTTGAGACAAAGAGAGCACAAGCAGAGAGAAGGGTCAGAGGGAGAGGGAGAAGCAGACACTCCACTGAACAGGGAATCCCAGGACCCCAAGATTATGACCTGAGCCGAACACAGACACTTAACTGGCTAAGCCAACCAGATGCATCTTAACTCTTATTGTTTATACTTCGCTAGGAGAGGTACTGGGTATAAATGAAACACTTCAGGTAAGTAGCAGTAAGTTCAGTTCATACGGTGAATTTGATGTTAAGTTCTGCTGCCCATTGGCCACTTTTGGCCAATACTCAGGAGTTCCTCAGCCTTCTCTCTTGGTGGTCACTTTTCCTTTGTTCTAGGATATAATAAAACCATGTTGTGTACTTGAATAAATTTGCTTTTAAATTCCTTTGACAGATCATTTCTCTCCCACTTATATCTTTTTACTGAAGTTAGAAAGCAAACTGAAGGGCTTAACAAAATACACAATCTATATTTAGAATCCAGGCTTCAGGGAAATGGGAGTGATGCAGGACAGGACAGGACTATAGTGACTTGGGAAGGAGCCATACCCTGCCTTTCCCTCCAGCCTAGCTCTTGGGTCAGCCACAGCTCTGAGGTTCTTGTTCCTCAATCCAACATCAGCTCTCTTTGCCTTTTTGGAGAATGAACATGTGCTGTTACTGCTGAGCACTCCCAGTAGCCAAAGGCAGGCTTTAACTCTAAGTCAAAAGCAATCTAAAGGATAAATGGGATCACTGTAATCAAACATATCAGCTCAAAATCTCTATTCCCTGCCAGACCCAGGGAAAAAACCAGTTCAAACAGACTGCTTCCCTGAAATGCTCTGCTAGAGATATCTGTTACTGTCACACTTAAGCAAACTGATGACTTCATTCAGAAAGTTCATGTTGCCCATCTGGAGGGAAGGAGACCAAGGCAATATCTACTCTGGCCTTGGGGAGAACCTCTCAGCTAGCATCAGAATGACAATAACAAGTTCATGTCACTCTTTAATTTCATTGAGGGAAAGTCTTTTAGACACAGCAAGGTCTTCCCTGGAGAAACAAGCAGTGAGTTAGGCAGTCAGCAATGCACCCTCACCTCCAAGAGTGTGGTGGGCAGATGGCACACACCATGAAACCAGACAGTAAGACCAGCAAAGCCATGAAATGAAGTCTCTGAAATACAGAGCAAGAGACCCAGGGAAGGCTGAGGAAGTCCAGCTCCTTGGCCAGACCCCCCTGCCTTTGCATGCCATGCACTGGGAACAGTCACTCAGCCCCTATTAGATGAGGTCCTCCAGAAGCACTCTCAGAGAAGAACTGGAGTACAAGTTTATTTAGTAAGTGCAAGAAATATCAGGAGGGGGACAAGGGATTGAGCCAGTGAACTGAAAGCGGCAAATAAAGGGTGAGTTATCAAGCTAGCAATGACTAGAGCTTTAAGGCTATGAGGAAATTCTGGGAGCTGTATAAAATGCCTGCCTCAAAAAGATCCCACTAATGACCAGAAAGATAAGGAAGCCATTGATGAAGAGGTTCTGGAGTTGGTTAAGGCAGGGGAGTGTTGACTCCTTGGCATTTTTGGGTTGCCATGCACTAGGCTAAGAGACTTTCTATGCCTTCAAAGAGAGCCTTCATGCAGATTCCAGCAATTGAAAACATCTAATCCAGCTTAGCCAGGCCCTGGGAAAGTAAGACAAACAACAACAACAATAACAACAAACAAACAAACCCACCATCCTGTGGGCCTACATCAGGCTCTTACAGTCAAGGGTGGGTTTCTCCAGAAGGACTCTGTTTGGGGATATGATCTCTGATTTGCTGTGTTTGCCAATTTCCATGGTGTAAATACTCCTACCATGGCTGATTTCAAGCCATTGACAGTCTAGCACCAGATGCAACATTCCTGAGTAGTTAACAATTGGCTACTATGCTCCAACCTAGCAGAAGACTGTTATAGCACACCACTGAGACTGGAATGGGGATTCCCAAGTCTTGGGACTCAGGTATTGAGCACTGGCTTTAGCCTCATTATTTGCTATCTCCTGGGGACTGGGTCTCTTGGTCACATGACTCCTATAATGGAATCTTCGACCCAGAACCAGCTCTTGTGTTTAGGGCTGACTTTTAAAATTCAGGAGTTAACTTCAGAGTTAAAAAGCAATGTAGTATAGTAATTAAAAGGATGGACTCTAAAGCCAGACTGCCCAGGTTTGAATCCCAGCTCTACATGTATTATTGTTGTAACCCTGGGCAAGTTACTTAACCTCTCTGTGTCTGTTTCCTCACTCATAAAATGGAAATAATAATGATAATAATAGTAATTATCTATTAGTAATAATAGTAATATCTATTGTAATAGTAATTACAAGGTTCTTGTAAAGGCTAACAGTTATTATATGCACAGTGCTTAGAACAGTGCCTGGCAAATAGTAAGCAATACTTAGAGATAGTTGTTATTACATAGGAATAGGAATGAGCAATTGATAAGCCAGGACCCTAATAGCATAATGTTACATTTCCACCAACTGGAATTTACACCCAAAATTGATTCTGGAATTGAGAGAGAGAGAGAAAGAAAGAAAGAAAGAGAGAAAAAGAGAAAGGTGAGAGAAACTTTTTAATGCCACAATCAATGATGTAATCCTTTCAAGCCAGGGTCTTAGAAGAGCAAACCTACCTCATTTGGGGGTTTTCAGAGCCCCAGGCCCAGGTCAGAGCTATTTTTAATAATGGATGCCTTACCTTTCCTTACCTTTCTTTTAAATTTATGCCTTTTTGGTCTGTCATATGCCTTCAATAAAATAAGAAGTTTCCAATTGAATTATATGAATAGGAAATCCAAAGGTAAGATGAAGTTCTTCCATGGATCTTGTTCAATTCCAACCTTTGTGAGCAGCTTCCTATGTGCCAGGCACCTAGAACTGATGGAGAAGCAAGGGCAAAATACAGCCTCTGCCCTCCAGGCCTCACCGAGAGTAGGCAAGTGCAGCACCTAGGGTAGTGGTGTACTGAGGCAGGTCTTATATGCCATGTGGCTATATGGGGGGTGCATAATTCCCAGACCTTGGGGAACTGAGAGAGGGATTTCTGGAAGTAGTATATACTTCCACTGAAACCTGAACAATGGTTCAGGTAAAGGGCCAGAGAGTAGAAGGGAAGGTTTTCAGGTAGAGGGAACAGCATATACAAGGATAGAGAGCCAAGAGACAGCATGGCATATTCAGGGGAAAGTAAATTGTCTGCATATGAGCTGCAGAAGCTGCGGTGTTTAAAAAAAGAAACCAGAAAGAGAGGTAAATATAAGCCAAATCACAGAAGACCTCAGTCAGCATGCTGAGGATAATGGGGAGACTGACTGGATAATGTAGGGGACACTGGACAGGTGTGAGGCCACTCATGCAGCAAGGGCATCAAGAAGGAGTTAATTCTGCTTACACAAGGGAGTAGAAGAGGACTATGAGTGTGCAGTTGTTCAGTACTTAATACAGTTCACAATTAAAGGGTACCACTCATACTACAATAATTTTGTATATCACAACATTTTTGTATATTAATATTTTTGTCACAATAATTTTGTATTTCAATTACAACTTTTACTCAATAAAAATAAAATGTTTTGAGGAAAGTATATTTTTGTAATTTACTCAATAGCACCATGATCTAGCCATGGCCCTAAGTGCAGTGTGCAGTTAAGACTTTGAAGATTGTGAGTTCAAGTCGCCTACAGGACATCTAAGTGAAGCAAGCATGTAAATGGTTAAATATACATGTCTGAAATGCAAGAAAGATCTGGGCTGGAGATGTAGGTTGGGAGACATCAGTACATAGATTGTTTTTACAATCATGGAAATAGATGATATCATCAAGGAAGTGAGCTGAACAAGGGTTCTTCATTTGGGGGTGTAACAGACCTCTTTTGTGTAACAGACTTCAGACTGTTTCAGGAATCAGTTGAAAGAAATATACAGAAATACCACATTAAAGGAGTGCTTTGGTAGTTCAGTTGGTTAAGCGGCCAGCTCTTTACTGCCACTCAGGTGATGATCTCTGGATCCTGGGATGGAGTGCTGGGCTGGGCTCCATGCTCAACGGGGAGACTGCTTGAGATTCTCTCTCTCTCTCTCTCCCTCTGCTCCTCACCCCACTCACTCTCTCTTTCTTTCTCTAAAATAAATAAATAAATAAATATTAAAAAAATAAATACCAAATTAAGCCTGTATCAAAATGCATATATATGTGTCAGGAGAGAGTGTGGTAGAACAGGGATAATAACACAGCTTCTGAAGCTCACAGTCAAGTGTCCCTGCACAAAGGAAGAAGACAGGAGAGCAACATACGTGATGTTTACATTTAAGAGGTGAGTAAAGGAAACCAAAAGGGAGGGAGCCAGCAGAGTGTGGAATCATAAGAACCAGGAAAAATCATGTTTTATGAAGAGAAAAGGTGTCCATTAAGGCCAAATAGAGCAGGGAAGTCAAGGATACTGAGGTTTGACTTTATAGCAAGACCAGCAATAATCTGGGGAGCAACAGTGGGTGGGGCCAGGAGCAGTGACTAGGATAGCTCCTCTAAAGAACATTGACTTGGAGAAGATAGATTAAGGGAAATCTGGAAAAAAGAGTCCGGAGAAGATTATTCTTACTTCCAAGGAAAAAGAAAAGCTTGAGCATTCTTAACTGTTACTGGAAAAGAGTAACACTACACTACAGATGCTTGAAAAGAATTAGTGAGGGTAGATTGGAGGGCAGTCACAATTTATTTATTTTTTCCCAAATATGTTTTTTTTTTCAGTGTTACAAGATTCACTGTTCATGCACCACACCCAGTGCTCCATGCAATACGTGCCTTCCTCAATACCCACCACCAGGCTTGCCCAACTCCCCACCCCCTTCCCTCCAAAATCCTCTGTTGCTCAGAGTCCACAGTCTCTCATGCTTCATCTCCCTCTCTGATTTCCCCCCATTCCCCCTTCCCTTCTTTCTCACAATGCTCCATGTTTTTCCTTACGTTCCACATGTAAGTGAGATCACAAGATAATTGGCTCTCTCCACTTGACTTATTTCACTCCGCATAATCTCTTCCAGTCCCGTCCATGTTGATACAAAAGTTGGATATTCATCCTTTCTAATGGAGGCATAATATTCCTTTGTATATATGTACCGTATCTTCTTTATCCATTCATCTGTTGAAGGGCATCTTGACTCTTTCCACAGTTTGGCTACTGTGGCCATTGCTGTTATGAACATTGGGGTCCATGTGGCCCTTCTTTGTACTGCATCTGCTTCTTTGGGGTAAATACCCAGGAGTGCAATTGCGGGTCATAGGGTAGCTCTATTTTTAATTTCTTGAGGAATCTGTTTTCCAAAGTGGCTGCACCCACTTGCATTCCCACAAACAAACTGTTTTCCAAAGTGGCTGCACCCACTTGCATTCCCACAAACAGTGGAAGAGGGCTCCCCTTTCTCCACATCCCCTCCAACATTTGTTATTTACTGTCCTGTTGATTTTGGCCATTCTAACTGGTGTAAGGTGGTATCTCCGTGTGGTTTTGATTTGAATCTCCCTGGTGGCTAAAGATGATGAACATTTTTTCATGTGTCTGTTAGCCATTTGTATGTTTCTTTGGAGAAGTGTCTGTTCATGTCTTCTGTCCATTTTTTTGATGTGATTATCGGTTTTGTGAGTGTTGAGTTTGAGAAGTTCTTTATAGATCTTAGCTATCAGACCTTTGTCTGTAGTGTCATTGGTGAATATCTTCTCCCATTGTGTGGGTTGCCTGTTTGTTTTGTTAACTGTTTCCTTTGCTGTGTAGAAGTTTTTTATCTTGATGAAGTCCCAAAAGTTCATTTTTGCTTTTGTTTCCTTTGCCTTTGGAGACATGTCCTGAAAGAAGTTGCTGTGGCTGGTGTTGAAGAGGTTAGGCAGTCACAATTTAGACATGATGCGCCAACAAGAGCTAATCACACACACTTGGTCGATATGAGTGGATGTCTAAGGGCTCCTGCCAGACCTCTTTCACCCCAACCCTGATCCCTGGTCCTTGCACAAGCCCTCTCACTTCAGCCTGAAGCTAACAGTGGCCACCCTGGGAGAAGCTCCCTGCCCTGCCCAGGGCTCCATGGGAGCTCTCTTGGGATAGTTGGAATACCAGAGTGGGGGCAGGGCTGGGAGCTCTTAGGGACCTTAGAGGTAAGAGTTCCACAGCAACAAGGAAATGGCAGAAATGATGAAGGGAGTGGTGGGAAGAGGGAGTATGGTAGATCTTGATTCCTCAGCTGATATGGAATTAAACTTTCACTGAAAATTGTCCTGCCTCTCATTGTGTCTGCACCTGTCTTTGCGGAAAGAGATACTATGAAATTGGGGGAAGAGCACAGAGTTTGGGGTGAAATAGTTCTGGGTTAGGTCTCAAATCTGTGCTCAATAGTGGTATGATCTTATATTCTACTTAGTCAATCTGAGCTTCTGAGCCTCTATTACTTCGTTTGTAAAATGGACTTAATGGAACTGGTCTTGTGGGCTTTATAGGAGGCATTAGGATAAATTAGAGTACATACACACAGAGAGATTTGTTCACTACAGTACAGTATATGGCACAAATGGTAATCAGTATTAATAGTAGTGGTAGTATACCTTAGCCTTTGATGATGAAATCAAATCTTCATCAATCAACTTATAATTATTATACAAATTACACAGTTTATGTGAGACAGACACTTGGGGAGGAGAGAGTTCTTCAGTATCTTTTAATTAATTTACCTGGAATTTGATTTGCAGGATTATATTATTTATATTGCAAATCAAAGTCACATTGGTCTTTGCCAACATGCATATCATATAACTCATGCCAAGAAACACAAACCTCTGGTGTTACTGATTGTGCAATTACTAATTTAGTCTTTAAAGAAGAAATATATTTAGGAAAAATGGGAGGAACACTGAAAACCTCGTAATAGAGTAAATGAGATTTCTTGACCTTCTCATAAGAATTTTATCTGTAATAAGGGGGGGCACGTATTGCACGGAGCACTGGGTGTAGTGCTTACACAATGAATCTTGTAACACTGAAAAAATAAAATAAAACAATTTGGGGAAAATTTTTTTTTTAATTTTAAAAACTAAAAATAAAAAAAAGAATTTATCTGTTAAACCAAGAAAATTCATGGAGAAATATCATTACAATGCAAGTAACATAAAAGTTGTGTATTCCTTCTTTCCTTTTTGAGCAGGGCTAGATGAATGAAGGATAAACAGAATTCATCTGCTCAATTGTGTTTTAGCCCATTGATTCTCTGTCTTCATTGTTCATACTGTTAAAGTAAAAATAGGCCCTATTAGCTCTATGGTTTATGCACATAAGCAACTAACCTCATCTTTTTTTTTTTTTTTTTAATATTTTATTTATCTGAGAGAGAGGAAGCATGAGCAGGGGAAAGAGCTGAGGGAGAAGGAGAAAGAGAAGTAGACTCCTCATTAAGCACAGAACCCAAAGTGGAGCTCGATCCCAGGACCCCAGGATAATGACCTAAACCAAAGTCAGACACTTAACTGACTAAGCCACCCAGGTGACCCTAAACTCATCTTAAATTTGTGTTTCTCACCTCCCACCAGAATCTCTCAATTTTCCATTTTTCTCCTAATCTTCTTTTGCCATCTTCTTTACTCTTTGAGGACTCCTTCAAAGTACAGCTAGGTATTCTCCTGACTGGAAAAGGGCCAAATCTTTGACCCAAGAAGAAAAGAGAATGAGGCAGGTTCCTGCTTGGATCCACAAAAAGTTTGTCAGAGTCCTTTAATTTCCAAAGTCTCACTCAGCTTGTCAGTATAGCTAATAAATTGGTTTGCAAAACTACATAAAGCCAATAGAAATTCCTCAAACTGAATCCCTACCTCACTCCATACACCAAAATAAATATGTGAAATAGCAAAGATTTACTAAAAGCAAAACCTGTAAAGCACTAGAAGAAAGCACGGGAGTGCTTGAAGCCATCTTGATGTAGGCAGGGCTTAGTAAAGCCTGGTGCAAACCCCAAATGCTATCCAAGAAAATGCAAGTAAATTTGACCTCATAGATATTGCAAACTTTTATTCATTTAAAAAATAGACAAATAAAAAATGTACTTGTGACCTCTCTGACAAATAAAGGCTAACGATAAATAAGAGCTTTTTTAAATTACTGAGTCATATTAAATTATAAAGAGTTTTTAAAATTACTAAAAACCCAAGCACAGTGGTCAAGATCAGATAGTCTCCACAAAAAGGAAATGCAAATCATTCATAAAATGTAAAAAATGTTTTATCTTTCATAATTAAAACACTAAACTAAACTAAACTAAAACTAAAATAAGGACTTACTATTTATTGCCTATTAGCAAACATGTAAAAATTTGATAGAGCATGGAGTTGGTGAAGTTTTGAGGAAGTAAGTTGTTCATACAGCATTAATGGGATTGTAACTTTTTTTTTAAAGATTTTGTTTATTAATTTGACAGATAGATCACAAATAGGCAGGGAGGCAGGCAGAGAGAGAGGGAGAAGCAGGCTTCCTGCTGAGCAAAGAGCCCCATGGGGGCTTGATGCCAGGAAGGGGCTCAATCCCAGGACCCTGAGATCATGACCTGAGCCAAAGGCAGGTGCTTTAACCCACTGAGCCATCCAGGCACCCCATTAGGATTGTAACTTGGTGTGATCTTTTTTCAGGGCAACTGGCAATATTTATTAAAATGTAAAATGCACAAACCCTGTGACCCAGCAATTCGATTGCTAGAAATTTATCCTAAGGATCTGCTATTTCAACTGTGCAAAAAAATGTGTGTGTTAACATACTTGCCACAACATTGCTTATAACCCCCCAAACTGGAAAAAGGCCTTTTAATACCAATTTAAGGAACTGGTTAAATTAATTAGATTGCAACAGCACAAGAGACCTTAAGATGTCATGAAACGAATGGGTGGATATCTGTGCGCTGTTGGGGCGGGGCATGGAAAGCTGAGGAGCAATACATTGACTGGGCCTCTTCATGTTAAAGATCTTTAAGTATACAGTTTGTCTGTATGTATGAATGCTTATATATACAGAGGAAATGTTCAGAAAGATTTTGAGAAATGCTTTAATTGTAAGGTTACTTCCAGGTAATTGATATTACCTAACATAATTTAAAATTTAAACAGACATACAAAAGGGAAAAGGAGAGAAAGAAAGAGGACAGAGGGAAAGCCTAAAAGAAGAAAAGAGGGAGGGGAAGGGACAAGAGAGAGACAATAAACACTTTCTGATTCTTTTGAGTAGATGAACCCTATGTACTCGTTTTGATGGAGATAGATATTAGCACATTTTAAAACTTTAGCATTTTACCAAACTTTACAAACACTACCTTGTTACCTCTTTTATAAATGAAAACAAGGAAGAAGTACCAGACTGCTGGATTTGTCCACACTTTTTCTTGGTCTTTGAAAACCACCTTGGGATAAAGTCCTTACTGAATGTAAGCCAAGGGTGACTCCAGGAAGCCAGACGGCATTTCCTCCCATAATACACAAATTTGTATTTTGCCTGATGTTTTTGTCTCTGTGCCTAGATCCCACAGTGATAGGCGCCACAAAAGTACACAGACGGACAGAGAACTTGTCCTGACTTTGTAAAGAGGAGACAGACATGTGGAGGTCAAGAGGCTCTCTTTCTAAAGGCCATGGAGCCCATCAGAATTCCAAGGGAGAGCTTTGGCGTCTGGGGCAGATTAGACTGTCAGTCTTTGTCACAAGAGCATGGGAGGTTTTACCAGATAAAATATCTTTACCTCTTCCTTTTATGATTCTGGTAGCTCACCAGAAGCTATACTAATTTTTTCTCACTCACTTTTAAAAATTAAAAGCATATTTGAGGCCTATTTTAAAACATAATGGTGTATTACAGAGGATTTGCTTTTTAAAGAATTGGTTTTCTAAAACTGATTTCAGGACCACTACTTTTCTTTTCTTCTCTTTTCTTCTTTTCTTTTTTACTTTTCCATAAGAAAAGAGAAAAGTTTAGACCTACTACAGGGCCATTTGCAGAAGGACAAAATCCTCTAGAAAAAGCAGATTGGACCTCCTCAACACCCTGCTCCTACCCTGCCTGTCCTCAGTTCCTAGCCCCACGCTGAACTCTGCAACCATCACCAAAGCTTACAAAATATTCTTCCTAGTACTCGACAGTTTAAATATTAACAAGCATGTAAAGCTACTGGGGGTAAAAGCCTGGGGCCTGAAATAAGAAGCAAGCCTCTGCTGGCTTCAGTAATTACTTCTTGCGCAACTGCAGGCCACAGTCATGGCTTTCTGAAGATTACACACTTCCAGCAGCTTTGGCACGAGGGCCCCACTCTGCCCGAGTTGCATAAGCTTTTTCATAGCATCATAATTAGTCATTAAGAAGCAGAACAAAGGGCCATTCTGACACCAGGGCTCTCTAATATTGTATGAATTTGTTTTCCGGAAAGGAGACATTTCTTGCACATCCTCTCCTATAAGAGAGTCTGGGAGATTAAGAAGGAAAGTGGGGGATGTGGAGAGAAGGAGGTGGGCCAGTTTGTTGCAGATCACAGACTCCATGGGGATTTTCTGCTCCTGCTGTTGTGTTTCTCAATGTTGTTGCCCCTGTGTTTAATCTCTCACCAAATCAAAATGTTCCATTCTGACCCCACCAGCCTTGGCTTACCAATTGGGACCATGCCTCCTGTCAGGCCTCTGAGCATCCTTGATTTCTAGTCCTATTTCAGGCTTCTCTTGGTCAGCAAAATCACTGTCTTCTTGTGCCACACGTGTCATTTTTCAATGGACTAAATCTTTGTGAAATTAGGGTTCTAAAGTATTGGTGCCATGGTTACTTCTAATTAAATGAATATAGGGGGTTCCTGGTTGCTGTTGGTTAAGCATCTGCCTTTGCTTGGGTCATGATCCCAGGATCCTGAGATTGGGCTCCCTGCTCAGCCTGCTTTTCTCTCTTCCTCTGCCTCTCCCTCAGCTTGTATTCTCTCTCTCACTCTCTCTCAAATAAATAAAATTAAAAAAAAATAAATTTTAAAAATAAGTGAATATAGAGAACTTGAATTTTGGAGGTAGAGAATTCACTTTAGAAATAATCTAATCTAGTCCACTGATTCTACAAATGAAGGAATGGAGGCCAGAGAAGCCAAGAAGTGAGCTTACTTACAAACATTTTGGGGTCCAAATAAAGGCACTTGGCTTTACTTTTATTCTTGGAATACATAGCTAACCTCATGTGCTTTCTTTGTTTCCTGTAAGAATTCAGAGTATACCTGACACCTCCACCCAACCTGTTCCTGCACAGCCCTGTGTACAGGCTAGAAGATAATCGTGGCAACAGTGCAGCCTGCAGGTAAGTTTGAAGATAACAGCAGTGCACCTGGAGAAGGGCCCAGGCCTTCAGAAAGCCTCAACCCCTACACAGAAGTGCCCAAAGAACCTGGAGAGAGGGTACAAAAGAAGCACATTTTGGCTTTGGACTGAAATGATGGAGCCAAAGGAGTGGTTTGTCATTCAGAATTACATTTGCCAAAGTTTACTGAGGAAAAAGTTTAATTTCCCACAATATCGTCAAGATAACTGAGTCTTTTCACCTGTGCTTTATGGATGAGGTCCATAAGGATAGAAAATGTCCCATAAGTCACCCTCTCTCCTCTTTCTGCAGGTATCACTACTTACTCATGGGGCTTACTAATGACTAAGAGTTACTCCAAGTTCACATTTAACTCATTTTCCTTCTATAAGAGTTTGACAAGCCTGGACCAGGGAAATGCCATGGATGCTAAATATCCGGGTTTAATATGTCTCAAAATGTCCTTAAAAGCGTTATAGAGAAATGCAGGCTAGATACTTAAGTTACAGATAGTTTGGATTAGTCAGTTGTACCCCAAAGGAACAAGTTAATGGGACTGTGACAGATCAAAGAATTATTTTCACCATATTTCCTAATGAATTAGATAGAAACATCTTCAGATCTCTATTGAAATGTTACCTTTTCTGTGAGGTTTTCTCTGACCTCCCTATCTAAAATTACAAAAGCTCCTCCTCCTCTCTTCCTATCTTTCTACTCTGCTTTATTTTTCTCCTTGGCTCTTGTCATTACCATACCATATATATAATTAATCTATCTTTGTTTAGTGCTTGTCTTCCCTACATGAATGAAAGCTTCAGGAAAACAGAGATTTCTTTCTGTTTTGATCACCACTGTATCCCAGAGTTTGGAACAGTCAGTGCCTGGAATACTCAATAAACAGTCACTGGGTGAATAAACGAATGAATGAATAAATGAAGATAACATACTTACTAAATGTGAAGATAACATAAATCCAGGAGAGTTGAGGAGAATAGTAGATGCCAAAGTCAACAACCAAAATCACTTTGACAGGTGAGAATAATAGTCTAAAGTTAGCAAATGAAATTTAACAGCCTATGTAAATAAATCCCACACTTAGATTTCAGAAAAACAATTGCACAAGATCAGGATGGGAAAGATAATGTGGCTAAATAATAACACGCACAAAAATGACAGGGTCTTAGATGACTGCCAGCTCAATCTGAGTCAAAAATAAAATCAGCCCGTCAAAAAAGTGTGATCTCTGATGTCATCACTAATTAAAAGAATCATGCTAAAAAAAATCATGCTTTTCAGTGTATAAGTGTACCCATATACATCCTTTCATTTGAACTCACATCTTCTCATACATACATGCCATGTACATGAAAACGAGGTTATTCCTTGCTATCCAGCTTATAAGAACAGAGATGAGAAACCACCTAACTATCCACCAATAGGGAACCTATTAAACGCATTAAGAAAAGTTATGCCATGGAATACAAAATAGTTTTCAAGTAACAATGAAAACATGCTGAATGCATTGATTTGGAACAGTCTCTAAGGCAAGCAGGTAAGTGGGGTAGGGGGAGAGAGAAAGAGAGATTTAAAGGAAAAAGAAAATAAATGCCAGTTTCTGTTTAGAGTTAGTAAAAAGCCTTGCTACTCAGGGTGATCTCTGACCATTAGCTTGGCTATCATCTGGGAGTTTGTTAGAAATGTAGAGTGAAAGGAAAGAAAGAAAAAGAAAGAGAGAAAGGAAGGAAGGAAGGAAGGAAGGAAGGAAGGAAGGAAGGAAGGAAGGAAGGAAGGGAGGAAGGGAGGGAGTATTGCCAGGAAAAGGGTTAGAACTAAAGTATTCAGTCTTTTGAAAGATGTCAAGCAGTGAGCCTTCCAAAAATG
>CM053608.1:104343245-104380594 GCA_028646535.1 Procyon lotor
GGAGGAAGGGAGGGAGGGAGGGAGGGAGGGAGGGAGGGAGGGAGGGAGGGAGGGAGGGAGGGAGGAAGGAAAGAAAAGCGGGGGAGGAAGAGAGGAGGGAAGGAAGGAGAAAGAAAAGAAAATAAAAGAAATGCAATGCAGAGTAGCAGACTTGATCCCAGACCTACTGAAACAGTTTCATAAGATTCTCAAATGATTTCTTCACACATTAATTTTGAAGAATGTTGTTTTGGAGAACAAATATAACCTAACCTGTATCACTTCATCCACACCCTAAGGAGAACCTGGCCACCTCTTCCCGTTAGCCTCCCTTCTTGCAGTCCTTTCCTCGTTCTAAAGGCCAGGAAGCCTTTAGCATTCCAATGGCCGTGGGTCCATACTCAAAAGGCTCTCCAGTTACTCTTAGGGATACTGGATTTTGCAGGGCCCTGCTCCTCAATTAGCTCCAAAGTGCTCATGGCTGAGCTGACACTAATGTTAACCAATTTTGCTTGGCCAAACTGCCTCCTGCAGTGACATCTGTGGATCCAGGTATTTTGCCCTTGTTTGGCCACACTGCTTAAATCAGGATGCCTGCTACAGCCAACCCCTGATGGCTAGTGCTAATTTTCAGTTGTCACATCTAAGTATTTATCCCAACTGATACAGCCCTAGCTTCAGCTGCACATTCTCCTACAAAGATTTACAACAGGCAAGATTAATCAGAAAATTACTGAGGTTTCTTTCCAAATTCCAGGGTACTGAGCCACAGCATGACACCTTCACTGCCAGAATTAGGAAACTGATGAGGGCACTGGGTAGTACTGGCATCAAATTGGGGACTCACATATCCTGGATCTGTCCACTAATGTGGCTCATCTCCTCCTCCTAGAGCTGATGATGCCTGAGCTAACTTATTCTTCTTCCAGTCATGTGGTAGTCTCATCCCATCTTCATTCTCTGGTTACATGCAAAGTTTGTGATTCCCCTTACATGCCAGTATTTTAGAGCCAGAAGCAAAGCACATATGCCAGCATTGTGAATATGGAGTTTGGGTGGGATTTTGTTGATGCTTTGCAGTCAGTGGCCAGAGGGATAAGGTCCACATTGTTCATAGTGTCATTAATGGTTTTTGAGGTCCCAGTAATTTGGCAGCATCCTACAGCGTCTGTGGTCCACTGATCACAAAGTCCCCACTCTAGAAGACACATCATTCCAAGAAAAAATATATACATCTTTCTGATTCATTTCAGAAATAACTAAGATCTGTTAGACTTAGCTATGCAAAGAGCAGTGCTCATTCTATTAAAGAGTTGTCAAATCAACACTTTACAAAATTTCAGAAGGCCCAGGCAAAATGTCGAATTGGGAAGTATGCAGATCTATGAGCAGTGCATAGATTTGGTGCCAAACCCAAGTGAGCATTTTCAAGCTCATTTTTCTGGCTTACTACATGTCTTCCATCACAGGAATCACTTTTTTCCCATAAAAAGGTTAATGTTTTGAAATTATAACTACTGTATATATTTACTGTGTAATGTTTCTTTTCTTTCTGAAAAGTTATAATTAGGTTGATGATGCATTCACCCCCTCCAAAAAAAGTTCTCACTTTGCACTCTGCATCCACTGCAGCTACACAAACCAGATGCCTCCCAGCACCACTTAGCCTCCTTCCTCCCTTCCATACCTCCAAAGATTAATTCCTAAGTGGAAAAAACAAAGTGTAGAACAGTTTTTCAGTATCCTACCATTTGCATAAATGTGGGAAGCATTAGTACATTATATGCATACAGGTGTGTGTTGCTATACATGGAGAATGACCCTGAAAGAATACACACAGGTAGCTTGGCTGATTTCAAGGACTTGGTGACCAGGAACAGAAGTGGCAAAGAGACTCTTTACCACATGCCTTTGTTCCTTTTGAACTTGTCACATTACCTCGTCAAAAAATTAGATTGTAAATAAATTAATATACTTTTCTACTTTATTGACACATATAATTGTATACCTTATCTAATCAATATACAGTGCCATACTAAAAAGGAGATTGTCCTATTTTTTATTCTGTAGTAGTCAAGACTTTCTCATCCATAGACTGCTCAAATCTGAAAGTCATACTTTAAAAAAAAAGTTGTATTTACTATTTTTTTTAATTTTATTTATTTATTTTTCAGTGTTACAAGATTTATTGTTTTGCACCACACCCAGTGCTCCATGCAATAGGTGCCCTCCTCAATACCCACCACCAGGCTCGCCCAACACTCACCCCCCCTCCCCTCCAAAACCCTCAGTTTGTTGCTCATAGTCCACAGTCTCTCATGGTTCATCTCCCACTCTGGTTTCCCCCCATTCACCCCTCCCTTCCTTCTCATAATGCCCTCCATTTACTATTTCTATAATAAAAATAATTCCCTATCTTTCCTCCTTCTTCAAAAGCCAGGAGTCCACCAAAGATCTCATCTCCAAGATCAAATGCTTCACACTGTAGGAAGTAATTATTACTTTGCAATCTGTTAGCATACCCCAAGTCATTATTATCTGTAAACCATGCATTTCTGTGCATTGTTTCATACTGTCACTGGCCTCTGTTCCTTTGAGAAAACCCTGTGCCAGCCAATGGCAAATGAATTCAAGACAATGCTCCAAGTAATATTTCATATCATAAAAGTATCTGCTAGCAACAAATTTTATTTATTCATCTTGTCAAAACTGCAGTAATAGGTGGAGGACTTCCAGTTTTTACTCCAGTATGTAAAGATCTTAGAAGTCAAGACTCTCATTTTCACAATAAGGAGGGAAAAAATAACAAACTGAAAATCCATAACTTTTTTAGATCTATCAGAAAATTGAAGTCACAGGGCAAATTGCTGCCCTCAGATTGGAAACAGACAGGCAGATACAGAGACTCAGAGCTTATTGAAGCAGAATCCCAGGACCAAAAACAGACATTGGAAGTAGTACTGGTTTCTTTTTCCTAGTACATTGTGTCCATTTTTAACAAAAACTTAGAAGGCATATTAAAAGACAAAAAAAAAAAGTTCAAGAAGACAGAACAAGCATCCAAATCAGAACCAAATATATACAGATGTTGAAATTATCAGGCCAGACTAAGAATTCATTTGGAAAAAGTGAACAATATTCATGAAAAAGTAGGTAATACAAGAGTTTTATATCAATAATAACAATAAATATAAATGATCTAAATACAAGAGAGAAACCAAATACAAGAGATTGTCAAGAGGGCTAAAAATACAAGGCCCAGGGGCTCCTGTGTGGCTCAGTGGGTTAAAGCCTCTGACTTTGGCTCAGGCCATGATCTCAGTGCCCTGGGATCAAGCCCCACATCGGGCTCTCTGCTCAGCGGGGAGCCTGCTTCCCCCCCATACTCTGCCTGCCTCTTTGCTTACTTGTGATCTCTCTCTCTCTCTCTCTCTCTCTCTCTCTCTCTCTGTCAAATAAGGCAGAAGCTTTAACCCACTGAGCCACCAGGCTATTTGTTGGATTCATACATAAATATTTTATACATAAATATTTTATACTTAAATATTTTATTCTTTTTTTGGTCCTAATATACTAATCCTGCGAGTAATGAACAATTTACAAGGTTACAGGATACAAGATTAATACACAGAGTCAATTGCTTTCCTACTTATCAACAATAAATGATTAAATCATTAAAATGATTTGGCACAGACCAACTGAATAATGTCATGAATTTACTGGCCTCAGCAGTATAGCTATTTACTTGAAAGTGCAAATAAGTAGATAAGCTCCAGAGGAATTGAGGATATAAATCCCTCAGACTTTCTGAATAATTAAAATAGGATTGCGGGAAAGCACATCTGGAGGTCTGCTTTTCAACCCCCAACATTTTGTACTAACTAGCAGCACTTTCTAACTCTGGAGAGACTTTTATTATTCAAATGTATATTTGTAAAGTATTCTTTTAACCACTTGTCACCAATGAGTGAGTAATTACTAATTACCAACACGCACATGAAACCAAGTTGCTCCTTAAAGGAGATTCTAACGATTTCAGCAAATGCTGTCACCTTAGCTTGTTGGAAAAAAGTAATGTTAGTGGCAGCATGGACTCATCTCTGCATCACAGAAAGCTCTGAAGTGAGAACCTTACGTGCACTATGAAGGCTGCAGTCAACACCCCGTGATGGCTTGTGAATAACATGGCACACCCACCTGGCATTCTGAAACAGATGAGTAGATACACTGTCATATGTATGCTCTTGCTTTCCTCTAACCACTTCTGTCCCTGCCAACCCCCAACTCAACTAGCCACCTCTCCCCGTGCCCTTAATGACTTTTTTTTTAAAGATTTTATTTATTTATTTGACAGAGAGGAAAGAGATCACAAGTAGGCAGAGAGGCAGGCAGAGAGAGAAGGTGAAGCAGGCTCCCTGCTGAGCAGAGAGCCCGATGTGGGGCTCAATCCCAGGACCCTGAGACCATGACCCGAGCTGAAGGCAGAGGCTTAACCACTGAGCCACCCAGGCGCCCCTTAACGACTTTAAAATGAAATTCTTGGAGTAGGAAGTAAAACATGACAAACAACACATCACCAGCACCATATAGAACTGTTTGTGAAGCCACAGGCTTATAACAATTATTTTTTAATTATTGTTATTAATGAGAGATTATTCTGAATTTCTTTTTTTTAAGATTTTATTTATTTATTTGACAGAGAGAGAGAGAGATCACAAGAGGCAGAGAGACAGGGGGAAGCAGGCTTCCCGCTGAGCAGAGAGCCCAATGCGGGGCAGATCCCAGGACCCTGAGATCATGATCCAAGCCAAACGCAGAGGCTTTAACCCACTGAGCCACCCAGGCGCCCCTATGAGAGATTATTCTGCATGACTATCCTCTTTTACCTTAAGTCTTTTCTTTAGTGGAGCCCTACTAGAATTCTGGGGCTTTTCTAAACAAATTTATTTATTATTCTTTACGTACTTCTGCTCTGTTTTTTTTTTTACCCAAGAATGTGGGCGTAAGATGAATGGTTAAAAAAGATGTCTTATACACACACACACACACACACACACAAACACACACACAGGAATATTATTCAACCATCAAAAAAAAAGTGAAATCTTGCCATTTGCAATGATGCCATTTGCAATGATGTGAAGCTAGAGGGTTTTATGCTGAGTGAAATAAGTCAGTTATGGAAAGACAAATACCATATGATTTCACTCATATGTGGAATTTAAGAAACAAAACAGATGAACAGAGGGGAAGGGAAGGAAAAATAAAATAAGATGAAAATAGAGAAGGAGGTAAACTATAAGAGATGCTGAACTCTAGAAAACAAACTGAGAGTTGCTGGAGGGGAGGTAGGTGTGGTAATGGCATAATTTGGGTGGTAAGCATGAAGGAGGGCACTTGAGGTAATGAGCACTGGGTGTTATATGCCACTGACGAATCACTAAATTCTACCCCTGAGACTAAGAAAAGAGAAAGGAACAAAGAAACAAAGAACGAGAAAAAAGAAACTTTCTCAAAAAAAATTAAAAAGAATGTAGGATTAATCATCATGTCCAATGGTTTATGAAATACCAATGTTACTCTCTTATCCTTATTTTTTTCTTATTTCTCTTTTTTCCATATAGATATGTGTATGGGTATATATACCCACACACATATATGGATATGTATATACATATACTGTGTACATATATATGTGTGTATGTATTATCACAAGTTCAAAATAGTTAATACATGATTTATCTATTATCTACACCTTATTACTTTTGACCTCTAGACCAATATACTTCTAGACTTTGACTTACATCAGAATTTAATGTTCCAAGTAAACTAAGAAGGTGAAAAAACTGTAAAAAAGAAAATGGAGGGGCGCCTGGGTGGCTCAGTCGTTAAGCGTCTGCCTTCGGCTCAGGTCATGATCCCAGGGTCCTGGGATCGAGCCCCGCATCGGGCTCCCTACTCAGCAGGAAGCCTGCTTCTCCCGCTACCATTCCCTCTGCTTGTGTTCCCTCTCTCGCTGTGTTTCTCTCTGTCAAATAAATAACATCTAAAAAAAAAAAAAGAAAATGGAAATTACATAATCTCAAAGTCAGGAAAAATATATATTAAAATTCTGGCTACCTCCTTCAACTGGCCCCCCACATGTGTACATGCAAACACACACCCCAACATTATCAAAGTGGTAGACTGGGTAAGATATTTGGGAGAACAGTGCCCAGAAAAATCCCACCCATTGGAAGAATCATTCTTCCCAAGTGTCACATAAAACATATTTCAACAAGTACACATATACTTACAGAAGAGAAGGGAAAGTATTCAAAATTGAGACTGACCTAGAAAACCACAGTATATGGTTTTCCAGCCCATGAATCCTCAAAATCCCAAGGGCCACTCTGCTCGAAAGGAATGTGTAATTGAGTTGCCTGTTGACACTTTATGAAATGGGATCACTGTCCTGACAGAAAACATCACATGAAACAACTAATGATGGCAGGCCACTCAGCCGGAACTGCAGTGGATGCAAATGTCATGGACTCTGCCCCCAAATGTTTCTAATCTGGCCATGACTCCAGTGACCTGCAAATTCTTCGGATCAATAGTCAGCAGCTCTGGCAGGTTAAACATGGGCCTGAGCTGACATCCTGGCATACTCACATTTATACTGCAGACATACATTTATATTGCATTTATATTCTCACATTTATAGAGCTGACATTTTCTGTGAATTTCTCCAGAGCAGAGCAGAATTGGAATGTGGTCTTCACTCACATCCTGTTAGCAGCAGTGCTACAGTCATCCCACCTCTCCAGGCCACATTTCCCTCCCTCCTCAGAACATCACAACTGTGTTTGCAATGAAGGTAACATAATGACAGCATCATGGTTCTGAATATAATACTGTTTAAATCATACATTTCTTGTAACCAAAAGAAAGGGGCAAAAAAGATATAAAAATGTGGCAAGAAAAGCAATGTTAAGGAGTAACAGCATGGAACATAGCCCTTAAATACAGCACCATATCACAGATGCTGCAGTGATGGTTGGCAGACGTTGGCAAACAATGGGAACTATGGCACTTATCATGCTGCATACACACCTATTAAGTAATGAGGTCATAGGGATGCTGATAATGATATCTGATAATGGGGAAGTATCATTGCTCTATTAACCTTCTAGAGAGTAAGAGGAAAGCAGAGACTCTTCCAGGAGTTATCAAAGAATACCAGCCCGATGCAACAGAAGCCCCAGGTGGGCTCTTTTCCCTGAAATTTTTCCTTGAACTTGCAGTCATCCAGCACAGGCAGGGCCCCAAAAGAGCAAAGTGGAAGTAGGGCAATAGAAGATTTAGGCTTCTCCTGCAACCTCTTCTCAAGAGTAAAGTGCATTCATTAGAGGTTGCATTACTACAGACTTTAGAGCAGTCACGTGAGAACTGGGTGCACAGTAAAAGAGAATGTCCTATAGGAATCCCACAAGACAGAGCCAACCCTTCCTGAAAAGCTCTCCCTTTCATTGCATTCTGAATATTTAAAGAGGTTAGCAAGTATCAATGGCTTCAGGGGGCCCTGCCAACTTTCAGCCATCTTTGCTTTACCATAAACACAGTATTTTGGCATCAACTGAACTACTCATCTCCTTGACTCTAAAGCATAGACCCAACAAACATGAAGAGCCACTGCAATGCTTAATTTTTTTAACTGTGAAGACTTTGGGTATATACGAAAAAGTATTATACAGATTTAAGGATACTTGGGTGGTTCAGTTGGTTAAGCCTCTGCCTTCGGCTCAGGTCATGATCCCTGGATCCTGGAATGGAGTCCTGGATTGAGCTCTTTGCTCAGCAGGGAGCCTGCTTCTCACTCTGTCTGCTGCTCCCCCTGCCTGTACTCTCTCTCTCTCTCTGACAAATAAATAAGTAAAATGTTTAAAAAAAGAATAATACAAATTTATCCATGGTTTACTATAAAAAATGTATTGATATGGATATAAAAGTAGAAAAAAGAGAAAATTTTAAATGTAAAATCTTTTAGGAATAGTAGAATAATGCATAGTTTTGTCCTCATAAATATTTCTGAAGATAATATTAACTGCAGAAATGAAAAGTTTAACACATGCTTATCACAATCTCTGAAAAAATGCAAAGGTAATTAAAAGCTGATAAAGTATCCCTTTCACTCTTTCTCCTTGTAGACCCCAAATCTCACTGCAGTCAATCTGGACATCCCAGTATTATCCTTACACACTTACCCCAATGTTCAAAAGAAAATACAGACACATACATAAGGGCTTTTATGTATGTGGGGCTTGTTATGCTTTTAAAAAATGGGAGCTAGATGGATAGATAGATGATATATGTATAATACCAACATACCTATATACACACATCCATACACACAAAAACACATGAACTCATTCTTTCCATCTTTACAAATGGTCAAGAGATAAAACTCTAACTCATTCTTTTAAGTGGTTTCACAATATACCATGGCATATTAAACTCTCTTGTTGACAAAACGTCATGTTTTCAGATTGTTTTAAGGTTTTTGCTGTTAAATACAATGTAGACATCACTGTGAATGACAAAGTAATGATCTCCAAAAATCTTCTTCTCCATAAAAGAAACAAAACCACTGGCAAAAATTATTATCATCAACTTTCTCTGGCATCTGGAAATTAACCAAAGCTTGCAATTATCCATGTATATTTTATTCAGGTAAAACAGCTGAATCTCCATAAGAAAAGAGAACTTTGTGACATTTTAAACTGCCCTATTCCCATCTCTTCCTCCCTATCTCCTGGAGCCTTGAAAACCAACAGCTCAAAATTATGATGAAAACCAGTAGCATGACACTGGATGAAGGGGAAGGTAGAAAGTTAGAACTTCTGCAAAGCCCCATTCCCAGAGAATTTTCATGATGTGGATTCTCGGGTGGTCTTCTGAAAGACCATGCTTTATTTAACCTGACTCAAATAAAATGCAAACAACATTTTCCCCAAAAGTACATATGAAAGACAAATCAGTAGCAATTGTTTAAAATCATGACTGCCTGAAACAGTGGCCAAAAGTGGAGCAAAAATTAGGCTAAATAAAAAGGTTAAAAGGAAATTCATGAGGACAAAACAAAAAGGAAAAACTGAGGAATGAAAATCCATAGAAGGCTTTGAAAAGTTATGGCATATTCCTGGGACTCTAGTAGGCCACATGCATGTGTAGTGTGAAAGACTGGACAAGATCCTAACGTCTCACCTTTGGCTAACTGAGAGGCTTTGTGCAAACTGCAAGCAATGGTTAAGGAGATGACATTTCCCCTGCTGAGTGGCATACCCCAATACATACAAATTTCTTGGCAAAAACTGGAAGATTTAATGGTTCTAAACATTTAACGAAAGTGCTGCTCAATCATGAGCTGACCACTGAGCTAACTGAGCAGATATTTCAGTGACTAGGTATGACAAAGAATACAGATTTTATAAATTAGTTCAAAAAAGCCACAAACACACACAAAAAAACCAGTGACAAGAATAAGAATTTGATTTACAGAGTTGCCACATTAATTTATTTAAAATGTCATCTTCTGGGAAGCCTAGGTGGCCCAAGTGGTTAAGTGGTTGTCTTTAACTTGGTCATGATCTCAGGGTACTGGGATCAAGCCCTGCCTCAGGCTCTCTGTTGAGTGGGGAGCCAGCTTCTCCCTCTCCCTCTTCCTGCTCCTGCTTCTGCTCTCTCTCTCTCGTTCACTGTCTGTCTCTCTCTCAAATAAATAAATAAATTAAAAATAAAATAAAATGTCATCTTTGAAGAACCAGACAGGTAGAGTCCAAGACGACAGAGGAGTAAGAGTCCTTAGTTTCATCTGGCCCCAGGAATTCACCTAGATAACCATGAAATCATTCTGAAGACCTGACAACCAGAGATCAAAGAGAAGTATAGATGCAACTCCACATATAGAAAAGTGACCACTTTCTACAAGATAGGAGGTGCAGAGAATATATCTGAGGTTATATATGGGAAGATAAACCACAGGGAGAGGAACCTCCATAAGGCAGCTACTAGAAAGTGATATAGCAGCAGAGCACAGAATCAGAACTTTTAGAAATCTGCTCCAGTGAGGGATGTCCCTAACTGAAAAGCGCTCAGGTGGTGAAGCAGGGCAGATTACTAAATGGGACAGTGTGGTCTCAGAATCCTTGAGGTCACAGGACACTGGAGGTGCCTTAGTGCAGCAGAGTTCCCAAGCATTGGAGCAGGGAAGTCAGCTGCAGCCATTGAGCCCAGGAGTGGGCTTTCTGCTCAGGGTTGCCATATACTGTGAACAACTGCACAGTCAGGTGTCCACTCTCTGAGTAAGGGCCCAGCAAGCAGCAGAACCACCCAAAGACTCCATTTCCTCCTGCAGCAGGGGTGGCACAGGTGCACAAGAGTCTGTATGGTTTGGAGACTTGAAACAGGGCCATGTGAATGAGATGCAAATGCTCAGTCACAAGCTGAGTAAGCACAGAGTGCAGATGAAGACCAGGGAGAAAGTGATTGACTGCTTTTCCATGAGGGGGCACTGAGGAGTGGGACACCAAGTTCTTGGCTCCAGGACTGGAAATTGGGAATCTACTATTTTCATTCTCACGCTCTAAAGATGAGTGGAAAGCCTTCATGAAATAAAAGCCACATAGAGCAAACTTGAGCATATTACTTAACCTGGCCCCCTGGCAAGGGGAGCATGATTCAACTCAGGGCAAAGATACTTGAAAACCAATGCAACAGGCCCCTCCCCAGATGATCAGCAAGAATATCCAGCCAAGACCAAGTTTGCTGATCATTGGGAATTGCAAAATTCCAGTAGAGGAATATAGCATGGAGAAGTCATGTTTTTTCCCCCACGATTCTTTAGTCTTTCAATTTTAATTTTTATTTCCTCCTTTCTTTTAAACCAATCTCTTATTTTATCAAATCTTTTTTAAAATCTTTTTTAATTTTTATTTTAAAACAAAATAGTTACACATTCTATCTTTTCATTGTATTTAATTTTATTTTTGTATATATACAAATTTTTCTTTTTTTACAATTTTGGGATGCAGTTTCTTCTAACAGATAAAAATAAACCGAGAATCTAGTGTATGGCTCGGTTTTCTTCACCTGTCTAACTATATTCTCTTTCTTCTCCTTCTCCTTCTTCTTTTTCTCCTTTTGTTTCCATTTTATTTTGTTTTGTTTTGTTAAGATCTTTTTTAATTTTCATCTTTACAATTACATTCTATCCTTTCAATGTATTTAATTTTATTTTTGTATATATAAGTTTTTCTTTCATTATAATTTTGAGATGTACTTTCTTCTAACAGATCAACCAAAATATACTCAGGACATAGTCTACTGCTCTGTTCTTTTCACTGTCTGTTTCTATTCTTTCTTTTTTTCTTTTTTCTCTATAGCAATACAAGCCTTTCTCAAGAAACAAGTCTCAAATATACAAACTAGCCTTACACCTAAAGGAGCTAGAGAAAGAACAGAGACTAAAGCCCAAATCCAGCAGGAGAAGAGAATTAATAAAGACTGGAGCAGAGATCAATGAAATAGAAATTAAAAAAAAACAATAGAACAGATCAAAGATACTAGGAACTGGTTCATTGAAAAATTAATAAGATTGATAAAACTTAACAAAAAGAAAAGAGAAATGATCAAATAAATATAATCATGACTGAAAGAGGATCAATCACAGCCAATACCAAAAAAATACAAAAAATTATAAGAATACATCATGAGCAAATATATGCCAACAACTTAGGCAATCTGGGAGAAATGGATGCATTCCTAGAAACGTATAAACACCAAAATTGAAACAGAAAGAAATAGAAAACGTGAACAGACCCACAACTAGCAAGGAAATTGAAACAGTAATCAAAAATCTTCCAAGAAACAAGTCCATGACCAGAAGGCTTCCTAGGAGAATTTTACCAAACATTTAAAGAATTAATACCTATTCTTTTGAAGCTGTTTCAAAAAAATAGAAATGGAAGGAAAACTTTCAAACTCATTTTATGAGGCCAATATTACCCTGATCCCAAAACCAGACAAAGACCCCACCAAAAAGGAAAATTACAGACCAGTATCCCTGATGAACATGGATGCAAAACTTCTCATCGAAATACTAGTCAATAGGATCTAGCAGTACATTAAAAGGATTATTCACCGTAACCAAGTGGGATTTATTCCTGGGTTGCAAGGTTGGTTAACATCTGCAAAACAAAAGAAGAAATCTTTTTCTTCTTCAAAAGAAGAAAAGAAAAAAAATCTGCAAATCAATCAGTGTGATAGATCACGTTAAAAGAAGAGATGAGAAACATATGATACTTTCAATAGATGCAAAAAAAAATTTGACAAAGTACAGCAAGCTTTCTTGATTAAAACTCTTCACAGTATAGGGATAGGGGGTACATACCTCAATATCATAAAAGCCATCTATGAAAAATCCACAGTGAATATCATCCTTAATAGGGAAAATCTGAGAGCTTTTTCCCTAAGGACAGGAACACAGCAGTGATGCCCATTATCACCACTGATATTCAACATACTACTAGAAGTCCTAGCCTCAAGCTATCAGACCACAAAAAGAAATAAAAGGCATCCAATGCAAGCTAGTGCAGCCATTCAGGAAAACAGTATGGAGGTTCCTCAAAAAGTTGAAAATAGAACTACCTTATGACCCAGCAATTGTACTACTGGGAATTTACCATAAAGATACAAATGTAGTGATCTGAAGGGTCATATGTACCCCAACGTTTATAGTGCAATGTCCACAATAGCCAAACTATGGAAAGAGCCTAGATGTCCACCAACAGATGAATGGATAAAGAATATATGTAGCCATCAAAAAAACCTGAAATCTTGCCATTTGCAATGACATGGATGGAACTGGAGGCTATTATGCTAAGCAATATAAGTCAATCAGAGAAACACAATTATCATATGATCTCACTGATATGAGGAATTTGAGAAACAAGACAGAGGATCATAGGGGAAGGGAAGGTAAAACGAAACAAGATGAAAACAGAGAGGAAGACAAACCATAAGAGACTTTTAATCTCAGGAAACAAACTGAGGGTTGCTGGAGAGGGGGGAGGTGGGAGGGATTTAGTGGCTGGGTGATGGACATTGGGGAGAGATGTGCTCCAGTGAGTGCTGTGAATTGTGTAAGACTGATAAATCACAGACCTGTACCCCTGAAACAAATACATTATATATTAATAAAAAATTTTTAAAAATTTTAAAAAGGAGCACTAATGTAGAAAAGTGTTAAGTCATTATGTTGTATATCTGAAACTACTATAACACCGTTCATTATATTTAAATTTAAAAATAAATAAATTTTTAGGGACACCTGGGTGGCTCAGTCAGTTGTGTCCAACTCTTGGTTTCAGCTCAAGTCATGATTTCAGGGTTTTGGGAACAAGCCCTGGATCAGGTCCCATACTCAGCATAGAGTCTGCTTGGGATTCTCTTTCTCCTTATGCCCCTCCCCCCACTCTCACTCACTTTCTCTATACAAAATAAATAAAATCCTTTAAATAAATAAATAAACTTTAAATGACAGAGGAAGTTTAGGAGATTCACAAATATTTGGAAGTTAAAAAAACACATTTCTAAATATCAATGAGTCAAAGGAAAAAATCACAAAGGAAATTAGAAAATACTTTGAGATAAATGAATGCAAAAATAAAACATACCAAAACTAGTGGGGTGCTTTAAAAAAATCAGTGCTCAGTGGTAAATTTATAGATGGAAATACCTATATTTTTTAATTCTCAAATCAATAATCTTAAGAAACTAGAAAAAGAAAAACAAAAAGAAAACATAAGGAAGGAAGAAATAATAAAGACAAAAGTAAAATTAGTGGGAAAAATAGAAAAAGAGTAAACAAAACCAATAAGACAAAAGTTGTTTCTTTAAAAGATTAACAAGATTGATAAAACTTTAACTAGAATAACCAAGAAAAAAAGAAAGAAAACTCAATTGCTAAAATTAGGAATACAATAATAGATATTACTATCTATCTTATTTCTTAGAAGGAAATAAGAATTATAAGGAAATACTATAAGGAATTATAAAGGCAACAAATTAGGTGACCTAGATGAAATGAGAAAATTCCTAGAAAGACACAAACTACCAAAACTGACTTAAGAAGAAACAGATACTCAATAGAATTATAACAAATAAAAAGATAAAGATAACATTAGTAATCAAAAAACTTCCCACAAAGAAGGGCCCAGTACAAGGTGGTATCACTGGTAAATTTTACCAACCATTTACAGAATAATTAATACAAATTCTTCACAAACCCTTCCAAAAGAATGGAAGAGGAAAGAACACTTCCCAACTCAATATATGAGGCCAGTATAAGCCTGACACCAAAACCAAAGACAACACAAGAAACTTGTAGTTCAATATGCCTTATGAATATAAATGAAACAATCCTCAACACAATACAAGCAACTTGAATCCAGCAACATATAAAAAGAATTATGCACTATAACCAAGTGAGATTTACCCCAGGAATGCAAGGTTGGCTTAACAGAAAATAAATTAATGTAATAAACCATATCAATAGAAAAGAGACAAAAGTCATATGATCCTCTCAATAGATTCAGGAAAAGCATTTGACAAAACTGAATACCATCTCCCAGTAAAAGCATGGGAAAAATAAGAAACCTTTTCCCTTGGATAAATGAAGTTATGAAAAACCTACAGATAACATCACAGTTAATGGTAAAAGAATGAATACTTTCCCCCTATGATTAGGAACAAGACAAGGATATCTGCTATCACTATTTCTATTCAACATTGTACTAGAGTTCTAGCCAGAATAATTAGGCAAGAAATAAAAAGGATAACAAGGCAGACTAAAAAAAGACAAAGAAGAAATCTACCTATATTTACACTTGACATGATCTTGTATATAGAAACATACACACACATGCACACACACTTTTAGAGCTAGTAAACAAGTTCAACAAAGTTGTAGGATACAAGATCAACATCCAAAAATCATTTGTATTTCAAAAAAAAATCATTTGTATTTCTAAACACTAGCAATAAGCAGTCTAAAAATGAAATCAGAAAACCATCCTATTCACAAAAGCATCAAAAATAATAAAATATGTAGAAATAAATGAAACAAAATAATTTCAAGCCTTATAAATTGGATATAAAACATCACTAAAGAAATATTAAAAGCCCAAATAAAAAAGATAACCCATGTTCATGGAATGGAGGAGTTAATATTAAGAGGGAAATTATCTCCCAATTAATCTATAGATTCAACACAATTTATCAAAGTTCCAGCTGGCTTTTATTCAGAAATTAATACAATGTCTTAAAATTCATAAGAAAATGCAAAGGCCAGCATAACCAAAGATTCTTGGGAAAGCAGAACAGAGTTGGAGGATACATACACACTTCCCAGTTCAAGCATTTTACAAAGTTTTAGTAACAAAGACAGTATGGTATTGATATAAAGCTGGACATATAGATCACTGTAATAGATTTGGGAGTCCAAAAATAAACACACATATTGTTTGTTTTTTTATTTTGAGCAGTTGATTTTTGCAAATGTGCATAAACAACTTAAAGGGGAAAGTAATCTTATGTGAAATCTTATATGTAATCTTGTATATGGAACGACTGATATCCACATACAAAGGAATCAAGTTAGACTCCTTCCTTAAAATATACAAAAACAAAAAACAAAAAACCTTCCCTGTGGACTACAGTAGCAAGCCCTTAGAAGAAAACAGGATAAATCTTTGTGACCTTTGGTAAGGCAAAGCATTCTTAGATATAACACCAAAAGCATAAGGGACAAAAGTAAAAACAGATAAATTGGACTTTATCAAAATTAACTTTTGGCCAAGAAGGCAAAGTAAGAATATCGTAAATTTACCTTGTTCTACAGATAGAACTAGATAAAACATCAGTGTAAATAACCCAGGAAACACCCAAATGACTGGCAGAACAAAGTCCACAAATAAAGTTAGAGAAGAGACCAAGAGACCACATTAAAGAGGGTAAGAAAGGCACAGGGGTGAGATAAATGGACCATGGCTACCTGTGGATGGAAGGGAGTCTCAAACAGAAGAGTGAGAAACAGATTAGCACACCAGGGAGACTGCACACAGAAGGCAAATCCCCAATACATTTGGTTTCGAAAACTAGCGAGACCAAATTTCCTGAGTTCTTAAAACCATCCAGACTTAGAGACTAGATTTTAAAACTCAGACAGCTGGGCTCTGAGAGAACCCAAAAGGTGTTAGGAAGATGAGTCACTACCCTTAAAGAGACAGCACCACCAAAAGACCACAGAGATACAACATAGAAACAGCAGTTTGAAAAATACCTGGGGCACATAGGAGGCAGAATTATTTATGCATTTCAGAGTGCATCCTAGAGGAGTCGGTTCACTGAAGGACTTCTCCAGGAAAAAAAGGAGTTGTCATGCACCTTCTCCCTTCCCACCACTCAACATAAACACAAGGCCACCTGGGGAAAGCAGCACAGCACTGGAATTTGCTACCTAACTTCCTTACATTACACCCTGCCCCCCTCAACTTCAGTGGATCCAATCTTTCCAGTCACAGTTGGCTCAGACCATACGCTGTGGATCCCTTCCTCCAGAAGACTGGTGAAAATCTTGCCAATACCATGTCTCCTGACCTACATGATTTTTGGGGCTACAGTCCCAGTGGCAGTGTTCAGGACTATAGGCCCTGCAAAAGCCCAGGCACACTTTGTTGGAATTACATAACCCACCCAGGTACTACCAGTCCTGCAGCAGTGGTGGCAGTTCTCATTTCACAAGCAGATCAGAGTATCTCCTGTTAAAACTGCATGCCCCACCCTGACCAGACAAAATGCTGCCCACAAGAGGCAAAGGAAGTCTCTGCAGATGACTTGGTTAAAAGAAAAAGCAGTCATAACACAACAGCAGAACATGTAACACACATAGGAAACACCGCAGTTACACCAGGTTCTGTGAATGTGGGATACCGCATGGCACTATAGCACCTCTTTTTCATAAGGCTATTTCTTTTTTTTTTTTTAAGGCTATTACTTTCGTGAGCAGAGACTTAGCTGACTTTCCTAACACAGAGAAACAAACAGATAGGTAAAAGAGACAGGTAGGTTAAAGAGGAGACAGAGGAATATGTCCCAAACAAAAGAACAGGACAAAATAACATCAAGAAACCTAAGTGAAATGAATATAAATAATATGCCTGACAGAAATTTAAAGTAATGACCAAAAAGATATTCACTGGATTTGAGAAAAGTATGGAGAACATTAGTGAGACCTTTAACAAAAAGATAAAAAAGAACCAATCAAAGGTGAAGAACACCAAAATTGAAATAAAAAATATACTTGATGGAATAAATAGTAGGCTGGAGAAAGCAGAGGAACAAATTAATCACCTGGAAGAAGAGTAATGGAAAACAATCAAGGTGACTAAGTGAGAGAAATTGAGAAAACATTTAGAGAATTCAGTGACTCCATTAAGTGGAATAATGTTCACATTATAAGGATACCTGAAGGAGAAGAGAGAGAAGGCAGCAGAAAACTTATTTGAAGAAATAATAGCTAAAAACTTACCTAATCTGAGGAAGAAATCAGATATCCAGATCCAGGAAGCACAGAGATCCCCCAACAAAATCAACCCAAGGAGTCCACACCAAGACACATAGTAACTAAAACGCTAAAACGTAGTGATAAAGGAAAAAATATCAAAGCAGTAAGAAAAAACAAGACAGTTAAATACAGAGAAATGCAAGAAGGCTATCACAGGATTTTTTAGCAGAAACTTTGCAGTCCAGAAGAGAGAGTCATGATATATTCAAAGTACTGAAAGGGGAAAATTGGCAGCCAAGAATGCTCTATACAGCAAGGCTATCATTCAGAATAGGAGAGATAATGAGTTTCTCACACAAGTAAAAATTAAAGCAATTCATGACCATTAAATACAAGCTCTATAAGAAATGTTAAAGAGGAGTCTGTGAGTGGAAAGAAAACATCATAAATAAAAGTTAGAAAATAGAAAGAACAAAAGCAGCAAAAATAAGGATATCTGTAAAAATCAGTTGAAAGACTCAAAAAAGGATATACAGTATGACACCATATACCAAAGACATGGGGAGAGAGGAGTAAAGAAAGGCACAAACTTACGCAAACATCAACTTAATATAGACTGTTGTATGCAGATGTTATATACAAACCTAAAGGTAGCCACAAGTCAAAAATGAATAATAGATATAAAGAAAATATCAAGAGAGGAATCCAAATATATCACTAAAAAAAGGGGCACCTGGGTGGCTCAGTCATTAAGCGTCTGCCTTCGGCTCAGGTCATGATCCCAGGGTTCTGGGATCAAGCCCCGCATCAGGCTCCCTGATGGGCAGGAAGCCTGCTTCTCCTGCTACCATTCCCTCTGCTTGTGTTCCCTCTCTCACTGTGTTTCTTTCTGTCAAATAAATAAAATCTTTAAAAAAAAAAAAAAGCCAGCAAACCATGAAAGAGAGCAAGGAGGAAGGATCAGAGAAGAACTACAAAAAAAAGTTACAAAATGGCAATAAATACATACTTACCAATAATTATTTTGAATGTAAATGAACTAAATACTCCAATCAAAAGACATGGGATGACAGAGTAGATAAAAAACCAAGACTCATCTATATACTGCCTACAAGAGATTCATTTTAGACTTGAAGACACCTGCAGATTGAAAGTGAGAAGTTGGGGAACTATTTATCATTCAAAAGGATGTCAAAAGAAAGACAAGGTAGCAATATTCATATTGGATAAATAGACTTTAAAACAAAGAATTTAACAAGAAACAAAGAAAAACATTATATAATAATAAAGGGGACAACCGATCATAGAGATATAACAATCGTAAATATTTATTTACATGGGACTACCCAAATACATAAAATGGTATTTAACAAATAAAGAGAAACTGATTGATAATAATACAATAATAGTAGGGGAACTTAACACCACACTTACATCAATGGATATATTATCCAATCAACAAGGGAACTGAGACTGAATGACACACTAGACCAGATGGATTAAACAGATAAATTCACAACATTCAATCCTAAAACAGCAGAATGAACAACCTTTTCAAGTGCACACAGAACATTCTCCAAAAGAGATCACATATTGGGCAACAAGACAAATCTCAACATATTAAAAAAGATCAACACCATACCATGCATCTTTTCTGACCACAACACTATGAAACTAGAAATCAATACAAAAAAATATCTGCAAAGAGCACAAATGCGTGGAGGCTGAATAACATGCTACCAAATAATGAATGGGCCAACGAAGGAATCAAAGACATAAAAAATGACATGGAGAAAAACAAAATTGAAAATATAACAGTACAAAATTTGGAATATAGCAAAAACAATTCTCAGAGGGAATTTCCTAAAGAAGCAAGAAAATTTTCAAATAAATAACCTAACCTTACACCTGAAGGAACTAGATAAAAAACAAACAAAACCCAAAACAATAAAAGGAAAGAAACATTAAATATCATAACAGAAATAAATGATATAGAAACTGAAAAAAAAATAGAATAGATATATAAAACCAGGAGCTAGTTTGTTGAAAAGATCAACAAAATTGGTAAACCTCTAGGCAGACTCATCAAAAGAGAGAGAGAGAGAACTCAAACAAAAACATAAATAAAGATAAATAACTGATGCCACAGAAATCAATAATAAGAGAATATTATGAAAAACTATATGCCAACAAATTGGACAACCTACAAGAAATGGATAAATTCCTAGAAACATAACCTACCAAAACTGAAGCAGGAAGAAATAGAAAACTTAAACAGACTGATATCTAGCAATGAAATTGAATTAGTAATCAAAAACTCCCAACAACAACAAAAAAATTCGGGACCAGATTACTTCACAGGTGAATTCTACCAAACATTTAAAGTAGAGTTAATGCTTATTCTTCTCAAACTATTCCTTCTAAACAAATAGAAGAGGCAAGAAAACTTCCTAATTCATTCTATGGGGACAGAATTACCCTGATACTAAAACTAGATAAAGACACCACAAAGAAAGAAAACTACAGACCAATATGTCTGATAAACATAGATGTAAAATTTCTCAACAAAATACTGGCAAACCGAACCCAAAAATTCATTAAAAATTTCATTCACCACAACTGAGTGGGATTTATTGCTGAGATGCAAGTGTGGTCCAATGTTCACAAATCAATCAACATGAGGCATCATATCAATAAGAGAAAAGAAGGAAATGATACAATCATTTCAATAAATGCAGAAAAAACACTTGACAAAGTACAACATCCATTCATGATAAGAAAAAAAGCCCTCAATGAAGTAAGTTTGGAGAGAACATACCTCAACATAATAATAAAGGCCATATATGAAAACCCCAAACATCATACTCATTGGGGAAAAACTGGGAGATTTTCCCCTAAGGTCGGAACAAGACAAGGATGTACATTTTCATGGCTTTTATTCAACATAGTACTGGAAGTCCTAGCCACAGCAATCAGATAACAAAGAGAAATAAAATGTATCTGGGTTGATAAGGAAGAAGTAAAATGTTCACTATTTGCAGATGACATATCATATATAGAAAATCTGAAAGACTCCACTGAAAAGCTACTAGAACTGATAAATGAATCTAGTAAAAATCTCAGGATATAAGATCAACGTACAGAAACCTGTTTCATTTCTATACACTCATAATTAAGAAACAGAAATAGAAATTAAGAAAACAATCTCATTTACAATTGCATCAAAAATAATAAAATATCTAGGAATAAACTTAACCAAGGAGGTGAAAGACCTGTACTTTGAAAACTATAAAACACTGATAAAAAAATTTGAAGACAACACAAATAAATAAAAAGACATTCCATGCTCATTGGTTGGAAGGACAATATTGATAAAATGTCTATATTACCCAAAGCAATCTACAGATTTAATGCAATCCCTATGAAAACACCAGCAGGATTTTTCACAGAGCTAGAATAAACAATCCTAAAATTTGTATGGGACCACAAAAGACCCCGAAGAGACAAAATAATCTTGAAAAAGAAAAACGCAATTGAGGGAATCACAATTCCAGATTTCAAGTTATATTACAAGGCTATGGTAATCAAAACAGTATGGTACTAGCACAAAAAAAGAAAACACAAATCAATGGAACAGAAAAAAAAACAAAGATAAACTCACAATTTTATGGTCAATTAATCTTTGATAAAGGAAGCAGGAACATACAATAGGAAAAAGAAAGTCTCTGCAACAAATGGTGTTGGGAAAACTGGTCGATTGGCTACTTGCAAAAGAATGAAACCAAACTGCTCTCTTAAACCAGATGCAAAAATAAACATAAAATAGATTAAGAACTTAAATTTGAGGTCTTAAACCATAAAAATCCTAGAAGAGAGCACAGACAGCAATTTTTCTGCTCTTGGCTTTGGCGATATTTTTCTAGATATGTCTCCTGAGCCAAGGGTAACAAAAGCAAAAATAAACTATTGAGACTACATCAAAATAAAAAGCTTCTGCATGGCAAAGGAAACTATCAACAAAAATAAAAGACAACCTACTGAATGGTAGAAGATATTTGCAAATGATATATCCAATAAAGGGTTAGTATCCAAAATGCATAAAGAACTTACAAAATTCAATACCAAAAAAACAAATAATCCAATGAAAAAATGGGCAGAACACATGAACAGATATTTCTCCAAAGAAGACATACAGATGGACAACAGACACATGAAAAAATGTTCAAAATCACTCATTTTCAAGGCAGATGGCCAACAGACATGTGAAAAAATGTTCAAAAATCACTCACTGTCAAGGAAACAAAAACCAATACCATGATGAGATATCAACCCACACCTGTCAGACTGGCTAATATCAAGAACACAAGATACAACAAATGTTGGTGATGATGTGGAGTGAAAGGAACTCTCATGCACACTTGGTGGAAATGCAAAGTGGTTCAGCCACTGTGGAAGACAGTATGGAGGTCCCTCAAAAAATTAAAAATAGAACCGCCCTAAGATCCAGCAATCACACTACTGAGCATTTACAGAGTATGAAACACTCATTTGAAGAGATATATGCACCTCTATGTTTATTGCACCATTATTTGCAATAGACAATCTATGGAAGCAGCCCAAGTTCCATCAATAGATGAATAGATAAAGAAGATGTCATGCTTGTGTGTAATGGAGTAATATTCAGTCATAAAAAAAAGAATGAAACCTTGCCATTTGCGACAACATGGCTGACTCTAGAGAGTATAACACTAAGCAAAATAAGCCAGAAAAAGGCAAATGCCATATGATTTCACTCATATGTGGAATTTAAGAAACAAAACAACAAAGGGAAAAAAGGGAGAAACCAAAAAAAACAGACTTTTAAACCAAAAAAACCAGACTTTGTTTAAGAGAACAAATAGATGGTTACCAGAGGGACAGTGGGCAAGGGGATGAGTGAAATAGGTGAAGGGGATTAAGAGTACACTTATTTTGATGAGCCCTGACTAATATATGAAACTATTGAATCATTCTATTGTATACCTGAAACTAATGTAACACTTTACATTAACTACACTGGAATTAAAATTAAAAAAAAAATCTGGAAAAGCAAACATTGGAGAACTAGCAATGTTTCAAATAAGACATAAAAACTATAGTCATCTTACTGAAAAAAATTTTTTTTAACTTTTGTATTTCAAAGGACACAATTTTAAAAGTGGAAATTAGCACAAGAATGGGAGAAAATATCCATAAATCATGTATCTGATAAGGGACTTGCATTTAGAATATATTAAGAAGTCTTACAATTCAATAATAAAAAAACACAATTAACTCCAATTTTAAAATCAAGCAAAGTGTTTGGACACACATTTTTCCAAAGGTATACAAAAAACAAGCAAATTTATAAAAAGATGCTTGGTATCACTAGTCAAATGCAAATGTGTATCAAAACCACACTTTATACTTGTTGTGATGGCTAGAATCAAAATAATAAGGATTTATGAGGATGTAGAGAAACTAGAACTTGATACATTGCTAGTGGAAATGTAAACTACTATAGAGCTTTGAAAACAGTTTGCAAAGTTCTTCAAAATGTTAAATATAGCATTATGGTATGACTCAGTAACTCCACTCATAGGTATCTACCAAAGAGAATTGAAAACACATGTCCACACAAAAACTTATACACAAATGTTCATAGTAACATTATATTTACAATAGCCCAAAACAGGAACAACCCAAAATGTCTATCAACTGATTGACTAATAAACCAGCGTGGTATATTCACACAATGGAATATATATCAAGTTATGGATACATACTACAACGTGGATGAACCATGAAAACATAGAAGTGAAAGAAGAAGACATGAAAGACTATATAATGTTTTATTGCATTTACATGAAATGTCTAGCATAAGCAAATCATAAAAACAAAAAGTGGATTAGTGGTTGCCAGGGCCTGGGGGAAGGAGGAAATTGTGAATGCCTACTAATTGGTATAGAGTTTCCTTTTGGGCGATAAGTATGTTCTGGAATTAGATAGTGGTGAAGATTGCACAGCTTTATGAATATATCAAAACCCACTAAAATGTATATACCAAAGGAAAAAGAATGCAAATAGAATGTGTTTGTATCTCAATAAAAGGAAAAATGTAATAATAAACATTTTTGTACATGTATTGTTACATAATAGGGATTTCTTTCTAAGGATAGATTGCCAAATGTGAGAACACTGTGTCTAAGTTATACGAGGTTACTTCCCCTATTTCAATATTGCCTAGTTGTTTTCCAAAAGTGGTACATTACTATACATTCATAGCAAGAATACATCAGTGGGTTCCTTTCTCTGAATTCTGCCTGTCTCACTTAAATTTTGCTAAGCTGATGTAGGAAAACAATATCATTATTTAAACTCCATTTCCCTATTTCATTCAGCTTCTGTTCATACTGATATGTATATGAATTTCCCTAACAATGAACTGCCAGTTTGTAACTGTTGCCTATTTTTCTATTAGATTATTTGTCATTTCCTTAACAATTTGTAAGAGGTCTTTCTACATTTGATGTATTAACCCTTTATCTATCTTACACATTGCAGATTTTACCCCCTTTCATTTATCATGCCTTTATCTTTAAATGCCCATTTATATTATTACAATATGGTTTGAATAATCCATAAAATAACAAGCAAGACTACCTCATACCTCCCCTTTCTATGAACACTCATACCCTCCCATGTCCTTACTCTCACTATTAAACTAGAAACCATCCAAAAAGAAAGTCCTACCACCAAAAATAGCAAACTGCCTGAATCTGTACCTTTACATGCTGTCCCATAAAAACCCCCAAATCCATCAATCAGTCTCTCCTGGGATTCGAGGACCATCATTCTCTTGCATAGCTCCTTAAAATTTGAATTCAAATTTTTGGCTTTGTACCATAACTTACCATGACCAGAACTTGACAGGTGTCCAAAAATTCTAGTTGAATTGAATTAACAGGTTTGGGAGAAGACAGACTAGGAATTGATCAAAAATAAATCCATTTCCTGAAATTAGTGGGACTAGATTAATCTGGTCTAGCCAAAATTCTAAAGCAGTGTTTCTCATACATTGTTTTAGTCGTAGGATCTCTTTACTCCCTTAAAAATGTACCCCCAAAGGCTTTTGTGTGGGTGATTTATATGAACTTCTACTACATTCAAATTAAAAATAAGTTTTAAAAAATTAGTTTTAAAATATTTATTCATTAATTTTAAATAAGAATAAACACATTTTTTGTTAGCATAAATAAATATTTTATGAAAAGGGGTGCCTGGGTGGTGCAGTGTGTTGAACAACTGACTCTTGGTTTCCACACAGGTCATAATCAAGCTCCATGTCAGCTCCATGGTCTTTGCTGAATCTGTTTGAGATTCTTTCTTCCTCTCCTTCTGCCCCTCCTTCCATTCAGGCTCTCTCTCTAGCTGTCAAATAAACAAATAAACCTTTAAAAAATATTTTATGAAATAACTGTATTTTCCAAAACAAATTAGTGAGAATGGTGGCATTGTTTTATATTTTGTAAATCTCTTTTATGTCTTGCTCAACAGAAGAAAATTGAGGTCTCATGTGTGTACTGCATTTCACCTGTGGCAATATATTGCTTTGTTTCAAGTATATGAAATAAATCCAATCTCACACAGATATGTAGTTGGGAAAGGGGGAGTATTTTAATTACCTTTTTAGATAACTATGGATATTCTTCTTCTGTACTACATCAAAACTTGCCAAGTAGCAATTTCTTAAGGCTTGGTTGCAATGGGGACTGTGAAATCATATCAGTGTATTTTTAACTCTGTTACATAAAAACCTACTGCTGTATCTTGCATGATTTTATAACACTGTGCATCAGTGGTCATTTTGAAAAGTTGATTCACTGAGGTATTGAGATTTTCTAAATTTGACACCTTTCATTATACAAATATTTTTAAATAGCATTTGTTAATATCACCAGTGATTTTAGCTGAAAATTCTTTAAGTTTTAGGAATTATTAAGCTCGCCTTGGTGGATACAAGTTTCCAAATTCTGATTTTCACTAGAAAACTAAAATTTTATTGTTGACAAAAGATATATTCAGAGATTGTTTCCCTAGAAGTGACTCACTGTATTTCTTCTTAAGGAAAAGCCTTGTTAAAATACCAGTTTGTTATTCTTTTTTTTTTTAATATTTTATTTATTTGACAGAGAGAAACACAACAAGAGAGGGAACACAAGCAAAGGGAATGGTAGCAGGAGAAGCAGGCTTCCCCCGCAGCAGGAAGCCCGATGTGGGGCTCGACCCCAGGACGCTGGGATCATGACCTGAGCCGAAGGCAGACACTTAAGGACTGAGCCACCCAGGCGCCCCGCAGTTTATTATTCTTTCAAGTAAAATGAAAAAAAGGTTGTTAATTCAGCTAGCAACTCACTCATTGTTTTTTCTTTTTATGTTTCAAGTTTTTATTTAAATTCTAGGTAGTTAACATATAGTATGATATTTATATAACACAAATAAATACAAGCAAAACAATAAGTCCAGAGTCCATTTATAAGCTAAAAGTAGAATTTTTCAGACAGGTTATTAATTTAATCTTCATGTTGCAGCAAAAGCTTTAACACAAATTACAGTATTGTTGGAAAGTGGCAGTGCCCCAACTTCTTTCACTGATTTTTCAGCCAGCAGACAATCAGCAAAGTCAACTGTGCAAGGCTTTATTCTTCCCTAAGCTATTGTGTGTACTTTCCAGCCTATGCAATATAATAATTTATTTTATAAGATGCTCCTGCAGCTCTTGCATTTCTAGTTTGAAAAGCTGTAACGAGTAATTTTTAGTTTTTAAGAGAACTCATCTTGAGTGCCTGGGTGGCTCAGTCAGTTGGGTATCTGACTCTTGGTTTTGGCTCAGGTCGTGGTCTCAGAGTTATGGGATTGAGTCCAGTGTTGGGCTGCGAGCTCTCCTTCTCCCTCTGCCTCTCTGCCCCTCCCTTTGTTCACACACATGCTCTCTCTCTTTCTCTAAATAAATAAATAAATCTATCTTTAGAAAGAAAGAATTCATGTCTATGTTTAAAATACTCTATGACTTTACCTCTGAACTCTAAATGATAGGTCCAAAAATGATACTACAGTATATTTTTAAATTTTTTCTGTTGTATTAAACACAGTAAGGAAAACTTTATTCAATGGACTGAGGAGGAAATAGTTTTCATCATATTTTCATTTCTTACTTATAGTTTCGACCAATTTTGCCCCAAATGCTTTTATTTTTTCAGTGTTATAAGATTCATTGTTCATGTACCACACCCAGTGCCCCATGCAATACGTGCCCTCCTCAATACCTGCCAATTTCTTTAGATTACAATTTTCCTTTCAAAAGTGACCAAACACACTTTTGTATCAATTTATCCTTATCCTACACATAAATGGTGCAGCTGCTTATTGAGAAAAATTAGAAGATTTAAAAAATTTTTAAATTCAATGATCCTTTTTTAAGATTTTTTTTTTTTTATTTGACAGAGAGAAACACAGCGAGAGAGGGAACACAAGCAGAGGGAATGGTAGCGGGAGAAGCAGGCTTCCTGCCGAGCAGGGAGCCCGATGCGGGGCTCGATCCCAGGACCCTGGGATCATGACCTGAGCCGAAGGCAGACGCTTAACGACTGAGCCACCCAGGTGCCCCTCAATGATCCTTTTTTAAATTCAATGATCCATCCTTAAATTTAATCAAAATACATTATAAATAGATTTCACTCCATTTTGAATAGATATTACATTCTAAAAGTAAGAGATTTAATAGAATTATAAAATTAAGAAGAGCTTTTCAGAAAAAAATTAAAATATTACTGAAAAAAAGACAAAAGTATACTTACTTTTTGTTGTATTCCTATGTAGGAAATGAGTTTTCTTTCTTTCTTTCCTCTTTCATTCCTTTCTTTCTTTCTTTTTCCAAATGATGGCAGACAATGTTACACTATTGTTCTCTGACTTTTAGTGACATTGACCATCTTTTTATATATACTTTTTCATATTTTTATATACTTTTTAATATTTTCATATTTTCACTAAATTGATTATATGATCTGTCCATTTAAAAATTTAGATTTTCTTTTCCTTAATAACATATAAATTTTACCCCACTGTAATTAATACCTATCTTTTGACATTTTTAAGTTTATTTCCTTCAATACTGAAACTTTCTAATATTTATGTAATCAAATCTGTCAATTTTTCCTTTATATTATGTATTTCATATATTGTTTTAGATGTCACCTTTATCACACTATTATAAAATATTATTTAATATATTATTCTAGTATTTTATTTTACATTCACATTTATATATTTAAACTGCTGGGGGCACCTGGGTAGCTTAGTTGGTTAAGTGTCTGCCTTCAGCTCAGGTCATGATCCTAGGGTCCTGCGATTGAGCTCCCTGTTGGGCCCTCTGCTCAGCAAGGACCTTGCTTCTCCCTCTTCTTCTGCCAGCTTGTGCACTTTCTCTCTCTGTCAAATAAATAAATAGTTTTTAAAAATAAAATAAACTGTCTGGGGGCGCCTGGGTGGCTCAGTCGTTAAGCGTCTGCCTTTGGCCCGGGTCAGATCCCAGGGTCCTGGGGTCCAGCCCCGCATCGGGCTCCCTGCTCTGCAGGAGGCCTGCTTCTCCCGCTACCATTCCCTCTGCTTGTGTTCCCTCTCTCGCTGTGTTTCTCTCTGTCAAATAAATTAAAAAAATAAAAATAAAAATAAACTGTCTGAAGTCAATGGTTATTTATGGTGTTATAAATGATTATTTTTCTTCCACATGGATAGCCAATTTTTCCAACACTGTTTATTGAATATTTTCTTTCTCCCAATTAGGTGACATGCCACCTTTAACATTAAGTTCCTTCAGAACATAGAACTACAAAAACAACCAGAAATAATTAACAAAATGGCAGTAAGTACCTACCTATCAATAATTAAATGTAAATGGACTAAATGTTCCAACCATAAGACAAAGCACAGTTGAATGAATTAAAAATAAAACAAGACACACCTATATGCTGCCTACAAGAGACATTTCAGACCTAAAGAAATGCACAAACTTATAGTGAAGGATGAGGAAGACTTCACACAAATGAAAATGAAAATAGAGCTAGACAATACAACTAGTGAATTGTTGAACACTACAAAACTAATAATGTACTATATGTTGGCTAATTAAATATAATTTTAAAAAGAAAGAAAATAGAGCTGGGGTAGCAATATTTTTATCAAACAAGATAGACTTTAAAACAGACTCTGTAACAAGATACAAAGAAGGGCATTTCAAAATGACAAAGGTATAAATCCTATAAGAGAATACAATAATTATATCCATAAATAAATATCAATACACCCAACATAGGAGCACCTAAGTATATAAATCAAATACTAACAGACATAAAAGGAGAAATTGAAAGTAATATAATAATACTAGAGGACTTTACTACCCCACATACATCAATGGATAGGTCAACCAGAGAGAAAATCAGTAAGAAAATTGTGACTTTAACTATACATTAGAGCAAATAGACTTAACAGATATAAAGAAAACTTTCCATCCAAAACACCAGAATACACATTTTTTTCAAGTGCACATGAAACATTCCCATGATAGATCACAAGTTAGGCTACAAAACAAGTCTCAATAAATTTAAGAAGACTGAAATCATATCAAGCATTATTTCCAATCAAAACAGTATGAAATTATAAATCAAATACAAGAAAAAAGAACTGAAAAAACAAAAACAAAAACACATGGAGGCCAAACAACATGCTAATAAATAATGAATGGGTCAATGAAGACATCAAAGAGAATATCAGAATAAAACTTGAGACAAACTGAAGTGGAAACATAATGTAACAAAATCTATGGAGTGCAGTAAAAGGAATGCAGTTCTGAGAGAATCTATAGCAATACAAATCTACTTCAAAAAGCAAGAAAAATCTCGGGACACCTGAGGTGCTCATTGGGTTAAAGTCTCTGCCTTTGGCTAAGATCATGATCTCAGGGTCCTGGGATCGAGTCCCGCATTGGGCTCCCTGATCAGCAGGGAACCTGCTTCCCCCTCTCTCTGCCTGCCTCTCTGCCTACTTGTGATGTCAATCCCTCTGTCAAATAAATTAAAAAATCTTTAAAAAAAAAAGCAAGAAAAATCTCAAATAAACAAAGTAACTTTACAACTAAAGGGACTAGAAAAATAAAAGTACATACAAGACCTAAAGTTAATAGTTATAGAAAAAAATAGTAAAGATTAGAGTGGAAATAAATGAAATGGAGACAAAAGAATGGAAAAGGTCAATGAAACTAAGAGCTGGTTCTTTGAAAAGATAAAAAAAATTGGTAAACCATTAGTCAAACTCATCAAGAAAAACAGAGAGCCCAAATAATAAAATCAGAAATAAAAAGATGTATTACAAACAATTATATGCTGGGTGAATTGGAAAACCTAGAAGAAATGGATAAATTCCTAGACCACTACAATATTCTAAGACTAAATTCAGAAGAAATAGAAAATCTGAACAGATTGAATACTACTAATGGATTTGGTCCAATAATTAAAAACTGTCAACAAACGAATGTGCAAGACTAGATGGCTTCACAGATTAATTTTACCAAACATTTACAGAAATAATCACGCCTATCTATCTCTTTTCCAAAAAATTGAAAGAAATGTTTCCAAACTATTTCTACAAATTTGACATTATTCTGGCACCAAAACCAGATAAAGACACTAAGAAAGAAAGAAAAACGAAGAAAAGAAAGAAAGAAAAAGAAAAGGAAAGAAAAGAAAAAAAATGAAAAGAAAGGAAAGGAAGAAAGAAATATAAGGAAGAAAAAGAGAAAGAGAAAGAGAGGAAGAAAGGAAGGGAGGAAGGGAGGAAAGAAGAAAGAAGAAGGAAGGAAGGAAGGAAGGAAGGAAGGAAGGAAGGAAGGAAGGAAGGAAGGAAGGAAGGAAGGAAGGAAGGAAGGAAGGAAGGAAGGAAGGAAGGAAAGAAAGAAAGAAAGAAAGAAAGAAAGAAAGAAAGAAAGAAAGAAAGAAAGAAAGAAAGAAAGAAAGAAAGAAGGGAAGGAAGGAAGGAAGGAAGGAAGGAAGGAAGGAAGGAAGGAAGGAAGGAAGGAAGGAAGGAAGATATAGTGGGAAGGAGGGAATTACAGGCCAATATCCACAATAAACAAGGATGAAAAAATCCTCAACATATTAGCAGAACAAATACAGCAATACATCTGAAGGATCATACATCATGATCAAGTGAGATTTATTCAGGGATGCAAGGATGGCTCAATTTCCACAAATCAATCAACATGATATACCACATTAACTAACTGAAGGATAAAAATGATATGATCATCTCAATAAATACCAAAAAAGCATTTGACAGAATTCAACGTCCACTTGAAAAAACTCTCAACAAAGTGGCTATAGAGGGAATACGCTTCAATAAAATAAAGGCCAGATATGACAAACACACAACTAACATCATACTTAATGGAAAAAAGCTAAAAGCTTTTCCTCTAATACCAGGAACAAGACAATAATACCCACTTTTGTCTCCTTCATTCACAATAGCACTGGAGGTCCTAGCCAGCGCAATCAGACAAGAAAAAGAAATAAAAAGCATCCAAATTGATAAGGAAATAGTAAAACTCTCACTATTTGCAAATGATATGTAAAACCCTAAAGACTCCACCAGAAAGCTATTAGAACTAACAAATTAATTCAGTAAAGTTGCAACGGTACAAAGTTAATATGTAGAAATCTGTTGTGTTTCTATATACTAGTAATGAACTATCAGAAATAGAAATTAAGAAAAAAATTCCCTTCTATAATTGCATCAAAAAGAATATAATACCGGGAATAAATTTAACCTAGGAGGTGAGAGACCTGTACTCTGAAAGCTATAAGACATGGAGGAAAGAAACTGAAGACAACAAGAAAAAAAATAAAAAGATATAATGTGATCATGAGTTGGGAGAATTAATAGTTATATTGTCCATATTACCAAGAGCAATCTACAGAGTCATTATAATTCCTATAAAAAATTCCAATGATATTATTCACAGAAATAGAACAAATAATCCTAAAATGGAACCACAAAAGAACCCAAATAGCTAAAACAACCTTGAGAAAAGAACAAAGCTGGAGATACCATGCTCCCAGATTTCAAACTATACTGCAAAACTATAGCAATCTAAACAGTATGGTATTGGCATAAAAACAGATACACAAAACAATAGAACGGAATAGAAATTCTAAATATAAACTCATGCATGGATAGTCAAATAATCTAGGGGCACCTGAGTGGCTCGGTTACACATTCAACTTTTGATTTCAGCTCAGGTCATGATCTCACGGTTATGAAATCAAGCCCAGCATTGAACTCTGGGTGCTGGGTGTAAGTCTGCTTAAGATTCTCTCTCTCTCTCTCTCTCTCTCTCTCTCCCTCTCCCCTTTCCCTGCCATCTTCTGGCTCATATGTGTAATATTTAAAAAGTAATAAATAAAATAAAAGAAAGTCAAATAATCTATAACAAAGAAGCAAAAATATACAATGGGGAAAAGACAGTCTCTTCAATAATAGTATTTGGAAAACTGGATGGCTGCACACAAAAAAATAAAACTGGACCATTTTCTTATACTGTGTACAAAAATAAACTCAAAATGGATCAAAGACTAAAATTTAAGACCTGAACTCACAAATTTCCTAAAACATAGGCAGTAAGCTCCCTGAAATAAGTCTTTTTTTTTTTAGTGTTCAAAAATTGTTTATGAAACCCAGTGTTCCAGGCAATAGGTGCCCTCCCTAATACTCACCACCAAGCTCACGCTTACCCCCAACTGCCTAACCACCTCAGTTCTAAAACCCTAAGTTTGTTTTTCAGAGTCCACAGTCTCTCATGGTTCATCTCCCCCTCCGAATTCCCCCAATTTATTTTTCCTTTCTTTCTCCTAATCTCCTCCATGTTATTCCTCATATTCTGCAAGTAAGTAAAACCATTTGATAATTGACTTTTTCTGCTTGACTTATTTCACTTAGCATAATCTCCTCCAGTCTTGTCCATGTTGATACAAAGGTTGGGTATTCATCCTTTCTGATGGAGGCACAATATTCGATTGATATATGACCACATCTTCTTTATCCATTCATCTATTGAAGGGCATCTTGGCTTTTTCCACAGTTTGGCAATTGTGGCCATTGCTACGATGGGCACTGGGGTCCATGTGGCCCTTCATTTAACTACATCAGTATCTGTGGGGTAAATAACCAGTAGTACAATTGCAGGGTCATAGGGGAGCTCTATTTTTAATTTCTTAAGGAATCTTCACAATGTTTTCCAAAGTGGCTGCACCAGCTTGTATTCCCACCTACAGGAGGGTCCCCTTTTCTCCAGAACCTCTCCAACATTTATTATTTCTTCTCTTGTTAATCTTTACCATTCTAACTGGTGTAAGGTGGTATCTCAATGTGGTTTTCACTTGAATCTCCCTGATGGCTAATGGTGATGAACATTTTTTCAAAAGTCTGCTAGCCATTTGAATGTCTTCTTTGGAGAAGTGACTGTTCATGCCTTCTACCCACTTTTTGACATAATTATCTGTTTTTTGGGTGTGGAATTTGAGGAATTCGTTATAGATCTTGAATATTAAACCTTTATCTGTAGCATAATTTGAGAATATCTTCTACAATTTTGTGGGTTTCCTCTTTGTTTTGTTGACTGTTTCCTTTGCTGTGCAGAAGCTTTTTATCTTAATGAGGTCCCAAAAGTTCATTTTTGCTTTATTTCCTTTACCTTTGGAGACATGTTCTGAAAGAAGTAGCTGTGGCTGATGTCAAAGAGTTTACTGCTTTATGTTCTTCTCTAGGATTTTGATAGATTTCTGCCTCATGTTGAGGTCTTTTATCCATTTCGAGTTTCTCTTTGTGTATGGTGTAAAAGAACGGTCAAGCTTCATTTTTCTATACATAGCTGTCCAATTTTCCCAGCACAATTTATTGAAGAGACTTTTTTTCCATTGGAAATTTTTTTCCTGCTTTGTTGAAGATTATTTGACCACAGAGTTGCGGGTCCATATCTGGACTCTCTACTCTGTTCCACTGGTCCATGTGTCTGCTTTTGTGCCAGTACCATGCTGTCTTGGTGATCACAGCTATTCAGTAAAACTTAAAATCAGGCAATGTGATGCCCCCAGTATGTTTTTTCCATTTCAACATTTCCTTAGCGATTCAGAGTCTTTTCCGATTCCATACAAATTTTGAGATTGTTTGTTCCAGTACTTTGAAAAATGCTGGTGGAATTTTGATTGGGATGGCATTTAAAGTATAGAATGCTCTAGACAGTATAGAAATTTTAACAATGTCAGGACTCTGAACAAGATCCTAGCTAATAGGATCCAACAGCACATTAAAAAGATTATCCACCATGACCAGGTGGAATTTATCCCTGGAACACAAGGGTGGTTCGCAAATCAGTCAGTGTGATAGAACAAATCAATAAGAGAAAAGAGAAGAACCATATGGTCCTCTCTATTAATGCAGAAAAATCATTTGACAAAATACAGCATCATTTCCTGATTAAAATTTTTCAAAGTATAGGGATAGAGGGAGCATTATTCAACTTCATAAAATCCATCTATGAAAAACCCACAGTGAATAGCTGAGAGTCTTCCCATTGAGATCAGGAACACAAGGATGCCCACTGCCAACTCTATTGTTGAACATAATACTAGAAGTCCTACCAACAGCAATCAGACAACAAAAAGAAATAAAAGGTATTCAAATTGGCAAAGAAGATGTCAAAATCTCTCTTCACAGAAGACATGATACTTTATGTGGAAAACACAAAAGACTCCACCCCAAAATACTAGAAGTCACACAGCACTTCAGTAATGAGGCAGGATGCAAAATCAATGCACAGAAATCAGTTGCTTTCTTATACACTAACAATGAAAATATAGAAAGGGAAATTAGAGAATCAATTCCATTTACTACAGCACCAAGAACCTGAAATAAGTCTTGATGATGATTTTATGAATTTAACACCAAAAGCAAAAGAAACAACAGTGAAAATAAACAAATGGTACTACATCAAACTAAATAAATTTGCACAGTGAAGGAAATTACCACAAAATGAAAAGATATCTACTCAACAAGAGAAGACATTGTAAATGATATATCTAAGAGATGGTTAACATCCAACATAAATAAACAACTTATACAACTTAACACCGAAAACACTAACAATCCAATTAAAAAATGGGCAAAGGAAGGAACATAGAACAGAAAGGAACAGAGACAATATACAGTTAACCTTACAGGCAATACAACGTCACTAAATTCATATCTGTCAATAGTTACTCTGAATGAAAATGGGCTAAATGCCCCAATCAAAAGACACAGAGTATCAGAATGGATTAAACAAACAAGACCCATCGATATGCTGTCTACAAGAAACTCATCTTAGACCCAAAGACACCTCCAGATTTAAAGTGAGGGGGTGGAAAACAATTTACCATGCTAAAGGACATCAAAAGAAAGCTGGGGTGGCAATCCTTATATCAGATAAATTGGATTTTAAGCCAAAGACTATAAAATGAGATGAGAAAGGACACTATATCATACTTAAAGGGACTGTCCAACAAGAAGATCTAATAGTTGTAAATATCTGTACCCCTAACATAGAAGCAGCCAATTATATAAACCAATTAATAACAAAGTCAAAAAAACACATCAACAATAGTACAGTACTAGTACAGATCATCTAAGCAAAAGATCAACAAGGGAATAAAGCTTCCAAATGACACTCTGGACCAGATGACAATCACAGATATACTCAGAACATTCCATCCCAAAACAACAGAATACATATTTTTCTCTAGTGCACATGGAATATTCTCCAGAGTAGATCACATCCTGGGACACAAATCAGGTCTCAATTGGTATCAAAAGATTGGGATCATTCCCTGCATATTTTCAGACCACAAGGCCATGAAACTAGAACTCAATCAATCACAAGAGGAAAGTTGCAAAGAACTCAAATGCATGGAGGCTAAAGAGCATCCTACTAAAGAATGAATGGGTTAACCAGGACATTAAATAAGAATTTTAAAAATTCCTGGAAACAATTTAAAATGAAAACACAACTGTTTTAAATCTTTGGGACACAGCAAAGGTGGTCCTAAGAGGAAAGTATATAGCAATAAAAGCCTTTCTCAAGAAACAAGAAAGATCTCAAATACATAACCCAACCCTACACCTAGTGGAGCTGGAGAAAGAACAACAAAGAAAACCCAAACCCAGCAGAAGAAGAGACATAATTAAGGTCAGAACAGAAATCAATGAAATAGAAACCAAAAGAACAGTAGAACAAATCAACAAAACTAGGAGCTGGTTCTTTGAAAGAATGAATAAAATTGATACACCCTTGGCCAGACTTATCAAAAAGAAAAGAGAAAGGACACACATTAATAAAATCATGAATGAAAGAGGAGAAATCACAACCAACAGCAAAGAAATACAAACAATTATAAGAACATATTATGAACAACTATACGCCAGCAAATTAGACAGTCTGGAAGAAATGGACGCATTCCTAGAGACACAAACTACCAAAACTGAACCAGGACGAAATAGAAAACTTGAACAGATCCATAACCAGTAAGGACATTGAAGGAGTCAACAAAATTTGCCCAACAAACAAGAGCCGAGGGCCAGATGGCTTCCCAGGGGAATTCTACCAAACATTTAAAGAAGAATTAACACCTATTCTTCAGAAATTGTTCCAAAAAATAGAAACGGAAGGGAAACTTCCAAACTCATTTTATGAGGCCAGCATCACCTTGATCCCAAAACCAGACAAAGACCCCATCAAAAAGGAGAATTACCGACCAATATCCTTGATGAACACGGATGTAAAAATTCTCACCAAAATACTACCCAACAGGATCCAACAGTATATTAAAAGGATTATTCACTATGACCAAGTGGTATTTATTCCTGTGCTGCAAGGTTGGTTCAACATCCACAAATCAATCCATGTGATATAATACATTAATAAAAGAAAGAAAAAGAAACATATGATACTCTCAAATGATGCTGAAAAAGCATTTGACAAAGTACAACATCCTTTCTTGATCAAAACTCTTCACAGTGTAGGCATAGAGGGTACATTCCTCAACATCATCAAAACCATCTATGAAAAACCCACAGTGAATATCATTCTCAAAGGGGAAAAGCTCCTAGCCTCAGCAATCAGACAACAAAAAGGAATAAAAGGCATCCAAATTGGCAAAGAAGTCAAACTCTCACTCTTTGCAGATGATATGATACTTTATGTGGAAAATCCAAACGACTCCACTCCAAGACTGCTAGAACTCACATAGGAATTCAGTCAAGTGTCAGTATATAAAATTAATGCACAGAAATCAGTTGCATTTCTATACACCAACAGCAAAACAGAAGAAAGAAAAATTAAGGAGTCCATCCCATTTACAATTGCACCCAAAAACCATAAGATACCTAGGAATAAACCTAACCAAAGAGGCAAAGAATCTGTACTCAGAAAACTACATAATGCTCATGAAATAAATTGAGGAAGACACCAAGAAATGGAAAAACGTTCCATGCTCATGGATTGGAAGAACAAATATTGTGAAAATGTCTATTCTACCTAAAGCAACCTACACATTTAATGCAATCCCTCTCAAAATACCATCCATTTATTTCAAAGAAATGGAAC
>CM053608.1:104389100-104498973 GCA_028646535.1 Procyon lotor
TTTTTTTTTTTAAGATTTTATTTATTTGACAGAGAGAAACACAGCGAGAGAGGGAACACAAGCAGTCGGAATGCTAGCAGGAGAAGCAGGCTTCCTGCCCGGCAAGGAGCCCAATGTGGGGCTTGATCCCAGCACTCTGGGATCATGACCTGAGCCTAAGGCAGACGCCTAACGACTGAGCCACCCAGGTGCCCCTAAGCTCCTCTTCTTATAAGGACACCAGTCAGATCAGATTAGAGACCACCCATATGACCTCATTTTAATTTAATTATCTCTCTAAAGACTCTGTCTCCATATATAATCACCTTCTAAGGTACTGAAAGTTAAGGCACAAATGACATTGTATGGTAGAACGCTATCTCTCCTGTTAGCCCTTTACGATCCTTTACATGTTTCAGTGGGAGCCAGGCAGCAAACATATCTACCTTATTCACCTCTAAATCTATAGCACTTAGCAAAGGTTCCTGACATGTAGCAATGGTTCAATATATATTTGCTGAAAATATGAAAGCTTTACAAGTGTTCACTTGTACATTGACCAGGATTACAGAGACGAAAAATAATAAAACCAAAACATCCTATTTTAAGTCAACTCAGTTTATAATTTCATAATAACAAATAATAACAAACAAATAATAAAAAATAACAAATTTGTGTTCTCATACAAAGGAGCCCAAAGCATTAGACCCAAAAGATGATTACATGATGGAATTATTAAGCCACAAATTATGTTCCTTGTGATAATGAAATAATTCTATGAACTTATTTATTTTGCCTTTACTTTAAAGATAAGAGAACTAAATAAATTTTTAAAGTATCATTTTCAGAAAGGGGTTTAGGACCGATTTATGATGTTGCTAACCCAATAAAGTTAAAACTGTGCCATGCATGGACTACAGACCTCCATGGCGATAAGTAATTTGCGTGTGAGCTCACACTTTCACAATCCACAGCACGTGCAGATTAAAGGAAAATGTTTTTTGGTCAAAATTTCCCCACATATGCTATCACATGATTCAATTTCACATGTAAATGAACTCCTTTAAAGCATAAGTGCTCAAAGCAGGAAATTAAGCAAATCTGGTGCGGGTTTTTTTCTCTTTCCCTCTCTCTAAATAGAAAAAAACAAAACAAAACAAAAAATATCCCGGATGCATCTCAAGGCATACAGCTAAGTCAGGACATTTATATCTTCTATTCCATGAACTCATAACATCTGTATCTGCATCTGGAGTTATATGGCCTCTGTATCTAAGCTGAAAGTCATCCACACATTGTATCTGGAAAATGATTTATCAAAAGGAAAAGTACTACAAAATGTAGGCAGCTTCTTAAAGGTCATGGAAAAAAAGAATCTTAAAAAAAAAAAGAAAAAGAAAAAAGAAAAAACGTTGTTCTGAACTCCACAAAATTGGCCAGAAGCTTAAGATGTCCAGGATTTTTGTCTGCTGATTTTATTCTTCTTAAATACTTATGGAGCCCTAAAATACCTCCACTGGAGCAACAAAGAGAAACAGGAATAGCAGCATTGTGCTGGCCTCAGTGGGCCCTCCCGTTTCACAGAGCAGCCCGCAATCTCTTGTGCCACATTCAGGCACAAGCACAATTTTAGGAAATGCAAGCAACCTGGAACCCCACTGACCTACAGATAACCTATTCAGCAACAATGAAACTTGAAAAAAGATTTCACTAAAAAAAGGAAAAAGGAAAAGAAATTCGTTTTTTAAAATATGCTTCCCTATTTCAGTAACTAAGTTGATGAAGTCTCAAATATTTCAGATCCCTACCTTACTGGGTCTGCTCTGGTTTTGAAGCCTCAGGCAGCAGTAAATAAGTAGCTTAGAAGTGAGAGCTCACAATACGGCTCCGAAGTGCAGGAAAGCCCCTCAGCCCAGCTAAAACACCCATGCTCAAAACTGGAACTCCGTAGAGGGATGACCAAGAAGTTAAACATCTCATGCATAGAGGCTCATCAGCAAGATCAATGGCTAAGAGTTTAGCACTTGAGTCAATGACAACAACAAAATTACTGTGGAGCTTGCAGGACTTTCCAAGACAAGACATATTGTTAAAGAAAGAGAACAGCAGTACCTCATATGCACAGATCACAGAGACACAAATCCAGACAAAAGAAATGAAGGAAATTCAGATACCTTCTGGAGTTCTTCTAGAATCTTCCCTCAGCTTTAGAGAAGGGTCCATGCCAGATGACTATTCATCTGAATTTTATTCCAAACCAAAAGTATTTGAAAATCTTACTTTTATATTCAAATTGTGATAATCTAGTAAAGCAGGAAAGCTTTGATTTTTTTGTTTGTTTGTTTGGGTTTTTTTGTTGTTGTTGTTGTTGTTGTTGTTCTTTTCTCTTTGTCCTTGACACAGAGGAAATTCTTTTTAAAATAAGGAATTTAGCAAACTTTCATCAACGTAATAAAAGTAAAATGAGGAAGGCAGCTCTGGATCTTGGAATAACATCCTTGAAAAGCTAGTGTTTTTTCTAAATCAAAATGGGAAAAATATAAGAATTTTTAAACAAAATATTTTACATAAGAGGGATTGAAGCAAAAATGAGCATGTCAAGAGAACAGAGAAGACACTGAATGAACAATCATTGGTTGTGTCATCAGAAGCCAAATACAGTAGAACAAAAGATGGAGGGGCTGCCTCCAGGCTTTCCACTGTGTGGCAGAAGTCCATTACCAGTGAACTCCTCACCTCACCAGGGGGTCATCACTGGAGAAACAAGTGTGGGAGACATATCCCAGCCAAGCAGCCAACCTAAGAAACAGCCCAATGCACTGAGACCTGTGTCGGTGATAACCCCAAGGGCTCGGGTGCCCATGGCTTCCTCCCCCTACTTTAGTCTTAAGCTAGCCTGCCCTGTCCACACCTCATAAAGATGTTTTCTTAGAGGATGGACCCTTGGGCATACATTTCCTATTTTAAAATGAAGACTAAAAGCCATTTTATAATCTTGGAATTGCAAAACAGACTTTGAATAATATTTTAAATGAGAAACACTATCAAGTTAGGAGAAGAAAGAGGAATTTATGCTCACTCATAATAAACTTATTCTAAGTGGTTTATATGTAATTGTTGGACATTTTGTGATCAATACCTCATAGATATCAATAAGATTCACTTTTATAAACTCCAACCATCATTCCAACTCTCCTCATATGTGTGCCAGAGGGCCTCCAGGATTGGAAAGCCAAGCTTGATGGTAAAAGTCTGATGACTTCAGTCCCTTTTGTGTTTTCATTACTGTTGGTTCTAAGAGAGTTTCTCCACTCACGAGAAAATTATTAGTTTTCAGTCCTCATTACTTTGAACCTTTTCAACTTCACACACACACACACACACACACACACACACACACACACACAGATTAAGAACAACTAAGATGAAGAATTAACATGTCGTTACTAATTTCCACTCTTCCACCACTTATCTTTCAGCTTATATTTTTCTCACTCATTCAGAATAAAATTTCCAAAATGTCACAGTTCCCAGGTTGGGGACAAACTGCAAGAGAGAAGGTAGAGGTCATTTGTCAGAGACAAGCTCTTGTTCTGTCACCCTTTTAGATTAGGGTTACACAGCCTCTCCTAAAAATTGCCTTGCACCACAGCCAAAATGCAAGATATGCATGTGCACCAGGTTTTGTATGAAATACCTTAACAATCCTTGGGGCATGAGGGAGGGAATTACTTGCACCGTGAAAAAGTGGCCTCACTGAAGACAGAGGAAAGGCCAGGGAATGTTTTATAGTAAAGTTTATAACAGAACATTTGAGTGGTGAATGGCTATTTGTGCAGCCTCAGGGTGTACTGCTAATAAAAGTTCTGGCTAACCTGCTGTTTTTAAGTTCCACCGACCTATGATGTCAGAATTCATTATGCACACAAGGGCATTTTATAGCCTCATAAACTGGTAGACAAGGAAATTGTTGGTGAAAAATGGTTTCCAAAGCTAAAATGCAATCAATTCATTTGTCAGCTCTCTGAGGACCATCAAGTCTATCTCTAAGGACTTCTCCCGCCTAAAGCAAAATCCTGTGCCCTGAGTAGTAAAAGCCTTCCTGTGCTGGTTCCATTTTGAATATTTATATGACATCAGAGCTACAGTTGAGTCAGGGTGTGTATCTCTAGGGGAAGGATGCCCATCCATAGCCAGCAGACACACAACATGTCTAAGGTGAGAAATGGGGGAGGAAAGAAAGGTGAGAGGAAGAGAGATAGGGGACCAGAGACAGAAATCCTCACATCGTAGGCCTGTTGGCCTGGGAGATGCAGATAATCCCACATCAAAGTTAACTCTTTAAAACTTGGCTTAGGGGTACCTGGGTGGCTCAGTGGGTTAAAGCCTTTGCCTTTGGCTCGGGTCATGATCTCAGGGTCCTGGGATTGAAACCCCACTTCGGGCTCTCTGCACAGCGGGGAGCCTGCTTCTCCCTCTCTCTCTGCCTGCCTCTCTGCCTACTTGGGATCTCTCTCTGTGTCAAATAAATAAAAAAAAAAAAATCTAAAACTTGGCTTAGATTGACAATACAAGACCCAACACCCAAAACTGCCTGGTACATAGTAGGCACTCAAAAAATATTTGCTGAATGAATGATAAGCGAGTTAGATGCCTTCTCTCTTCTCTAGCCTAAGATAATGAATCTCAACACCACTTTTCTGGGAGAAAGTGTGTGTGCCTTCCTCAGCCTAGTACAGAAACTATGTGCAAGAGCACTGAAACATTTCCCCTAGTTCATTAAAAATAGTTCTATTTGCTAAACAAGTATCTTACCACTGAATATCTTTCTCCTTTGTTTGAGAAGCTGATTTCTTCACACTCAACACCCATTTGTGGTTTATTATTATTATTCAATTTATTTAAATGAAAAACAAAAACAGTTCATCCATTTTTCCCACTCCCTACTCCCTACTTCTGGCATCCATCAATCTGTTCTCTGAATCTATGAGTTTAGATTTTTTTTTATTTGTTTTTAGATTTTACATGTAGGAAAAATCATATGACGTTTGCCTTTCTCTGACTCACTTCACTTAGCATATACCCTTTAGGTTCATGTATCTTGTCACAAATGGTAGGATTTTTCTAATTTTCTAATGGTTGAATAATATTCCATGGCATATCAATACCACAATTTCTCTATCCATTCATCTATGATGGACATTCAGGTTGTTGTCATATCTTGGCTATTGCAAATAATGCTGCAATGAACAAGATGGCATATATACCTTTTTGATTTAGTGTTTTATATTTTCTTCAGGTAAATACCCAAAAGTGGAATTGTTAGGTCATATTGTAATACTATTTTTAACTTTTTCAGGAACCTCCATAGTGTTTCCCATAGTGGCTGCACCAATTTACATTCTTACCGACAGTGCATAAAGGTTCCCTTATGTCCACATCCTACCAACACTTGTTATTTCTAGTCATTTTGATAATAGCCACTCTATTATCAGGTATGAGGTTTATTGTGGTTTTGATTTGTATTTGTATTTGTACTTTGTATTTGTATTTGTACTTTGATTTGATTTGTATTTCACTGAAGATTAATGATGTAAAGCATATTTTCATGTACCTGTTGGCCATGTGTATGCCTTCTTCAGAAAAATATCTATTCAGGTCTTCTGCCCATTTTTTAATATTTTCATTGAAGTGTAGTTGACACACAATGTTATATTAGTTTCAGGTGCACCACATAGTGATTTGACAATTCTATACATCATCTATGCTCCCCACAAGTGTAGCTACCATCTGACACCATATACTGCTATTATAATACCATTTACTATAGGTCCTATGCTGTATTATCTGCCCATTTTTAAATCAGATTGTTTGGTTTTGGGGTTTTGGTGGGGGATTTGTGGTTTGTTTTGTTTTGTTTTTTTTTGGTGTTGAGTTGTATGAGTTCTTTATATATTTTGGATATTAGCCCCATATCAGTTATATGATTTGCTAATATTTTCTCCCTTCAGCAGATTTCATTTTAAAAATGAAAATGCCTTTTCATTTTGTTAATGATTTCCTTTGCTATGCAGAAGCTTTTTAGTTTGATATACTTCAACTTATTTACTTTTGCTCTTGTTGCTTTTGTGTTTGATGTTAGATTCAAAAACTCATTGCCAAGATCTATGTAAAGGAGTTTATCACCTTTGTTTTATATCAGAATTTCATGGTTTCAAATCTTATGTTCAAGTCTTTAATACATTTTTTTAAAAAATGTTTGTGTATGATATATCCTAGTGGTCCAGTTTAATTCTTTTGCATGTGGCTGTCCAATTTTCCCAGAACCATTTATTAATGAAATTGTCCTTTCCACACTGCATATTTTTGTCTCTTTGTCATAAATTAATTGGCCACATGTGATTGGGTTTAAGTCTGGGCTTTCTATTCTGTTCCTTTGATCTATGTGTCTGTTTTTATGTCAATATCATACTATTCCAATTACTATGGCTTTGTAATATAGTTTGAAATCAGGGAGCATGATGCCTTCAGCTTTGTTCTTTCTGAAGATTGCTTTGACTATATGGGTCTTTAAAATTCCATACAAATTTTATAATTTTATTGTTCTATTTCTTAAAAATGCCATTGCATTAGAAAGTTCTCTTTCTAAAAATTCATTATTAGTGTATAGAAATGCAAGATATTTGCATATTGATTTTGCATTCTGCAACTTTACTATCATTTACTAGCTCTAATAGTTTTTGATGAAGTCTTCAGGGTTTTCTATATAAAATATAATGTCATCTGCAAATAGTGACAGTTTGAATTTTTCCTCTTGCAATTTAGGTCCCTTTTATTTCTTTTCCTTGTCTGTTTGCTTTGGCTAGGACTTCCAAAACTACACTAAACGAAAGTGGCAAGAGTGGGTATTACTGTCTTGTTCCTGATCTTAGAGGAAAAGCTTTCACTTTTTTACCATCAAGTATGATGTTAGCTGTGGGTTTGTCATATATGGCCTTTATCATATTGAGATATACTTTTTCTTTACCTACTTTTTTTAGAGTATATCATAAACAGGTGCTGACTTTGCCAAATGCTTTTTCTGCATCTGTTGAGATGATTATATCATTTGCATCCTTCATTTTAATGTGGTATATCACACTGACTGATTTGCAAAAGTTGAACCATCCTTGTATCCCTGAAATAAATCTCACTTGATCGTGATGTGTCTCATGATGTATGATCCCTTTGATGTATTGTTGAATTAGGTTTGCTAATTTTTATTGAGAATTTTTGCATCTAAGTTAATCAGAAATATTGGCTTTTATTGTGTGTGTGGCATCCTTGACTGGTTTTGGTATCAGAACAATGCTGTTCTCATAAATTATTTTGGAAAAGTTCCCTCCTCTTCTATTATTGGAAGAGTTTGTGAAAAACTGGTGTTAATTCTTCTTTGAATGTTGGGTAAAGTTCATCAGTGAAGCTATCTGGTCCTAGACTTTTTTTGCAGGAGGTTTTTGATTACCAATTCAATCTCCTTACCGGTAATCAGTCTATTTGGGTTTTTTATTTCATCTTTAACTAGTCTTGGTAGGTTATATTTCTAGGAATTTATCCATTTCTCCCAGGTTGTCCAATCTGTTAGCACATAATTGTTCATCATAGTCTCTTATGATCCTTTGTATTTTTGTAGTATTAGTCGTAACATCTCTTTCATTTCAGATTTTACTTATTTGGATCTTCTTTCTTTTCTTCTTTATGAGCCTAACTAAAGGTTTCTCTATTTAGTTTATCATTTCAAAGAATCAGATCTCAGTTTCTTTTTTCTTAAAATATTTTATTTATTTATTTGACAGAGAGAGTGACAGACACAAAGAGAGCACAAGCAGGGGAGCAGCAGAGGGAGAGGGAGAAGCAGGCTCTCCACTGAGCAGGGAGGACTCTGGAATCATGACCTGAGCTGAAGGAAGATGCTTAACCCACTAAGTCACCCAGGTGCCTTCCCATATCTTAGTTTCATTGATCTTTTCTATTATCTTTTTAATTTCTATTTCATTTATTTCTGCTCTAATCTTTATTTCTGCTCTAACCGTTATTTCTTTCCTTCTACTAACTTTGGGTTTTGTTCACTCTTTTTTCTATATAAGACATATAAAGGTATAAAGTTAGGTTGTTTATTTGAGATTTTTTTGTTTCTTGAGATAGGTATTTATCACTTTCCTCTTAGAACTGCTTTTACTGCATCCCATAAATTCTGGTATATTACATTTGTTTCAAGGTATTTTTTACTTCTCTTTAGATTTCTACATTGACCTATTGAATGTTCAGTAGTATGTTATTTAATCTTCACATATCTGTGAATTTACTGGTTTTTATTCATGTAGGTAAATTCAAGTTTCATACCACTGTATTTGGAAAAAATGCTTAATATGATTTCAATCCTCTTAAACTTACTAAGACTTATTTCATGGCCTAACATATCTTGAAAATGTTCTATGTGCACTCAAAAAGAATATGCATTCTGCTGTTTTTGAATGGAATGTTCTATAAATATGTTAAGTCCATTTGGTCTAATATGTAATTTAAGGCTGATGTTTCCATATTAATTTTCTGTCTGGATGATCTATTCATTGGTATAAGGGGGTATTAAAGTGCCCAACTATTATGGTATTGTTATCTAATTCTCCCTTTAGTTCTGTCAATATCTGTTTTATATCTTTAGATGCTCGTAGGTTGGGTGCATAAATATATACAAATGTTAAACCTTCTTGCTGAATTGACTCCTTTATCATTATGTAATCATTTCTTTGTCTACTATCATAGTATTTGTTTTAAAGTCTATTTTGTCTAATATAAGGAGAACTACTCCAGCTTTTCATTTCCATTTGCATGAAATATCTTTTTCATTTTCATATTTACATTTCACATGGAATATCCCTTCACTTTCATAATTAGTTAAGAGATACACAAGATAGGGGCACCTGGGTGACTCAGTAGGTTAAGCATCTGTCTTTGGCTCAGGTCATGATCTCAGGATCCTGGGATGGAGCCCAACATCGAGCTCCCTGCTCAGCAGGGAGTCTGCTTCTTCCTCTCCCTCTCACCCTCTCTCCACTCATGCTCTCTCTCCCTCTCTTTCTCTCTCAAATAATAAATAAAATCTTTAAGAAAAAAGAGATACACAAGATAAAAGTATATAACATGTGACATTAAAAACATAAAACATGGGGTGGGGAAGAATAATATTTCTGATTCTTTAAGTCAGAAAATAAGAAAGTAAACATTCTTATAAAGATAGTAATTCCTCTATCTATCTTAATTCATGGCCAATGTCATACTTAGTGTTGAAATACTAGAAACATTCCCATTAAATCAGGAGGAAAATAAAATATCCACTACCATCAATATCATTTACCATTATCTAAATGTTCTGGCCAGTGCAATAAAACATGACACAGTAATAAGAGGTACAAAGTTTGGTAACATTTCCCAAAGCATGTTTCTTTGGAACACTATTTTTCTGGACTGTTAAACAGACTTAAACATTTTCTTTACTGTAAGACTTCTCAAAGTTGGGAATATCCTGACATTTGCTATGAGTGTCGAATAAGGGACACATTATTCAGCATTTCTTATTGTTTCCAAGGGTCTTTGCATGGCTATTTTGTGGTGGGATTTCATTCTGTCTGGTGATGTGGCAAAACTGACTCTTCAGCCTTCCCAAATCAGAGTCTTTAAATATCCTTTTATAAGTGTATTTTCTGCTGAATTTAGCCAGTATGGATTTTGTGGTTTCTATGTAAGAATTCAGACTAAAGCATTGTTTCTTTACATTGCCTTACTACTCTTATTCTAACTTCTTGAGTTGAATCATTGGCTTTCTTGCTCTCAATCTTTCTTAATTTCTGAAAATTAGTTTTGAACTTATAAATTTCCCTTTAGGCAATGTTTTTTATTAGTTATGTTATGTCAGTCACCATAGTCAGCATTAGTTTTTGATGCAGCTTCCATGATTCATTGTTTGTGTATAATGCTTTACCTGTATTTTGAGGTAGAGTGCTTTGTCTGTCATCAACTCTCAGTATTTCATGTTTTCCCTTCTGATAAGTTTTTTAATTCAATCATTATTTCATACTTTAAAAAATATACTACCACACATTTTTTTAGATTATCCTTTTTATGTCCTTGCTATAAACACCTAAATTTATTACATTGCTGTGAGTGAATATGGTTCATAGGATGCTAATTCTTTGGAATTTATTGAGACTTCCTTTGTGGCTTAGAACATAGTCAATTTTTGTGAATGTCCCTTATATGCTTTAAAATTTTTTCTATTTTGTATTCATTACCAGCGGTTTCCAAATGGAGCTCAGCTGACAGGCCACACTACACTCACATGAATCACTCTTTAAAAATAAAGTGCCATAGACCTCATTCTAAAACACTACATCCAAACCTCTGAGGTGAGACCCTCAAATCTTTGTGTCAAGCAGCATCTCAAATAACTCTAAAGTGGAAATTTTAGGAAGCACTCTCCTTGGCTCCTACCCTACCATGCCCCCACATTCAGATAGGATCAGAGAGATAATTTCAGAACAAATAGAATCTTATAATTTTGATGAGATTTCATGTATATTTTCCTAATATTCAAAATCATCTATATTAGATTCTTCCTTATACTTAGCCTAAATATTTCATGCATACTTTCTATTCTATATGCATTTCCCCCTCCTTCTTTCATAAAGAAACCAGATTTCATTTCTTAATCCCATGACACATGTAAGACCCATGAGATCATGTAATTTGGAAGAAAAGAAGCTCTAGAGAGGTAGCCTAAGTAGTCCAAATCAACCCCATGGTACTTGCCTATGATTGGCTTACATGATCTCTGAATGACATTCTGCTGGAGACTGTTACTATCCAGAGAGATACATGGACTCTAAATTGGCCCTAAAAGATGAAGAGAGGAATACTTTCATTTCACTGTTGGAAGAGAGGACCTTTTTCCATATATATCCTTCTGAACACAAACCACAAAGCCCACAGTGCTAGCTGATGTTATCTTATAACCAGAACATAAACAAGTTAGAATGAAGTGGATTCTGTGGCCAGCAGAGTAGAAAAACAGATCACTGAGCTGATATGACTAGCACAGCTCCCAAATGTACCCTACACCAACATCTCCAGTTACATGAGATAATTCATTTAGTGTATTGGTAAGGCTTTCTGTTCCTTGCAGCCTGAACCATCCTAACAGATGACATTCTTGGTTCCCTTTCACTATAGATTAAAAACTCAACAACCACTTTAATTTTCAATGGATCTTTCTTTCACCTGAAGAGACCACAAGTAAAATCCCTCTTCAGCTTTTTTAAACCAAATGCTCCCAACCGAGTGTCATCTTTTTATCATGGGTGTCATCCTTCATTCTTTTAATCAAGGCCCAACTCCCCTCAAACCTACTCAGGTCCTCCTCTAACATTCTCAATTCCAGACCTGCATGCATGACCAACATCATATGAATAGTTTCCTCCAATCTATCATTTACCTATTCTAATCCTGAAGTCAAACTTCAGTGCTTACAGAGTTTATTAGGATTCATGTGACTCTGTGACTAAAATGAGAACAATCAGCATACCTATAAACATATGTCACTAAAACAAGAGTGTCTCATGGAAAATTAAAGTAAGTCAGGTGTTTGTTTTTATGCCGTATTGTAAAATGTCAGTGGCAATGTCATATAGCCATTGGTCATATGGTAGAATGGTAGGTATTTGCAGGGTTGAATACTTAGAAAAAGAAGAGCCCAGGTATCAAACCTGACCACTGTTTATTAGCACTGTCTCTCTCATTCTGAACACCTGGCACCTAGAATAAAGAATGTCACTTCTGGCACCCAAGTCCTCTTGAAATCCATTAAATGTCCCAAAATCATTCCTTTGTGCTGTTATATCTTCTGCTTGGTCCCATCCAGATCTTCCTACATGTGGCTACTCTCAGTAATCAAGTCTCAGATCAATGTCACCCCAGGGAGGACTTTTCTGAATGACCACCTAACATCCATTTCTCTACTGCACCTCTCTGTTATATTATCATCATGTATTACTGAAGAAGAACAGAATATACCACCCTAAAATGTGCCACTTTGACATAAGGATTATCTTGATCTGATTATTTTTAAGAAACAGCAGGCACAGGGTGCCTGGGTGGCACAGCCACTTATAGCCTCCAACTCTTGGTTTCAGATTAGGTCTGATCTCAGTGTTGTGATATGGAGCCCCAAGTTGGGCTCTGTGCTCAGAGAAGAGTTTACTTGAGATTCTCTCTCCCTCTACTTCTGCTCCACCTCTCTCAAGTTTTCTCTCCCTCTCAAATAAATAAATAATCTTTTTAAAAAAAAAAAAAAGAGAGAGAGAGGCACCTGGGTGGCTCTGTGGGTTAAAGCCTCTACCTTTGGCTCAGGCTTAGGTCATGATCTCAGAGTCCTGAAATCGAGTCCCTGTGTTGAGCTCTCTGCTCAGCAGGGAGCCTGCTTCCCCCTGTCTCTCTGCATGCCTCTCTGCCTACTTGTGATCTCTGTCTCTTTCTGTCAAGTAAATAAATAAAAAATATTAAAAAAGAAAAGAAAAGAAAAGAAACAGCAGACTCAGGAGAAGCTCTGAAAAATGAGAAGTTACCCTTTGTAAAGGACATTTATATTTATAAAGGAAATCTCTATTGGTGTCTCCCTCTTTGTACCAAGAAGAGAAGGATAACCTAAATCATAAGAAATTCTTAGCAGCCATAGAGAAAGCATCTATTTAAATCTGTATAACAAACTTATCCTTGTTTACTGTGTCTGTCCTGATGACCTCCAATAATTGGTTCTGGCTCTCACCCCAAAATATTTTTTCTTTTTCCCTTTAGTTTTATATGATAGTTAAGGTGGTGGCTGGGCCTATTTCAGGGAATTACTCAGTTTTCTTAGTTCTCTCCCATGTATTCAGGAGGCATATATGTTTTTTTTGTTGTTGTTCTTATTTTCTTTGTCAATCTATCTTTTATTATAGGGAGGGAGGTTGGTCTCAGCCACAGATCCCAGAAGAATAAAAGGAAAAATTATTTTTTCCCCTTTACATTACCATCAGAAAGTTTCTCATTTATGTACTAACTTGTTGATGGTCTGCCTTCATACGATTTTCCTCTATCTGAAAGGGGTTTTGTATATTTATTTGTTGTTTATCTCCCCATCCCTCAAATTTAAGTTTTGAAAACAGAGACTTTGACTGTCTTCCCCTGAATGTTTCCCCAGTACCTAGTGTGGAGTTCAGTTTTAAGTAGATTACCGGTGCTCCACGACAGGCTTCATTTTAAGCCAGAAAAAAGCAGGCCTAAGGGTATGGGCGTGAAACTATTCCTGGAATTTAGCTTCCCTGTGTGACACCTAGCCCCTGAGTTGTTCAAATGCACCAAGGAAATGCATAGATTTAGGTAATTGCCATATAAAGAATAAGGAACTTGCTTATGTTTGTGCTTGTTTACTGGTGCATAAAATGCTGCGAAAGGGAGAGGTGGGGCTTCTCACCTTAGCACTGTGCTGTGTCCCGTGTGCCAGTGAGAGCCCCAGCTAGCTGGAAATAAATCCTCTTGCTGTTGCATCCAGCCTGCCTTTTGTGGGTTCTTTTGGGTGGGTCTCGATCCGGACATAACACTAGTACAGTGCCTAGTACAGTAGAGCATTTGGAAATAGTTTGTGGAAGAGAGGCATTGGCTGATCAAAAGAGAATCCCACAGCCTAGGCAGTTCCCAGCTTCCAACAGTGTTGTCAGCACATTATCTCCTTTACTTCCTTCTGGGGTTGGTTCTTGTCTCTTGTTAAGTGGGCTTCCACCAAGGAGCCAGGCAAATAACAAGATGGCCACAAGAAGTTCCGTGGATGTTTCCCTATGGTCACTGATCCAGGAGAGAATAGAGTAAGCCTCTCTTATTATCTTTAAGATACTATCCCAGAAGATTCTAAGTGACTGAGGTTGAGCCCATGCCTATGCTTGGCCAACCACAATGGCCAAAGGTTGTATGATATAGACTGGCGTAGGTTGCATAACCACCCCAAGCCAGAGTGTCATAACACTGTGCACCAGCACAACAGTGAGTGGAAGGAAAGAAGTTCTTAAGGATACAGAGAAGTTGCTGCCAATAGAAGGAAGAAAACGACGCCAGGCAAATGAAAGAAACATATATCTAAAAAATTATCTAGATAAGGATTTTTTTAAATACATTTTTATCCTATTCTCTGATGCACTGCTTTCTTTTGAAACTCCCAGTTATTAATGAAAGTGTCAAACTGTATAGTACTCGGGGCTTACTTTTAATCTTCTAATGACTCCACTGTCATAGTTTCAAAGAGTAAAGATGTGTTTACCTCGCTCTTTAGAGGATTAATGGGAAGGTTAATAGACTTTCAATAAGTTATTCATGTTCTCTAAAAAAGACAAAGGTAAGTCATAAGTGAAATCAGTGTAACTTATCCCACAAAACTAAAAGTGAAACTTAGAATATTTTAAAATCATTTAAAATTTCAAAGCTTAATCCTTTTCTTAAAGTAGCATTAAAGCCTTTAGAAGTAGATTACATGAAAGTAATTTTAATGATGCAAATGGGCTTCTCTACATTATTTGAGTAACATAATTTCTACTCTCATCCATTGAAATTCCACTTCTAACTCAAAATATGAAAGTAAATTGTACTAAGTCATTATATAAGAAAAGGGGATGAAAAAGTGTAAGTAATATAGTCCAGGAAAAATATTTTTAACGGGTATTACCTCTACTACCCAACACTGATCTTCACTTTGTAGAAATATCTAAAGTCCAGACATCAATCAAACCTTGATCTTGAAACAATTTCCTAGTCAGAAAGGGAAAAGGAATACATTAAAATGAATTCAAGGCACCTGAAATTATGTATTATTCTCATATATGTAAATTATATGTTATTCTCACACTACTATGGATTTACATATAATCCATGATATTAGAAAGTGAAAAGCAAACAATACACACACACAAATTCTTATCGTATTTAACCTGCTATATGCATCTTCACTCTTTTCCCTTTCATTAAATCTCTATGCTTGTAAAATGCACACCACTTAACTACAGCCCTCCAGCTGCAGAAGTGTTCATAGGTAGAATCCACAAAACAAATGTATTAACTTCCATTTTTGTTGAGTTCAGCAAGGCCAGTTCCCTTAGCCTGATGCCAACATACACCCTCCATCTACACGACAAAACAACCAGAGATGGATTATACTTAAACCTACTCTTCCAGATAAAAAGTACTCCCTACAAGAATCTGTCACTCCCTACCTTCTTTACTTTGCTCCTTTCTGTCACCAGCACAGATCCCCAAATGCATGCCATCCCCTTATTCAAGAACAGCATCACTGTCCAAAAGACCTAATTGTCCCTGCCTCTCCCAGGCTCCCTCACAAAATCCTGTCTGCCCTGTTGGCCTGTTTAACTCTCCACACCCATTTTTTTCTGTGACATGGGTCCTGGAGGTTTAGTTTACATTTTCCTGTCTCCAAACAGCATTTCCTTTCGACAGAGCGCCCCCCCCTTTTTTTGCTGAATGAAAAGTTGACTAATGAAAACTCAGTTTTTCAAATTCTTAGCATTTTAACTCCAGAGACTTGAAGAGTAAATAGGTGAATATCTGAGTCACCAAGTAGGTCAGTTTTTTTTAAAGCCAAGAACTAGTCACAGCTGAGTCTCTCATTAGGCTTGGTGCCTTGGAACACTCCACTAGCAACTTCATGGCCTAGCTAACAACCAACAAGAACCAAACAAAAGGGACAGTTGCTTTTTCCAAAAATAGATTATCCCTCCAACTGGGAAAATAAAATTCTGAATCTACTCTAGATCCAGGCTGATAGAGAAAGTCATGTAAAAGTCATGTTACAATTAAACAGACAGCAAAATTAAAAACGAAACCAAACAAAACAAAAACAACATTTTGGCCACCAACAGGGACATGAAACCTTAGCTGCAAAAAACAGTAAAGAAAAGGAAGAAAAAAAAAAACAGAATAAAGAAAATCTATTTTTGTGTCAGATCGTTTAAAGACTAAAAGTTCATGTGAATGACTTGTTTAAATGGCTATTAAACTGTTAAGGTGTTTATATATGTAAAATATGCATATTGGAGGAAGTCAGCTGGTAGCTTCACCCTCCTGGGAGAAAATCCTAAATTCATTACCAATCTTCAGTCTACGCAGAGAAGTCTGCAAACCCCAGGGGCTTGGAATTCTAAAAAGGCTATTCAAGCCTCAGGTGGACTTCGAGTTTCTCCATTTCCCTGTCCTTCCGCTTTTCTTTCCTTAAAAAAAATTTCTTATAGGATTTGCATTTGATGAGGTTCAAGAGGTCACTTCCCCTCTCACCCTCCCCCTCCTGGGCCGGCAGAGCAGCCGCGCCCAGAAAACACTGTCCAAGGAGCAGTGACCGAGAGCGGCTGCTGTGCCTGACGTCTTGTGCCTGGTGTCCTGAAGCTGCTGCGGGGGCCGTTTTCGCCAACGGAGAAGCCCTTTTTACTCAGGGTCCCAGAGAGGCCGGAGCCGATCTCAAGCAAAGGCCGACAGCTGAGGAACCTGCGTTTATTGTCTGCGTTTTCTAAGTAGTATTTGGTGATAGGTCCTGGATGGAGATGAACATGACCAAGGATCATACAGGGGGAAACGTCGAGGCACGAAAATGAAAATGCCCTCTTCGCTTTCCACTCCCAGCTTCTGAACTTGTCGCCCTCTGTGGCTCTCATTTCCATTTCACTCTGCCCAGGATGGGCACCCTTCCTCTTTGGGGTTACAGTAGCGCACTGCCGCCCCAGGGAGCCAGCACCTTCGCTCCCAAGCAGTCTGACCGCATTAAGCAAACCGAGTGGCGTGGCCGAGGCACAGAGAAGTAGCCGCAAACCAAGTCAGACGCCAGTCACCAGTCCCCTTCTCGAAGAGCTGGACCGGTCCCAATGCGCATTAGCTCTGGCTGCTCTCAGAAGCCTCTAAGCCGCGGCGCGCTGCTCCTCGGGGCTTGAGACTTCAGCCCCAGGGTCATATCAGGGCCTTTCTGTACTTTATACTAGCTCCGTTTCTAACTCTTAATTCTTAATCGAATCCCAAAACAAAACAAAGCCCAAGAGCTTGCATGGGGCTGGAACAGGCGGAGGGGCCCAATCCTCCTTAGGCCCCGCGCACCACAACCAGAAGTCACCCTGGAGAAAGCTCTAGGGAGCTTTCAAAAGCTGACAAAAGGGATTCCAGGCAGAGGAATCCGCGCAGTTTCTGGGCCAACGTTGGTGGAGCGTTCCTCACGTGCTGCAATGCTGTTCTACGCGCTTGGCTTGTATTATTTCGTTTAATCCTAGCAACTCTATGGGTCACTTATTATTATAATCCCAACTACAAAAATGACAAAATCGGACTCCTGGGTGGCTCAGATGGTTAGGCGTCTGCCTTCGGCTCTGGTCATAATCCCGGGGTCCTGGGATGGGGTCCGGCATCTGCTCCCAGCTCAGTAGGGAACCTGCCTCTCCCTCTGCCTCTCATGAATGAATAAATAAAAATCTTAGAAAGAAAAGAAAAAAGAAACGAGAAGGAAAAAAAAGGAAAGGAAAGAAAAAAGAAGAAAAGAAGAGAAAAGAAAAATGACAAAACTGAAGTCCAGAACAATAAAATAATTTACTCAAGGCCAAGTTAATTCGCATGTGCAAGGTGTACTGGCGAGGAGATAACACACAAAAAATTTAAACGGACTGAAAGCATTTATGACCTTAGTATTTCAAACTGTAGGTTACATTTTCAGAGTCAGATCTTTGTGAGCCCAGTGGGGTGGAAGAAATAGAGGTGTTGAGCGGTGGCCCTTTTGTATCCCGGCACACGGGATGGTAGGGACCCACCCTTCTGATTCCCTCACTGCGGTTAGAGTGGTCCGCAAGGGTTCTTTCCCTGCCACTCCGTCTCCCACAAGACCGTCCACAGCCTGCGCCTGTCGCAAACGAGAAATGGAGGAAAAACAAGGAAATTTCCGCCTAAAATAAGCAAAAGCCACGGGTTGCTTCGCTGGCAGCCCACGTCCACGAGGAATCTGCGAGGAGCCCTTGTGGCTCCAGCGGGAGAGCGGGAAGCAAGTTTTTGTTCCGCGTGTTCACGCTTTTCCCCTGGGATCTCGATAACCTCGAATGCAAATCAGCTGTGGTGGCTGGACCCGCTGTGAGCCAGCCTAAGTCCCACATACTAGGGCCGCCGATCCCGTGCCTAACATTTTCTGGCGGGAGTTATGGCAAGGCACTCAGGCAAGGGACTCTATACCCTACTGGAGTGAAGTCCTCTAACAGAGCTAACTACACACACGCGCGCGAGCGCTAACACACACACACACACACACACACACACACACACACACACTCACCGCGTCCTGGTCACGTGCCCTGCTTGGGCCACCAGGCATTGACCCACCGCACTGAGAGGGGCGCGTCTGGCCCCGGTGCTGCGAAAGAGTCAGATTTCTCCAACGGCCGCGTGATTCTAAGGGAAACGTTCCTCGTCCTAGACCCCACCCGGAGTATTTGCCCTTCACTGTGGAGCCACCTACGCAGCGCTACCCACAGCCTGAGCCTACCAGGAGGCCAGAGACCCCAGCCCGCAGAGGTGGACTTAAACTTGTAGACAGTGGACGCACCATCATTTCCTTATTAGGGACAAAACCAAACAAGCGTTTAAGAGATTGTCCAGGGAAGGAAAGATCCCAAGTACACATAAAATTTACAGAAGTAACTTAAAACTAAACAGCAATTTTGTTGGATTGGGCCAAAAAAAAACAACATAAATGTGTATATATCAAAATGTTAATACTTTTACAATTTTCATTTCATCTTTATAATCATCGCAGGAGGAGGCATTATTTTTAGGTTTTTATTATTATTTCTACTTTACCGAAAAAAAGTAGTTGAAGCTCAGAGACTTACTCAAGGTCAGGGGAGCAGGTGCAATTGTCAAACAAAATCTGAGGCTACTATGATCACCACATCACTATTCACCGCTCAAGGTTGCCCTGAGAGTGAGGGAAATGCTAAGAACAAAGGCAATCTGTATTACTTGGGGGAGGAGAAAAAAAATAAGGCAAATCGATAACAAATATTTCTGAAATACAGAGTCCTGGTGTGAACTGGTGGTTGGGGATACAAGCCAACTAGTGCCTCCTGGTCCTCCCCTCAGGACCTCTTTTCTCCTCCAGCCTAGTCCAAAATCTTCTCACAAGCACTTCCAAATAGTACGAAAAATTCTTTCCTGGCTAGCCACCATCTGGGTTAATGATTAGAAACTACTATATAGTCCACATGGATAAACATACACACATATACATCGGGATAGATGTACTCAAAGATTACGTATGATCTTGCAATAAAATAAATTTTATATGTGTGATCTGATATGTATGTATGAAGACAGTGTGGGGTTAACTCTAGCCACAGAACAAATGGCTGAACCCCTTTTCACAGCTTACTGCTAAAACACATGAGGGTGTAGCCCCCGTGAGGGTGCAGGAGGGAAAGTTTGTCAACTTCTTGGCAGTTCCAGCAGCCAGGAGAAAGCCAAAATATTTGGGGCTGGAAGTCACTTGGGAGGATAATTTAGCAGGCTGGAGAGTTCTATTTGTAAAATACACCCCCAGAATAATGTCCCTGCCCTATTTCCAACTTCCCCAAGGAAGTGTGCTTGTCTGCGCCAAAATACAATTTTGCGTATGAGAGAGCTAGAACTGGTGGGTGTGTTAAGAAGTAGTAAGTTGCACTTTTAAAACATGACGTCTGGATTTGCCTTAAAATAGTTCAGCAAGAAATGAAAATAGAAAGAGAAAAGAAAAATGGAGCAAGTGTAGCAAAATCTTGATAATTGTTAAATCTAGGTCAGGGGTATTGAGGGGAAGGCTTATTACATACCCTTTCTGCTTCCCTATACTATGAAACTTTTCATAATAAAAATATAAAAAGAAAAAAGCTCAATCTTTTCATATAAATGGGTGTGGTTTATTGTATAGAAATTATACCTCAGTAAATCTAATATTTAGAGTTTTTAAAAATAAAAGTCAGTTGCAGTGGAGAATGCCATACTTCCTAAAAGACAAAAACTCAGTTCCTCCTGATCTCATGACAGGGAGGAAGGCCAATGGTTGACAGCTTGGTCCCAGGTTCCTAATCTAGTGTCTTTGGCATTCTGGAATCCCAAGTCCACTCCTACTCTGCTTATCATCTGTCCTTTGTATTCAGTTTTCCCAAAAAGTTCCCTTTATCTTACCGACTTTCACCAGCACAAAGATGCCACCTGGCTTCTTTCAGTCAAAAGGAATGAGAAATAATAAAAGCAAAAAATTGTATTCCTCTCACTGTAGACCCAGAAGACAAGAAAGAGGTCTGGGAGCCTCTCAACGGATAAGAACGCTGAGGCAGAAGAAAGCGCCTTCTCCAAGACACCCTGCTGCAGAACCGACTGGAACTGACTTCACCAGACGCTAGGTGGTCTGTCTGTCTGTCTTCCACCAGACCACAGGAGAAAGCCGGGAGCTCCGGATGTATAACTTACAAATAAAGACACAACCCTCTGCCCCTTGTTTGGAGAAACCAAAATAACTGAACTGAACCCGAAGTTTCTTCAGCATGGTGGAAGCACGTTTGCAACGGAGAGCGCGCGCTTCAATAAAGGAGTACCAAATTTGTGACTTACTTTCTTCTTTAAATGTTCACAGGGTGATTGTGTAGGAAAAGTAGAATGAGCCTAAGGTGGCCAACCTAGTACGAGATAAACGATAATTTTTTTATGGAATCTGGAGTCTGAGCTGCGGGGCTATGGGGACCTCGGACGGCGGCATCAGGAGCCTTGGACAGGTGAAGTAGAGGGAGCTTTGTCCTTTGAGGCGCTTTGGGCAGCCCGTAGACCCCGATTCCCGAGAGCCTGGCGCCACCCAGCGGAAAGGAAAAGAACTCCTGCTTCTCCCGTGCGGACAACTAAGGAAAAGGGGAGTCGCAGCCCAAACCACCACAAAATCTGAGGATTTTCGGAAAGAGGGAAGGAGACATCATTTGACGACTCCACAGCTCCATGTCCAGCCTTCCCAGTTTACTCCTCTCCACCAACAAAAGCACTGTGACCAGACCCCAAAAGCAGGTCCTCCTTGAACCCCAGGACGAAAAACGCTTTCTCCTAAAATGCACCTTACGCTCACGGAGACGCTTTTAGCGTTGACCCTCAATGCAGAGCAGGGATATGCTTTGCCGTGCGGGCCGCACGACTGCAGGCACAGGGGAGAGTCAAAGTGGAGGGTGGAGGAGAGGGAGACGAGGGCCGCGTAAATCATTTGGAAAGATTTTTGGCCCGAGTCCCTGTTTCCGAAAAGTTGCGGGATGGTTTGACGTTGATTATATAGCTGCTTTCTTTTCAAGTGCGCGCCGCTCCCCACCTCAGCCCGCTTGGTGTTCGAGGATTGTGTTTGAAAGGGAGGAAGCATTCTTGAAGTGGTGGGTGATGGATTGTCTAAACCCTTCTGGGACACATTGGGCGGGAGTTTTTGAGGCAGCTCATCAATAAAGACCCCCCTGGAGAGAGAAGGGGGTGGCTGGAGAAAAGCCCCCACCACGCAGCCTGGAAGAATCAGACCTGGAAAGGAACACTTGTGGCCAAGGAGCCGCATGAGGGAATGTGAGTAGGATAAGTGGGTCCCCGGCTGGTGAAGACGTCTCTTTGCCTGGATCTCACAGCCAGGGGAGCCTTTTATTCTTCACCGCATGGCTGCCGTGGTGACAGAAAAAAGGCCGGTGAGCTCCTAACACCAGGGGAGCAGGGGAGCAGGAAGAGAAGTGGAGGCCCCAGAGACACCATCAGGTCATTTTGATGCACTATGGGTATTTTGCTATAGACTTCCTTTCAAAGCCCAACCGAAAATCAATCCAATTCTCCCAAATTGGAGGAGGGAGATGAGGAGGGGTTTCATGGGCTCAACAGCTAGGACCAGGACACAGGAGACAGCCTCTAACACTGAAAAGTCACCTTCCTTCCCATGGGCAGCAGCTTTCAGAGATGCCCCAAGTGGGGTCATATAGGTCGCCATACATTGACTTCTCTGGGCTCTTCTCTAAGAGAAGGCTGCCCTGGGGTTGGGAATGTGGATGGGGAACACTGCAGCTGCTGGCTCCTTGGGAAGACTTGAAATCTCCAAACAAGGCCAGCTTGGAGAGACAGTTTTCAAGCCTCCTCTAGGATGGGCGACCTCAGTTTCGCAGAGAGCCACGGTCTCCCGTGCTTTTCGGGTCTCCACTCCAGTCCCAGCAATGGTGAGCGCTCGCTTCCCCCTCATGCCAGCCTCGCGGGCCAGGCCTGTAGACTTCTACCGCACAGAGCTGCCCTCCTCCCTCGACCAGCGGTCAGCCTGCATCCCAAAACAGGAATCGACTGCCAGCCTGGAGGAGGGGCAGAGAGGAGAGTAATGGGAAATGGATGCGAGGGACAGCTCCCTAAAAGCAGCTCCTCCAAGGCGGCGTCTGGGCGCCCAAGGTCCTGAGTCGGGCTCTGGGCGCCGAGCACGTTTTATTTATCCCCACAGAGGATGCTGGAGGACAAAAGAAATATTTGGACGTCAGCGCTGATTTATATTTTTGGAAGAGCTACGTTTCCTTTTCTGAAGAGAAGCTAGCGCGCCCCATATCCTGAGCTCAGCAGGGAGGACAGGAGGGGAGTTTTGATGCTCCAGGAAGTTCATCCATCGCAGCAAGGGGCGCAGGGCCCGGCGCCCTGCCGAGTTCGCTGCCCTCGGCGTATTTATTTATTTGGGGGGATGGGGAGCGCAAAGGGAGAGGAGACGAATCAGACACGAAAAGTAAACCCGACTATGGCAGGGTTGGGATCTCCAGGGCGCCTCCTGGCCCGCATACCCGCGTGGCTGGCCAGCCTATTTCTTCCGGCGAGAGGAGTTCGAGGCAAGGCCTTGTGATCTCGGGGCGCATTTAGCTAGTGCGTTCCGCAGCCCTGGGCGGGCACCCTTCGTTGAGTGCCCGAGGCTAACCCCTCCCAGCCCAAGGGCGCCTCCCAGGTGGGCCCGGCCCTGTGGCCGGCCCTGCCGGGCGCTCAAGAGGCCCACCCACCTTCCTCCAGAACCTGGGTAGATAAGCAAAAGCAGTGGGTGCAAGGCCTCCCGAGGTCAAGGTGTGGGGCTGCAAAGAAGGGGGTGCGCGCCCCTGCCAGGGGCACAACAGGGTGGGTTCAGGGGAAGGGATGCCGAGCTCAAAATATCCTTAAAGCCTCAGCTTCTTCCAGTTTCTGTCTTGTCAAGGGGAGCTTCCCTCTCAGCAGCACCAGTGGATGCAAAATTAATGTGCTGAGAGGCACCAGCATCCACACTTACTTCAGCCGTTTTTCTCCCACTACTGGGAGTGTAAGGTACAAGCTTCTTTAATTTTCCTTTGCTGCTGGAAACCCACTCATTCCTCCCCCTTGGGGAACTCACAGACTGTGTCTTTTCCAGCACTGCCCCTTTTCCCTCCTTGCAGTCATCAAAGCTGCCTTTTAGGAGGAATTGTGATACCTGCCACCGAACTCCTCTTCTCAAACCCCATGCATAAGCACAGGAGGCTGTGTCCACCAGAGCCCTCAGGGTGCCCGACCTGGTACCACTACACCTGCACCCGGGTCAGGGCCTGTGGGCAGATGAGCCCTGCTCCTGGGAGCATCCCAAAGTCGCATCTCCTACCAAAGAGCACCAGGGCCTTGAAATCTGAGAAGTGCAGAAATGGGTAGAGGCACAGTCTCCACATGGAGCTCTGGTAGATTGGATTCCTTTTTTCTTCCTCTCCAAACACCTCAGACTAGGTCAAGCGAGGTATCAAGTCATGCTTACTGCCAGGCCCGGAGATGGGGGCTATCCGCGGATCTCTCAGGAAGGTGGCTATAAAAAGAGCAGGAAAAAATCTTTCCAAATAAACATTTGGAATTGGGTGGCTGGTGTTCAAACCCGGAGGTCTGGGGGTTTCTGGGCTGAAAAAGAAGAGTAGACTCCGAGAAGGGTGTAAAATCCCCACCGTTATCCTCCTCGCCAAGTTCTCCTCTCCTCGGGCGGCGCCTTCTCCTGGCCTCCCGGCCGGATTTTCTATTATAAATTAAAGTTTCTAGAAGGGCCTCTGTGGCGCGTAGGCTCATGGTCTTCCTTGGTTTCCTCAAACAAGTCAACACTCCCTGGGCCTCAGCACTGAGTCCATCGTCCCCATCTAGAAAGGCCTCCCAGGAGCTGGAGAATCCTCTACACATGTTAATTTTGTACCAGTAAACAGGGTAAATACAGTGGTCAGTTTGAGACTGATTTGGGAAGAGACTGCTCCAGCCAGGCTGGCGGAAGGAGGGAGGGGTTAGTAGAGCGAGAAGTGCCTCGAGGAGGAGAGGTCTTGGATGGCAGTAAACAGTGTTGGTGCAGATGCGTCTCTCCGGTGGGTAACTGGTTTAGTCTAAGCCATTTCATGTAAAACCCACGAAGCAGAGGAAGCACATAAAATTTAAACCGCAATAATGAAGAGATTTCCTAGAATAAAATGCCGATTACAAAACAAAATCAGAGAAACCGAAGCTTCCCGAAGTTTACATTCCCCTGCGCTGGAGCAGGGGCGGGGCCTTGGGGTTTGGAGCGGGAAAGGAACCCGCAGCCCAGACGGAGACAGTCAACCAAAGGGGTACAGAGCAGCGGGGATGGGCAGAGGGCGGTCGCACCCAACGACACATTGTATTTCTGGTTTAGCAAGGAGCAGCCTGGGCTCATCTATATTAATTTTAACGAGCCATACCTTTCCCTCCAGTAAGAAAAAAAATAAATCGAGATTTGTGTTGTTTATAAGGCAATGAAAGTCAGTTGGGAAGAGCTCACCACCATAAGAGAGGACTTCCGGAGAGAGGGAACCTCCTAAGCAAGGCTATGTATCAGAGACAACTTTCCTTTTAAACTGTCTTCTAAATAGAAATTCAAATATTCTTGCCAGGGATAAAGAATTTGACATGATTTGTTACCACATGCATTCTTACCCAAGAGACCCGTATAAATCAGTAATTTAAACAAAGTTGAGAGGTTTTGCTGCAAGGTAGTGGAAGCAGCACTGAACTGGGGCCCCTGGCCCCCCACTACAGGCCAGCTTTGTCACTTCCCCAGGTGTGACTTGTAGCCAGTCATCTGATCTCTCCGAGCCCCTGTTTCCTTACGGCTAAGGGGGAGATAACTGTATTTAGACCATGTGGTGGTGACATGATATGAGTGGAAAATCTTGTACCTGTGAAGTCTGTAAGGAACAAATGCAGACATTTTGTATTTCTAGACATAGCTTTAGGTCTAGGGGAATTTCCATGGGCAAAAACGGGGTCTGTAAGAAAAAATTTTAGAGAAGACCCTCTTACTGCTCAGATAACTAAGGTCATTAACCTCCATATTTTTGTGGAGTGCAGGATAGTATTTAGACCCCTGGAGGGAGAAAAGGCTTCAAGTCAGCAGAACTGCTTCGGGCTGGAACTGTAACTCCAATGCTTACTGCCTTTTCAGGACCTGTTTAGCCTCCTGGAACACTCAGCAAACTCTAGGTGGTATTTCTTGTAAGTTTGAAGAGTTTAGGTAAAATGAATACCATGGTAACTGGGATTGGATAAGGAACGGAGCCGCTAAAACTCCCTGATATTTTAACCTGGTTGAATTTTAGGGTTGGTGCTTTGTATTCTTCAGTCGCTGGGTCCTAAAACCTTGTAGGGCCTGAAATCCAATGTATATAGAATTCCTAGGTGTGGCCAGTCAAACACGGTTTAGTGACCGTGATATTTACTTGTTTGCTGAATTTTCCCAAAATCCATTGTCCATCACCCCCTCCTACAAATGAGATGATTGCTTTCCTTTTCCTTATGCATCCATGGGCCAAATTCTATTCCCACTTAACACACACACACACACACACACACACTGAAGGCTACGTCAGTGGGGCTACTATCTGTCCTCCTCACTCCAGCTTCTATTGTATTTAATTATTTTTCAGACACTCAAAGCACTGATTTAGTGAGCCCACTATATATACTTCTGTATTTCGTTATTTACTTTTAAATTGTCCCATGTAAAATGACAAAAGGGGGTAAGAGGGGAAAAACCTGAAATAAATGGGAACCCATCCTCAAAATGTGCTCCCAAGTTGCTCAGAAAGAAATTCTTAGAAATAGAAGCAACTGCAAACCCCCCTACTCCAACTCAATCAAAACATCCCATCCGGAAAAGACTGACTTGTTTCTTTTTTCTATTGGAAATGAGCGATAAACTGAGTTCATTTTAGCCATGTTTTCTTAGCTGACTCTCGGCTACAATCAAGCCATTTTCGGACACATTCCCATGTAGGTACCAGGGGTGCTCTGGAGGAAGCTGTCGACGCCTGTTCAGCTAATTTAGGTTTTCTTTGTCTAATTACTGTGGAGCTTAGGGAAAAGGAGCCCGGCTCAGTGCAGTAAACTGACACTCGGTCTCTGTGTGTGGTATCCAGGCAGGGTTTGATGGAAAAAGCCTGCTTCCACTCAACTTCAGGTCACTGTCTGGGGCCAGCCCCAGCCCAGCCCCCAGCTTCCCCCTTCCCACCCCTCCCTCTCCTCTGCTTCTACAGCCCCACCAGCAAGCTCAGCCAGGAGCAGACACTCTATTTGGTATCTCCACGGGCATAGATAGCTAGTGCCATCCCCCCAAAATCTGCCTTGGTTCTGTTCCAAGGGTCTTTGTAGCTGGCCTTTCTCTAGATCCCAGACAGATCTCAGATTCTCTCATCCAGCCCCCTGCCCCCCGCCAGGCTCCCCACCGCACTTACTTGCACCTTAGTCCCCTCAGAGAAGACACAGAGGTGTGCCCAGCCCAGCCTCCCATTTGGTCCTCTGGTCTGCAGCACCTCCCCTTCTGGGCCTCCTGCATCAACCCTTGTGTGGCCCAGCCAGCTCCCAGGCCTCAGGCTCTCCTCCTCCCACTTCCAGGCCCTGTCCCTGGTCAGAATACATTTCCTTGCACGTGTAATCCAATAACTAACTGTTGGGTCTCATTGGAAGTGATTCCTCCGGAGGGCACATCCTCTCTCCCAGCCTCACTCTTACTTAAAGAGGAATTAGCCACACTGGGTGGAGTGTTCTCCTACATAAGGCAGCTTGGAGATGGCACAGCATTTTTGGTGGACAACATGAGACTGAGGAGGTAAATCTAGTGACAGTTACACAGCCCTTCAGGACTGAATATAAATACAGCTATCTCACTTATCTCACCCAGTGTCAGCCTTTTTTCTACATTTCTATTCCTTTCTCTCTTTCTTTTTCTTTTTTTCAAAACATCAAGTGGAAAACGGAAAGGAAGGGTAAACCAACGCAAACATGAATCCTATTCTAAACCTTGGTTGAATATACTCTATCTATACCCGTCTTTTTAAAGTTCCAAAACTGTTCATGAACGCTCTGCCAGCACGGGGGCGAGGGTGGGGTGGGGGAGAGGGGTGCTCTGCAGCGCCTCGGCTTCTTGCCCTCTACGAGCAACTGTTGCGGAGCTTTCAGGCCCTGTCAGAAAGAGAGAGGATTGGCACTTTACCTTTGGGCGTGTGGCACCCTGGAGTGTGGCTGAGGGCTGTAATGTCTAAATGAAGTTGATAGATGGTGTCAGTGCGGGCACAGGGAAGGCAGCTAAGGAGGCTCCCGGCGGCGACGGCAGCCCCAGCACCAGCGGCAGCACCACTCGGCCCAGGATGAGCCCGGAGGAGGAGGACGGAGACGGGGTGGGGGACTGAGACGAAGTGGGGGTGGGTTGAGGGGGGAGGGTGTAGGAGGAAGAGAGGGAGAATCGGGAGGAGAGCAGAGAGGAGAATAATGGGTGGGTCCGCTCCGAAGGGGGTGCCTGGTTTTCCAGGATGGGAGGCAGGGGTGCTGTAAGGGGCAACAAGAAAGAAGAACTCATAAGGTTATATAGGTGGTCGAGTTTTGCTGGGGATGGGAATCATCCTAGCAGAATGTGAGTCTAGGGTCCCTCGGTTTGAAAGAGGGTGGGTAGGTGAAAGGGAAAGTGACCAAGATAGGAATTAAAAGGCGAAGGAGAACCCTGGAGAGCGAGGAGCGAGATATGAGACGGAGCCTGCCGCCAGGTTGGGAGGGGGGAGGAGTGAGCGCTGAGGCCGAGTGCGCCCTCCCCAAGGCGGCGCGGAGTGTGGAGGGGGCAGGGCGGGGTGGGGGGGGAGGGAGGGAGCGAGGGAAGGAGGGAGGGCGGCCGGGGGGGAGGGCGCGGGAGGGAGGAAGTCTGAGAGACAGAGCGAGGAGTGCTCCTGAAGGGAGACGTCGGGCTTGTCCCCGGGGTCCCTGCCGAGGTCCTCGCGGGCGCAGCTGCCGGCCACCCGGCAGCTTTGGTTCCACGGTCCCATAGGCCGTTGCGCAAGACAGGGGCCCGAGGCTCAGGGGAGTGATGCGCCGGGCGTTGCCTCCGGCCCGCTGCCGCCGCCGCCACCAGAAGCCCCAGCGGAGCTGAGGGAGGCGACGCCAAAGCGCTGGCTCGGAGTGGCCACCGCTGCAGCCCGGGCGGAGGACTAGGGCGCTCGCCCGGCTTCTGGGCCGACCCGGTTCCGGCGCCTCAGCTCCCGGCCCCGGGACCGCCCCTGCGGCCCAGCCTTGCTCCCAGGTCCCAGATGACCACCGAGGGCGGGCCGCCGCCGCCCCCGCCGCGCCCGCCGCCGGCCCAGCTCCGCCGCGCGTGCAGCCCGGCCCCCGGCGCACTCCAGGCCGCCTTGATGAGCCCGCCGCCCGCCGCCGCCGCCCTGGAGACCACCACGTCGTCATCGTCGTCGTCCTCAGCCTCCTGTGCCTCCTCCTCCTCCAATTCGGCCAGCGCCTCCGCGGCTGCCTGCAAGAGTGCGGGCGGCGGTGGCGGCGGCGCGGGTGCCGGGAACGGGGGCGCCAAGAAGGCGAGCTCGGGGCTGCGGCGGCCAGAGAAACCTCCTTACTCGTACATTGCGCTCATCGTCATGGCCATACAGAGCTCGCCCAGCAAGCGCCTGACGCTCAGCGAGATCTACCAGTTCCTGCAGGCGCGCTTCCCTTTCTTCCGTGGCGCCTACCAGGGCTGGAAGAACTCCGTGCGCCACAACCTCTCGCTCAACGAGTGTTTCATCAAGCTGCCCAAGGGCCTCGGGCGACCCGGCAAGGGTCACTACTGGACCATCGACCCGGCCAGTGAGTTCATGTTCGAGGAGGGCTCATTCCGCCGCCGGCCCCGAGGCTTCAGGAGGAAATGCCAGGCGCTCAAGCCCATGTACCACCGCGTAGTGAGCGGCTTGGGCTTCGGGGCCTCCCTGCTACCACAGGGCTTCGACTTCCAGGCGCCCCCGTCGGCGCCGCTTGGCTGCCACGGGCAGGGCGGCTACGGAGGCCTCGACATGATGCCCGGGGGCTACGACGCCAGCACAGGCGCCCCAGGCCACGCGCATCCGCACCACCACCATCACCACCACGTCCCGCACATGTCGCCCAACCCGGGCTCCACCTATATGGCCAGTTGCCCCGTGCCCGCCGGGCCTGGGGGTGTCGGTGCGCCTGGGGGCGGCGGCGGAGGGGACTACGGCCCGGACAGCAGCAGCAGCCCAGTGCCCTCGTCCCCAGCCATGGCGAGCGCCATTGAGTGCCACTCTCCCTACACGAGCCCGGCGGCGCACTGGAGCTCGCCCGGCGCCTCGCCTTACCTCAAGCAGCCGCCCTCCCTGACGCCAAGCAGCAACCCCGCGGCCTCCGCAGGCCTGCATTCGAGCATGTCCTCCTACTCTCTGGAGCAGAGCTACCTGCACCAGAACGCCCGCGAGGACCTCTCAGGTAACGCAGTGCGCGCCACTAGGCTTCCAGGCTCCACGGCTACTGCAACTTCCACAGGGTCGCCGCAGCCAGGGAGTCTGAGGGCACTGGGAGGAGTGGGTGCTGGGAGAAGGGGGGACTTTATTCAGGGAGAGGAGAGGATTGAGGTCATATTGTCCTCTCTCATACCCTTGGCCAAGAGCTGGGCCTTCAGAATTTGCACTGCCAGGAGGATAGTGCAAAGTCGCCTGCCTTCCTAGGGTCCCAGGGTGTCCCTATGGATGGCAGGTCTCAAGTCTCAGGCCCAACTTAGACTAAAGAGAAGGCATGTGGTCTTTGGGGAGCCTGGCCACGGAGTTGTGTCTGCTTCCCTTTGTGCATGTGCGCGCAAAAGTGCGCGCCTTTATTTTGTTTGCTGTTGCTTTCCTCCCAAAGCAGACGTCAGAAAGGGAGATGTTTTGTATGCTGAGGGTGTGGGTGGGGAGGGGTTGCAACTGGGACAGAGCTGAGAGGAGGGGAAATGAGGGAGGGGCAGAGAAGAAAGCAGAGGGGGGACCCAGGGTCTTTCATCGGAGGGAGGTGTTACTAGTGGAGAGGGGCACCAGCCTATTGAGGAGTCCCTCGCCTTCCAACACAGTGGACCTACAAGATGACATGAGTGTCCTAGGCCAGGAGGACCTGAGGCCCATGTTGTGATTTCCCTGCGAAATACTTGCTTCTTGGACTTCACTTGTGTTGCTGGTGTAAATTTTGTTGGTTGAAGATTATGAAAATTTATTGACTTGCCGAAGGCGATGAAAGGTGGGAGGGGACAGAAGGGGTGGAGGAGGGAATTTGAATATTTATCCAGGTTTCTTGGACAGCGGAGATAAATTCTGTCATATTAACCTCTCTGAAGCACCCACAGGCTTACAATCAGGCTAATCTGGCTATCATATGGTGTTCAAGCTCACATTCACCTTTCACCCCAATTAGAAAAAGGCTCAGAGGACGATGCACATGTTATATGTTCGGGAACCAGTGTGGGACAAGAGCTGCAGGGGAGACGGGAAGCCCAGAAATGGGCAAAAGATGTTGGTTCCCTGGATGGTGAAATTTCCCAAATAGGCCTTTTAAACGCAGGTCTCAGAGGTTAACTAAACAAAGACAGTCTCGGCAGGACCACACGGGAGAGGATTTTAGCCGGACTTAACCCACTGAGAGCAGAGTCTTGTTCAATTTTTATGGGAATTTCAACAAGTAACCAATACAGACGACCTTTTCCTCTTCCTTTTTTTTTTTTTTAAATCCCTTGGGACTGGCTGTCAATCACTGCTCACCCCAGGCGGTGCCCACTCCCCCCCTCTCTTGCCCACTGCTCCTCTCCCAGCCCTACCCGCTGCCCTCTGCCCTCTGCCCTTCTAGTGTTCCCCATTCCACTTCTCCAAGAAGGCTTTACTCAGTTTGAACCGAGACTTCGGGGTTTTGCAGCTGCCCTGAAACAGAACCCGAAAAATTAAAAACAAAAGAACTCTCAAGAAAGAAAGAGACTTATGATTGTTCTTTGAGGCCGCCCTTGCCCCACCCAACACACCCAAGCTCACACACAAGTCCCAGAAATTCGGAGACTTAGAAACACAAACTTGGAGAATGAAAATGGCGGAGTGGGAGCAGGCTGGCCTCCCGCAGCGGCCTTTCCGGGGAGCCTGGCACGACCTTTGGGCAAAGCCTGGGAATACTGGGGAGGCCATCACTGGGGCCTAGGCCCGACCAGGACTCTCTCACCCTTCTTCCCTCGTCCTCTGGCTCCTGTCTCTCTCTTCCCCCGTCCTAGTTGGCATCCCCCAGGTGGATGAGAGGTGGGGGCTCAGCAGGAGCAGGCTGGGTGTACGGTAGCGCAGCAGGGCCTGTTTAGGAGTGCCCCACTGGTGGATCGGGCCCCACCGAGGGACTATGGTGCAGCCAGGAGCTGGGAGGCCGAGCAGGCTGAGGCTGTGGTCCAAGAAGGTTCCCCTCAGCATACACAGACATACACACACAACACAAAAACGAGGGCAGTGCAGTCCAATTTGGGATGGGGCGGACAAGGCCCGAGTGCTCAGGGAGGCCCCCGCACTCCTCATTTATTATAGTTAGTCTCTCAAGAAGGAGCTAGGGCTTTTATCTCTCTCTGGTCACATCAAAGAGCTGACGGCGCCCTTCAGTCGGTGGTAACCTATGAGCTCTAGCCCTGCGTCCTGCCTGGGCCCGCTATTTTGAGCTCATAGAACTGACACTGAGAAGTGCTGTAACGTGATGGGCGAAGGCACCTGTATGCGGAGCAACAAGCAGACACCTGGGCCGTGTAGACCTGTTGCTACCTTCCGAGAGTAATGCGGCCGCGCCTTTGGCGACACTAGGTGCTACAGGGCAACAAACGTAGCCCAAGTCAGCAATCGCTCGAAGCCTGGTCGCATCTTAAGCCCTGGGATGCTGCCAGGCCAAGGCGGTGAGAGCAGGGCGCGAGCGCCGCAGGCGGGCGAGCAAGGTTTTCACGCTCTCAAAAGTCGAATCTGGCCTGGCCCCCAGCGTGCAATTTATGGTCCCACAAGACGCGGGTACCTAGAAAAGACGCAGCAAAGAGGCCTCACTCAGCCCGGCGCGGAAAGAGACTCGGTCTGGGAGAAGTGCCGGCTAGTTGCGCCCCGGGGCCGGGAGGCGCGGTGAAAGCAAAAGCAAAAGTCGGCAGCGGGTTGGCGCCCAGCGGCCGGGCTCTGGGCCTCTGCAGAGCGGCGGCCCGGGAGGAGAGGAGTGAGAGCCTTCTCCGCCCTCTGCCATCCCGGGGCTCTCGAAGGGGCTCCCCGAGCTGCCTGACACCTCGATGTGTAGAAGGGTCTGCCGCTGAGCGCTTTTCGAGGAGCATTATCTGCTCCCTGGAGAACAGGCTTCTCTAAGGGAATCCTGAGACTTTCCGAACTTAGGAAGACCTGTACTTTTTTCTCAGGCCCTTTGTCTTGCAAAGAGATGTTTTCTGTCACCTTTTTTTTTTTTTTTTTTTTTTCCACTATGAATATCCCTGCTGTGACCTGCTTCTCTGGGCCAGTTAATTGAGAAATAGGAGGCTCAGAACAAGAAGTGAGGGCGACAGCGGTGTTTCTGGGGCAGGGGGCTTGGCCCCAGCAGCGGGGCTCTGGCATCAAGAGCGAGGAGCCCTGCGCTTAGGGAACACGACAGAGAGCGCGGGTCAAATGGTCCCTGCGCCGATGCTCCCTCCTCAATTAAAGCGGTCCTGAGGCTCCAGGAATAAAAGGGGAATTCAGGCACACTAGTACTCGATTTAGAGGAGGATTGTTTTCTGTGTGTACGGTTGCATCAAAACAAAACATAAGGATTGCACAGACCTCCTATGACCCAGTTTGAAACTGAGAAATTTCTAGAGGTGGGTTTGCTCTACCAGTTTTATAATAGACAAAGGGCATATCAACACCTTTCTTACCCTGAGTCAAAAGAAGGCATGAGTTAAATTAAAATTTAAAAAAGTAATATGCCTTGTTGTCAGCTGAATGACTGTGTTTCTGAACAGCTTTTCCTTTCTTCTTTCAGTGGGACTGCCTCGATACCAGCATCACTCTACCCCAGTATGTGACAGAAAGGATTTTGTCCTCAACTTTAATGGCATTTCTTCTTTCCATCCCTCTGCAAGCGGACCATACTATCACCATCACCACCACCAGAGTGTCTGCCAGGATATTAAGCCCTGCGTCATGTGAATGGAGGGAGGGAGGCCATGCCAAGGCCGCTCTCTGCTCTCTCTCCTGAAGGGCAGAATGAACTGAGATGGACTCCCCCACTATGCACGGCCGCTAGCAGTAAGTAGCACACCAGTCACTTAGCCAGAATCCCCAGGCCAGCGCTGTTCACTGATAATTGTCTACCATTGGTAGAAGGACAACCCCTGGCAATGCCCCTAATACAAATATGAGCAGGATCCCCATGAGGGAGAAAGCCAACTGAAAACTAAGCTTTTTAGCAGAGATGGTAAAAAGTTACCACATGAAAAACATAAACATGTAACTCTGGGATCTTCATTACCTTCAGTCATCAGGGTCTGAAAAACGCAAGTTGTGTGTATGTGTGTTTTTCTTTGTCTATGAAAATTTTTGTGCTTTTCAAAAAGGCAGTGCTAAGCACAAGACTTCAAGAAAGCCTCATCTTGTTGCCTAGCCAAGTAAGAGAGTTCTGTTCCGCCAAACATTAAGTTTGGATACAGGTGCCAAAGAACATTATTAAGAAAGTATTTAGAAACAATGTGTCTAGTTTAAGAAAGTGGTTTTCAGTATTGTGACAATACAACGTTTTTTTACAAGGTTGTTTTCTACCACCATATTTTAAAGATATTTTTATGATTTTCGTGTATACTCACACTTTGCTTGTATTTTAAAAGGAGGATATATTTGCACTTAAGTATACTTTTACAGTTTGCCAAACTATTTTGATGTAAAATTTTTTCAATAAAATATATATAACAAATAGCTGTTTTAGGGATCTATTTCCTCCACGGGCATCCTGGGATCACCAGGCTCTCTTCTCCACCAGCCAGCAATGCAACTCTACACTGTTGGTTTTTTTTTTCCCCCAAGTTGTATAATTGACGTGGTGTGGGGTCTGTGCCTTGAGTAACACAGGCCAGGTTCTGATTGTGGGTCTTCTCGGGAAAGAAAGAGAAAAAGGAACTTTTTCTGTTCTTTCTTTCCTTCACCCTAGCTCCTTCTGGCTAAACAAAAACCAGAAAGTGAAAAGAACTTAAAAGAAAATAAGGCAAGATAATGAAGGCAAGAGTCTGATTTGAGGAAACCAAGTTTTGTGCCCCTTTTGTTCTCTTTCCTATGACCAAGGAGAGTTTTGCCTTTTGCTCCTTCCTCTTCCCCACCGGCAGGGAGTGACAGGCAGAGTAGAAAGTCACCACCTAGGGCTGGGCTGAGTGGTGGTCAAGGGGTAAGTGTTCAAAGAAGAGCTTCCCCTTTGCAAATCACAGTTTTGTATAAGTGCCAATCACATTTTATTGTGGGTGGTGGTCAGATCCTAAAGAGTCCAGAGGGGGATGGCTGTGGAGCAGTAGCGGTAATGAGCAGTCTTTGACCATCTGGATCTTTTAATTTCCTTGGAGAGTAAGCAGGTACTCGTCCTCCAAAGGTATTCCCAGGTTGCTGTCTGTCCCCATCCCACCCCCTAATTCAGAGCCTGGCCAGCCCTACTTTGCAGGAGCACTCTCAACCCCTACCCATCTCTGCCCAACTTCCCTTGTCCCCCTTGCTCCCTCCTTCCTTTTAACAAGGGATCTCCATCAGGTATTCCCTCAGAGCCCCTTTTCCTTGCTTGATATTCCAAGCTTCCCCAATCTCAAATGCTACAGGCAGGATGGTAAAGCTCTGGGTTCAAAAGAAAGAAAATAAGCCAACCAAGCAGCAGGATTTTTTTTTTTCTTTTCCTTTTTTCCCTCTTTCCCCCCTTCCTTCCTCTCTTCCTCCCTTCCTTCCTTCTTCTCTTCCTCCCTTCCTCCCTTCCTCATTTCCTCCCTTCTTCCCTCTCTTCTTCCCTCCCTCCCCTCCCTCCTATCTCTCTTCCTTCCTTCCTTTTCCTTTCTTTCTTTCTTTCTTTCTTTCTTTCTTTCTTTCTTTCTTTCTTTCTTCCTTCCTTCCTTCCTTCCTTCCTTCCTTCCTTCCTTCCTTCCTTCCTTCCTTCCTTTCTTTCTTTCTTTCTTTCTTTCTTTCTCTTTCTTTCCCTTCCCTCCCTTTCCTTTCTTTTCCTTCCCTTTCCTTTCCTTTCCTTTCCCTTTCCCTTTCCCTTTCCTCTCCTTTCCTCTCCGTTCCTCTCCTCTCTTTTCTTCTCCTCTCCTTTCCTTTCTTTTCCTTCTCTTTCTTTTCTTCTTTCTTTACCAGTCCTCCTCTGACCAGTCCTTCAGAATCATGAGCAGCTTTGGTAACAGTTGATCTGAGCAGGAACAGGAAGGTTCTCAATCCATGATCAAATTGTGGGTTTTCTTTCCCAACTGAGGGCTGGTATTTTGTTTTTTTGTTTTTGCTTTTGCTTTTGCAAACTCACCTTTGTTTCTCATTCCCTAAAAGGTTTCCCCCTTCCCATCAGTTGCCAGGCACTTAATACCACTCAGTAGATATCTCACACAGAAGGTTTTTGTATTCCAAGGGAATTTAAGTCCAAAGACGATCTCATTAGTAAAACATCTTGTTTTCAAAAGTCTTAACCATCTTCCTAATCCTTAGGTTTCCTTCTATATTTTCCAAAATTAAGCAATGATTTAAACATGTTTTTTTGTGTCTCCATTATCATATTTGCAGTTAAATAGGGCTTTTTTTTTCCTTTTATACTGAGCTACACAAGGGCCTGCTATAAATTATGAAGTCAGTTTCAGAGTTTGCTCCGACCACAGTGCTGTGTTTACATTCCTTCCGAGGCAGCCGGCATGGTCGTAATTTATATCCTAAACACTTGAACGTAACTTGTTTATACAGAGAATGACAGGACCTCAAAGACAAAAACGCTGAGTCTCTCCGGGTGACCGATTTGGAAAGGCTACCGCGCCCCCTAGTGGTGCAAGGAGATGTCCGCACACAGTTATTCACGGTTGTTTCAAGCTGTATAAGAGCTTGACCCATTTTATGGTATTTTTCCATATCCCTATAATGTGAAGATGTTGATCCTATTTAGAGATGTGTAGTGGATCATAATTATCAGGGATTCAACTCATGCTTTCTGATTTTGGTTCACTTCACATCTTTCTTTTTTAAAAGTAAGCTCTGTGCCCAATGTGGGGCTTAAACTCATGACTCTCAGATCAAGAGTCTCATGCTCCACCGACTGAGCCAGCCAGGCTGCCCACATTTCATTTCTTCTAAAGCCTAAATCGCATATTAAGAACTTCCATCAACACTGCAGACACAGGTACAATGGCAATCTTCACTCTGAATCAGAATAACTTGAAGGGCTCCATAAACAGGCTGCTGCACACCCCTCCCCCAGGTTTTGACTCTGTCTGGGGAAGGGCTCAAAAGGTTCTATTCCTGGGGCCCCTGGGTGGCTCAGTGAGTTAAAGCCTCTGCCTTCGGCTCAGGTCATGATCTCAGGGTCCTGGGATCGAGCCCTGCATCGGGCTCTCTGCTCTGTGGGGAGCCTGCTTCCCCCTCTCCCTCTGCCTGCCTCTCTGCCTACTTGTGATTTCTTTCTTTCTGTCAAGTAAATAAATAAAATCTTTAAAAAAATGTTCTATTCCTAATAAATCCGCAGATGATGCTGATAATGTTGGCCCAGGGACCACACTTTGAAAACCACAGGTTTAGAAAAATAGTCTGAATTGTAGATATAGGTTCAGATGTGTGGTTTTTGAGGCTAGTCCATTAATTTGTTAAGTAAAGATCTAAAAGGTTTGTTTGTTTTTTTTTTTTAACAGTTTGTTCACTCAATGACTTCTGTGATTGGTTACTGGGTAAATACAATGCTTAATTTTGAGCCCTGCACCTGAAAATAGAACCTGCTCATTTTTACCCAAAGTGATGAGGCCTCTTGTTTTATTCTAGTAAACTTTGTAAAGGCAAGTCAGGTGGAATCATTAAGGTCTACCTGCCTCAGTGGAGCAATAAGCCTAGGTACTTACACACAGCATGATATTGGATTCTCCAGATGGAAGGAGGTAGTGATTGGAGCAAGCAAGAAAATAAATCCTTTATTGGTTATTAAATCTTTTAACAGTGGAACATAGAGAAGGCAAAGAAAGGAAGCTGTGATTTCCACATACAGAAACAGTGATGACTAAATATAAATCAGTCAGGCAGAACCATGAGGAGTGGGTAGAAAGAAGAGAGAGACAGAAGGAGTGAGAGAGAGAGTTGGACGGAGAGAGAGGGAGAGAGAGGAAATAGGAAGGTGAAAAGTGGGAGGAGGAGAGAGGGAGGGAAAGTAGGAGGGAGGGAAGGAGGGAAGGATTCAGAGACCAGAAAGAGAGAGAGATCTGGAGAGCAGGAGTCTCTGGAAAGTATTTCACGAATCCCTGTCCCAAAGCTAGCAAAGTACCCTTTGAAGCTGGATTCCCATCCTCGGAGGCAACTATTATCTGTCCAAGTCTGCAATGCCAAGACAGTGACGGAAAGGCCCACGTACTTGTTTTACTTGGCTTCTGCCTGGATTCTGGGGAAATAAGTGAATTCTCTAGTTGTGCATGCTCAAGTTTTCTGAACTGCTACCACAACTTCTAGAGAATTTAAGGAGAATAATCTTGAGTTACATTTTAGAAAGTGGAAGTCTGATTTCTGGGGAAAATTTTCAGGTGCACCATACAGATATGCCACTGTGTGGTATGAAATGGAATTAGCACATTCCTGTGCCCCACCCTCCCCATCCAAAGGAAGAACTGTCTGGTGGATTCATATATACCTAATCACTGGGCATCATGGCGATTAATTCAAAACAGACACCAACTTATTTAGAATGGAAATATATTTTAATATATTTTATTGGAACGGAAATACATTTTACCAAACCTGCCTCTATGAAACATTATCTGAGCAAGGAAAAACATTACAGATGTAGACATTGGGCCAGAAAGGGCCACAGCACATGGGTTTCTAGATCATTTGGGAAAAAATGAAAGCCCTGGAAGTTCTTTTGGAGTTCAGAATGCCCTGAGTCAACTGTAATCCACCTGATAAATATTCAGCTTTCCAGTTCCTTGGTGGACATGTCCATCCCAGTGCCGATTCATCAGTCCTCTTGGCATAAGTGTGCACAGGAAAGAGAGAGGGGAAGTCTGGGGGCAGCATGGAGGCTGTGTACCCAACAATGTTCCCTCTAGAAGGATCACATCCTATTTTTCCAGCTTGAGAGCTGCTGTCCTATGGATGGAAAGAGAGCCAAGGAGACTCTTCCAGAGCAGCCAGTGGCTTGGTCCCCCAGACTGCACCATGCCATGTCCAGCAACTGAGAGAGCACCCCCAGTATCCCAGACTGCTTTGCACTAGATTGAGTTGGGCTCCAGAGTATGTGGAGAGAGGAAGACCTCCTCCCTCTCCCTTTCCTTCATCATTAGGGCTGTCATTTCGTCTCCCACTCCCTGAAAGCAGTCCCTCATCTGCAGAGAAAATAATTAATCCTTCATCACTGGGGGCTCTGGCTACTATCATTTGGACTTTATCTGGGACCTCCCACTCCCATTTCCTAAGCACTTCTCCATGGTGCCAGTCCTATGGCTCAGGAGGCTGTCTTTGTCACCTTCACTTTATTATAGTGGAGATGGAGGACCAGCCCAGGAAGAGCATCTGGCAGTGGGCTTATGAGGCAGCTGGTATGTGTCCCCTCCACTGGGAGCCCCTGTCTGTGTGCAGAGCCTCAAGATCAGCTCTGTCTGCACGACCTCATGTCATCCAGGCTCCCCTTAATCTGTTTACCTCAGCACTAAGTAGATGCAGACAACAATAAATCGTAATGGGGGTGGTGAATGGATGAGCCACAAGATGATCTAGGCCAATGGCTAGTCTTCAAGATCAAGGAAAGAAACTCTTATTAGATTGAAATGCAAGGTAAGTAAGCCAGTACTTGGTTTCTGAATAGGGATTCCAAAGATATCAAATCAGCTAACATGCTCCCATTTTGAGGGTCCACAGTTACTTGAAGAGGCTCTCACATACACTACAGGGGATCACTGCCAAAGTGCGTGGTAGAGGGACATAGGCAGCTTTGAACACCCCCCATGACCATCCCATTGCCCACCCAGCCAGCTGAGTTGGCTCCTTGGAGGGGGTCCTGGGCCTCAGGGTTCTTAAAAATTCCCTACAGTGCTTCTGCCACTCAGGCCAAGACTGACAACCATGAACGAACCTTTCCTTGTTTATGTTCTACAGAAATCTTTTGAGGAAGGTTTTATCGACACAATCTTGCTGGTTTGCAGATGAGAAAAGGCTACTCCAGCTGTTTAGCTGGTGTCCACACTAGTTTCTCTGTCAGTAAAGCATGTGTCCTACACCTTGGTGTCTATCAGGCCACCTGGACAGCTTTGGCAAATCACTTCTCTGCATTCCTTCAGTTGGTGACACCCAACCTTACTTCACACAGTCACACACAATCTATGGGTGGGACTGAAACCCCAGGAGCCTTGAAAGCTGTTCAGGTGAAGCCCAACTCTATCTTCCTCCAGGCTGGGCAGATGGCAGTCTGTCCTCAGAGTCTTCTTTGGTGTTCAGGGCAGACTTACAGGGAAGGAAGATACAACCCAGCACAGCCACCAGGTGTAACTTACCAAGGTTCTTTCCCAGGAGAAAAGCTGAGTTAAGGGAAGGTACAGAGTGAAAAGACATGGGCATTGGTTGTGGGGGAGCAGACATCAGGTCCCTGGGTTATCACCAGATGTCCTAAGCACTGTGACACATTGCGGTGATGCTTCCCACAGGGCAGTTCTCAATATTCTAATTGGTGGTGGTAGTGTTGGTAATGATGTGGGGTCCCCAGCCCCAGCAATATTTTCAGGTAGGAGACATCCTGCCCTGTGACTGGGGAAGAGGCCAAGAGCATCAGAGCCATTGCTTAAAGAAAATAACATGGGCAGACATGCAAAAAAACACAGAGGCACTCAAAGACACATACATACACCAAAACACTCAGACACACAATCTTTTATTCAGTTGTGCTTTACTGCCAAGTAAGGAAAGGCTGACATTTATCACGCCTGCCATCTTTCAAATCTCCAAATTCACTGCAACTGTGTAATATTCATCTTCTGAGGTTTTTTTTTTTTCTTCCCCTAACGGTGGGACTTTTCCCTCCTGTAATTCTAGAGGTGTAAAGAACAGCGTTTTTATTTTATTTTTCCCCAAATACTTTTATTTTTTCAGTGTTACAAGATTAATTGTTCATGCACCACACCCAGTGATCCATGCAATACGTGCCCTCCTCAATACCCACCACCAGGCTCACCCAACCCCCCATCCCCTCCCCTCCAAAACCCTGTTCGTGGCTCAGGGTCCGCAGTCTCTCTTGGTTCATCTCCCCTGCTCATTTCCCCCAATTCACCTTTCCTTTCCTTCTCCCAATGTTCTCCATGTTTTTCCTTATGCTCCACACGTAAGTGAAACCATATGATAATTGACTCTCTCTGCTTGACTTATTTCACTCAACTTAATCTCTTCCAGTCCCATCTGTGTTGATACAAAAGTTGGGTATTCATCTTTTCTGATGGAGGTATAATATTCCATTGTATATATGGACCATATCTTCTTTATCCATCCATCTGTTGAAGGGCATCATGGCTCTATCCACAGTTTGGCGATTGTGGCCATTGCTGCTATGAACATTGGGGTCCATGTGGCCCTTCTTTGTGCTGCATCTGCTTCTTTGTGGTAAATACCCAGTAGTGCAATTGCAGAGTCATTGGGTAGCTCTATTTTTAATTTCTTGAGGAATCTCCACACTGTTTTCCAAAGTGGCTGCACCAGCTTGCAATCCCACCAACAGTGTAAGAGGGTTCCCCTTTCTCCACACTCTCTCCAACATTTGCTGTTTACTGTCCTGTTGATTTTGGCCATTCTAACTGGTGAAGGGTGGTATCTCAGTGTGGTTTTGATTTGAATCTCCCTGATAGAACAGCCATTTTTAAATTAAATGGTTGCTTTTGTTTTCAGACAAACTCAGCCCCACCCCAGGCATAGACAAGACTACTGGCTGGAAGCAGGGCAGAGTGCAAAATTGTCCAACATATGCACAGTGCTTATCTCGAGTGCTACAGAGTAGCACCACAATGATGTATGGCTACTAATGGCATGGCGTTCTGAGGGTGCTTTGGTTGCCCTCCAAGTGGTGCGGTCCCAGGGGGCTCTGTCAGCTTCTGAACACTGGATGTCCCCTTGCAATAAAAACAGGTGTGGTGGGCAACAGACATACCCTCTTCCTTCTGTATGATCCCTTCTCTACAGGCAAGTCCCAGGTCTCTAAAGGAACCAGACAGGTGACCAACAGGAAATCCTCAATCTAGATGTAAATCAACCAATGAATGTCTGAGCCAGGAACACACTAAGGATGATGTACTGGCTTTGAGTCTTCACTAGGAGAGAAATAGCAAATGAATGCCCATGAACAGTCCACTCCAAGCTGTAGGGGAGAATCCCTGTCCTTTATCGTGCCCTGAAAACATCTCCTGCAGAGAGTACCTAGGCTCAAGAAAATGTCTTCACACCTTTCTTGCATGAGTTTCTTCCAAGCTGCACACCCTGCTCAGTGAGCAGAGATGTCAGAGGCAGGCAGAGTTGGCTTTTCTGAAATCTTAGCCCTGTCACTCACTGCATTCCTTCAGTGGTGGTGCCTCAGTTTCCTAAACTGGCCAACAGGGTTACCGACACCAACCTTAAATATTTGATGAGATGATTGAGGGCTACAAAGTAGTTAGTTCCTGGCACAAAGCAGTGGTCAAGATATAGTTCCTCGGTTTCTGCAAATGTAGAAGCAGGACATGGTAAAGCCACAAAAAGCCTGATGTCGTTTTATGTATAAACCAAGTCCCAACTAAGTCTGAGGCAGAGGGAGGAGAAAAGTTGCTATTATCAGGGTATGCAGATGGAGGAATTGAGGCACAGGATATATATATGGGCTGCCATGTATGGGATGATTTAAACAAAAGAAGTTTTTCTTTTGTTTTTTGTTTGTTTGTTTGTTTTTCTCTCTCTCAGTCTCAGAAACCAAAAGTCCAAAATCAAGGTGTTGTCAAGGTTGGTTTCTTCTGAAGCCTCTCTCCTTGGCTTGTAGATAGCCATCTCCCTCTTGTGTCTTCATGTCATCTTCTCCATGTGTGTGTCTGTCTCTGTATCCCAATTTCCCCTTTATATAAGGACACCAGTCATATTGGATTTGCACCCACCTAATGACCTCACTTTAACTTGACGACCTCTGTAAAGACCCTATCTCCATTTTAGGCCACTGGGAGTTAGAGCTCTAACATGCCTCTTTTGGGGGAACACAATTCAACCCATAACAATTATAAACCAAGCTCACAGCTGGACAGAATATACTTGATTTGTTAAGGTCCCCAACCCAGGGCTTTCTCCACTGTCCAAGACAATTTAGAATAAACAAGCTCTCTTGAAGAACGCTCATGATAGCTGGACCACTGAAGTTCCTTCATCTCTAGCACCTTGAGTGTTGAGGCCTGGAAGCTAGACTTCATTTCCTTCAACTAGAAAACACTCCAAAGTGGGTGGGTAGGAGAGCCTTAGCTTCTGGCTAGTCTTCGTTCTTTTGGGCAAACCCACCAAAGTACTACTCCATAAGTCCCTGGGAGGGGCCGGGGTTGGCCATATCAGACCATATCAGACAAGGGCCCTGCAAGGATCACACCTTCCAAAAGAGAAAGAAGACCAGCAAAAAGACTTTTTCCCCCTTTTTTGAACTGAGGAAGAGCTAGTATTATTAACATAGTATTAGGAACATTGGATGTTAGAAGAAGCAGATCTCTGGAGTATTACTGGATGCTCAGGTTCTCTGCTAACCAGCATGCAAAATCTATAAATCCTTAAAATAGTCTTATAGAGTTTGCATTATTACTAAACCCATTTCCTAGATGAGCAAACTCATTCACCAGTACACAGCTAGTAACTGAGAGGGCTGAAACCCCAACTGAAATCCATCTGACCACACATGTCTGAATTGGGTGATTGGGAAAGGATGGAATGGCAGCTACAGTGGGGGAAGCTTTGTTGAAGGGTAGGGATGCCCAGCATTCCAGGGTGTCCACAATGTCTACCCTAGCAATTCATGAGATGTCAGGGCCTTTGTCCAGGAAGTTCATAAATTGCACGAGGCACAGCCCACACCATAGCAGATATCCCTTATCCTCATCCCACATGAAGAAACAAACTCTTGAGGAGGCCAGGCAAAGGCAGCAGGACATTCAGGGGTCCTACCCTTTCACGTAAGGGCCCAGCTGAGAACCCACCATGCCAAGACAGCCCCCAGAGTTCACACCATTGGTGGAAGGGTGATTCTCTGGTATCCCACACTGAGCAGTTTGATCTGCCCTTGGGCCAACTTTCCACCCTGGGTATAAGCTTGTTCTGCCTAAAAGAAAACAGGATGCCCAGTCCTGGCGAGAGGCGAGTTGGGAGATGTGTTCTAGTCTGAAAAGGGACTTCAGGGAAGTGTGAAGTAGAAGAGAGTCAGCCTTCAGTGTAAGGTTTCAAAGTCTATTCTCACCGGCTTATTGCCACCAATGTTTCCTCCAGGGAACTGAAAGGTCCTCTGAATGCTTGAGGGAACACAAGATCTGCCCTCAGAGGGAGACTTGGGAGAGGGAGCATAGCTCAGCCCTTGCTGGAACTGCAGTTTCCTGTCCTTCCATCTGCCTTCTGAAGCCCAGATATTCTCTCAAGCTAGCTCTCCTGATGGTTCTTTGTTTCTCAGACCATAGCGGAGGCTGAGTCATTGAGGGATTTTAATTTGGAAAACAAGATTACCAAAGAAAGAAAGAAACCACGATTCTATTAACAATTTTGTGCAGAACAAGACCAAAGTTACAACTTTCATTTTTTTCCCTTCCAAATTCAGTGCTGACATTAGATGAGGCTTTTCAGAATTTCAAAGCAGGCTCAATTCTCATGGAACAAGAGGCGACTGCAAGAGGAGCAGAAGGTTTGGTTCTAAGACTTTTATTTCCTTTAAAGTCAAAGCCCAAACAGACACATGAAAAAATGTTCATCATCTTTAGCCATCAGGGAGATTCAAATCAAAACCACACTGATATACCACCTTACACCAGTTAGAATGGCCAAAATCAACAAGACAGTAAACAGCAAATGTTGGAGAGAGTATGGAGAAAGGGGAACCCTCTTAACTGTTGGTGGGATTGCAAGCTGGTGCAGCCACTTTGGAAAACAGTGTGGAGATTCCTCAAGAAATTAAAAATAGAGCTACCCTATGACCCTGCAATTGCACTACTGGGTATTTACCACAAAGAAGCAGATGCAGTACAAAGAAGGGCCACATGGACCCCAATGTTCATAGCAGCAATGGCCACAATCGCCAAACTGTGGAATGAACCAAGATGCCCTTCAACAGATGGATGGATAAAGAAGATGTGGTCCATATATACAATGGAATATTATGCCCCCATCAGAAAAGATGAATACCCAACCTTTGTATCAACATGGATGGGACTGGAAGAGATTATGCTGAGTGAGATAAGTCAAACGGAGAGAGTCAATTATCTTATGGTCTCACTTATGTGTGGAGCATAAGAAAAGACATGGAGGGCATTGTGAGAAGGAGAGGAAGGGTGAATGGGGGAAAATTGGAGGGGGCGATGACCCATGAGAGACTGTGGACTCTGAGCAACAAATTGAGGGTTTTGGAGGGGCGGGGATGGGGGGTTGGGTGAGCCTGGTGGTGGGTATTGAGGAGGGCACGTATTGCATGGAGCACTGGGTGTGGTGCATGAACAATTAATCTTGTAACACTGAAAAAATAAAATAAAAGTATTTGGGGAAAAAATAAAAATAAAAAATAAAGTCAAAGCCCAGATGAAAATGCAAAATCTGACTTAACCGTTGGGGGAAGAAGGGAGCAGGAGGAGGCATTTTTAGATGGAACCAGGGCACAGAGATACCCTCTGCAAAAAAAGGCACAGAAAACCTGAAAGAAAGTGTGGGGGAAAATACTTGATAGGCTTGTTCAAACCCTCAAGGCCACCTTAGCTTGTTATTTTGGACTCTGGAGGAAGGGTGGGAGATCGGGACCCTCATCTAACTGTGACTTGAAGACCACCCTGCATTCTTGCCTCTGTAGTTTTTAAAAGCAGCCACTGCATCTCAGGGCAGAAACTCAGCATGGGGTAAGCTTTGTTGTCCTGTCTTCCTGCAAGTCCTCTTCTGAGCCACAGAGCTGCCTCTGTCACTGCCTTGTTTGATATTCTCAAATCCGGCCTGAGGCAGATGATGGGGCCACAGGAGGAGAATCCTTCAGGGTGTCTTGTTTGGTTTGGAAATATTTAAATGTCTGCTGCATTTCCTCAGAGAGGAGAAAAGTCAGGGCCTGTGGGAGAGCCCTGCACTCTGGCCGCAGCCCTGCAGGGACCCCAGCTCCTCTGTCCCTGACCTGGGACTGAAACCCCGGGGGCCCCCCTCCCTACACTTCCACCCTGAGCATCATGAGAAACTCAAGACCGTCCAGACATTCCCCACAACCTGTTTACAGTCAAGTGACTCAGCCTGTCACTCTCTTCAAGCCAATGTAGCAATTGTCCATGATTACAGAACCCTTCTCGGCTCCTGGAAAAATCGCCAACACATTATTAACCTCCGCAATGAGACACATGTTTTCCATAGATTTAACTGCTAGTGGTCACCACAGATGAGCAGAGCCCTTTAGAAGGAAGAGCGTGTAATTAAGACATAATCTATTCTGCTTTGTAATATATGAAGCAGTAAATGGCTACGAAGATTGATTAAATTCTGCAGCTTCCCTTTGGCACGGAAGCCCCCTCAAAACTTGTGGAAACCCATGTGCAGTAAAGGCGACACTGACTTCACAGCCTCTGCGGGGTGAACTTCCAGCGACATGCCTGCCTCTCCCTGGGGTTCTGGGATCGCAGTAGTGGCCCATCTGAGACTCCTACTAACACCCATCTCAGGAGCACAGCAAGACTGACAGAACAATGTGGGAAAGCAAGGATATGATACTGATTAACTGATACGGAGTGGGCTTTGCTCAGTCAAAATATTGATGGAGGCAAGGACTTGTGGTAAAAGGAGATTTGATTGCGTAAACATGCAGCTCACCATCGAGGCTCCTTGCATTAGGCTCACTGCCTGCCTTTCAGGGATAAAAAACACAACATGGTTTTGTTCATGTTGTCAGGAGTCTTCTGAGGCCTGCTTTTGGCAGGTTAAAAAACTGAACGCTTTTTACTTTCTACCACTCCACATGAGGAAAAATCCAATCATTTCATGTGTCTGTGTGCAGGGGTTTGACGTGGCCTGTGGCTGATTGTCCAGGTAGCTGGATCTACCCCTCATGGGCAAGGTAGGAACTGCACCAAGGCTCTTGCCAGAGAATCTAACCTTAATCTCTGCTGTTCAAGGCTTATCGAAAGCTCGTTTTTTTAAGAAATAACATTCATGAGAGATTACTCAAAGATATGCAGTCCCTCTGACCTACATTCCTTCCTAAGCACACCAGCCCGGCTGAGAGCTAAGGATTTAGGAAAGACTATGGGACCCGCATCAGGTTGCCCCCATGAGTGGCACTTGGGCGTTAGGCTGAAGCCCACAATAGGGGATGTTAGAATTAGAGCGAGCAGTGATTTGATTCTCACTGGTATACTCACTGGGAGGATTGTTAAGGACTCGTTCTGTTCCTTCTGGGCATCCCATAAACACCTTCTAACCTATGAACTTCAAATCACGTAAGTGATCATATCTCACTCTTGGCTCTGGTCACAGAAAACTTTCTGAACTCAGCTCCCATGACTCTAGAGTTCTCCCTCCGTATGCCTCTTGCATGTTGGCCCTGCATGCCTTCCCTCACCCCCGACTTCCTCTCTTCCATTAAATATATCCTTGCAAGCTGCCTCAACCTTTCTTTTTTCCCTCCTTATCTTGGAATGCTTTTTATCCAATTTTTTAGTTTTTTGATTTGTTGTTTTATATTTTAAATTTTACTCTATTTTTTAATGACCAAATGCATATCATGGACATGCAATAAGGTCACTAGTCTAGAGGCAGAAACTAAACTTCCTTCTTTCCACGTCCCTCTGTGGCAGAAGCAGTCAGTCTTCAGTCTCTGTGTGTCTCAGAGGTAGTCTACACATATACAAGCACACATGTGGGAATGAATTTAACATCTTCATAATAATTTTGATATGTGCTAAAACCAAGCAAAATTTTCTCCAACTTCCCAGTTGGCTATTTCCTTTTTATTCTTACCCACTTACTGATAAGACCTTAGAGGTCTTGATGAAAAAAGCTACAAATTTCCTTAAAAACACACACATGTGTATACAAACTGCTTTTTTGTTGTATAGAAATGGGTAAAAAAAATTCTGCCTGAACTGTTACCAATAAGACTCAAAGTCTAGAAAGAGAGGAGAGGACCATGATGTCAAGGAATTCCAGCAGCTGGTGTCACCTACTGCAGATGAAGGCAGATCACAAAAGCAATTCCATCTCTGAAGGCTTAGTGAGGTTTCCAGCACTGGCAGAGGGAGTACAAGGACCTTTGCAACCTGGTGTGTCCCCTTGGGCTGCTGGCCCTCATTTTCGGGGACCCGCAGAGAATAGTGCAGTGATCTGTGTAGCTGCTGTGTCCATGTGGTCCAACGGGAATGCACTATGGGAGGGAAACCTCAAGTCATCAGCTTTGGAACTTCAAACACAATCTTGTGGCTTTGGGTTTTCTTACAAGAATCAGAAAAGTAAATACACTTTATTTATATGTAGAGGCAGAAACCATCGAACTGCATTATAAAATGGCAATCCTGGGAGGGTGTGGGGGGTGTAACAACAAGCATGGTCTCTGTGCCCAGCTGGGGCTGAGCACTGAGTCATCACGGTGACCATTCAGGTAAGCCCGGGCAGCAGTCCTCACTCTACCCTTTTAGAAAATAACAAACAAATCCTCCCAGGCTTGAGGAGAGAAGCGCTCCAGGGCGAACCAAGTAGCCAAAGTCCCAGGCAAGTTGACTGCCTCCAAGTGGAGACAGAACACTGTTGTTCTAACTGTTGTGCTTTAGAGAAAGCAGATGATCCTGTAGAGGAGGTGACCAGGGACTGTGTAAGGGACAATATGACAAGAGCCCAAGCACCTACAATACAACAGTCCGTTCACATAGATTAGCTCATTGAGTCCTTAGTTAGCCTTCAGAGACAGACCTCTGCTATTTTAATAATAGGACATGAGGCTAACACGGATGAAGTGACCCATCAGAGGCCAGAGGCCAGGACACTAGAGGAACAGAAGAGGGAACCAGGCTCTGTGATTGGATTCTGGAAGTTGCCTGTTGCCCTTCAGGCGTCTAGAAAGGGAACACACTTTTCCCAACTTACAAGTCCTTTTTGAGACCTTGAAGACAAAAATCTGTACCCTCTGGCAAAATTCAGAGATCTTGGGAGGTCTACAGCAGTGGTTCTTAACTAGGGACCATTCGGTGCCCCAGGGCACAGTTGGCCATCTTTGAAGATGGTTTCGGTTGTTGGGACGCCTGGGTGGCTTAGTTGGTTAAGGATCTGCCTTCATCTCAGGTCATGATTCCAGGGTCCTGGAATCGAGTCTCAAGTCCAGCTCCTTGCTCTACAGGGGGACTGCTTCTCTCTCTGCCTGCTGCTCCCCCTGCCTGTGCTCTCTCTCTGACAAATCAATAAAATCTTAAAAAAAAAGAAAAAGTTTTGGTTGTCACCATGCAGAGAAGGGTAGTTGCTACCATTATCTAGTGGGTAGAGACCAGGAATACTGTAGAATACCCTGTGTACGCAGGCCAGCCCCACAACAAAGAATTATTTACCCCAAGATATACAGATTGACAGAAGTAGAGAAACGCTGGTCTATTGGCATAAAAAAGTCAAAACTTGTAAATGACTCAATGCTTTTTAAGAAGTCTTATAGATCTTTAAGGAGAGCATGCTTCTGTGTAGCCACATTGTATTAAATTAAATAGCCACACTAATTAAATTTTTTGTGTCTTTAGCTCCTATCATCGAATGGTGTTAGCACCTATCACTGGAGATCTTATTGCCCAAATAAGTGTATTCCCAGTAAAATCTACCTAAAGAAACAGTCCATTTTGCTACAGATTTATACAATACAGGGAAGATGAGACTTCACAAGAATCTGGATGCCAACAGGATAGGATCCACACTGTAAAGCAAAGAGAAAAGATGGAATACTTATGCAAGACAACAGGACACTTTTTAAAAATTTTTTTAAAAGATTTTTATTTTATTTATTTGACAGAGAGAGACACAGTGAGAGAAGAAACAAAAGCAGGGAGAGTAGGAGAGGGAGAAGTAGGCCTCTCACCAAACCTGATTTGGGGTTCAATTCCAGGACCCTGGGATCATTACCAAAATGATCTGCCAAAAGCAGATGCTTAACAATTGAGCCACCCAGGCACCCCATCAGGACACTTTTTAAGGTATAATTAACATGTAATATTATAATGGTTTCATGTGTACAACATAATGATTTAATATTTACATACCTTATACCACTATAAGTCTGTGGTATACCTGTGACCATAGAAAATTTTTACAATATTATTGACTGTATTCCTTATGCTGTATTTTACATCCTCATGTCTTATTTATTTTATAACTGGAAAAGTGTACCCCTTAATCCCCTTCACTTATTTTGCCCATCCCCCCCACTCTGGAAACCACCATCTTGTTTTCAGTATTTGCGAGTCTTTCTATTTGGGGTTTTTTGTTCATTCATTTTGCTTTTTAGATTCTACATACAAATAAAATCATTGGTATTTCTCTTTCTCTGTTAGACTTATTTCAGCCAGCATAATACACTCTAGGTCTATCCATGTTGTCACAAAAGGCAAGATTTCATCTTTTTTATGGCTGAGTAATATTCCTGTGTGCATGTTTCACATCTTCTTTATCCATTCATTAGTAGATGAACAATTAGGTCGTTTCCATATCTTGGCTATTGTAAATGATGCTGCAATGAACATAGGGGTGCATGTGTCTTTTCAAATTAGTGTTTTCATTTTCTTTAGTTAAATACCCGGAAATGGAATTGCTAGATCATATGGTAGTTCCATTTTAAGTTTTAAAGGAAACTCCATACTATTCTCCAGAGTGGCTGCACCAATTTACATTCTTACCAACAGGGCCCCAAGGTTCCCTTTTCTCCACATCCTTACCAACATTTGTTATTTTTTGTCTTTTTTGATAATAGCCATTCTGACTGGTGTGTGGTGACTTCTCATTGTGGTTTTCATTTGATCCTCTGCTCATTTGGGTTTTATAATAGTGAGTTACGTGATTTTTTAAAATATGTTTTGAATGTTAATCCTTTGTCAGATATATTATTTACAAATATCTTCTACCATTCAGTTGGTTGCCTTTTTGTTATGTTGATGATTTACTTCACTGTTTGGGAGGTTTTTAGTCAAGGCACTCTTTGTGCATGAAGCGTATTGACTTTGAATATCTTAAAGCCTCAGATGATAGCAGTTGCTAGGGACTCTTGGTGAATGATTTTCCCAGAGTTCCCTGCCATCACTTCCATGACAGCTAGTTGATCCTCATTCTACATCTATCTCAGACACAGATGCAGCTAGGGCAAAACAACCCCACAGAGGACACAAGAGGAGTCCCAGCACAGTAACGGCTTATCCTCCCCCAGATGAAAAAGGAGATGTTTGTAACGTGGCTGCTTCCCCGCCTCTTCACTCCAGGGCATTCTTACATCTGGCAAGACTAGAACCACAAGTCAAACACAGAATAAGTCAACAAGCTAACAAAGAGATGATCAAGAAAGCCTTTGGCCATCTCAATTGCTATCATTTCGCTTCTGTTCATCCTGTTCCATTCTAAAATGTTTAGTAGTTCTGGAAGCCCCGTTTGACTAGGAAGAATATACATCTATAGATCAATTCTTAAACTGATAGTGTAAGTTCCTCAAAAGCTATTGTCTTTTATTCATTGTTGTAACAAAAAAATTGAAACAACTTTAATGAAAATTTGAAAAAAAGAAAACAAATCATCTATGGTCCCACACTTTCAGAAATATGAGCAATAGACATACAGGGAGCAAGGAGGGCAGAAGTGGACCCACAAAATGCAACACTCACGACCTATGAAAAGCTATACTCAACTGTAGCCAGCTGTGGACAGACAGGGTATATTGATTTCCTGCAGACTCAGATTATTATGTAAAATCTCTGAATTTTTAAATATTGACTCATGTTTTTTTAAGCACTCTGCCAGCTAAACAAAACACATCTGAAGTAAAATTCAAGCTACAGGCCACGAATTTGAAATCTTGGGTATATAATTTAGTATCCAAATGAGGGTGAACAGAAGAAACTGGTGTGAGTTTATTTATTTTTACAACTATATTTATTTTGCTTTATTTTTTTATATTTTTATATTTTTTATATTTTTACAACTTAATGCTCATATTATTAAGTGTACACGAGAATTGAGAATCGAATGTACATTGAGCTTTAGGCCTCTGAACTTGAGAAAATATTGAAATACTAACGTGGCAAAAGAAAGATGTTGGTGAAACTTCTGATTTTTACTGGAAAAACATGTCTTGGTCCACCATAGTTGCATGCATATAACTTAGAACTCATCTTTATTGAGAGAGATCTACTAGTAATATGAGTGTGTAGCAATTGAGGATGGAACTGAGAAGATTTTAGGACAAGCGATGAAGTTGTTCTGAGACCAGAGGGCCAGGGCTTTTGGTGCCCAACACAACTGGAAGGATCACCTTTGAAGGATTATTAAATTATTAAGAATATGAAAATTTCTTTTTCAATGTCCAATCCAAATGAATTAATTTGTAGCCCATATCATAAGTGGATGTAACTGTGGAGCATTGCACACCTACTTCTGCAAAGAGATTTCCATCTTTACAGGAAGGGGGAAGAGGTTGGCCATTTCAAGCATAGATTACAAAGCTTATCCACCATAACTTGGAACTGGAATCAATTCTGAATTTATTCATAAGTCAAGTTCACTCAGGTGCTAATGTTTATCTACCTCTCATTCTTGGAGGATCCTAGACCCTGGGAATCTAGAGCTAAACGAAATTGACATTGTCCTTGCCCTCATGGCCTGATAGAGGACATATAAAATAAATACAAATATCTGAATGCTCATATTATTGTAAAAAAGTGGCAAGTGCAATGAAGGCATTAAATAGCCTCTGCAGAAATGACCATGTGTCCTGTCTTATGTAAGCAATCTGAAGATCAATGGGCGAGGCAAGACAACCATCTGCTGGGGCTGTGATTGGGCACTAATCCACAGCCCAGAATTCTCTTTAACCTGAAGCTGTTAAAGTCATAAGGGTTCTTCAAGCAGCAAACTTTGAAAGTATGGAGGCAAAAAAGTATTATGTGAATTGCTTAGATGCTGTCATTAAAATAATACCATTATGTCTTTGAAAGGAGTAACTCATTACCACAGGGACACAGAACTGGGGTACCCTAATCAGATCATATCAGGACAATCATTTTTCATAGCAATAAGCTTGCATGTCGAGGGCTGGAGGCAGAATCACTCTTGCTGCTGGCCTTGGTAACCCCAAATGTAGACTGGTATTTTACCGCTAGTCCCTGAAGAAGACGATGGAGACCATCCTCCACCCCCAGACTCACTCTAGGATGAGGAAACCTCAATCCAACATCCAGACGATTTATGAAGTATCTGCTCTTCTGAAGCAATTTCCTCTTGATCTTAAGACCTACCATCACCAAAAATGATTTGCTATTGAGGACATACAGACAACCAACCCTTGACTGTAAAACAAGAGCATCGCCAAATAAAGATTTATTTTTGTTTCCTGCTGTGCAAGCTTTGAGTAAGAGATAGCCAATGAGGTGCTGCAGAGTGTGGGACCAGCAAAGAGTCCCAAGGCTAACTCCGGTCATGAGAAGGACTAAAATTCAAACTTCTTTCTATAATTCCTTCGGTCCACTTTATGAATGGAGGTGAGAATCAGGTTGTGTGGTTTTCACAGGCAACACGGATCTTAAATGAGAATCTGGCTATGCTTCCTCCCTCAGCTGTTTGATTGCCAATCACAATATGGTTCTAGCAAGGCTGCCAGAAAACATGCAAATTACCACTTCTTGTGCTCCTTCTCAAGACCCGCAGTCCAGCCGATGGAGCAAAAGGGCTGAGCATAAGGGTAAAACACTGACAGCTGCTTTCATTGATTTGCACACATGTTTTCAACATCTGCAGTGTGTAGGTCCTTTCTACAAAGCTGCATAGAGGCAAGGGTCCTTATTTCCTCATCAGTACAATGGGGGAAGACATGCTTTATGAAGATTAAATAAGATTGTTTAGGTCAAATGTTTCAAACAGATCCTGGCACATAGTAAATGCTAAATAAAGTTAGCCATGGGTATGATTTCCGGCTCATCTTCCACTGGCTAGTCATTTACCATTTCTGGCCCCTCCTCCCCAAAAGCAAAACTGGCCAGGTGACCTAAATTTTCTCCTGGCTTTAAAACTCAATAATATCAGAAAACAAGAGCCTGTTTTAATGGTTTTCAGAACAGAAATCTCTTGAAATCCCAAGAAAGGATTTCAAGTTCCAGAATAAAATGGGGGAGAGTGGTTCAAACAGTCTCATGTGAATGCCAAGATGTGTTGCGACCTCAGACTCCTGTGGAATCATAAAGTGTCTTGGCTGTTGGAGGTGACAGAAAGTGTGTACTGGTCTTGCATTTATTAGGGAAGAAGAAACAAACAATTCACAAGCTATCACATTTATATAGATAATTTTTGTCTTTATAATAGCAACTATGATCGAACATTTATATGTGCTAGGTCTCATAGTAAGTGTTTTATATGCATTTTCTTTCATCTTTCCATTGAACCCATCAGGTAGATTTTTATAGGTAAGAAAACAAGCCTCAGAATGGGCAATTAACTTGCCTAAGTACACAGAGCTATTATCTCCATTCTCAGTGGTGCAACTGGAATTACACCCAAGTGTATGAAGCTTTGAAGCCCACTCTCTTTTCACGATATTATGCACAGGAGGAATTTTATTAGTGTGCGTGAAACAACAGTACTCTGGCCACATTCATTGGCTGACCTCGGGGAGTCTGTGTGGGTAAGGGATGCTGCAGGAATGGCATGAGCTGGACCAGGTCAGAGAGGCAGCCAGGGTCAGCAGGGACACAGCAGTTTTGGGGGGAGTTATTGTCCACTGTGGTAAACAGGAAGGCCATTGATGCTGACTGTACAGTGAAGAAAAGCCACTCTCAAATTTCTACCCCATGTGGCTTCTCATGGTTGGAAAAAACCAAGCCTGCCAATATCATCCACCACTAAAGAGAAAAGAGCCCTGAGGCCTTGGAAGATGGACCACCCGTGAGAAGTCTAATCAGGTTCAGGCTTCCCAGCACTGAGGAGGACGGGGTGCATCGCGATGAGAAAGTCACCACCGTGAAATGCCTTCCAAACCTCTTCTCGATGCAAAGCCCAAGTCAACCACTCTAGCAGGGAGAGGGCTGTCGGAGGGCATCCACCCGGGTCTCACCCCGGTTGCACTCAGGGAACCTTCACCCAAGGCATGAAGCATGGTGTCTTCTCTTCACTCAAAATACAACTTTCCTTCTCAAACCCTCAACTTCCAGCTCTGCACCACCACCACTCATTCTCCCAGCCCAGAGTGATCAGTCGTCTTTTCCACAAACACCTAAACAACCATTACAGATGACCAAGTCTGTAGCTGACACTGCTTCCTTGCAGAGGCAGGTGTTAACAGCTGGTTTTTACAGATGACCTCAGTGGGATTCAGAGAAGTAACTAATCTGCACATGGCCACAGAGCAAGTCTGTGGTAGGATTAGGCTTTTAAGTCATGTTCTGCAGTCTCATTTTTATAACAAGAGAGAACAGATACAAACACGTGGAAAGCTAAACAAACAAACAAACAAAAGAATCCAAAAGTAAAGATATGCTGGAGGCCTAACCCAGTGCTTCTCTGAAATGCCCATGAGGCATCCAGTATCAGATGGGATTTGGGAACTGGGGTGACAGTAAGTCATTTAAAGGGTTTGCTTTTCAGAAAGGGGGTCTTCATCTGTTCTTTGTTCTTTCTTATCCCCATTGGTTCTGTGGACAGCTTTCTAGGGCTCCTTCTGATACTGCCTACCCTGTCCACTCCCAGCAATGTCCTCCAATGCTCAAGGACCCAGTATCTCTGCCTTCAGTGAGGGCCTCCATAGTTTCATTCTATTCACCCCTGCTCTATCTCATTATTGTCATTTCTCACTCTCTGCTCACCAGCTCCTCTCTTTCTTCATGCTCCTCTCCGCTTCCATCGTCACATGGATACTACCCCTTGGACATTTCCTTCATGAGCCCAAGCATCCATGTGGCAGTTAAGTTTCATTGTCTATGTGCCATGCATCACACAGGTTAGCAAGAGAATCCTCGCTAATGGTTTCTCCCATGACAACTTGGTCTCAGCTAGCCCGGTAAGCAAGCTGATTGTAGAGAACAAATTTTACATTTTAAAGAGGTTCCCTTTTGGCACACAGTGCTTTTTTTTTTTTTTTCCTAGATACAAACTTTTGAGCACAGATTTAAATGGTATCATCTGAAGCGTTTGTCTGCTTCTAGAACGGGGGTTGGCAAACTTTTTCTATAAATGGCCCAACAGTAAATATTTTAGCTTTGCAAGACATATGGTCTCTGTCACAACTACCCAACTCTGCTACTGGAGAAGGAAAGCAGCCTTATATAATATGTAAATGAATGGCATGGCTGTGTACCAATAAAACTTTATTTATAAAAGTGAACTGTAGTTTTCCCACCTCTGTTCAGGAGTGTAGATCCTTGACTGGGATCCTTCAAATGTGGATTGCTGATTAGGACACTTCCAATGTTAACTCACAGTCCATCAGACATAGTTTTCAGGTGTACACGTAAAACAACATAATGAAGTATATTAAGGATATAAAAGATAGCATGATAATATGTACCATACTCAAGCTATTAAAAGCTAACATCCATTGACCATTTGTCATATGCTAGGGAGAGCACTTTAGAGTATTTATTGTTTAAAGCCACACAAGAACCATCATAAGCACTACTATTGTTACTACTATTTTATGGATCAGAAAGCTGAAGCTCAAGAGGGGAGAACTGATAAATCTTCTAATCAGGGTTTTAAGAGGGGTCACAACAGACAGGCTCTAGAACCCACATTTAGGCTGCTTCCAAATGACAGAGTAAAGACCAGGGTCTGACTCTTTGTCTTGCCACACAGCAGCTACATGACTCTGGGCACAGCACACTGAGCCTCAGTTTCCTCTTCTTCAAAATGGGGATGATCATTGCTCCTTTTGAGGGCTTTTGAGTGTATTTTAAAAAAGATTTTATTATTTATTCGACAGAAAGAGAGAGAGAGAGGACAAGCAGGGGGAGCTGCAAGCAGAGGGAGAGGGAGAAACAGATTCCCTGCTGAGCAGAGAGCCTGCTGTGAGGCTGAATCCCAGGACTCCAAGATCATGATCTGAACCAATGGTAGATGCTTAACCAAATGAGCCACCCAGGAACCCCTTGGCTTTTGAGTGTGTTATATAATATGTATGAAAATGTCCATTACAAGGGTACCTGGGTGGTTCAGCCATTAAGCAGCAGCCTTTGACTCAGGTCATGATCCCAAGGTCCTGGGATCTAGCCCTGCATCAGGAGCCTTGCTCCATGGGAAGCCTTCTCTCTCTCCCACTCCCCCTGTTTGTGTTCCCTCTTTTGCTGTGTCTCTCTCTGTCAAATAAATAAATAAAACCTTAAAAGAAAAAAAAAAGAAAAAAGAAAATGTCCATTACAGAGCCAGGCAGCTGGTGCAAAGTACAACTTAATTAAAATGAAATTAAGAGCTTTATTGAGATATAATTTACCTACCACACAAAATATGCAGCTCATACTGGCTTTTGGTATATTCACAGAGTTGTACAACCATCACCATAATCAATTTTATTTTATTATTTTTTAAAGATTTTATTTATTTATTTGACAGAAAGATCACAAGTAGGTGGAGAAGCAGGCAGAGAGAGAGAGGGAAGCAGGCTCCCCACTGAGCAGAGAGCCCGATGTGGGGCTTGATTCCAGGACCCTGAGATCATGGCCTGAGCCCAAGGCAGAGGCTTTAACCCACTGACCACCCAGGCGCCCCACCATAATCGATTTTAGAACATTGTCATCAGCCCGACTAGAAACCCTGTACCCACCAGGAGCCACTCCTCATTCTACCCCAATACCCACACAACAGCCCCAGGCAACCGCTAATCTACTTTCTGTCTCTATGGATTTGTCTATTCTGGGTCATTTCACTTAAGTAGAATCATACAATATAAAGAATTTTGTGCCTGCCTTCTTTTAGCATAGTATTTTCTAGACTCATCTATGTTGTAACCTGTATTAGTACTTCATTTCTTTTATCACTGAATAGTATTTTATTGTGTGTATTACTACTGTATTAATTTACCCATTCATCAGTTGTTGAATATTTGGGTTATTTCCACTTTATTGGCTAATATGAACAATGCTGCTATGAATATCATGCACAAGATTTTTTTGTGGGCATAAATTTTTATTCCTCTTCAGTATATACCCAAGAGTGGAATTTCTGGATCATGTGGATATTTTATGTTTAAACTTTTAGTGAACTGCCAAGAGGTTTTGAAAAGAGGCCACACCATGTTACATTCTCACCAGCAATGTATGAGGTTCCAATTTCTCCACATCCTTGTCAACACTTATTATCATGTGTATCTTGATTTATAGCCATCCTACTGGGTGTGAAGTATTATCTCATTGTGCTTTTGACTTGCATTTCCCTAATGGCTAATAATATTGAGCATATTTTCATGTCCTTATTGGATATTGGCATATTTTCTTTAGCAAGTACCTATTCAGGTCTTCTGTGCATTTTTAACCGAGCAATCTTATTGTTAAGTTGCTTTTTCTTTTTTATATATTCTGGCTATAAGATCCTTATTAGATACATGGTTTAAAGATATTTTCTCCTATTCTGTGGATTGTTCAAGAAAGTGAAATTTTCTTGAAGTTATCATTTGTGGCACAAAAGTTTTACATTTTAATGAATTCTAGTTATTTTACCTTTCCTCATTTGTGCTTTTGGTGTCAAGTCTAAAAAGGGTTTGCCTAACCCAATAATAAAAGTCTCCTAAGGATTTTATAATTCTACCTCTTACATTTAGCTCTTTGATCCATTTTGACTTTATTTTTGTATATGCTGTTAAGTATGGAGTCTAACTTCAATCTTATGCACATTCAATGCAAGGATTATTCTTTTCCCTCATCGAATTCTCTTGGTGCCCTTGTTGGAAATCAGTTGCCACAAATCTAAGGATTGATTTCTGGATTCTCAGCTCTGTTCCATTGATCTACATATTTGTCGTCCTACCAGTGCCACACTGCTCTGATTATTGTAGCTTTCTACTAAGTTTTGAAATCAAGAAATGTGAATCCTCCAACTTTGTTCTTATTTTTCCAGAATGTTTGACTATCCAAACTATCCAAACTATCCAGTCCTTGCATTTCCTTATGAATTTTAGGATCAGCTTGTCAATTTCTGTAACAAAGAGCCAGCAGTATTTGGAGAAGGATTACATTTAATCTGTAGTTCAACCTGGAAAGTATGTCTCCTTAATAATATTAAGTCTTTCAATCTATGAACATGGGGTGACATTCCATATTTAGATCTTTTTAAATTTCTTTCAACAATGCATTGTGGTTTTCAGATAAGAATCTTGCATTTCTTTTGTTAAATTTATTTATAAGTATTGTATTATTTTGGAAGCTCTTATAAATGAAATGAAACTTATTAATCTTATTTTCAGAGTAATTGCTAGTATGTAGAAATACAATTGACTTTTGCATACTGCTCTTGTACCCTACAATACTGTCTGACATTTAGTTTTTTGGGTTTTTTTTAAAGATTTTATTTATTTATTTGACAGAGAGAGAGAGAGAGAGAGATCACAAGTAGGCAGAGAGGCAGGCAGAGAGGGGGGTGGGGGAAGCAGGCTCCTGGCTGAGCAGAGAGCCCGATGCGGGGCTTGATCCCAGAACCCTGAGATCATGACCTGAGCCGAAGGCAGAGGCTTAACCCACTGAGCCACCCAGGCGCCCCTGTTTTGTTTTGTTTTTTTTAAAGCCAAAGGGGGGAGGAAAAGACTGTCACTGGAAGGCTAGAAACAATTTCACCTTTTTAAGATTTTATTTATTTATTTGTCAGAGAGAGAAAGCACAAGCTGGGGAGGCAGGCGGCAGGCAGAGGGTGAAACAGGCTCCCTGCTGAGTGAGGAGCTCAATGCGGCACTCGATCCTAGGACACTGGGATCATGACTTGAGAGGAAGTCAGATGCTTAACTGGCTAAGTCATGCAGGCGCCCCATAATTTAATTTTTATAAATGAAGAAAGAAAGGCTACTGACACTGAGGGGGCCCTGCTGCAACAGGACAATTAGGAAATCCATCCATCCATCCATCCATCCATTAAACAGTATCAGCTATGAGTCGGTCTACTTAGTTTAATTTCCAGCTCTGTTGCTGGGCAGAGTTACTGAACCTACCCATGACTCCATTCCCTCAGCTGTAAGATTGGTAGAATAGCACCTATTTTGTAAGCTGTTTGTAAGGAGTAAGTGAAGCCCTTAAATAGTGACTAGCTGAGTATAAGTGCTTTGTAGGTATCAGCTACTATTTTTATTATGACCAGACACTAGACATCAAAGTCAACAAAGACAAAATTCTTGCACTCATGGAGCTTACATTTTAATGGCCAGGAAGGATGAAGCAAGAGGGGAAACAGAGAAAGAAATAAAGCAATAAAGGTGTCAAGTGGTGATGAATACTATGGAGAAAGATAAAGTGGGGGAAGAGGAAGAGACAAAGGGGCCTATAGGGGGAAGGGGCCCAGACATTTCAGCTGGAAGCAGGTTAGGTTTCTTAGGCAAAGTGACTGAGATCAGGGAAGTGGGAAGGGTGAGGGAGCCAACCCAGGGGCAGGACATTCCAGAGGAAAGAGCAGACCATGCAAAGCCCTGAATGAGGGCATGCCTGCCTTGGGTCAGGGGCTGGGGCTTATGTATTCTAGGAACAGATGTAGGGCCAAGGGAATTAAAGGGTGAAGGAGTGAGGGAAGGGGGGATATTTAAAGTCACATTGGCCTTGCAGGGCAGGGAAAGAATTTTCCTTTTCTATACACCAAGCAGAGTTTCTTAGTAGGAAAGTGGGTCAGTTATTTTAATAGATAATAAACCACAGTAAATGAAGTGGCTTGCACCAAAAATCTATTATTCACCATGGCCAGGGCTGGTCTACTGGCCTCACTCCCTGGCTTAGGGCCTTGCATTGGAGCCCTTCTCCACATGGGCTCTCATGACTCAGTTTGTCTAAGCCAGGGCTTCCTCTATGGTGGCTGGAACATTCCCAGAGGGTAGTGCAGAGCCCCCAGTGGTCTAGGCTTTCAAAGTTACACAACATCACCTATGCTACAGCCCTTCATCAAAGCAGGACTCAGGGCCAGTCCAGATTCAGGAGGTGGGAAAACAGAAGGGGCTGCCATCTACCATAGGAGGTGTGTCTGACTTTGGACAGTCCCCGGTTGGAAGTGGTAGAATTGCTGTTCTAGAGATCTTTAAGAGCAATCTCCTAGGGGTAGATTAAATGTATCTGTGTCATCTGAATTCAGTCCATATTTTCACCTAAGGATCAATCATTGCCATATGTTTTCTTATGACAAATTCTACCCAGGATCTTTTTTTTTTTTAAGCCTTTCATGGATCAAAAAGGCACACTTTGACTCTCCCTGAAGAACTGCTGTTTTCCTAAATCTGCTCTGTACAATCTGTACACACACACACACACACACACACTGGAATAATACTCAGTCATCAAAAAGAATGAAATCGTACCATTTGCAACAATGTGTATGGAATTATAGGGTATTATGCTGAGTGAAATAAATCAGCAGAGAAAGCAAATATCATATAATTTTACTCATGTGGAATTGAAGACACAAAATAGATGAACAGAGGGGAAGGGGAGGAAAAATAAAATAAGGTAAAAACAGAGAGGGAGACAAACCAAAAGAGACTCTTAACTATAGGAAACACACTGAGAGTTATTGGAAGGGAGGTGGGTAGGGAGATGGGGTAAATGGGTGATAGACATTAAGGGAAGCACTTAATGGAATGAACACTGGGTGTTATATGCAACTGATGAATCACTGAATTCTATCTCTGAAACTAATAATACAATATATGTTAATTAAATTGAATTTAAATATTTTTTTTTTAAGAATAGTGGTTGAGAACCTGAACTCTAGAGTCTGAATACTGGTTTGAGTCCCATCTCTGACATTTAACAGCTGTGTGACCTTGGGGATATAACTTAACCTCACTCTGCCTCAGTATCCTCTTCTATGAAGTGGGTTGGTAAGAGTACTTGCTTCATGGGTAGCTGTGAAGAGTAATAACTTAATACACATTAAATCACTTATATAAGTATAGACAATTATTGTTAATGGTCTTGAAAGTCCAGAAAGAGCTTCTGGGTAAAATACAAAACTTTGACACTCATACTCCAGAGATCATCAATCAAGGTGTGGTATTACATGGAAGACATTTCAGTGCATAATAGCTGGAATTAGGTCCATGAATTCTGGAGAGGCAAGGAGGGAAACAAAGATGATAGAATCACATAGGAAGAATGTAAGCCATATTTTTTTGTTTATGGTCTTGAAAAACCCTTTTGTGTACATTATCACTATTAGTGAAGAGGGCAGAAAAGAAGAGTGGCTTTTGACTAAGGAAGATCTGAGGTGAAGGTAGTCCTTTTCCTATTGTATGTGAGCTAATGTTTTTGTCAATTAAAATGGAGGTGGGTATAAATCATGGTATTAGAGATCTTGTGTGACCATGGACGCCTGTGTTCCCAGGGAAGACCAGATGATGCATTATCCTGAATCCTTGAAGCTAAGCAAAGTTGTCATATGTTAACCCATCGGACTCCCCCTTTATTCTTACCTGTTCAAATGCCTGCTTTTTGTAAACAAATGAAAAAACACACACAGTCTTAACTGTATATGAGTAGTTGTTATTATTTTAGGGATTGTATTTTTTTTAAGATTTTTAATTTATTTTTATTTATTTGAGAGACAGAAGGGGAATAAGCGAGAGAAAAAGCACAAGCTGGGAGCAGGGGAGAGACAGAGGGAGAAGCAGACTGCTCAGCAAGGAACCTGATGTGGGGCTTGATCCCAGGACCCTGGGATCATGACCTCAGCCGAAAGCAGACGCTTAACCTACTAAGCCACACAGGCGCCCCAAGGGATTATGTTTCTTCAAATAATTGTAGATATAAGATTGGCTTTCCTCTTTTTGGCCAGAACACTAGTTCTGCTACACAATTAAAGCAAAACAGAGTTCTTTAATGTACATTAGCCATCTTCACTCTTTTTTAAAATGTTTTTTTAATTTTAATTTTTAAATTACTTTTTTAGAGAGGGAGAGAGAGGCAAGAGGGAGGAGCAAGAGGGAGAAGGGGAGACAGAATCTTAAGCAGGCTCCGCACCCAGTTCAGACCCCAATGCCGGGCTTGATCTCACAATGCTGAGATCATGATCTGAGCTAAAGTCAGGAGTCAGATGCTCAACTGCCTGGGCCCCCCAGAGACCCCACCAGCTTCACCCTTTAAAGCATTTTCATCTGAAGGACCCGCCTATCTTAGATTTGTTTAATTTTTCTCTACCTTTTAAATGCTTATGGGAAAAAAATCTGTAGAGAAACTGTCTCGAATCATTCATACCTACTGCTTCAAAGGTTTGATAGACATTACTACAAAGAAGTGTTGTTCACTGCCCATTTGGCCAAGAACAAAAGGCCCTTGGAGCACCTGGGTGGCTCAGTGGGTTAAAACTTCTGCCTTAAAATAGATAGATAGATAGATAGATAGATAGATAGATAGATAGATAGATAGATAGACAAATAGATAAGACCTCTGCCTTCTGCTCAGGTCGTAATCTCAGGATCCTGGGATGGAGCCCTTCATCGGGCTTTCTGCTCAGCAGAGAGCCTGCTTCCCCCTCTCTCTCTCTGCCTGCCTCTCTGCCTACTTGTGCTGTCTCACTTTCTGTCAAATAAATAAATAAAATCTTAAAAGAAAAAAAAATAACAAAAGGCCCTTGCTTGCATCAGTCTCAGTACATAAGATTGAATGTTGTTCTTTGCATAGAACCTAACCCAAAATGGATTCACTGCTTGTCAACAGTAAAAAGAATGTCTCAGGGCCCTACCTGCTTTATGTAGCTCTTTCTTCAGAACCTGCTGAGAGATGGACCCTCACAACTCTTCAGCAAGGACCTTTCTGGAAACTGCCAATGATAGGGAGACAGGAGAATCTCTCCATTTCTTTCCCACCTGAGTAATAACACTTTAGGAATTAAGGCATGTGTTCTTAAATCCAGCTCTGCCTAGTGATCATGAACAATCACACTCTCTTGTTCTGGCCCATGCCTCAGGATAGTAATCCCCTTGCCCTCCAGGTAGAATATTAAATACACTCTATCATCAAAGACTTTGCACATATTATTTCATGCAATCTTCACCTCAAGTCTCTTGAGTTAAATCACAGGAAGTTTAGGCAAATGTAAACTTGCACAGTTGGTGAATGGAATGCCTAGAATTCCAAGCTCTTTCAGCATTTAAGAAAAGTCTTTAAAGAAAATTTTGAGGGGATGCTTGGGTGGCTCAGTGGGTTAAGGCTCTGCCTTTGGCTCAGGTCATGATCTCAGTGTCCTGGGATCAAGCCCCACATTAGGCTCTCTGCTGGTGGGGAGCCTGCTTCCCCCTCTCTCTCTGCCTGCCTCTCTGCCTACTTGTGATCTCTCTCTGTCAAATAAGTAAATAAAATCTTTTTTTAAAAAAAAGGATTTTGAGGAAAAGTAGCTCAGACATTCTTTCCAAGTAAAGGGAGAGCCTGTTACATGAAAATGTTCCTTTTTCTATCACCTATCATTTAGTGAGTGTAGAAAGGTACTTATACTCTGGTTGGCCATGTCCTTCTCACGATGCCTTTACCAGGGTCTGGACTGTGGACACACAGAATTTCAGGAGTGAGATATGGAGAAACTGAGGGCCAGAACCATTTACCTGAATAAAAAATTCCTATTAACCTATGCATAGTCACACACAATTCACTGAAATATCTTTTATACATGCTGCCTACCGGTGTGTATATATCATATAAATATATATGCACTGATAAAAGATGTTCTTTAAAATTGCAGATTTTAACTTAAGACTTTTGAAATTTAAATTCAATTAGCCAAATATATTTTACTACAATCGGAAAAGAAAAGAAATTGATCTGTGGAGCAGAGGAGGGAATGCCTCTCCTTCTCAAAGCCCTGCCGTGAGAGGACTAGTATTTCTTGCTCCTGCCTTGGCCATGAGGACAACCTTCTCTGTGCCAAATGGGCACTGAGATGCAATGGAAGTCTGCAGCTTTAGATACTGTGGCAACACCTCCGACCCTTCCCCACCATTCCAGAATTATTTTCATTAGGGCAGATAGACGAGATTAGCCTCAAAAATGAAACAGCCACAGATAAGACATTGAGAAAATGGTAAGAACACACACTTTGCAAACAACTGGATTCAAGCAAATGTGTGCAGTATAAACGTTGGAAGAAAGCCATTTGCCAGCTCAAAACATGAGGTCAGAAGACAAAGGAAGCAGTCTCCTGATTTTATGGAAAAATAAGGGTATTGTGGGATGGGGGAGGGTAACCTCTCTTTTTTTTCTCCAGATTTATTGAGATATAATTGACATATACCATTGTATAAGTTTAAGGTGTACAATATGTTGATTTGATACACTTGTATATTGTGAAATGATTGCCGTAGTAGTGTTAGCCAATACCTCTATCACATGACATATTTACCATTTCTTTTTTGTGGTGAGAACATTTAAGATTTATTTTTTAGTAACTTCCAAGTATATAATACAGTATTGTTAGCTATAATTACCATGCTGCACATTAGATCCCCAGAACCTACACATCTTACTGGCATCTCTCTTTTTTCCTGTTCTTAGGGTTTTCAGAGCTATAGGAAAAAGGGAAGTTTCCTTTTGTGGCACAACAGCGCCATCTCATGGACAAAGCTTATATGACACAAACTTTCGCTGCTCTCAAGTGAACATTTCCTGAAAGTCTCTGCCAGGAGCTTTTTGCATTGATCCAAACAGTTCAACCCTCTACCTTAAATGCCTTGTATCTTCAGAGAAGGTCCAGAGAGAATGATTTCTTTTTTTCATGTCAAGTATTATGCAAAAATTGGAATCTCATGTTGTCTCCACTTTACTTTTAAGATTAAAACAAAACAAAACAAAAATCTTTTCTGGAGATTAAATCAGGAAGACAGAAGACTAGGAGGACCCTAAGCTCACCTCATCCCACAGATACAACTATATAACCCTCTCATTGGTTTAAACAACCCAGAAAATAACCTGAAGACTGGTAGAACAAATTCCACAACTAAATATAGAAAAGAGGCCACATTGAAGAGGGTAGGAAGAATGGAAATGTGGTAGGGAGCTAAACAGACCCACAGGGATTGTCCATGGGAGGGAGAGGCACATAGACATGGAAAGGGAGGAGAACAGACTATCACAGCTGGGAGCCTGCTCAGGGAAGAGAATCCTCATAACATTTGTTTTCAAAACCGGAGAGGCCAAATTTCATGAGTTCTTACAACCAGTGGGGCTTAATGCCTTGAATTTTAGAAATAAGTGGGCTCAGTTCTGAGAGAGCTGGGAGAGTGAGAGGAAACTGAGTCCCTGCCCTTGAAGAGATAGCACAATGAAGAGCCCACAGAGATACAGTTTAGAAGCAGCAGTTTGAAAAACATTTGTGGCATATAAGAGAGAAAGTTGTTTAATAGTCTCAGAGGGACAGAGATGTAGGAACAAAGGAGATGGCAGTTGCTATTTCCCTTCTCCAACCCCCAGCCCAAACACTGACACCTGTAGGAACTAGCTTAGTGCCAACCCTTGCTATCTAACTTGCGAACACCACCACCCTCTCCCTGGGCTGTGCTTCAGCAGATCCACTTGTTCCAGTCAGGTCTGCCTCAGTCCATGTGCTGCAGGTCTGCTCTGCCAGAGGACCAGGGCATAAACCTTGTAAACACTGTGCATCCCACCCCCACTCACATTGCAGAACTGCCCCCTCTAATATGCTTTTAGTCAAAGTCCATCCAAAGCAGTGCCACAATCCTAGCTGTGTGCAAGCAGCTCCAACAGGAGCCAGCTCCACTTCAAAATGACTTCTACCTCACAGACAAAGAAAACCTCATATATGAGTCTGACTGTGGCCCTAGCAGTGGGCTGGGGGCATACAACTCATCTGACTACAAGCCACAGCCACCAATGAAAGCTTCTCACAGCACAACACAGGGAAAGCATGCTGCTGTTGGGTACTACTGCATCTCTGGCAAATGCCTGAGTCTGACTCAACTCAAGACCAAGAAAGCCCCAGATTGGCCCACTAACACCATAAGAACCAAATACTGCCCACAACAGGTAAAGAGAATCAAGGCAGATGACTGGACTGAAGGAAAAAGTAGCATAACTACAAGAGCAGGCTGCACACAAAACACACAGGAGACATCCCTGAAGTGCCAGGTTCTTGTGAAGAGGTGACACTGCACTGCAGAGCACTCAGGACCTCTTCTTCATAAGGCCATGGCTTTCAAGAGCAAGAGACATAGTTGACTTTCCCAACAAAAATAAACAGACACAGAGAGTAATAAATTGAGGAGACAGAGGAATGTGTCCCAAATAAAAGAACAGGACAAAACCAGAGCAAGAGACCTAAGTGAAATGGAGATAAGTCATCTGCCTGATAGAGAATTTACAGTAATGATCATAAAGATACTCACTAAACTTGAGAAAAGAGGGAAGAACCTCAATGAAACCTTTAACAAAGAGATAAAAAAAAAGCAATCAAGGATAAAGAACACAATAAGTGGAATAAAAAAACACACTAGACAGAATAAGTAGACTTGAGGAAGAAGAATAACTTAGTGACCTGGAGGACAAAGTAATGGAATGTAATCAAGCTGAGCAGGTGAGAGAAAAAAATATGCAAAATGAGAATAGACTTAGGGAACCCAGGATATCATCAAGCATAATAACATTTGCATTATAGGAACCCCAAAAGGAGAAGAGAGAGTAAAGGTGGTGAAAATTTATTTAAATAAATAATAGCTAAAAAATTCCCAAATCTGAGGAAGGAAACAGAAAACCAGATCCAGGAGGCACAGAGATTCCCCCAACAAAATGAACTGAAGGAGGTCCACACCAAGACAAAAAGTAATTAAAATGGCAAGAAGTGGTGATAAAGAGAAAATTTTAGAAACAGCAAGAGAAAAGAAAACAGTTACATACAAGGAAAACCCCATAAGACTATCAGGGGATTTTTTAGTAGAAACTTTGCAGGACAGAAGGGAGAGGTAGGATTTATTAAAAGTGCTGAAAGGGGAAAATCTCCAGCCAAGAATATTCCATCCATCAAGGCTATCATTCAGAATGGAAAGAGAGATAGTTTCCCAGGCAAATAAAAATTAAGAGAATTCATGACCACTAAACCAGCTCTACAAGGGACTTTTTGAGTACAAACAAAAGACCCTAAGTAAGAGTGAGAAAAGTAGGAAGCACAAAAGCAATAAAAATAAGTATATCTGTAAAAATCAGTCAAGGTACTCACAAAATATAAGAATGTAAAATATGATACTATATACCTGAAATATGGTGGGGAAAGGAGTAAAGAATGGGTTCAAATGTAAGACAACCATCAACTTAATATATAGACTGCTATATGCAGAAGAGTACACACCTAATGGTCATCACAAAACAAAAACCATCAATAGATATGCAAAAAATAAAGAGAAAGGAATCCAAGTATATCACTATAGACAGCCAACTAATCATGACAGAAGAGATCAAGGGAAGAAAGGAACAGAGAAGAACTACAAAAACAACCATAAAACAAGTAACAAAAAAGCAATACATACCTATCAATAATTACTTCAAATGTAAATGGACTAAATGCTCCAATCAAAAGACATAGAATCACAGAGTGGATTAAAAAAAAAACAAAAACACCCATCTATATGTTGCCTACAAGGGACTTGCTTTGTTGTTTTTTTTTCCCCCAAATATGCTTATTTTATTTTTTCAGTGTTACAAGATTGATTGTTCATGCATCACACCCAGTGCGCCATGCAATATGTGCCCTCCTCAATTCCCACCACCAGGCTTGCCCAACTCCCCACTCCCTCCCCTCCAAAATCCTCAGTTTGTTGCTCAGAATCCAGTCTTTCATGGTTCATCGCCCCCTCTGATTCCCCCCATTCACCCTTTTCTTCCTTCTCACAATGCCCTCCATGTTTTTCCTTATGCTCCACACGTAAGTGGGACCATAAGATAATTGACTCTCTCCACTTGACTTATTTCACTCTGCATAATCTCTTCCAGTTCCGTCCATGTTGATACAAAAGTTGGGTATTCTTCCTTTCTGATGGAGGCATAATATTCCATTGTATATATGGACCATATCTTCTTTATCTATTCATTAATAGATGAACAACAGATGCCCAAGAAGGGCATCTTGGCTCTTTCCACAGTTTGACGATTGTGGCCATTGCTGCTATGAACACTGGGGTACATGTGGCCCTTCTTTGTACTGCATCTTCTTCTTTGGGGTAAATACCCAGGAATGCAATTGCAGGGTCATAGGGTAGCTCTATTTTTAATTTCTTGAGGAATCTCCACACTGTTTGCCAAAGTGGCTGCACCAACTTGCATTCCCACCAACAGTAGAAGAGGGTTCCCCTTTCTCCACACCCTCTCCAACATTTGTTGTTTACTGTCCTGTTGATTTTGGCCATTTTAACTGGTGTAAGATGGTATCTTGGTGTGGTTTTGATTTGAATCTCCCTGATGGCTAAAGATGATGAACATTTTTTCATGTGTCTGTTAGTCATTTATATGTCTTCGTTGGAGAAGTGTCTGTTCATATCTTCTGCCCATTTTTTGATGTGATTGTCTGTTTTGTGAGTGTTGAGTTCTTTATATATCTTAGATATCAAACCTTTGTCTGTACTGTCATTGGCGAATATCTTCTCCTATTCTGTGGGTTGCCTGTTTGTTTTGTTGACTGTTTCCTTTGTTGTGCAGAAACTTTTTATCTTGACAAAGTCCCAAAAGTTCATTTTTGCTTTACAAGAGACTTGCTTTCAACGTAAAGACACCTGTAGATTGAAAGTAGAGGTTGGAGAAGCATTTGTCATTCAAATGGTATAAAAAAAAAAGAGTAACAACTAGACTTTAAAATAAAGACTGTAACAAGAAACAAAGAACAGCACTTTATAATAACAAAAGGAACAAACCAACAAGAAGATATAACAATTCTGAATATTTATGAGCCTACTATGAGAGCACCCAAATACATAAAACAGTTAATAACAAACATAAGGGAGCTAATCAATAGTAATCAATAAGCATAGGGGTCTTTACCACCTCACTTACATCAATGGACAGGCCATCCAAACAGAAAATCAACAAACAGTGGCTTTGAATGACACATTGTACCAGATGGATTTAACAGATATATTCAGAATATCTCATCCTAAAACAACAGAACACATTCTTTTCAAGTACACATGGGACATTATCCAGAATAGAGCACATATTAGGCCACAAAACAAATCTCAGGAAATTAAAAAAGATCAAAGTTGTGCCATGCATCTTTTCTGACCACAACACCATGAAATCAGATATCAATCATAACAAAAAAATCTGGGAAGATCATAAATAAATGGATTAAATAACATGCTACTAAACAATGAATGGGTCAACCAAGAAATCAAGGAGAAAATAAAAAAGTAAATGGAGACTAATGAAAATGAAAATACAATAGTCCAAAATCTTAGAGATGCAGCAAGAGCTGTTCTCTGGGGGAATTTCATATCAACACAGGCCTGCATCAAAAAACAAGAAAAATCTCAAGTAAGCAACCTAACCTCACACCTAAAAGAGCTAGAAAAAGAACAAACAAATAAACAAACAACCAAAAAACCCAAAACCAGTAGAAGGAATAAAATAATAAAGATCAGAGCAAAAATAAACACAACAGAAACTACAAAGCAATAGAACAGATCAATGAAGCTGGGAATTGGTTCTTTGAAAAGATCAATAAAATTGATAAACCTTTAGCCAGATTTATTTATTTATTTATTTATTTATTTATTTATTTATTTAAAACGATTTTATGTATTTATTTGACAGAGAGATAGTGAGAGAAGGAACACAAGCAGGGGGAGTGGGAGAGGGAGAAGCAGGCTTCCAGCTAAGCAGGGAGCCCAATGTGGGGCTCTATCCCAAGATTCCAGGATCATAACCTGAGCTGAAGGCAGACTCCTAACGCCTGAGCCATCCAAGTGCCCCCAGAATTATTTAAAAAGAGAAAGAGAGAGGGAGTGAGAGAGAGAACCCAAATAAACAAAAACGGAAATGAAAGAGGAAAGATAACAACCAGTACCACAGAAACACAAAGGATTGTAAGAGGGTATTATGAAAAATATATGCCAACAAATTGGACAACCTAGAAAAATAGATAAATTCCTAGAAACATATAACCTACCAAAACTGAATAAAAAAGAAATAGGAAATTTGAACAGATAGATTACCAGCAATGAAATTGAATTAGTAATCAAAAAACTCTCAATGAGAAAAAGTTCAAAACCAAATGGCTTCACAGGTGAATTTACCAAACATTTAAAGAGAGTTAATACTTATTCTTCTCAAACTATTCCAAAGAATAGAAGAGGAAAGTTAACTTCCTAATTCATTCAGTGAGGACAGCATTACCCTGACAACTGTACCAGTTAAGGACACCACTAAAAAAGGGAACTACAGGTCAATATCTCAGATGAACATAGATGCAAAAATCCTCAACACAATACTAGCAAATAGAATTCAACAATACATTAAAAAAATCATTTACTATGATCAGGTGGGATTTACTCCCAGGATACAAGAATGATTTATATATTCACAAATCAATCAGTGTGATAGATCACATCAATAAGACAAAGGATAAAAACCATATAATAATTTCAATAGATGCAAAAAGGCATTTGACAAAGCACCATGATAAAAATGCTCAATAAAGTGGGTTTAGAGGGAGCATATCACAACACAATAAATGCCATATATGAAAAACCCACAGCAAACATCATACTCAATGGGGAAAAACTGGGAGATTTTCCCCTAAGGTCAGGAAGAAGACAAGGATGTCTACTTTCATGACTTTTATTCAACATAGTACTGCAAGTCCTACCCACAGCAATCAGATAACAAAAAGAAATAGAAGGTGTCCAAATTGGTAAGGGAAGAAGTGAAACTTTCACTATTTGCAGATGACATGATTCTACATAGAGAAAACCCAAAAGAGTCCACCAAAAAGCTACTAGAACTGATAAAGGAATACAGTAGGGTCACAGATACAAATTCAATATATGGAAATCTGTTGCATTTATGTACACTAAAAATGAAGCAGCAGAAAGAGAAATTATGAAAACAATCCCATTTACAACTGCACCAGAAACAATAATATACCTAAGAATAAATGTAATAAAAAAGTGAAAGCCCTGTACTCTGAAAATTATAAAACACTGATGAAATAAATTAAATACAACACAAAGAAATGGGAAAATATTCTATGCTCGTGGATTGGAAGAAAAAATGTTGTTAAAATGTCCATATTACTCAAAGCACTTTACAGGTTTAATGTAATCTTTATCAAAATACTAACAGGATTTTTCACAGAACTAGAACAAACAATTCTAAAGGAAAACAAAGCTAGAGGCATCACAAGTCCAGATTTCAAATTATACTACAAAGCTGTAGTAATCAAAACAATATGGTACTGGCACAAAAGTGAACACATAAATCAATGGAATGGAATAGAGATCCTAGAAATAAATGCACAATTGTATGGTTAATTAATTTATGAAAAAGAAGGCAAGACTATGCAATGGGAAAAAGACAGTCTTTCCAACAAATACTGTTGGGTAAATGGGACAGCTACATGCAAAAGAATGAAACTGGAACACTTTCTTACACCACACATACAAAAAAATTCACACTACTGAATACATACCCAAAGAATAAAAAAACCCCACTAATTTGAAAGGATATATGCACCCCTATGTTTGCTGCAGCATTAATTTACAACAGTTAAATTATGGAAACCGTCCAAGTGTCCATCGATAGATGAATGGGTGAAGAAGGAGTAGTATATATATGAATATTATTCAGCAAAATAATCAATGAAATACTTTGCCATTTGCAACAGAGAGTATAATGCTAAGTGAAATAAGTCATTCAGAGAAAGACAAATACCATATGATTTCACTCATATGTGGAATTTAAGAAACAAAACAAAAGAGCAAAAAAAAAAAAAAACAAAAGAGAGAGAGAGAGAAACCAAAAAACTGACTCTTAACTATAGAGAACAGACTGATGATTACTAGAAGGGAGGTAGGTATGGGAAATAGGTGAAGGGGATTAAGAGTGCTCTTATTTTGATGAGCATTGAGTTATATATGAAATTGTGGAGTGACTATATTGTACACCTATACTAATTTAATAAAATTAGGGGGAAAATTTAATACTCTATGTTAACTATACTGTAATAAAATAAAATAAAGTGAAATCTTTTTTTGACATTTGAATTTCAGACGAGGGTCTGATGCCTGATATTAGTTTCACACTGAAAACTCCAGTGAAGAATCCTCCACAGAAACAATCAATTCTGTTTATAGGAAAAGGCAAAGTCACCTGTACCACAGCCAGCAAGATGCAACACAGTGAACAAAAAATGCTCCTTCAATTCTCATCACCCTTACAAATCAAACATGAGTTCTCTCATTTTCAAATTTAAATTTTTTTTAGGTTTCCAGTAGTGTATGCTGGGTCGCCATGCTGTTGTTTTTCTGTGCTTTATTTTTAAATAACTGAGAAAACTTATTTCGAAAGTGTGTGATATCCTGGTTGTATCAAGGCTTAAATGGGGAAGGTATTTTGTTTAAATGAAGGCTTAAATGGGGAAGGTATTTTGTAACAAAAATTGCATAAATTTAGTATGTATAACTTAATGATTTGACACACATATACATTGTGAGATAATTACTACAGTCAAGCTATTTAACATACCCTTTTCCTCACGTAGTTATCTTTTTTGTGTGTGGTGAGAGTACCTGAAATCAACCCTCTTAGCAGATTTCCAACATTCAGTGCAGTATTATTAACTGTAGTAATCATGATGTATAGTAGATCTCTACACATAGTTATCCTACAAACTGGAACTTTGTACTTTTTAACCCATATATTCTCATTTCCCCCACCTCCCTATCCCTGGTAACCACTGTTCTGCTCTCTGCTTCTATGAGTTTGATTATTTTAGATTTCACATATAAGTGAGATCGTGGAGTAGTTGTCTTTCCGTGTCTGTCTTATTTCATTTACCATAATGTCCTCCAGATTCACCCATTTTGTCACAAATGGTAGGATTTCCTTTTATTTTAAGCTAGGTAATATTCTGTTATATATATATCTATATACTTATATCTATATAAACATAATAGAGTATTACTATATATAAGGAAATATATATGATGGAATATTATGTAATTTATTATATGAATTTATTTTTATTAAAATAAACATTATTATTATTTACTAAACATTCATTAATTACATATATATATGTATATATATATACACACACACACACACATACACACACGTATCACATTTTCTTTATCCATTCATCTGTTGGTGGACACTTAGGTTGTTTCCATGTCTTAGCTATTGTGAATAATGCTGCCAATAAACACTGGATCACAATTCTCTCTTCAAGGTACTGATTTCATTTCTTTTGGATATATACCCAGAAGTGGGGTTGCTGGATCATAAGGTAGTTACATCTTAAATTCTTTGAAGAATTTCCACCACACTCTTTTCCAGAATAGTTGCACCAATTCAATCTTGGCATTTGCAACAAAGATTGTTGAATTCCCGGGGCACCTAGGTGTCTCAGTCAGTTTAACGGCTCAGGTCATGATCCCAAGGTCCTGGGATTGAGCCCTGCATTAAGCTCCCTGCTCAGCAAAGGGCCTGCTTCTCCCTCGGCCTGTTCCTGCTGCTCCCCCTACTTGTGCTTTCTCTCTCTCTCTCTGTCAAATAAATAAATAAAAATCTTAAAAAAAAAAAAAGATTGTTCAATTCCTACCAAAGACAGCACACTGCAAGCTACTAGAGATACAAATGTGAGCAAAAAACACAGACCTTTCTCCTGCCATTAGGAACAAGAATGTGGAAGATTTGTTCCATAAACTAAATCTGCCCCATAAGATATGCCCCAGCTGGAAATGTAGTGTCCTGTAAAAATCCGGTCTTCCAGGACCTCAGATATGCAGGTTCCAGGTGGAGAGGGCAAAATTATCTGAGCTACTGAGGGATAACTTAATGTCTTTGAATTACTTCAGCATTTCTCATATTCTAACTGGGTTTGTATCCAGTCCCTCACTCCAATGACTTCTTGGACCTAGGGAAGAGAGTACAGATTGGAAAAAAAGCTGATCATTTCTGCTGCTCCAGGGCTGAAATAGTGAAGCATCAGAGCTCCCTTCAGGATCATCAATCTTTCCTCTTTTTGGGATCATTCTCATCAACATACAAACATGCTGTCATTTCTCTCATTAAAAAAAATAATAAGTCCTCTTTTGACCCCATTTTCCTTATCACCTGTCACAGTTCTCTGCTCATCTCTGCAGAATTCTCAGCTGAACTGTTTGTAATCTCTGTCCCCACTTCCTCTTTTGAAGTCCTCCACCACCCCCTGGGACAGCTCCTGTGAAGTACCCCTGCTTTTCCAGTTCTCAGCAACTTCCCCTTCTCAGCAGCACCTGACACAACCATCAGTCACTCCCTCCTGAAACCCTTTCTTCACTGGCCTCCAGGACTCAGCCCTCTTGCTTCGTTTTCTTCTCACCTCACTGGTTCCTCCTTCAGGACCTTCTTTGCTTTTCATCCTCCTAACTGAAGTGTTGGAGTGAAGAACACCAAGGACCAGCCTTCTCCCCTATCTCACTCAGACCTACGTCTTTAAATACAACCTGCATGCTCATAACACCCAAACTTATACCTCTTGCCCAGATAATCTCCCCTAAGCACAAGCTCCCTCCATGCACCTCTATTCATCTCTCTAATACACAATCCAAAGTATAGCTCATCCCAAACTAAACTTCTGTTCTCCCCCACAGCCCTACTCAGAGTACAGCAACTCTGCATTCCCACTTGTCTAGGCCAAATGCCTTGGAGTCGACTTCAACTATTCCTTCTTTCATGTGCCACATCTAATCCAGCAGACAATTCTTTTGATTTTAACTTCAAAATAGATCCAAACCCAACCACTTTTCACCACCATCACTCTGACCCAGTGATCTCTCACCTGGATTATCACCAAGACCCTCATCTTGGTCACCCAATTTCTTACCATTCTATTCTCCTTATGTCACCCAGAGCCTATCATCTCCCTGCTGCATCCCTCAAATGGCTCCCCCTTTCACCCAGGATAATCCACAGTCCTTGCTTTACCTACGAGGTCTGACATGAGATGTCCCCAAACACCCCCACTTTGTTATCCTTACATCAGCTCTCTGACCTTATTCCCCTCTATTTTCCCCCACCCCATCTGCTCCCCCAGCCACACCTGCTGCCCTGCCATTCCTCAGGCACACCCTAACCCAGTGAGTGCCTGGCTTACTTCCCTAATGACTCCAGGCCTTTCCCCGACTATGCTTTTCCTACCCTCCTCTGCTTGACCCTTTCCCACAGCAGGTATTCTGTGCCATGTTTTGACTTTAGTGGCCTTCTCTCCTGTCAATGCATTATGCTCGCTCAAGGCAGAGACTTTAGTTTGTCTTAGTCAATGCTGTGTCCCCAGTACCTAGGATGAAGCCTGGCTTGTGGTGGAGAATCAATCATATCTGCCGATAAAATAATGAACACACTGCTGCTTTTAGTCCCAAGTTAAGGGTTTGAGCCTCGAGTTTGATCTTTATGGCAGAAATTTCTATGATACAACACCAAAAGCATGGTACATAAAAGAGTAAATGAATAAATTGGATTTCATCAAAATTAAAAACTTCCCTTCTCTAAAAAAAAAAAAAAAGGATTGCTATGAGAATGAAAAAGTAAGCTGCAAACTGGAAGAAAATACTTATGAGTTATCCATCTGATAAAGAACTTGTATCTAGTATATATAAATAATTCTCAAACTCGATAATAATAATCAACCCAAATTTAAGCAGACATTTCACTAAAGAAGATATAATGGCAAATATGCATTGAAAAGATGTTCAACAGCATTTTTCATTAGAGAAACGTAAATTTAAAACCACAGTACAGTAGCAACTCACACCTATTTGCTAAATATACTAGTCACATACAAAATGAAGATGTAGGGACACTAGAACCCATGCACTGCAAACAGGAATGAAAAATAGTGCAGTCACTTTGGAAAAGGGTTCTTAAATATGCAAACAGAACCCTGTCATATGACCCAGATGTTCCACCCCTAGCTTTTTATCCAAAAGAGATGAAAGCATATATCCACACAAAGACTTAAATGTGAATATTCCTAACAGCTTTCTTTGGAAGAGCCACAAACTGCAAAAGCAATGTGAATGTCCATCAGTGGGTAGATGGATAAACAAACCATCTCTTATTCATCTAGTAGGATACTACTTGGCAATAAAAAGGAATGAGGTATGGATACTTTCTATAACATAGATAAATCTCCAAATAATTACAATGAGTGAAAAAAAGCCAGAGAAAAAATAAAAAGAGTACATACTATTTGTTTCCACTACTATGAAATTTTAGAAAAAATCTACAATGAAAGAAAGCAGATCCCTGGTATTGGGAGGAGAGTGAGGGGCTGGAAAGGGAGAATTATAGAGATCACAAGGGAACCTTGCAGGATGCTCTTTTGTCACCTAAATTGTGGTGATAGTTTCGCTGGTATATGCATGAGTCAGAAATGCTCAATTGTATGCTTTAAACATATGCAGTTTATTGTATGTTGACTATACCTCAGTAAAGCTGTTAAAAACTAAAACGTAGTAATAAATTAATAAAATGTGGGTGAAAAAATAAGAGAACTTTAAAATGTGTATCATATTGTCCTCTATTCTAGCAGCTGTAGCTCCAAAATTTAACTCTGAATATTCTAGGAGCAAAAGCAAAGAAGAAAACATGAAGCAAAAGAAAAGAAGATAAAAGGTGCCATTACTTTAAAGTACCACTTTTCTGAAGTTCTAAGAAAGCCTTCAGAGAATTTCCCCCCAGGTCCTCAGGGAGAAGTTCTATCACATTATGAGCGACAGCCTTGGTAACACTAACATTCACCTTCCATTCTCCTCTTTCTTACATCGCTGCTCAGAGACATCAGAATGTGGGAACACAGTGCAGTCCAGCATCCACACATCTTTGAGAGGTCTAACTGATGTGGCACAGAGGTGCCTCTTCAGATTGCCATGTTCCTCCAAGGGTGACAAGTTAGTGGAAGAAAGAATGTACAATGGTGGCATGGTTGGGGATGACAGGAACCGTCATCCCTTAAGTGGCAGTGCTTCAACAAATTTAAGGTAAAATGTTTCAGGACAGTTATTTAAAACAGCATTTGAAGATCTCTGAGGAAGCCTCATGAAGGCTAAACTGGGAGATTCACATAGAAGGAATCCAAGCATACTATTCTTCCAAAATCCAGCCCTAACCCACCAATAGAGCAGCTCTGCCCACTTGGACCTGCCCCAGGCCACAGACACCTCCCCACCCCACTTAGAGCCAGGCTGCATCTCTGTTCACTGAGTCAATCCTTAACAAATGTAACTTCAGCAACCAAGCTTTTGAGAAGTGAGCAGCAGAGTTCAAGGTTTTAACCTCTGGTGAGAATCTGAAGTTATCAAAATTTTATTAAGGATTTGAGGGTGACAGTCCTTCCGGGGTGGATTTACTCTGTGCACAGCTCTCTGTAATCTTTTCTTTTTAATTTTTATTATTTTTAAATTTTTAATTCTTTTAGTATCAGATGTAGTGTTCAATAATTATCAATTGTGTATAACACCCAGTGCTCATCACATCACGCACCCTCCTTACTGCCCATCACCCAGTCAACCCACCTCCCCTACCGCCCCTGAGCAACCTGTTTGTTTCCTATAGATAAGGTTTATGGTTTGTCTCCCTCTCTGATAACTTTCCATTCAGTTTTCCCTCCCTTCCCCTATGAGCCTCTGTGCTGTTTCTTATATTAGCTCTCTGTAACCTTAAACATTCCCCAAAGCAGGACCAGCAGCTTCATGGGCAGGGAACTCCACAGTGCCCTGTGCCTCTGCCTCACGCTCCATTCAAAGCTTTATTGTCATGTCTCCAATTTCTTAATATATTTTGAACATGGTACCCGAATTCTTATTTTGCACTCCACCCCACAAATTACCTAGCTGGCAGCCTGCCTCAAAGTATACGCCACAGACCATCAGTTAATTTGTGTTAATTCATGTTGTGAAAAAGGAATGATTTAGGAAATTGAATTAAAGTAAAATAACTTTCTGTTCTGCAGGACAACTGATAGCAACAGTTTAGATCATTTGTAGTCTTTTTATGGCTAATCTCAAAGCTCTATTCATTATTACACAGATTTATACACACTGTAAAGTAATTTCTGTCCCATGAAATAATGTTTCTCAAACATTTATATGCAGTGATTCACTAGAGGTACCTTGTTTAAGTACAAGTCCTGTTTCAGAAGGTCAAGTCCAGACTCAGCATCTCTCAGGTAAGGTTGTGATGCTGCTGGTCTGCCGACCACACTTTTGAGTAGCAAAGCTCAAAAATAGACCTGCGGCAGAGGAGGGTTAGTTTGTCCAGTTTATATGGTGCTCCATCATTTAGTGACTGAGTGATACAGGAGAATGTTACTTCACCTCTCTGAGCTTCAAATTCTTTAAGGAACGTTTCCTTAAATTCTTTCTTTCCTTTTTTTTTTTTTTTTTAAGATTTATTTATCTGAGAGAGAGAGAGAGTAAGGGCAGGAGGCAGAAAGAGAGAGAGAGAATACCAAGCAGACTCCTCGCTGAGCACGGAGACTGACTGGGGCTTGATCTCACCACCCAGAGATCATCACAACCTGAGCCAAAATCAAGAGTGGGATGCTTAACTGATGGAGCCACTCAGACACCCCAACTTTCCCTACAATTATTTTAAGAATCTAAGCAAAGTGCTTTTGCACTGAGAGTCATTTCAACAATCACTTTATGAATAAAGCAAAGTAGATACCATGATTCCAATTTTACAGGTGAGGAGCCTAACATTTAGGGATATTAACTACTTTGCCTACTGTTCCAAGCAGGTAAGCCACGGCAAGGGATTGGACCTTCATCTTTGGACCTTGGACCTCTTGGTCTTTGGCTCATTCAAATATTTCCAGTATGTGTTTTATAGCAGGCTCTTGTCTTTACATCAAGCTAACTTACAAAGAGGCTTGCTTCATAATGAAGTTTTTTTTAATTAACATATAATGTATTATTTGCCCCAGGGTACATGTCTGTGAATCGTCGGGCTTACACACTTCACAGCGTTTACCATAGAACATTCCCAATGTCCATAACCCAGCCACTCTATAAATTACACATCTTTTAGAACCAGTAGATCCCTTTTCCTTTTTTTGAAAACCATTTTATTACTTTTCTTATCAAAATGATAAATGTTCATTGTTTAAAGTATTCAAGCAATAACAAAAAGTGCAAAGAAGGGGCACCTGGGGGCTCAGTCAATCCATTAAGTGTCCAGCTGTTGATCCAACTGTTGTTTTCAGCTTAGGTCATGATCTCAGGGCTGTGAGTTCAAGGCCCATGTGGGGCTTCTCCACAATCAGCCTGGAGTCTACTTGTCCTTCTTCTCTTGCTCCTCACTCCACCTGCACTCTCGCTGTCTCTCTCTCTCTCAAATAAATAAATAAATCTTTAAAAAAGTACAAAAGAGTGAATAAAATTCCCATCTCAGATGTGACTTCTGTTAACATTTTTTTTTTAGTTTTATTTATTTATGTGACAGAGAAGGACCACAAGTAGGGAGAGAGACAGGCAGAGAGAGAGAGGAGGAAGCAGGCTCCCTGTGAGCAGAGAGCCCAATGTGGGGCTCGATCCCAGGACCCTGAGATCGTGACCTGAGCCAAAGGCAGAGGCTTTAACCCACTGAGCCACCCAGGTGCTCCTTCTGTTAACATTTTAATGAATATCCTTCCAATTGCCTCTTTATGACTCAAGGGTGAACCATTTGAGCTGATTTGGTCAAATCATTTTTTTTCAAATTTTATTTTATTTTTTTAGTATTCCAAGATTCATTGTTTATGCACCACACCCAGTGCTCCATGTAATACATGCCCTCCTCAATACCCACCACCAAGCTCACCCATTCCCTCACCACCCCCTCCAAAACCCTGTTTATCAGAGTCCACAGTCTCTCATGGTTCGTCTCCCCCTCTGATTTCCCCCAATTCACTTTTCCTTTCCTTCTCCTAATGTCCTCCACGTTATTCCTTAAGCTCCACAAATAAGTGAAACCATATGATAATTGACTTTCTCTGCTTAATTACTTTCACTCAGCATAATCTCCTCCAGTCCCGTCCATGTCAAATAATTTTGAGAACTGTCTGTGTATTATATTCTCCACCTGAAGGTCACAGAGAACGTTTTAAAGGCTCACAAAACTGGCATTGAAAATATTTGACATTATAAACAATGCTGCAACAAGTATCATGAAGTTATATGTTTCTTTTTGTTTTTTTTTTCAATAGTGTTAGTATTTTCTTAGGTGAAACAAGGTATTCATATTGCCCTACCCAAAGACTGAAGGAATTTGCACTCCCACAAATTGTTCATGAGAGCCCTATTTTCTAAACACTACTGCTAATAGATTTTATCAACCCCTTTGGTCTTCATTAATCTGATACACGGACAAAATTAAATACTTTTATTTCTTTCTTTGAGCATTAAGGAGGTTGAACACCTTTTCTTGCGTTCATCAGTTAATCTGTAAATTGCTTGTTCGTATTCCTCCAAATTTTTATTTGGGTTTATTTTATTTTATTTTTCCTTTTTTGAATTCTTCAATAAAAAATAATCTGTTAATATGTGTGTTGCAAATATTTTTACTAATTTAGTTTTAAACATGCTTGTTTGATTTCATTTTTTTAATTTATGTAGTTTTAAACTCATATACTATCACATACATAGGTATGGGGGGTTTTTTGACATGATTATTGGAAAGACTGCCACCAGCCAAGATTGCAAAAATATTCACCCGTTTTCTTGTAACTTTTTTTTCTTCTTGTAACATTTTATAATTTCTATATTCACAATTAAATTCTTAATCCATCTGGACTTTATTCTTTTCACTTATTTATTATTTATTAGTTTTTTTTAACTTTTATTTTTTTTCAGTGTTCCAAGTTTCATTGGATTTTATTCTTATGTGAGGACTAAAGAAAGGATCTGCCCCAATTTCCTCTAAATCACTAGCCTGTTACCACTTCCCAAATATTAGATAGTTATTTACTCATAGATGATGTAATGTCTTTTTATTTTTTATTTAAATGTATTTGACGTATAATATTGTATAAATTTAAGGTGTACATGTTAACTTAACACATTTATATATCGTAACATGATTGTCATTATAATGAGACTTAGCACCTCACATCACCCTCATATCATGTCTTTTTCATAGTTGGAATTATTAAGATCTAGTCTCTTAGTAAAAAAAAATCTAGTTTTTTTGCTAGTATGATGGTCATAATATAATATTGTTGTTTACATTCCCCACACTGTACACTGTCTTTTAAAATTTATTTTATATATATGGGACACCTAGGTGGCTCAGTCAGTTAAGCATTTGCCTTTGGCTCCAGGTCCTGGGATGGAGTCCCTGCTTCTCCCTCTCATTTTGTTGCTCCTCCTACTTCTGTGCAGATCTCTCTCTCTGACAAATAAATGAATAAAATCTAAATTTATTTTATATTTTACATTCGGTAGCATTCACTTTTGGTTTGTAGTTGCATAAGTTTTGACAAATGTATGGAGTTACATAATCACTGTCACAAATAAGATACAGAACAGTTCTAACACCCAGCAAAATTCCCTCTCACTGCTCCTTTATAGTGAAACCCCACCCCATCTCTAACCCTTGGTGACACACTGATCTTTTCTCAATCCCTATAGCTTTGCTTTTTCCAGAATGCTATATAAAAGGGATTTTATGAAGTTTGCAGCCTCTGAGTATGACTTGTTTTATTTAGCATAATGCATTGGAGTTCCATGCATTTGTTATGCGCTTATCAATAGTTCATTGTTTTTTTATTATGGAGTGGTATTCTGTAGTACCACAGTTTGTTTATCCATTTACTCATTGAAGGATATTTGGGATGTTTTCCATTTTTTGTGATTATGAATAAACTTATTGATATAGACTGAATGCTCTTGCCGCCCTCCCAAATTTATATATTAAAATCCTAACTCCCAATGTGATGGAGGTCTTTGGCAAATGACTTAGTCTTGAGGGTGGAGCCCTCATGAATGGGATTAGTGCCTTATAAAAGAGACCCCAGAGAGTTTTCTTACTGCTTGCATCATGTGAGGACACAGGGAGAAGATGGCTGTTTGTAACAAAGTGGTCCCTCAGTAGACAGTGAACCAGCCAGCACTTTGATCTTGGACTTCCAAGGCTCCAGAACAGTGAGAAGTAAGTATCTGTTATGCCAGGCCCCCAGTCCATACTATTCTGTTACATTAGCCCAGTTGGACTAAGACAGTTGTTATGAACCTTTGCCCACAGGTTCTTGTGAAAACAGAGATGTTCATTTCTCTTAGGTAAATACCTAGCAACAGGATTGCTAGATCACATGGTTAATGCTCCTTAACTTTATAAGAGACTGCTTTCCTGTTTACCAAAGTAGCCACCGTTCCATTTTGCCTTCACCAACGGTATAGGAGAGTCCTAGGTGCTCTTCATCCTCATCAGCACTTGAGATTTTCAGTTTTATTGTTTAATCATTCTAATATGGATTATCTGTATCTATAATGGTATCTGGAATGGAATATCTATAAAAATGGTAATCTCCTTGTGATTTTAATTTACATTTTTCTAATGTTAATGATATTGAGCATCTTTCTTATGTGTTTGCCATTTGTATATCTTCTTTAGTGAAATACATTCTTGATTCTTGTGCCAAGTTTTTTATTAGGCTACTTATTTTTTTATTTTTGAGTTGAAATGATAACTTTCTTATGCACTGCTTTTTCATATCTATGTAAGTCTATTTCTGGATCCTCTATTCCAGTCCACTAATCTCACCTGTCTATTCCTGGGACAGCACCACACTTTTTATTACTGTAACTTTTATTACTGTAAGAATGTATTTCATTCATATAAGACAAGTCCTGCTTTATTATTTTTTTCAAAATATTCTCAGCTACCAGATTAACTTTAGAGTAATTTTGTCCAAGTTCTCCCCAAATTCTGTTGAGATGTTTACCTGAAGTGATACTGAATAAAATAAAATAATTTAGGAAAAATAACCCTTTATAGTACTATCTTCCAATCCAAGAAAAGGCAGATCTTTTACTTTATTAAAATCTTTATTTGTGTCTGATGGGCTGATTTTTTTCAGATATTTGTATTTAGTCTGCTTTCATATTCCTCATGCACGGTCAGGAATAAAATCAGAAATGAAAACAGGACACAGGACCCTTTTTGGCAGAGCTCTGGTTCAGTCCCAAACCGGACAGGCTTGAGTCTGGACCATAACAATGATGTTTTTTACATCTGTCCTATTTTAGCTATTTGTACAACTTAGAGCATTAAATTTGAGGATTAGAAAAGCAAATAGCCCCAGTTACAGTTAAGACGCCACCTCTTTATGCAGCCCATAACTCTTTTCACTGAATGAAAACTCAGTTCTTTTTTCACCCAAGGGAGAGCTGACCTTTTACTGAGATGTTCCAGAAGGAATCTACATTGCCACTGTGGATTGCAGCAACTCATATGTAGCCACACATTTGTGACATTAAAAAGGACACTTTCCTGCTTTTTAGTATAAACATAATCCCATGTGAACACTTTTTTATTTTTATTTTTGAAAAAACTATTTACCTATGATACAAAAGAATTCTTATAGGGGCACCTGGGTGGCTCAGTTGCTTAAGCATCCAACTCTTGATTTCAGCTCAGGTCATGATCTCAGGGTTGTAAGATCGAGCCCCACATCAGTTTCCACACTGGGGGTGGACCCCTGCTTAAGTTTCTGTCTCTACCTCTCACACTATCCCTACTTCTACTCTGTAAAATAAATAAATCTTAAAAAAAAAAAGATTCTGGGGTTCCTGGGTCACTCAACCGGTTAAACATCTATCTTAGGCTCAGGTCATGATCCAGGGTCCTGGGATTGAGCCCCACATTGGGCTCTCTGCTTAGTGGGGAGCTTATTTCTCCTTCTTCTCTTCCTCTGCCTGCCACACTGCCTACTTGTGCTCTTTCTAGCAAATACATTTTAAAAATCTTAAAAAAAAAAAAAAGATTCTTTCTCTCCCTCTCCCTATCTTTCTGTCCCTTTCCCACTCAAGAAAAGAAGGAAAAAAAAAAAAAGAATTCTTGTAAATAAGAATGCAAAACATTTGCCTGCCTGCCAACGGCCTGAACTCTTCCTCTTAGTAATCAATTGACCGAAGTCGTCAGTTCTATTCCCAGCTTCCTCTTGCTGAGATTACTACATCTAGCCTTTGCTTCATTTTCAAGACCAGTTTCTGTAATCTGTAATTTTGAAAAAAGAAAATGACTGTTTTATATCTGACTTCAATTTTATTTTTTTATTATTATGTTCATTTAGCCACCATATAGTAAGTACATCATTAGTTTTGATGTAGTGTTCAAAGATTCATTAGTTGCATGAACTCTAGGACTCATCCCAACACGTGGCCTCCTTAATACCTATCACCCAGCTACCCTAACCCCCAACCCTCTCCCCTCTGAAACCCTCAGTTTGTTTCCCAGAGTTCACGGTCTCTCATGGTTTGTCTCCCTCTCTGATTTCCTCCCCTTCAGTTTTCCTTCCCTTCCCCTGTAGTCCTCGGTGCTATTCCTTATGCTCCACATAAGAGTGAAGCCATATGATAATTGTCTTCTCTGCTTATTTCACTTATCATAATCCCCTCAAGTTCCATCCATGTCAGTGAGAATGGTGGGTATTTCATCCTTTCTGATGGCTAAGTAATATTCCATTGTATGTAAGTACCACACCTTCCTTATGCATTCATCTGTTGAAGGGCATCTCAGCTCCTTCCAAAGTTTGGTTATTGTGGACATTGCTGCTATGAACGTTGGGGTGCATGTGCCCCTTCTTTTCATTACATCTATATTTTGGGGACAAATATTTAGTAGTGCAATTACTGGGTCATAGGGTAATAACCTCAAGTTTCTTAATAAACTTGTAATAATTATAATATTAAAGCTCCTATAAACAAGTTTGGTCCCAATGCATTTCTTGGAGAAATCCCATTTTACAGAATTCAAGTAAACATTTTAGTTATGATAAAGGTTTAGCTTTCTATAAAAGACCCCAAAATGCAGTGGTTTCGGTGAGAAACAAGCTTGCTTATGTCTCTCTTACATGAAAGTATGATCTGGTGTGACTATTCATCTTCATGAAATTGTCAGGGCTCCAGGCTCCTGCCTTACTGCTCTGTTATTGTTCGGGTATACTTGTTAAGTACACAGTCCGGCGACATTCCACAATAACATTCTAGCCATGAGGCAAACAGGTAAGGGGGAAAGGAGGTGTGTCTCTTCCCTTTAATGACATAAATTTGGAGATTGTACATGCGACTTCCATGCATATCCCTTTGTTGCATTAATAAATTGCCACCAAAATGTAGTGATTTAAAACAAACATTTATTATTTCATGGTTTCTATGGGTCAGGAATCTAGATATGGCTTCACTGGGTATCTCTAGTTCAAGGGCTCTCATGAAGTTAAGCTGTCAGCAGGGACTGTGGTCTCATCTAAAGCTTTGACTGGGGGAGAGCCCTCTTCCCAGCTCATTCACATGGTTGTGGGCAGGACTCAGTTCCTTGTGGGTTGCTGGACATAGGCCCCCAGTTCCTTCCCACATTGACTCTCCAGACAGCAGCTCACAATATGGCAGCTGGTTTCCCTCAGAGCAAGTAAGTGAGAGAACAAGAGAGGGTACCCAGGATCAAAGACACAGTCTTTTTGTAACCTAATTTTGGAAATTAGAGTTCCTTTGTATTCTAACACAAACAGAGTGCAAATGGGGAGTTTGGAGAAACAGCCTAGTTTCCCCTAATCAGTTTGCTTTTTGCTCAATAAAGCAATGAAGAAGAAAGATAGAAACCATCGTTGTCTAGGACACAGTAGACACCACAGCAAGGACTCAGTTACTCAGTCACATCCTAGCTATGAGGAAAGTCAAGAAATGTCACTTCTGTTTAGTGCACCCGTATGCCCAGCTAAAAATTCTCTATTAATCTGAGAAGAGGAAAAGATACTGAGGAACAAGTAGCAGCCTCTGCCCCCATAAGCCGTAAGAGACTTCTTGAGTTTCAGTCAGAATGGGCAAGGTTTGGCAGTAACATAAGAACCTTAAAACATCTGTGACTAAACAAAAGATGAGCTCCTACAAAGTCCACTGCCGCTTAGGGCACAGTCTTCAGACAACAGCTTCGCTGGGGGAAATTCCATATTCTAGGTTGTTTCATTTATTCCCACATGTGTTTTATCATCTCATTACCAGGGGAAGAGAGAAAAGGACAAACAGGCACTGGTTTCTAAATGCTTCCACTTGGAGCATGTCTGAAATGTCTCAAATGTCTGCTCAGATTTCACTGGCCAGCCTAAGTCATGTGACCACCCCTAACCAGTCCTAGAGAGGTAGAGGGACAGTTTGGTGCCTGCTGTAACCTGCAGACCTGGGCTCACATCCCAGCCTGCCACTCTGTTCCAGTGGGCTGCTAGGTTTGGATGACAGGCCATTAACTCATTTACGGCCAAGAACAGTTTTCACTTTTAGCTCTAAATGAACTTATGAACTTGGAGCTCATTCCAACAGGAACTAAAAGGAGCACAGATAAATTATATTGTTTACTTGTCAACATAGACCACCCACCTCTTAATTACTCAGTGCTTTGGTGAATTATTAAGTAACTTATTCAGAAAACATTACAGACAATAACATTTAACATGAAAAGTCTGAACAGTGGAAGCCAACATAAACATGAAATTTCTGTATTTTCTACGACAGCTGTTGTTTATGAGAATGAGACCCATAGTTTTTCTAAATGAGAATCATTCATACAAGTGTTCTGGTCCCACTTCATGTTTCTTTCTTGTGGCACTATGTGGTTTTGGCACAGCTTCTTCTCACCCCTAGGATCGTATAGTAATTAATGAGGTATTTGGGTTACTTTACATCACCTTTTCCAGGCTACCCCCAGCGTGCTCTTTGGCTAAAAAGAACAATACCTGCACATTGATATTGCTTCTTCTCTTTTTCTAGATGTGACCATCTGTCTCCCTTCCTCCCCTATGATGTTTTCTCCATTTGCAGATGTTAATTTTAGCTGTTGTAATAAATAAGTTTCAAATTTTCCATGGCTTCATATAATACTAGTTTATTTCTCATTTACTTAAAATCTCAAATGGATATTCCTGCTTTTCACCAATAGCAGGCTCCAACCCACAGAGGTATTTGGAGACCAGACTCATAGAGAGCCCACCATCTTCATGAAATCACCAGCATCTTCAACAATGCTTCAAAAGTTGACCTAGGCACCCACATCCCACCCAGCATAGATAGAAAGAAATCAGAGAAAACACAACCCCTCTGTATTCTAGGCAGTAACATAAGAACATAGTCTTCAGACAACAGCCTCGCTAGGGGAAACTAAGTACCACAGGCTGGGTGGCTTAAACAACAATAGTTTATTTCTCATAGCTCTGAAAGCTGGAACTCTGAGATCAAGGTGTTGGCAGGGTTGGTTTCTTCTGAGGCAGCCATCTTCTCCCTGTACCTTCACCTGGTCTTTTCTCTGTGTGTCGGCGTCCTACTTTATCCCTCTTATAAGGATAGCAGTCATTTTGGATTAAAGAATACCCTCTCACTTCATTTAACCTTAATTACCTCTCAAAAGACTTCTTTCTATATATGGTTACATTCTGAGGTAATGGGCATTTGGACTTCAACAGAAAAATTTTGGAGTGAGACAGTTCAGTTCATAACATATTATGAATCACATTAGACTAATAAATGGTCTTAGTCAAAGTAACTGACCAAAGGCAATCACAGAGCCCCACCTGGAAACAGGTGGGAAGTGCACTCTGTGCTTGGCAGTGCTTCCCAGCAACTACTCTCCACGATGGCATGGGAAGCATGACTCGTAGGTGGACAGCTAGCCAGCTCTGCCATAGCAGGAATACTTTCCTGTGGGTCTCTTTCTCCTAACTGCCCCCAACATCATATTCAGACTGTTCAGCACAGGGAACGAAAAGCTCCAGAGGATTCTCATAGAATGCTAAAGTAAGTCAATTCACTGCATGCACTTCTATACTTAGGTCATGTGATGAAGAAGACAGTTTTTTTGCATTGCATACTTAATGCAGATTAGACTTCTTAAATTTTTACACAGTGAGATAGTAATTACTGTCTTCACTGCCATCATCCAAAAAAAAAAAGTAAATGGTGTAGCTAAAAGAGAGACAAAGAGCGAGCTAGGAGAGAAAGGGATACTGAAAAAGACCAGCCATAATCCACAGCCAGTGCAAGATCATTCCAAATGCCCGTCATAATCCTAATTCTTATATTCCAAACTCTCAAAAATGTCATCCCTCACAGAATTCTGACTTTCCAGATGTCTATACAACACTAGCTGATGCCAGGATCCATGCTGATGAATCACAGTTTAAATATCAGTTGATAGGACTCAGATAGCCACAGGCTCCTATTCAAGCTCACAGCTAATAAATGGAGACTTTTGGAAGTTATACAATATATTCAAATGCATATATTGTATTTGTAAATGTAACAAAGCAAGCAAAAATTTCATCTCACTATATGAACATTTTCCTTATTTTAGGGCATTACATTTCTACCCAAGGATTCCTCCAAATGCTGTAAATGTTGTGTCCTCTTGGACTATAACACTCCAACCATCCATATTATATCCTGAGCCATCACTGTTGTTTAGGGTTTTATTCTGGAGGGGAGGGGAGGGGAGGGTTGCCCTCTCCTTTGTGGATTCAAGTTTGTCGAGCTCTAAGGTTCTCAAGGAAAATTCATTTTTACTTCTCTGATCCCAAAGATTTCTATTATTGAATTCTAATAAAATTGTTGCATTCCAAAAAGCATCTGGAACAGTAATTCTGAAAAGAAACTGTGGGACTCTGGGAAAATTTGTGTTTTTCGCAAAGCAGATCCTTGAGGAAAGGGTAGAGGGCTCATCAGAAACTTGGATGGGGGAGAGGCAAAGACAACATACACAATTTGAAAATGCTTTTAAATGAGAATGGACCCCCGAAAGCAACCAACAGAAAAGTATGTTTCTTGGTTCATCTGTCTCCTTCCACATGAAGAAATAAGGAATGACTTCACAAGAGCCCTTCTTTCTCCAGGGAGGAGGCAGAGTATTTCTCTCAGGCAGAGCCCTGCCTCACTCTGTTACTGCACAATGGACTCATGAACAAAGTAGTCATGGAGGCAGGGATGGAAGTTATGCATAGTCTCACCAACGTGAACTTGTACTCGTCAAGGCTATTCTGCCTATGGCCACTGCTGAGCACCCAATCTTCCAGCAACAGAGACTAACACTGAGTCCCGGATATGGCATTACCTGGGGTAATCTGCTAGCTGCCTGCTGTTAGGTTAATTACATTAGACTGCTGCTCTCATGGAAGGGGCAGCATTTATTGGAATAAACACTCTGATATAGATTTGCCTTCCTTGTATGAAATGCATCTGTCCAAATATCTAATAGTCATGGAATTCCACATAATATTGCTTCTGATCAAATAATTCTGTTCACAGCAAATGAAGAGTGGCAGTGGACCGGTCCTCATAAAATTCACCTGTCTCACCATGTTCTCCACCATCCTGAAGCAGCTGGCTTACTAGAAGGATAAAATGGGTCTTTGAAGACTCAGTTACCATTTTAGCTGGGTAGCAGTACTTTGAAGGGCTGGGGCCAGGTTTTTCAGAATTCTGGCTACATATGTTCTGAATCAGTGTCCAAGATATGGTGCTATTTCTCCCATAGCCAGGATTCATGGATCCAGAAATTAAGGGAGTGGAGATTGGAATATCATGGTTCGCTATTATTTCTAGTGACTCATCAGCAAAATATTTGCTTCCTATTACTGTGACCTTATATCCTACTGGTCTAGAGACCTAAATTACAGAGGGAGAAATGCTTCCACTAGGAGACACAACAACAATCCCATTGAACTGGAAGTTAAGACTGCCACCTAGCCACTGTAAGCTTCTTGTGTCTCTGATTCAACAGGAAAAGAAAGTAGTTACTGTCCTGGCTGGGGTGATTGATCCTAGCTAGTACACACTCTGATGCTTGGCTTTAGCCATTGGGTGAAAACTGGTGTCATTCACTGCAGGAGGCACAAGTCCAGATAGAAGTGGGAATGGAATTAGGAATTCTTTCTTGGGGTCTTCCCTACAGAAGCCTGCAAGGGAGTGTGGAGATTGCTGCCTGGTACCATTGTCCCGGTGCCCAATGCCAGCACAAGCTGCAACAGTCAGGAGAAGCTGCGGGACACCATGGATGCAGTGGAAGATTATGCTAAAGAAAGATATGGAGAATCTTCAATGATACAATCACAAGAAAAACCAGATTGAATTTTGGTTTGGTTTATTGACTTAACAGTACACAAAGCTGAAGAACTTGTTTGGGTGTGTGCAAGTGTTCATACAAGTAGAGGTAAAGGAAAGCAGTATTTCACAGTCCTATGTCAGCAACAGTTTAATGTCCAGGCCCTCATGGTGGTGGGACACCATGCAAGCAAGCAGACAGTTAAATTTGCTGCCAACATTAACAAAGAGAGCATCATAGCTGTAGAAGGTGTAGTGAGAAAAGTGAATCAGAAAATTGGAAGCTGTACACAGCAAGACGTAGAGTTACATGTTCAAAAGGTTTATGTGATCAGTTTGAACCCCTCCTGCCCTTGCAGCTGAATGATGCTGTTGGACCTAAGGTGGAAGGAGAAGAGGAAGGAGAGCTACCGTTAAGCAGGATACAGGATTAGACAGTAGAGTCATTGATCTTAGAACATCAACTAGTCAGTCTTCCCTCTCCAGTCTGGCATCTGCCATTTTTTCCGAAAAATTTTAATTAACAAAGGTTTTGTGGAGATCCAAATTCTTAAAATAATCTCAGTTGCCAGTGAAGAAGGAGTCAATGTATTTACTGTATCATATCTTAAAAATATTGCATACCTTGTCCAGTCTCCACAGCTGTACAAGCAAATGTGTATTTGTGCTGATTTTGAGAAGGTTTTCTGTATTGGACCAATATTCAGAGCTGGAGACTTGAATACCCATAGACATCTAAATGAATTAGTTGGTTTGGACTTTGAAATGGCTTTTAATTACCATTACTATGATGTTGTGGAAGAAGTTGTTGACACCTTAATACAAATATTCAAAGGACTCCAAGATAGGTTGCAAACTGAAATTCAGTGAATAGACAATTTCTGTGTAAGACATTCAAATTTTTAGAGCCAACTTTAAGACTTAAGTATTGTGAGTATTGGCTATGCTTAGGGAAGCTGGAATCGAAATGGGAGAAGAAGATCTGAGTATACCCAATGAAAAACTGTTGGGTCATTTAGTAAACAAAAAGTATAATACAGACTTTTATATTCTTGATAAATATCCATTGGCTATAAGGCCTTTCTATACCATGCCTGACCCAAGAAATCTTAAACAGTCCAACTCTTACAATATGTTCATGACAGAAAAAGAAATATTATCAGGAACTCAAAGAATGTATGATCCTCAGCTGCTAACAGAGTGAGCCTTACATTAATGGAATTGATTTGGAGAAAATTAAGGCATACATTGATTCCTTCCACTCTGGAGCCCCTTCTCATGCCAGTGGAGGCGTTGGGTTGGAATGAGTGATGATGCTTTTTTTCGGATTGCACAATGTTTGTGAGACCTCAGTGTTCCCTGGTGATCCCAAACGATTCACTGCTTCCAGAAAGCCATGCTTTTTAAATTATTTCCGGTAACTTGCTATTGATCAAGCTATCCCTTAGCTACTTAAAATATGCAGTTGAAGTGTGAATTGGGGGAAATCACAGGGGGAAATGAAGCATGAAAGACTGTGGACTCTGAACAACAAACTGAACATTTTGGAGGGGAGAGGATGGGGGGTTGGATGATCCTGCTGGTGGGTATTAAGGAGGGCATGTATTGCACGGAGCACTGGGTGCAATACAATGAACAATGAATCTTGGAACACTGAAAAAATAAAATTAATTGGAAAAAAATGCAGTGGAGTAAATGTCTTATCTAAAGTGTCACAATTACTTGGATTAATTCACTATAGGTTACTTTAAAAGAAGATTTTTATAACTTTGGACATGCTTCAGTAGGAAATGGTTGAACATTTTAATGAAAAATTCATGTGGTTATGTTAAAAATTCATATTGCATTACTACAATAAATGTTAACAATTTTAAACAGTTTAAAAAAAAGAAAGAAAGAATCTTCTCTTAGACATGTTACAACCCAGAAGAAATATCAAGTGTGGATATGTATGTGGAGTCCACAGAGGAGATGAAGCTTCTAGATACTGTTCTGCAAGTCATTGACATACAGGTGATTTTGAATGCCTGGGACTGGATGGGATCATATAAAGAGAGAAAGATAGTGAAGATGACCCAAGACTCAGCCCCAGGACTCCAACATTCTGAGATTGAGGAAAGGAGGAGAAAGATTCAGGGAAAGATAAAGAAACAGAAGGTATTATTGCAGAAAAAAATGAAAGAAATGTGGGACATAGAAGTCGAAAGGGGAAAGAATTTTGGTAAGCAAAACTGTCACCCAAAGATGGATTCAGATAAGGAAAGAGAAGTGACCTGTAACTGGAGGACAAATTGGAGGACATTGCACACCTTGACAGGTGCAGGCTGAGCAGAATGGTGGAGACAGAGGAGGAAATGGAATGTATTAGTTATTTTTTGCTGTTTAACACACTGCCACAAATTGATTAGCTTAAAACAATATACATCTATTATCTCACAGTTTCCAAGGGTCAGGAGTCTGGGCACAGGCTGTCTCAGTTTTCTGCCCAGGGTTTCACCAAGCTTCATTCAAGTGTCAGCCAGGGCTGTAACCTCACCCTGAGCTTAGCTCCTCTTCCAAGCTCAGTGCTTATAGGTAGAATTGCATTGCTTGCAACTGTAGGTCTGAGACTCAACTTTAGAGTCTTCCCACTGTTCCCTACCATGTTGTCTTCTCCATAACATGGACTTTGCTTCTTCTAGGCCAGCAGAAGATTCTGGCTTTGAATCTCTGACTTCAGGAGAGGCCCAGTCCTCCTTTATAGAGTGCTCTTATTGGCCCAGACCCACTCTGAATAATTTTACCTTTTAACTAATTCAAAAATCAATTGATTAGTGATGCAATCACAGGAATGAAATCCCACAATATTCAAAGTTCCACCTACACTCACAGGAAGGAACTATGAGGGTGTGTGCACCAAGGGGGTAGAATTTTCCAGGGCCATATTAGAATGCTGCCTAGGACAGAGAAGGATTGAGAGGTTGGAAAACACTGATTTAGTAAATTGATGATACCTCTGCTCCATTCTGGCTACCTTACCCAAGCATCAAACTGTCCTTTAAAAAATTTTTTATTTATTTATTTTCTTTTCAAATTTTATTTTGTTTTTTCAGTGTTCCAAGATTTGTTGTTTATGTACCACACCCAGTGCTCCATGCAATATATGCTCTCCTCAATACCCCCAACCAGGCTCATCCCCCTCCCCTCCAATACCCTCAGTTTGTTTCTCAGAGTCCACAGTCTCTCATGGTACATCTCCCCCTCTGATTTTCCCCAATTCACTTTTCCTTTCCTTCTCCTAATGTCCTCCAGGTTATTCCTTATGCTCCACAAGTAAGTGAAACCATATGACTTTCTCATAATTGACTTTCTCTGCTTGACTTATTTCACTCAAAGATAAACTTGACATTGATAAAAAACCTCAATATGAGGCAGGAATCTATCACAATCTTAGAGGAGAACATAGGCTGAAACCTCTTCAATATCGGCCACAGCAACTTTTTTCAATACATTTCCAAAGCCAAACCTTCTTTATTACTGATTTTTAAAACAACCCTGTGGGGCAGGTCCTATTCTTAGTCCCATTTTGCAAATGAGTAAATTAGGATTCAGGGGATTTGATGACTTCCCAAGGTCATGCTACCATTAAGAGCATCAGGGTTCAAATTAGATCCATCCTCCACCAAAGGTCCCTTGTATGGTGTTGCCTTATTGAAGACAGTTATTAATAAGGATTAAATGAAGTAAGTCTATGGTCAGGGCTCTTTAGGATCACAGTCACAAGCGACATATAAGATCTTCAAAGTTCAAATGTTCAAATGTTGGCCTTAACTTTGTTCCACCCTCCTTTGGTCCCCTCTTCATCCTTCATGGCTGTACCTCTCCATTCTCCAACTCCTGACATATCTCTGGGATCAGCCTGTCTTGGTTACCTTCCCATTAGCATAGGCCCTCTCTCTCACACATGGGTTACTATGACAACCATGAAAATCTCCCTGGCCTCCAGGTCCTTTTAAACCCAGCTGGACCAAAGAAACTTCTCTAAATACCATTTGGATTCCCTTTCCATTCTATCCAACATGCTTGTTATATCTGCCTCCAGAGCTACCACTCCTTCCTGCCTGGCTGCTCTAGGACAAGTTTTTTGCCTCAACCACCCACAACCTTTGACCAGGAACCATTCCAAAACCTGAATAGATTAATTGACCAGACAAACTAAGTCTGGTCGTTGACCAGACAAACTAAGGGGAGCTAAATCATTCTGAGAGCACTAGAAGTGGGATCTGTAAATGCTTGCTCAAGCTTCCAGGGCCAATGTAAATCCAGATATGGGAACCCCTGACCTCCCCATTATGGCTCCATTCTGAGACTGCATTGAGAATGCCCACAGCTCTTTGCTCCTCCTCCTCATGAAGCCCCTTTATTTGAACCAGCTCAAGGGGGATAAACACCTATTCCAGGTCTCCCAACACCCAGAAAGAGGACTCATGCTTAATTGTTAGCTCAAAACTAAACCTCTCTTTATAGGGTAAGGGGAAATGGGGGGATAGAAATGGGGGGATATTTTTTAATAGGTACAGAATTTCAGTATGGGAAGATAAAAAAGTCCTGGAGATGGTTGGTAGTAATGGTTTCACAACAATATGAATGTACTTAATGCACTAAACTGTACACTTAAAAATAGTTAAAATGATAAATTCTATGTTTTACCACAATCTACAAATAAATAAACAAACAAATAAACATTCGTCCTTGCTTTTTACATCTTTTCTCAACCATCCCCTTCCTATCCTGTGCTATCCCTTACCACCTGCTCCCAGTGGCCTTCTTGTCCCTGTTCTCCCCTCTAATTTACGGGCTTTTTCTTCACTGGATCTTAGCCAAAAGGCCGAGAAGTGATTCCAAGCCTTTTCTTCTGCTTGTTCATCCACCTTGAATCCAGATGCATTCTACTCTAATTACTAACATATTCTATAAGGCTCAGTTTAAGACATTTATTCCATGACACCCTCCTAAACTGTTCCACCTTGAAAAGTGACTTTCCCTTGCTTAGAATTAATTAACAGCCTTCATGCAGATCCTCTTTTACACCATCACACACTTGCTACTGTCTCATCTTGGATGTACAGGTTCCAAACATATCTGTATGTACCAGAGAACACTACAGTAAGAGTATAAGGTTGCTGAGGGTGAGGATTTATTCCTGAATAATTTGTCAATACCCACTCATTGAAGGTTTGCTTATGGCTCCTTCTGGGGAAACCCAAAAAAACATGGCCATGGTCTTAGCACTCAAGGAACTTTTTAATAAAAATACTGTGATACAATATACAAAACAAAATTTACCCTTTTAGTCATTTTTAAGTGTACATTTCTGTGGCATTAAGTAATTCATCACTATCTCCAGAACTTATTCATCTTCCCAAACTGAAACTCTATACCTACCAAGCAAAAATTCTACATCCCTTCTTCCTCATTATATTTTCTGTCTCTCTGAGTTTGGCTAGGTACCTTACATAGGTGGAGTCATACAATACTTGGACTGGCTTATTTCATTTAGCATAATGTCCTCAAGATTCATCCATGTTGTAGCATGTGTTAGAATTTTCTTTCTTTTAAAGGACAAATAATGTCCCAATGTATGGAAATATATTCTATTTTCCATTCATCACTGGTGGACATTGGATTCTTTCTACTTGTTCCTACTATGAGTAATGCTGCTATGAATATCTGTTAGAGTCTCTGCTTTCAATTCTTAGAATTGCTGGATCATATGTTAATACTATGATTAGCTTTTTAAGATCAAGAATCCTCTAAGATCCAAGGAGACAACCAGCATGTATGAAACCTTCAAGACTGAATAGCAGAAAGAGTTTTCTAATTTGTCCCAGAACCTGGTAGCCATGCAAACCCTGACTCTACCACAAGGGTGACCATGAGCACATACCTTAAATATGAACCCATCAATACAAATGCAGTCTATATAAAGTATTCTTTTTTCCATTCCAAGATTCATATTGCCCTCACATTGGTGAGGTGAAATCACCATCTCTGAAATCAGCATGTGTTATATTTGGTGGTATATCTTATTTTACAGTTAACATTTTTCCCCTTAGTGAGACATAAAAGAACAGTGCACTCTTCTTATAAATGGTGGATCCTTAGACTCCAAATACAGTACCAGGTAGATGAAAACAGATAGCACCCTAAGCAGGTATTACTTTCACTTTCCTTCATTAGGTTGTACAGTAATGATCATATAAATGTAACCAAAGGTCAAGAAAAGAAGGACTATAAAGGGTTTGGCTCACTAAGGAAAGTTTCTTGGAGGAGAAGAGATTTGTGCTATCCATTCAGGATGGATAACTCAAGATAAACTAAGGACAGAGGGGAAAGCATTTGATAGAGGAGAGCCTAGCAGATCAAAGACAAGGAGATAGGAACAATTAAATCCTAATTAAGGGTGAGTAGGAGGACAGAATATTATCATGGGTATTGACTTAATCAAATTTATGAAATGAGATAAATGAAATAAGTGAAACAGAGAAAGACAAATACTGTATGATCTCTCTTATATGTAGAATTTTTTTAAAAAAAGATGAAAATGAGCTCATAGATACCAAGACTAGATTGGTGATTATCAGAGGTGACAGATGGAAGAGTATGAAATGGATGAAGGGGATCAAAAGTTACAAACTTCCAGTTATAAAATAAGTCACAGGGGGCTCCTGGGTGGCTCAGTGGATTAAAGCCTCTGCCTTCAGCTCAGGTCATGATGTCAGGGTCCTGGGATCGAGCCCTACATCAGGCTCTCTGCTCAGCGGGGAGTCTGCTTCCCCCTCTCTCTCTGTCTGCCTCTCTGCCTACTTGTAATCTCTCTCTCTGTCAAATAAATAAAATCTTTAAAAAAATAAGTCACAGGATGTTATGTACAGAATGTAACTATAATTAATAATACAGTACTATACATTTGAAAGTTGCTAAGAGAGTAGATTTAAAGTCCTCACCACAAGAAAAATAAATTTGCAGCTATGTAGGGCAACAGATGTTAACTAGACTTTTGGCAATCATTTCACAATAAAACAAAATTTCTTTTCTTTCTTTTCTTTCTTTCTTTCTTTCTTTCTTTCTTTCTTTCTTTCTTTCTTTCTTTCTTTCCTTCCTTCCTTCCTTCCTTCCTTCCTTCCTTCCTTCCTTCCTTCCTTCTTTCTTTCTTTCTAAGAGAGACCTGGTGGAGAAGGGCAGAGGGAAAGACAGAATCTTAAGCACACTATACTCTCAGCCTGGAGCCTAACATAGGGCTTCATCTCACAATCCTGAGATAATGACCTGAGTGAAATCAAGAATCAGATACTTAACCAACTGAGCCATCTAGGTGTCCCAATAAAATTTTTTGGAAAAAAAGAAAAAGAAATGAGCAGTAAATAAACAAATAATTCAATTTAAAAATAACAAATACTTGAACAGACATTTCACCAAAGAGGATATATAGATATATATAGATGACAAATAAGTACATGAAAATTTGTTCAACATTATTGGTCACTAGGGAAATGCAAAATAAAACCACAATGAGATATTTGAGATAATACTATCTGTTTATTATAACAGCTAAAATTAAAAAAAAATAATGAAAACACCAAATGCTGGCAAGGACGTGGAGATAGTGGATCTCTCAGACATTCCTGTTGGAAATGTAGAATGGTGAAACCTTTCTGTAAAACAGCTTTGCACTTTCTTATAAAATAAAACATACACTTTCCATAGGGGACAGCAACTGCCCTCATCAGCATTTATCCCAGAGCAATGAAAACATGTTCACACACAAACTTGCAAACAAATGTTCACAGTAAATTTACTTCTGATAACCAAACCTCAAAACAACCCAAATGTCCTTGGAAGCATGAATGGCTAAACTAAACTACATCTGTACACTGGGACACTATTTGGTAATAAAAAGGAATGAACAATTGATACATAATACAATTTGAATGAATCACATAGGCTTTATGTTGCAGGAAAAAAGCCAATCTTAGATGATTACATTACATACTGCATGATTCCATTTATATAACTTTAAGGAGGTGACCAAAGTATAGAGATGTAAAAAAAGTTTCTAGGGAACAAGGATGGGAAGTGTATGCAGGTAATATGACTATAAAGAGGTAGGGTGAGAGAGTTGATCTGTGGGGATAAAACAGTTCAGAATGTGCTATGGTAGTGGTTACACAAATCTATACATGAGATAAAAATGCATAGAATTATGTGTGGAGCATAAGGAAAAAGATGGAGGACATTGGGAGGAGGAAAGGAAGGGTGAATTGGGAGAAATCGGGGTGGGGGTGAGATGAAACATGAGAGACTGTGGACTCTGAGCAACAAACTGAGGGTTTTGGAGGGGAGGGTGTTGGGGGGTTGGGTGAGCCTGGTGATGGGTATTGAGGAGGGCACATATTGCATGGAGCACTGAGTGTGGTGCATGAACAATGAATCCTGGAACACTGAAAAAATAAAATAAAAGTTAGTATACCAAGATACTTTGAGTCAAGGACTATCTCATAAAGAAGTGATATCTTCTCTGAAACTCCAGAGAAGAGATTGCTCTTCATGTAAGCTCCATCAGCTTCTGCTGAAGCAATGCCTTCTGAGTTGGTCCAAAGTCTACCTATAGGAAGTAGGAACTTCCTATTTCCCAATCCTAATATTAGTAATAGTTATTGACAATAGGCCTTGAAGGCTAGAAGAAGAGAAAGGCAGGACTTGGAGATGTGTGGATGGGGATGTGGCTGTGTAAGTGTATGTGTGTGTATTCATACATGAATATGTGGAGGTTATGGGGGAGGGAGCTGCTGAGAAAGAGGTTACCAGTTACTTATTTTCCTCAGGGTTAGCTCCAGAAAGATAATGGCTGGACTGATCCAAGATTACAAATTCAGTCCCTTGGGACTGATTTAGTCCTGTTCCAAAGCTATGAATGTTCTCTCACCCCTACTGGATCCAAAGGGGGCTGGGAATAGAATTAGAGTGGATCTTTACTAGTCCTTTGATAGCCCACAGTAGAGGTGTGTGATCTACTATCACAGGGGAATATTCCAGGTGAGATGGAAAATTAGACTTCTGAGTCATATAAGACTAGACTTGGATTCTGGCCTTAATGCTCATTAGCTGTGGGGCCATCTGTGGGGCTGTGGACCACTTGATTTAACTTCTCTGTACCAGAGGATTATACTACTTAAAATCAGTTCATATTTTTTTTAACACTTTCCATATGTAAGGCACTATGCAAAGCCTCACCTACTTCATAACTTTCTTGGTTTTCTTTTTTAAGATTTTATTTATTTGACACAGAGAGAGAGCACAAGCAGGGGGAGCATCAGAGGGAAAGGGAGGGAGAAGTGGGCTCCCCACTGACCAGGGAGCCCAATGTGGGGCGTGGGGTTCAATCCCAGGACCCTGAGATCATGACCTGAGCCAAAGGCAGATGCTTAACTGACTGAGCCACCCAGGGGCCCCCTTATAACTTTCTTGAATAATTTAAATGAGGTTATAAATCTTAAATTGCCTGATAGAATACACATATCAAAAAAGCAATTGAAAAACTCTTTACTTAAATATTATCTCTATTATTACAGTAACCAAGACGAAGAAGGAAGCACACTTCTCATCTGAGATTGGTACAATCTCTGAAAATCAAATGCTGATTTTCAAATGGTAAAACAAGCCCAACTAACACCAAGAGTCATTAAGTGTGCTCTTCACTGGATATTAGTCATGATCCCTGAAAATTTCAGAACAAAGAATCCATGTATTTGCTGGCACATGTATTGAGGTTGGATTTCTCCAAAAGATACTCAAAAGAATAAGTGGTTCCCTTAATGTTAGCAACTTAAAAACACAGAGCTATTCCCTTTCATCTAACTATGTAATGAAGTATCAAAGCAAATACAAAGCATATAGTTAAGTAAAAATTCAAGGAGCATCAATGATATGTAGACCTGAAATAATTTAAATTACATAATAAGGGTTTGACTGAATTGTGCAGTAAAATGCCAAATAATATCTGATGCTGAGGTATGATCTATGCCATAAAAGAAGGGATGATTTGGAGGAATTTTGTAAAACATGGCTGTTAATTTAGGATTTTAATATTCCTCAGACTTGGTAAATATGAATCTAGGGTATGCTGACTTCTGCATGCTAACGTTTATTCCTTGCTTTTAGCCTGGGGGCTGGAGTGTGTCTTCAAACATTGTGAGTGGTGATGTGCTGGTGAAGGTGATGGTTATGGTGATGGTGGTGATGGCGATGGTGATGGATAATAGTGATGGTGATGATAATAGTGATGGTGATGGTGGTGACAGTGGCGTGTGTGTGTGTGTGTGTGTGTGTTATAACCAGCACCTTAGATTGAGAAAAATGACATGCTTAACTCTCGTTATAAGGACTCCAATAGACAACTACAAAATACCAATGTAAACAGATGAAATTCAGAAATTTTCAAGAAGGTCTTCTCCTTTAAATATTTTATTCCTTCCCCTACCTCTTTCATCTTCTTCCCTGGAGCTCAATGATATCTTTGGATTTCCAAGTTCAATTTTGCATTATAGTTTTATGAAACTCAACATGTTTTCAAAGGCCATTTGCAGCCACCTTGACTTGGGCCTGACTGTTTCTCCATCTGGAGGGAAATAAGATAAATGCATAATTACTAAAGGGCCCTCATTTTCCACTTTGCCCCATGTCACTTTATTCTGTGGAGGCACAGACATGTTTTTTTGGGAGAACATTTGAAATCAAACACATCTGTCTGAATTCATTTTGTACATAGAAGTTCCAACCCCTAAGTAAAATGGAAAAACTAATTTTTTTGTGCGGTTTTTAAACTAAGTAAAATGGCTCAGATCACTTATATTTCTTAATCCCTAGTGTGACCACTAGGTTGTCGATATTTCATGGGAGTCTTTTCCAAATCAGTTACTTCCGTAATTTGGTTTTTTAACCTTCCTCGGCTTTCCTCCAGTATAGTTGTTCGGTCTGAAATGTCTGGATACATCTTAAATCTCTGATTCCAACTAAATATATTGGCAAGTATCTGCTTCCCAATTTGTTTTTTAAGTTACATTTTAGACCTGTTATCCCAAAGAGAAAACACCTGGAAAGCAAGCAAGTCTTAGAAATCCAATGAGAGGGGGAACAAAAAGGAAATTCATTGAGAAGCTTAAGAAAATATTCAAATGAGCTTTATTCCGGAGCTGAGGTTTAATTTACCAAAGTTAATTCTCAAAAAAAAAAAAATGCATTCCAACAATCCAGAGTGCAAGTACACTGAGGTTTCCATATCAAATGCTTGAAAGAAACTTTGAAATACACCTGCTTTTCCCTCTCCACTTTTTGGAAAGGCAAAACAAACAAATAAGCAAACAAAAAACCAAGAGGAAAATAATGTAGTTGCTGGGATTTTCTAAGGGGAATTAGGAAGAAAAAAATACCCTTTCCAGGAATTTTCTAATATCCATACATGATAAGCCCACTCTCTTGTACCTTCTATTGTTCTATTTGCAGAATTTTGTAAAGAGAGCTGCTGCTCAGAAAAAGAACCACTAATGAATCACAAAAATCTTCAGACATGAAAACAACTTCTACTGCTGTGTAGCAAATCAATCTTCACTGATTCACTAAATACATGACTCTTGAATGGCTCCTATGTTCCAGGCCAAATGCTAGGTGCTCAGGATAGAAAGGTCCTTTTCTTTGTGAGACTGGTTCTGCATACTGCTAAGCTCTTGTCTGCTCTCAGGTCTAGTCCTGAGGTGATTACTGGACAGCTCTATTTCAGTACTGCAAACTCAGGCTGTTTTAAGTTGAAATCATTACCTCCTAAAATATCACTCTTCTTTTGTCTTGTAAGAACAAAAATGCATTAAAAGTCGATTATGAAAAATGGGTTATCATAAGGATACAAAGGAAATATTGTAAAACCCAAGGACAAGAAGTACAGTTGAGCCCCCATGAAGGATAAGAACCCAGAAATGGGAAACATCTAAAACCAGGGCAGTCCTTCTGCCCTTTTCCATTTTTCCCTCTGGCAACCCATAGTTTTCTTGTCCCTGCTTCTTCTCTTCATTTCTCTGTCTCTCCTTTTCTCTTTTTCTCTTTCTCTTTCTCTTTCTCTCTCTCTTTCTCTGTCTGTCTCTCTCTTTCATCTTTCTCTGTTTCTCAATGCAAAAGAATAGCTGATCCTCCATTCCCAAAATTTTGTATTCTCCCAATTCAAGTTCTGACTGAGGTTATTTTGTGACTCCAGTCACTTTCAATATTTAGGAGAAAAAAATCTTACTGAATAGCTCAGTTATGAAGCTAAATATATACATATTTATATAAGCTAGATGGGTGGATGGATAGATAGATGTAGGAGATATGTATATATCTATATAAGACACCTATGATATATATTTATATATAGATCATATATTTATATCTGTCTTTGTATCTATATCTATATCTATCCTAGGATACCATTTCCTTGACCCTATAGGCAGTAGAATATACTAGTTGGAGCACTTATTATTTGTATGATCCTGATCAAGTCACTTACCTCCCTCTGTTTTAGTTCCTTTTTCTATAAAATAATATAACAATAGTGCATATAACATAAAATTGCTATAAGGATTAAATTAAATGATGCATGTAAAAATTAGTCATAGTCTAAGCACAGAATATGCCATAATAAAATGTTGTTTATTGCTATTATTCTAAGATTATTTTGAGTCATTTGTTTGGCAGTTGCCTGAACACTTTTTTTCAACGAAACGTTATATGTGGTTGTTAGAGTCCCATTCTATCCAGTCAGTCAAAGCTTTAAAACGCTGATGTTTTAAACACAGGATATAAATAGAAAACAAATAGTAACATGGTAGAATTAAACCCAAACATATCAATAATTTCACTAAATGTAAATGGACTATGCATCTCAATTAAAAAGCACAGATTGCCATACAGGATAAGAGTCAAGTACTGGGGTGCCTGGGTTGCTCAGTAGCTTAAGCCTCCAACTTAGCTCAGTTCATGCTCTCAGGATCCTGAAATCAAGCCCCTATCATCAGGCTCTGAACTCAGTGGGAGTCTGCCTATCCCTCTCCTCCTGCCCTTCCTCCCCCATGCACATGCACGCAAGTGCATATAGTCTTTCTCTCATAAATAAATAAAATCTTAAAAAGAAAAGCAAGTACCAATTACATGCTCTTTATAAGGGATACATTTTATATACAAGGACACATTTGAACATAAAATGATGGAAAAGAAACAAAATGCCAATAAGGAAGCTGATGTGGTTATATTAATAGCAGACAATGTAGATGTCAAGACAAGAAGAATTAACAGAAATACAGAGGAGCATTATTATTATAAACCGGTTTATTCATCAAGACAAAAAATCCTACTGAGCATCTAATACTAAATCCTCAACTTCAAGCAAACATAATAGAAATAAATAGAGAAATGTTGGACATTTTAACTCTACTCTCAGTAATTTACAGAACAAGTTAGACAAAAATGTGAGTAGTGATATAGAAGACTTTAATAATATAATATATAATAATAATATAATATATAATATATAATAATATATGTCACCCTCACTTATTTGTAGTGTTTTATATAAAATACTACATCCAGTAATACATATTTTTAAAAATGCAAATGAAACATTCACTTAAATAGACCATATGCCATAAAACAAGTTGCAATAAATTTTAAAAGATTGACATCATAGATACTTAAGTTAGAAAATAAGAACAATATGATAGCTAGAAAATCCTCAAATATTTAGAAGGTAACCAACACGATTCTAAATAATCTATACATCCATAAAGAAACCACAAGAGAGTTACAAAATATGTTAGGTTGAATGATAATGAAAACAGAAAGTATCAACATTTGTATAAAGTAGATGACTCCTATTTACTAGTTCTTTATGCCCTGTAGAGGACACTGTGGTTGCTTCCCCAACATCTACCACTATTTTTTTTAATTTTATTTTTTCAGTGTTCCGAGGTTCATTGTTCATACACCACATCCAGTTCTCCATGCAATATATGCCCTCCTCAATACCCACCACTAGGCTCACCCAAACCTCTACCTTCCTCCCCTCCAAAATCTTCAGTTTGTTTCTCAGAGTCCACAGTTTCTCATGCTTCATTTTCCCCTCCGATTTCCCCCAATTCACCCTTCCTTTCCTTCTCCCAATGTCCTCCATGTTTTTAAGTAAACTGTAAGTAAACCATATGATAACTGACTCTCTCTGCTTGACTTATTTCACTCAGCATAATCTCTTCTAGTCCCGTCCATATTGACACAAAAGTTGGGTATTCATCCTTTCTTTTCTTTTTTTTGGGGGAGTATTCATCCTTTCTGATGGAGGCATAATATTCCATTGTATATATGGACCATATCTTCTTTATCTATTCGTCTGTTGAAGAGAATCTTGGCTCTTTCCACAGTTTGGTGATTGTGGCCATTGCTGCTATGAACATTGGGGTCCATGCGGCCCTTCTTTGCATTACATCTGTATCTTTGGGATAAATACCCAGTAGTGCAATTGCTGGGTCATAGGGTAGCTCTATTTTTAATTTCTTGAGGAATCTCCACACTATTTTCCAAAGTGGCTGCAACAACAACTTGCATATCCACCAACAGTGTAAGAGGGTTCCCATTTCTCCACATCCTCTCAACATTTGTTGTTCACTATCTTGTTGATTTTGGCCATTCTAGCTGGTGTAAGATGGTATCTCAGTGTGGTTTTGATTTGAATCTCCCTGATGGCTAAGGATGATGAACATTTTTTCATGTGTCTGTTAGCCATTTGTATGTCTTCTTTAGAGAAGTGTCTGTTCATGTCTCCTGCCCATTTTTTGACGTGATTATCTGTTTTGTGAGTGTTGAGTTTGAGGAGTTCTTTATAGATCTTAGGTATCAGACCTTTTTATAGTACCACTATTTTCTTAATAAATACTTGATTTTCCTGTTATCTCACCCCATGCACCCAAGAGTTTTATATAAAACTGGTTCCCATGAGAGTTCAGGGATGGGGTATAAAGTTTAGGATAAATTAATCAACACATTCCTATCTTTGGTCAGGATAATAGTTTAGACAAGCATATGACTCAATCTGGACCAACAAGTAACAATAAATTCAAAACACAAATGATAAGGAAACTTGTTATATCTCACACCAATAGGTCTAGCTGTAAGTCAATTCCAGAATTGGTTAATTCTACAACTCAATAATATTGTCAAGGACCCAATTATTTTTCAATTTTTGGTTCTGTTATCTTCATTGTCTTCTTATTAAGTCGTGGTTTATCCTATGTAAGATAAATTCAATAGAAGATAATATTCAATAGAAGGAAAAGAATCATTTCTTCCTTCTGTGTTTCCCTTTAAGAATTGAAGAAATCTTTCCTAGAAACATCTCTGCAGAATTCTATTCACTCTGCATTGGCCAGAATTGCATCAAAGTCCATGCTTGGACTTTGGACCAATGTTGGTTTTCCCCATGGAGCTAGGCCTAGCTACTTCCAAGCACAGGGAATGTGCAAAAACTAAGCCAGCTCAGACTTTTAGTGAGGAAGAAAAAGAGGATCAAACTTTGGGTGTAAACCAACAATATCTTCTACTCTGTATGATACCATTAAATATTGCACCAGGCTGAAACAGCTCAGAAATGTTACCTTTAAAGTATTTTATGTAACTGTATTGGATGGTATGTCATAGGGCTTTAAGAAGTTGATGTGTGTGCATTAAGAAGAGATTTTTATTAGGTGGATTTTAGGGGTGGAGAAAGAAGCATCCAGGACAGGAGACAGTGTGTGTAAAGGCACAGAGACATAAAACAGAAAGGCATGTTCAGGGAATTTCAAGTACTATAATTTAGCATGCCTGCAATAAAGAATGCAGGCAAAGAGTAGAAGTAGATATAGATAGATAGGTAGTCAGGGTCTAGATCACTCTGCTAAGGAGTTTAGACTTCATTCTATGGGAATGAGAGTGCCATGTTGGACGGGTATTTTAGAAAACTCATACTGGTAGTCTTGTGGAAGAGGAGTGAGTCTGAAGGATGGGTGGTCAGTGAGGAAGCCCTCCCAACAGACCAGGGAGGAGGGAGAGGTGAAGTATGTGGGTAAAAAGGAGTGGACAGTTGAAGGATATCTAGTAGGTAGAATCAACAGAATTTAATGGCCAATAAGTTAAAATGACCTAGAGCTGCCTGACATGGGAAGTAAAGGTTTCAGAGAAAGAAAAAAAAAATGATTGGATTTTATTTTAACTACATTTTTTTGTTCTAATAAGATGAGCTAAAAGCATTTGTTTGAGCTTGTGCTCCAGTAAAATATTACATCATGACTGGCCGAGATGACCTTAACATCATGGAACTTGGGATAAAACTCTTGACAAAATTGTGAAGGTTCATTTCCAATGTCTTTAATGTCCTTTTCCTGTTTTGTGGCATTCCCAGGAAACACCTATATAACCAGCCAATTATTACTTTTTGAGCATATATTCTATGTTGTCTTATAAAAGAAAACTTACAATACAACACCAGTATCTCAAGTTGGGAGATATCTGCAGTATAATATCTACAGTATCTGCAGATATTGGTACAGTATCTGTAATGATCATAGCCCAAAAGTCCTCCTACCTCTGATTGTATATGCTATTATTCCATCAAGAGGTGGAGTCTATTTCCTGTCCTCTGGCATTATAACTTGTTATGACCAATAAAATGCAACAGAAATGGTACATGAGTTCTGAAGCCTAGACCTTCAGAGGGTTTATTTTCTTGGATTCCTGAGCTATTGTGTTAAGAAATCTGACAAATTTGCTGGAGAGATCACATAAAGAAACAAAGTCCCAGGCAGACCCCAGGCTGTTCCAGCTGTCTTACCAGAGGTACTAGCCATGAAGGTGAGACTAACTTGGATCATTCAACCCAGTCAATCCTCCAAATGACTGTTACTTATGAATAACCATGGGTGAGACCAACAAAAGTACTGTCCAGCTTAGCCAGGACCGTATTTCAGGATTGTAAGTAAATAGTGATTATGTTACACTACTAAATTCGGGGTAGTTTATAACACTACTGATAAATAACCGATAAAGAAATTAATTAAATTAATTGATTAAAGAAATTAATTTTAAATGTAGCAAAGCTAGGATTTTAAGGAATAAATATAGATCTGGTCACTTTTTTTTTTTCCCTGAAGAGAATCAGAAAGAGGACTCTTTTTATACAAATGAATTGGTCCATTAGCTAGCACTAATCTATTTATTGCTACATATGTGATGGTTACTACATAAAGCACAAAAAGTACAAGACATAGAGCTAGCAACTCAGTAAAGGAACCCATATTCATACAAGAAGACCATAAAATATATATAATATTTATATATAATAATTTGTGATATATAATAATTTGTTATACCATATAATAATTTGTGATAGTGAAATCTAGGCATTGTGACAAGTCGATATGGTATATATCTCAAGTAGACACCCCACAGTATTTCAAGCAGGTAATCAGGGAAGATGCAAACCTATTATAGAGTTGAAGGATGAGCCTTCTGGGATTTATTTTTTATTTTTTTAAAGATTTATTTATTTATTTTTAGAGAGAGAGAGCTAGAGAGCAAAGGGTGGAGGAGTGGGAGAGGGAAAGACAGAAACCTAGGCAGACTCTCTTAATCGCAGAGCCCAGAGGGATTTGATTTCACAATCCTGAGATCATGCCCTAGCCAAAATCAAGAGTCAGACACTCAACCAACTGAGACACTCAAGCACCCATGGGTCTTATTTAATTAAATCACACAAAAGTCAGATCTGGCCTGTGTCATCCTTTGTAAATGAAACTGTAGTGGACACTGATTCTCCCAGAAATGACTAAAATATATGGTTTGGAAGGTCCTTGCCATTTTTTTCCTGGCAAGTTTCTTCTGCTATATATGAGTTTATCTAAGGTTATTGATTCTTCTTTTTTAAGATTTTATTTATTTATTTGACAGAGAGAGACACAGTGAGAGAGGAAACACAAGCAGGGGGAGTGGGAGAGGGAGAATCAAGCTTCCCGCCAAGCAGAGCCTGATGTGGGGCTCTATCCAAGGACCCTGGGATCATGACCTGAGCCAAAGACAGTCACTTAATGATTGAGCCACCCAGGTGCCCCTAAGGTTAATGATTCTTTTTTTTTTT
>CM053608.1:104499473-104549669 GCA_028646535.1 Procyon lotor
CGCTTTAAATTCACCTTTTCCAGACGTCCTACCTCCTGAAAGTGGTCGATTTTCTGCTCCTAGAATTGCTGTTCTTATTCTCTTCTCTCTGCTGTTGCGTTTGCCGGCTTTTAGAGTGATTTCCTCCTCTTTAGCTGGACTTCTGATTCCCAGGGCTCTCTGTGCCTCCTACACCTCCGCCATCTTGCCCTCCAACCCTAAGGTTAATGATTCTTATGAGGAAGTTTAAACTTGAAGAAAGTAAGTCCATAAGTAACCTATAGCTAGATTTAGTTCCAGAGAGTGAGCCAAGGAGCATAAACAAATGTATCTCATCAAACAGAGCCTCTGCCTGTTTTCAAAATATAAAGCTTAAATTAATACAGTGATCAAGACAGTGTAAAATTAATGTAAGGATTCACACAGATCAACAAAACAGAATGAAAAGTTAAGAAATAAACTTACATTTTGGGGGCAAAGTTGCCAAAGTAATTCAATAATGAAAGGATACTTTTTCTTTTCTTTTCTTTTTAAAGATTTTATTTATTTATTTATTTATTTATTTATTTATTTATTTATTTATTTGACAGAGAGATCACAAGTAGGCAGAGAGGCAGGCAGAGAGAGAGGGGGAATCAGGCTCCCTGCTGAGCAGGGGGCCCGATGCGGGGCTCGATGCGGGGGTCGATCCCAGGACCCTAGATCATGATCTGAGACAAAGGCAGAGACTTTAACCCACTGAGCCACCCAGGCACCCAAAAGATACTCTTTCAACAAATATTGCTGGGACTAGATAGGTATATGCCAAACAATGAAAATAAGCCCTTGCTTCACACTATGTATGAACATCAACTCAAAATAGAATACTGACCTAAATGTGAAAGTTAAACTCTAAAACTTCTAGAAAAAATCATAGGAGGAAATCTTTGTGACCTTGAGTTAGGCAAAGACTACTTAAATATAACTCCAAAAGTATGATCACAATTTATTTCGTATACTAGACTTGTAAAAATTAATAACTTTTCCTTTCAAAAGATAGCATTAAGAAAATGAAAATATAATACACAGACTGAGAGAAAAGAATTACGAATCATATATAATGAAAGATTTCTATGTAGAATATATAAAGAATTCTTACAACTCAATAGTAAGAAAACAAAAAACACAATTTCAAAATAAGTATTTAGGAAGGCACATATTGCATGGAGCACTGGGTGTGGTGCATGAACAATTAATCTTGTAACACTGAAAAAATAAAATAAACATATTTGGGAAAAATAAAATAAAATATTTTAGTAGATATTTTACGAAAGAGGAAATATAAGTAGATAATAAACCCAAGAAATGACCTGTAAGCCCACTAAAATATCTATAATTTTATTTTTTAATTTTTTTACTTATTTTATTTTTTATTATGTTCAGCTAGCCACTGTATAGTACATAATTAGTCCTTGATGCAGTGTCCAATGATTCGTTAGTTAAGTATAACACCCAGTGTTCATCATAGCACGTGCCCATCACCCTGTACCCCTCCCCCATTCTCTTTCCTTCCAAAACCCCAGATTGTTTCTTGGGGTCCATAGTCTCTCATGGTTCCTCTCCCTCTCTGATTTCTCCCCCTTTGGATTTCCCTCCTTTCCCCTATGGTCCTCCGTGCTATTGCTTATGTTCCACATATGAGTAAAAACATATGATAATTGTTTTTTTCTGTTTGTAAAATGTCTATAATTTTAAAAGGAAAGCCAATACCATAGATCCATAATACAACTTAGATGAATCTCAAAAACTTATGCTAAGTGAAAGAAAAGTCCAGACAGAGTGATGCTATTGATATGAAATGTCTAGAAATGACAAACCTATAGAGTCAGAAAGATTACCCACAGTCTAGGGTTGGGAGAGCCAACAGTGACTGTATATGGGCACAGGGGGACCTTTTGGAGTGATGGAAACACTCCAAAACTAGATTATAGTGACAGCTGCACAACATTATAACTTTACAAAGATAAAACAAAACATTGAGTTGGGTGAATAACTGGTTTAGTAATGTTATTTTTTTTCATTAATGTTATTTTTAAATAAGAAATAATAATGATAAAGAGAAAAAAGAACTCTGAACAATAGGTACATGAAATTTCATGAGATGGGCCATGTGAAAATTGCACTGTGAAGTTTTAAGCCAGATGTGAATTGTAGCAATAATAATGATGTTGATAGGGGATGTTGTGATTTCAGAAAACAAATTTTTAAATGTATCCATTTAAGGTGAATTTAGCAACTGAAAGAATTTAAGTTAGACATAAAGAGGACATTAAACAACTTTTTTTAACGTTTTAATAATTGTTAAATCCTATAACACTTTAAAAAATATCCCAATCACCTTCTAGTGCCATCCTAAAAATGATTTTAACTTCATCTTGACTTCTCAGATTCCAGAGAGGATGAAAGAAGTGAGAGCCAACTAAGTCTGTTTTCCTGCTTCATGGTTTTAGAGTCCTTCATCCATCATCAGAAACAGATGGCTCTAAATATGCTGCTTTTCCCTCCTCTGCATTTATTTCCATTTCCAAGATTTCTGCATTACTAATGTATTTGGTGTGTTTTTTATGCTTGTTACTCATTTTTATTTCCTGCTCAGCTAGTCTGGAGTCCAATCTATTTGCAGAGGAAACTGATGAAGCTTCCTCTAGATGGTGGGCATTCAGGAAAGCAGGAGGATGCAGTGCAGGGCAAGGAAAAGGCAGGAAGCAGGCAGTGACATTCCCAAGCTCAACTCCCAGCCCCTTTTCTGGGGTCTGGCTATTACCTTTCCCTGGGAAATTTATTTTTTTACCCAGAATCTTCTTTTTAGTCATCCTGCTTAGAGACACTTAAGGATGAGTGAGAGATGGACTTCAGTTGAATCCTTCACTTTCTCTCAAATGGAAAAAGCACCTAAGGACAAAGAAAAATTGCTAGTGCCGATATATCATTTTTAAAATAAAAATAGCAGACTGTATGGCATTCTGGAAGAGGAAAAACTATGGAGACAGAAAAAAGATCAGTGGTTGCCAGGGTTGGGGGAGGGTGGGATGAATAAGCAGAGCACAGAGTATTTTCAGGGCAGTGAAACTGCTCTGCATGATATTATAATGAAGGATAAAAGTTATGATACATTTGTCCAAACCCATAGAATATATAATGCCAAGAGTGAACTCTATCTACTGTGAACTATGGACTTTGGGTGATCATGATATGTCAATGTAGGTTCATTAATTATATCAAATGCACCACATGATAGGGGATGTTGATAGTGAGGATGCTGTATTTGCAGGAAATTTTTGTATTTCCTCCTCAATTTTGTTATGAGTAAAAATGAGTAAAACTACTCTAAAAACTACTACTAAGCTACTCTAAAAAATAAAATACACTAAAAACTTTGTAACAAGGGAAAGAGCAGAAATGATAGGTAGAAGAAATACAGAAATCCTAGTGCTATCATTTACTCCTGAATGGCAGTCACCGGAATTGTATGAGGTCATTCTCTTGATCTAACCTGCAAAAGCAGGTGCCTAATGATGGTGGCCATTGTTACTATTATTTGTGGTTAGTCTTCATTGACTTATTTGCTTACTGAATGCAACATCAGACTACTCCACGGATGCATGGGGCAACCTCAAGCCTGTACATCATCTTTAGAATTCAATAAATTATTAGATCTACGAGTAGCCCACCACTGGTATATTTGTTCCCCAACATCCATGTCCAGAGTTCCTCCTCCTGGATCCCAAAATAGACCTTTCATTCTCCTTGCCAGTTAGACGGCAGAAGTGAAAAGATGTACAGCCACTTTGGAACAATGACGTTAAGAGAGCTATTGACAAGAAAATGTTAAATTATTTTATTTTGTTTCTTGTTTGTGTATGAAATAAGAATTCAGGTTTTGTTCTTTGTATTTTTTTAAATCTAATTTTATTTTTTCAGTGTTCCAAGATTCCATTGGTCATGCACCACACCCAGTGCTCCATGCAATCCATGCCCTCCTCAATATCCACCACCAGGCTCACCCAACCCTCCACCACTGTCCCCTCCAAAACTCTCAGTTTGTTTCTCAGAGTCCATAGTCTCTCTCTCCTTGTATTATTATCAAGACTCCACTGCAAGCAGGTCACCAAAGCCAAGTGCTTACTTGCCTGGGAGAGGTCCATATCACAAGGCTGAATAAGGCTTCCTGAAGACAACTTCTTGCCTTTGTGTAATCCTACTCTGGATGGTCAATTCTAAGAATTATAGGGGTGACCTGTAATTGAAAAAAAAAAAAGGAAGCAATTATAAGACCTTGTCCCTAGAGTGCAGCAGCTACCTAGCACCCCCTGGCCAACTAGGGCTCATCAGGAAAGAAGACAATGCAGTATGCTCAGCTGTCTCATCTAGCTGCTGGTTCATGGTTTACCATTTACTGTAGAGAGGTTTTAGTTAAAATAAAAGCTAAATTCTATGTAAGCCAACCAAACATATTTGTTAACGGCATCCAGTCCCAGAGCCCAGTTTGTGGTCTCTGGCCTGGATTCATTGAGGAAATTATGTGCCATGTCTTGGAAAGCAGGAGACAGAGAGTCCCCAACACCAAAAAGGACCAGGTTCTGTACATGGCCATGCTTCAGGATGGCAGGCCTTCTGGGATGGCTTCATAATAAACCTAAAGACGACCTGTGCTCCCAGTCCTTGGAGATAGTCCCAAGTTTTGATGGCAAGAAGGCCCCTGGACTCCCAGAACCCACGGCCCTCTGGTGCTGACCAGAACAGTCTCTCTGATGCTTTGAGGCTTTGCAAAATCTTGTCACCTCTGCAAAATCTTGGTGGTAGTCCCATTAATGACTGAGATGGATTTTCTAAGTTCCATCTCAGTTAAGCAGAATAAGGGCCTAAGGTCATGTTTGATTCAGTTTGAAAGAAACATTTTACCAGCTGCATTTACATTGTTACTTCATACTTGTTACAAAAATAAAGCTCCCAAGAGACATTCCTGATCTGGTACCCCTCTACACCCCTGGTCTGGAACCACTCCTCTCCACTGCCTAGGGGTGGGGCATGGTGGTATAAGAGGCAGGGAGAGTAGAAGGATATCTTGTTCATTCATTATACTGTAATGTCTCTGTGAAGCTGATAGCTTAATGATTTGTTTTCTAGGTTACCCCACAATGTTCCCAAGTCATTACTGGAAATGTAATGAAGGTCATTCTTTATTACAAAGTATATTAGTTTACTAGGAACACTATAACAAAATACTACAGACTGGGTGGCTTAAACAGCAGAAATTTATTGTCTTGCAGTTTTGTAGTCTAGAATTTTGAGATCAAGGTGTTGCTAAGTTGGTTTCTACTGAGGCCTCTCTCCTTGTCTTACAGGTGAACATCTCCTTGTGTGTTTCCTCTGTGTGTCTGTGTCCGTATCTCCTTATCTTATAAGTACACCAGTCATTCTGGATTAAGGTCCACCCTAAAGACCTCATTTTAACTTAATTACTGCTATAAAGATCCTATCTCAAATACAGTGACATCTAAAGTACTGGGGGTTGAGATTTCAACAAATGGAAGGGGGAAGAGGGAAGGGCCACAATTTAGCCCATAACACAAAGAGAGGGGTCATCTTATCCAGGATCCTTAAAGTCTGTCACTCCACATAAATACAGATCTAATCACATCAAAACCCATACCAGCTAAGTCTTTCAAATTTTAGGCTTCTGAACTTACTCTCCAGACTTCTGCACAATGGAGGGACCTCTTCAAAACTTATGGCATATTCAAAACAAAACTCTTTCTAGTTTTCCCAGTGAAATTTTTATAGTCCTAAGGCTGATCTTATCAAAAGGTTTTGTCAGCACAAAGCCCTCTGGATTTACATGCAGGACTCTTGAGAAAGCCACATGGTGTCAAGGAGAAGCTGGACTGTAGCCTTCTCTTTTGGTAACCAGATTGTTATATAATACCCTTTATAGTCTTGTTTTTCATCTTAAATTGTATATTCCCCAAGTCCCTAGCTGAATAAATAAATTGAATTAGAGGTGGGGGTGTCCAACTTTGAATCATGCTGGCTCTGGTCTGTGAAATTCTATATGGCTTTGTCTGAAACCTAGACCACTTTTTCTTTCCTGGCAATAATAGTTTGATTCTCACATTAAACTTATTGGTTTGATAAAAGGCCAAAAAGTGCAAGACTCAAGGATCTGAATGACCCATTTTCTAAGCAAGGCCCTGGCAAAGCCAACTATCTGTGGGAGATGCGAAAGGGCCTTGGCTTCTATTTTTGTGTTCTCCCCAAGGAACAAACATTTCTTTCATGTATACTTTGATGTGGAAATAAAAGAGTACTTATGTATCACTGATGCTTTAGCATGAACATTTTATAGGGAACATCTGCCCAGGTATTCCCAAACTTTGATGCTGTTACAAGTCAGGGAGAAAATGGCTAATGCAGTCAAGGAATCCTGGGCAGGAATCTAGCCTTTCTCCCATGGCCTGCACATATGGAGCTGTTTCATCAGTCCAGAGGATAAGCCCTTTTGCAGCAAAGTCTCACTAAAGATAGAACTCCTTCAGCCATCCTTACTCCACCAAGAGGCATTGTGAGAGCAGAGCTTGAGGCATAATCTCCAAGAAAACAGGAGGGATGTCTTTCCTGTGAACTGTAGGTATGAGCCATCTCTGGGTCCCTACTAATGCATTTCTGTGAATTAAGGTGGGACCTTGAGGAAAGATAGAAAATCTGCTCAAGCCAAAGGCCAAGATTGAGTAAGGGTCTTTTGTTTCCAATGCCTTGTGAGGGGCCATGAAGACAACTACAAAAATACCTGTGTCTCCTAGCCTGTTCACCTGGGCCCTGGCTCTAGACTTTGTCAGATAGCCACAATTTCGGGGAAGGGACAGAAGGCAGCAGAGTGCAGGTTAAGAGGTGAAAGACTGGGATGAGGAAGCATTGACCTTCCCACCTCCCCAAAGCCTTCTAGCCAGGTATTATTTTCCTTTCATGTTCCCCCCTACTGCGCCTACTCACAGGACTTCAGAATCCTCTAGACCTGAACTCAAATCCTAACTCTTCCATTTACTAGTTGTGGGATCTTGGACAGCATACAATATATTCACTCTCTTCATCTTTAAAACTGGACTCATCAAAACTTCCTCCCAGAATTGTTGTGTAGATTACATAAAGTACTAAAAAAGCCTAAGGTCTAGATTTCCTATTATTGTACTTTCTGAGGCTGCAGGTACAGCTCTTCTTGTGATAAGTTCATTGGAAAAGAAAAGCAGATGCCTCAAAGAGGAAACTCACCTTGTCTCTCCCTGAATGGTCTTAAGAACCTGACCCACCTGGGGCCCTACCCTGATGGCCATGCCTCAGAACAGAGTGCCCACAATCCCTCTTGCCTCCTTCCTGGTGCATCTTGGGGAAATCTTACACAGCCACTGACCTCTGTTTGAGCACAAGAACCACAAAAGAGGAGCACTCTGGCAAAAGGAGAGGGAGGAATCTCTTCCTGCACCATGCTTGTATCACAGAGAGGAGGGTGGGAGTTCTAAACTGGTGGCCCCAGAGTTGGAGATTTTTTATTTATTTTGTGGAAACTCAGCCAAAGCCAAATTGTTCTGCAAATGAAAGTCAGCTTTCCCAAAGTGATGTTCTGGAAACTGAGGGAGTGTGGAGCAGGTATCCCCAAAATGTACTCCTTTGGCATGTAGACTATTTGGGGCTGAAGGTAATCAAGAACCTCAGGGCTCAAGAAAACTTTTGTCCCTCCCTTAACTGCCTAGAGAAATCTAACTGGGGCTCTTTCCAAGAATGAGAATTATTACCAGAGATAATTTTTTTTTTGTTTTAAATTTTATTACTGTATTTTTTTTGCTTAGAACAATGTACAGCACTTAATAGGAACTCATTAAATATTTGTTAAATTAATTCTAGGAAATTATTTCTGTTACTAGCAACAAAACTCTCTTAGAAATGCACATGATGTCACTTTTATCTGACTGTCCCATCTGCATGGCAAGTCAAACATCTAACTATCAACATCTGCTTTTCTTCTTACTGTCCTGTGAACTGTCCTCCTCCCCTCTGAAACCCCAGTTCCCTATCCCATTCCTTAGCTCGGGATAACATATATATTTCATTTTACCTTTCTATCTTGGAACTTCTCATATATGTAGGACTCCTTTACATAAAAAAAATAAATTTGATTTTCTCCTGTTCATCTGTCTTATGCCAATTTAATTCTTAGACCAACCAAAAGAGACTTTAAAATGTAAATAAAAAATTTTTCCTTTCCAACAGAACTCAATGAAAAGAGCTTAATCTTGAATTGGTTCTCATCTCCTAGTCTGTAAGCTCCTTCAAGAGGGAGATCATGGGATACAAATGTTTTTAGCCACAGAGTCTAGCAGTGTCTGGCACATAGTAACCACAGCAATGGTGACAGTGGGAAAAAAATGTTTGTTCAGTAAAATGCCTAAATACATACAAACATACATAAATAACAGCTTATTGGATATAATTTCTCTCAGTAATATTGACAGCCTTGATAGCTTTTGGTAACCTGATTAAAACCAAAGCCTTGATTTTCTCATAAAATGGGCCTAAAACATGCCTTCATTTAAGAATTGACTGCAGAATTCAATCTACAAGAACTACATTTTTTCAAAAAAAGACCTCATCCCATTTGTGGCCCACAAAATCAGTTCAGTGGGCTGTGAGCAGCATTATTTTATAGCAATGTAGAGGTAGAAAATACATAAACTAAACAGAAAATATGATTGAGAATATCAGAGTAGGTTCATAGGGAGGAAGAACAAGTATTTTGTGACACTTTTCTGTCAGTTTATGTATTTAGGTGGGTACTGGCTTGGCCCATAAAATGTATTTCCTAATGTACATTGTGGTGTAAAACGTTTAAAAGTCACTGTACCCAAACAGCCTCACCAGGCAGCTCTGAGTGAGAATGGAATAAGGTAGCCCACATTGGTTTGTGCCACCCCGCTTCACCCCTGGTGTAGCAGTGCAGCTTTTCCCAGGTGTGGGGAGTGGCTATGATTATGTTTCAACACTCTCTGGGATGCACGTTGCAAAAGTTTTACCTGGAGGACAAGTTTCTGAGTAAAAAGCCCAGACTCATGCAGATCTGACATTTGTTAATTGGAAGTAAAGAAATCACAATTAGGACTAAGTTGATTTTTTTCTCAAGGGATGTGTAAACACATGCTACAGAAACATTTTAGAAGGAATTGCAGGCAGGGCCTGTAGTTCCCCTTTAAAATCTTGGATCCAAAGACTTATTTTAGGAAGAGAAAAGCTGATGCTTAGAATTACAGAATCATGAACCCTTGGACTAAGAAAGTACCTTAGAAGTCAACTGACCAGCCCAAAACATGAGACCTGTTTCGCTGGGTCACTTCCAGAGAGGGGAGATTTTTGCTTCCTTTCAGGAAAGCTGGTCAGAGCCTTCTGACCAGCTCTAACTGTTCAAATGTTATCCCTTTCTATTCATCTTATTATTTTACTTATTTGTGTATTTATTTATTTACTTACTTATTCAAGTATGATTAACATATAATGTTATATTAGTTTCAAGTATACAATATAATTCAACAATTCTATGCACTACTCAGTGCTCATCAGGGTAAGTGTACTCTTTTTGTTTTGTTCTTGTTTTTGTTTTTTTGTGTGTGCATTTTTATTTTTCCAAGTTTTTATTTAAATTCCAATTAGTTAACATACAGTGCAATATTAGTTTCAGGTATAGAATTTAGTGATTCTATACTTAAATAAACTTGGTGCTCATCACAAGGGTGTTCCTTAACCCCCATCAATTAACCCATTTAACCCATCTCCACCCCCACCCTACCTCCCTTTGGTAACCATTGTTCTCTATAGTTAAAATCTGCTCCTTGGGGCACCTGTCTGGCTCAGCTTGGTAGAGCATGCAACTCTTGATCTCAGGGTTGTGGGTTTGAACCCCACATTGGGTATAGAGATTACTTCAAAATACCATCTTAAAAAAAAGCCTGTTTCTTGGTTTTCCTCTCTTTTCCCCCCATGTTCATTTATTTTATTTCTTAGATTCCACATATGAATGAAATCATATGGTATTTGTTTTTCTCTCACAGGATAAGTGTACTCTTAATCCCCTTCACCTGTTTCACCCATCCCTCCATCCACATCCCCTCTGGCAACCACTAGTTTGTTCTCTATATTTAAGAGTCTGATTTGTCTCTTTCTTTCTTTGTTTATTTGTTTCTTAAATTCCACATATGAATGAAATCATATGGTATTTATCTTTCTCCAACTGACTTATTTCACTTAAAATTATAGGTCTGTCCATTTTGTTGCAAATGGTAAGATCCCCTTTTCATGGCTGGGTAATATTGCATTGTGTGTGTGTGTCTATATATATATATATATATATATATAGAGAGAGAGAGAGAGAGAGAGTGAGAAAGCAAGAGAGAGGGGGTGTGTATATATCTCTATATAGAGATAAATATAAATATAGATGATAGATAGAGCTGCATCTTTTTATCCATTCATCTATGAATGAACACTTGGGTTACTCCCATATTGTGGCTATTATAAATAATACTGCAATAAACATAGGGGTACATATACCTTTTTGAATTAGTGTTTTTGTTTTCTTTGTGTAAATACCTAGTAGTGGAATTGCTGGATCATATGGTAATTTTATTTTTAATCTTTTGCGCAAACTCTGTATTGTTTTCCACAGTGGCTGCACCAGCTTGCATCCCCACCAAAAGTGCATAGGTGTTCCTTTGCTCCACATCCTTACCAACACTTGTAATTTCTTTTCTTATTTTTTAATTTCAGCCATTCTGATAGGTATAGAGTGATATCTCTTCGTGGTTTTGGTTTGCACTTCTCTGATGATTAGTGATGTTGAGCATCTTTTCATGTTGCTCATCTGAATGCTGATCATCTATATGTCTTCTTTGGATAAATGTCTATTCAGGTCCTCTGTCTATTTTTTTAAATCAGATTATTTTGTCCTTTGGTTTTGAGTTGTATAAGTTCTTCTTATTTTGGATATTAACTCCTTATCAAATATATTTTTGCAAATACCTTCTCCCATTCAGTAGGTTGACTTTTTGTTTTGTTGATGGTTTCCTTCCCTATGTAAAAACTTTTTATTTTGGTATAGTCTCAATAGTTTAATTTTGTTTTTGCTTCCTTTGCCAAAGGAGACATAATTAGAAAAACATCTATATAGCTGATGTCAAAGAGATTACTTCCTATGTTTTCTTCCAGGAATGTTATGGTTTCAGGTCTCACATGTAGGTCTTTTTTAAAATTAATATATAATGTATTATTTGTCCCAGGGATACAGGTCTGTGAATCATCAGGCTTACACATTTCACAGCACTCACCATAGCACATACCTTCCCCAATGTCCATAACCCAGCCACTCTATCCCTACCCCCCAACCCCCAGTGTTCTTCAGTTTGTTTCATAAGATTAAGAGTCTCTTACCACATTCAGGTCTTTAATCCATTTTAAATTTATTTTTGTGCATAGTATAATAAGTGGTCCATTTCCATTCTTTTGAATGTAGCTGACCAATTTTTCCAACACCTTTTGTGGAAGAGACTGTCTTTTCCCCATTCTTGCCTCCTTTATCATAGATTAATTGACTGTGAATTGAATGTCTAAGTTTGTTTTTGGACTTTCTATTTTGTTCCATTGATATCTGTGTCTATTTTTGTGCCAGTACCATACTGTTTTGATTACTACCAGATATATAGTATATCTTGAAATCTGGGGTGGTGATACCTCCAGTTTTATTCTTCTTCAAGATTACTTTGGCTATTTGGGGTCTGTTGTGGTTCCATACAACTTTTAGTATCATTTGTTCTAGTTTTGTGAAAAATGCTATTGGCATTTTGATAAGGATTGCATTAAATCTGTAGATTGCTTTAGATAGTAGGGACATTTTAATAATATTGGTTCTCCCAATCCACGAACTTAGAATATCTTTCCATTTGTTTGTGTCATCTAATTTCTTCCATCAATGTTTTAGTCTTCAGAGTACTGGTCTTTTTCCTCTTTGGTTAAGTTTATTCCTAGGTATTTTATTCTTTTTGATGCAATTATAAATGAAATTATTTTTTCCTATTTTTCTTTCTGTTACTTCATTAATATTATATAGAAATGCAACATATTTATGTATATTAATTCTGTATCTTATGACTTTACTGAGCTCATTTATCAGTTCTAGTAGTTTTTTTGGTAGTCTTTAGGGTTTTCTATATAGAATAGCATGCCATCAGCAAATAGCGCAAGTTTTACTTCTTCTTCCTTACCAAATGAACAGCTTGTATTTCCTTTTCTTGTCTGATTGCTATGACTAGGACTTTCAGTACTATGTTGAATAAAAGTGGTGAGAATGGACATCCTTGTCTTGCTCTGGTTTTTAGAGGAAAGCTGTCAGTGTTTCACCAAATGTTCTTTCATCGAATATAAAACCACCCTTCTGTCACTTTTAATTATTGGTCCTAAAAGCCAAATAGAAAAGATTTCTCCTCCCCTATAAAGTCCCTCAACTAAAAAAAGTCTTATTGACAAAAAAAGTTTGATAGCCAAGTAACTACTTGTACAACTCTCTAAATTCCACCCAACTCAATCATCTTAAGAGGCTTGATTATAATTCAAGTTCTCCTTTAGCCCAGCCTATCTTTGTCATTGGTTTGATTTTACATAAAACAAAACAAGTCATAAAATCAAGCTATTATGTGAATGTAAGGAAACTAAATACCTTTTAAAAGGAGCTTTATCAGTATTAACAACATCCAGACTCAGTATCCTTTATGAAGAATTGATATTCTGAAATCTGATCAGAGAAAAGCTTTAACAAAAGAACATATCTCCAGGTGGGGAGGGGAGCTAGCAGAGTGGCCCCAGATGAGTGTCTCCTTCCCTTGTGGGGTCCATGTTTGTTTCTGCTGTAGAAATTCCCTCTGGTCTCCAGACAGGCACCACTCTTCCGTTACTAATATTGCTCAAAACATTCTTTTCTTGGATGTTCTGAGTACAACTAAAATGCACTGGAATTTACAAGAAGGTTACCCCCACTGCACAAGAACAAAAAAGAAACTTGAGGCATTGCTGTTGACACCTTGGTGTCTCAGAGTTCTCAGGCCTGCCTGGGACCCTTCTCTCCAAGATGAGAGCCATGTACTCTAGCTTCTGCTAGAATCTTAAGTAAGAAGAGCACCTGCCTTATAGCCTTGAAAATTCCACCCTGGGCTCTAAGGTTTCCCATCCTAGTCCCTGACCTGCTTCTCCTCCTTTTCTAACTAGTGAGATTTGCTCTTCTGTGAGCCTTAGCCAAACAGGATCTTGGTTTTCACACACTGATAACTTAGGAATCCCAGTATTGACCAGCAACCTTGCCACTCCATGTCAATCCTCAAAAGAAAGCAGGAGATTGCTTTTTCCAGGTTAAAAAAAAAAAAAAACTGCTTGAATTCCCATGCCCACTCTGAGGGACTCCATTAGGCACTCAGTTATTTTCCTAAATAGAGATTAATTAGTAAACAAGGCACAGCAAATAATCATACCCTTCCTTACTCAGAGACCACCATTACTTACTCAGGTGTCCTTAGAGACTAGAGACTACTCCAGCATCTACCGCAGTCCAACCCCACCAGCCTAAAGGTCATCAGATCACCCCGACTACTTATTTTGGGATGCAATTCAACCCTCTGTGTTGCAACCCAGGCATTCTGATAGTGGCAAAAACTGACTGTCCTCTTTTTCCACTTGGAGTCCTCCCTACCACCTTCTCAACAACATATCAACCACCAGACCCAGAAGAACCAAATGGCAGAGTCTGCTTAAAGTACAGTTTTAATTATTCATCCAGCCACAAACACAACACAAAGCACATTCTGCTACTGACTTCCTGTTAGATATTTTTATCTCTTGGCAAATCATTTGTTATACATTTCTTAGATATAGATACCATTCCTAGAGTCTTAGTGTTGGAAAGATCTCAGAGGTCCTTTGATCCAATGCTATCTTTTTAGAAGGTGAGAACTAAAGTCTAAGTGATTGGCCTATAAATTGTTCAGCTTATTACTGAAATGACAAGAGTTAGTACACCCCTAGCATTGACATGTTGTCTCACAATCTTCCTGATGTACTTTCCACCTGGAATGGTTACAAATTATGACTACAAATTCTTCATCCCCTCTCCTGTCAAAAGATGAGGGCAAACAAGGAGTGAGCAGGGTTGGTTTCTTCTGACACCTCTCTCCTTGGCCTGTAGATGGCCATCTTTTCCTCATCCTCACATGGTTTTCCCTCTGTGTCTGTCCTGATCTCCTCTTCTCATAAAGACATCAGTCACATTGGATTAGGATCCACCCTCATAAACTATTTAATCTTAATTAACTCTTTTTTTTCTTAATTAACTCTTTAAAGACCCTGTCTCCACACATAGATCAATGGAACAGAATAGAGAACCCAGATATGGACCTTCAACTCTGGTCAACTAATTTTGACAAAGCAGGAAAAAGTATCCCATAGAAAAAAGGCAGTTTCTTCAATAAATGGTACTGCGGATATTGGATAGCTATATACAGAAGAATGAAACTCGATCTTTCTCTTACACCATACACAAAGATAAACTTGAAATGGATGAAAGACCTCAACATAAGACAGGAATCCATCAAAATCCTAGAGGAGAACATAGGCAGTAACCTCTTCGACATCAGCCACCACAACTTTTTTCAGGACATGTCTCCAAAGACAAAGGAAACAAAAGCGAAATTGAACTTTTGGAACTTCATCAAGATAAAAAGCTTCTGCATAGCAAAGGAAATGATCCACAAAACAAAGAGACAACTTACGGAATGTGAGAAGATATTGGCAAATGACACTACAGATAAAGGTCTTGATATCCAAGATCTATAAAAACTTCTCAAACTCAACACCTAAAAAACAAATAATCCAGTCAAAAAATGGGCAGAAGACATGAACAAACACTTCTCCAAAGAAGACATACAAATGGCTAACAGACACATGAAAAAATGTTCATCATCATTAGACATCAGGGAGATTCAATTCAAAACGACATTGAGATACCACCTTACACCAATTAGAATGGCCAAAGCTAACAAGACAGTAAACAAGTGTTGGAGAGGATGTGGAGAAAGGGGAACCCTCTTACACTGTTTGGTGTGATTGCAAGTTGGTGCAGCCACTTTGAAAATAGTGTGGAGATTCCTCAAAAAATTAAAAATAGAGCTATCCTATGACCTGGCAACTGCATTACTGGGTATTTACCCCAAAGATACAGATGTAGTGAAAAAAAGGGCCACATGCACTCCAATATTCATAGCAGCAATGTCCACAATAGCCAAACTGTGGAAAGAGCCAAGATGCCCTTCAACAGACAAATGGATAGATAAGATGTGGTCCATAAATACAATGGAATATTATTTAACCATCAGAAAAGATGAATACCCAACTTTTGCAACAACATGAATGTAACTGGAGGAGATTATGCTGAGTGAAGTAAGTCAAACAGAGAAAGTCAATCATCATATGGTTTCACTTATTTGGGGAACATAAGGAATAGCACTGAGGACATTAGGATAAGGAAGGGGAAAATGAAGGGGGGAAATGGAGGGAGAGATGAACCATGAGAGACTATGCACTCCAGGAAAGAAACTGAGGGTCTTGGGGCAGGGGGATATGGGTTGGTCCAGTGTTGAGTATTAAGGAGGGCACGTACTACATGGAACACTGGGTGTTATACACAAACAATGAATCATGGAACACTGTATGTATGTACTGTATGTATGGTGACTGTACTGTATGTATGGTGACTGTACTGTATGTATGGTGACTAACGTAACATAATAAAGAAAAAAGATCCTGTCTCCAAATAAGTTCACAATCTGAGGTACTGGAGATTGAACTTCAACATACGAAAGCGGGGGCACAATGCAACCCATAACACTTCTAAAAGTGTTCTGGTCACCAGTTCTGACATAAGGTCTTTTCCCCATTCCTCCAAGAATTCTATGGACACCAGTTGGGTGTCCTACAATTCAACTCAATTCTGATAGTATCTACCCAGAGAGAGAACATCAGATTCTATAGGTTAAGGGTTCAGTCCCAAAAGACTGCACCCCCCACTTCAGTTGCTACGTGCTAGCCCAGGTTGTTACCCATGCTTTTGACCTACTATCTACAGATTAGAAGTCCCAAGACCCCCTCCTTCTTCTGTTCAGTTCAGACATAGTCAAGCCTAGGTTGTGACCTTTGCTTTTGACTGACTGGCTATAAGTCAGAGGTTTCAATGTCCATCCCCTGGGGTTTAATAAATTTGTTAGAGGAGCTCACTGAACTTAGGAAACCTGCTGCCTACCAAATTACCAGTTTAAAAAAAGGATATTAGAAAATAGAAATCAATAGCCAGATAAAGAGATACATAGGGCGGGGCACCTGGGTGGCTCAGTTGGTTAAGCAGCTGCTTTCGGCTCAGGTCATGATCCCAGAATCCTGGGGTGGAGCCCCGCATAGGCTCCCTGCTCAGCGAGGAGCCTGCTTCTTCCTCTCCCTCTGCCTGCTGCTCCCCTTGCTTGTGCTCTCTCTCTCTGTCAAATAAATAAATAAAATCTTTAAAAAAAAAGAGAGAGAGAGAGATACATAGGGCAAGATCCTGAACAAAGGAGTTTCTATCCTCATGGAGTTTGGGGCCTATTGTGGTGGCAAATAGAAGCATTCTGGTTCCCCAACCTGGAAGCTCTCTGAACCTCATATACAACTCAGGTCCAATCAGATGGAAGAAATGGACAAGGTATGAGCAAAGGGCATGGGGTTTCCGTGCTCTCCTAGCACACCAGTCTCACCACTCCTGCCATCTCCACATATTCAACCCAAAAGTTCTCCAAATCCTCTCCTTTTGGGGTTTTATGGAGGCTTCATTTCATGGGCATGCCTGATTAAATTATTGGCCATCAGTGACTGATTCAACCTCCAGCCCCTCCTCCCTCCTCATAAATCAGGAGGTGGACCGAAAGTTCCAACTCTCTATTCATGGTTAATTCCCCTGGCAACCTGCCCCCCCATCCTTAGGTGCTTTTCAAAATAATTTCATTCAGATAAACCCAGTTATGTTGGAAAGGGGCTTGTTATGAATAACAAGACACCTATTTTACTTTGATGACTTTAAAGTGACTTCAGGAACTGAGGATAAGAGGCCAAACATTATGACAAAAGATGCTCCCATTGCTCTTATTCCTCAGGAAAATCCAAGGGTTTTAGGAGCTGTGAGCCGGGAACCATGGACAAATATATATTTCTTATTATAAATCACAATATCATAACCTCCTTAAAAAGGAAAGTGTTTGGCCATTGCTGCTATGAACATTGGAGTAGATGTGGCCCTTCTTTGCACTGCATCTGCTTCTTTGTTGTAAATACCCAGGAGTGCAATTGCAGGGTTATTTCTTGAGGAATCTCCACACTGTTTTCCAAAATGGCTGCACCAACTTGAAATCCCACCAAACAGTGTAAGAAGGTTCCCCTTTCTCCACACCCTCTCCAACACTTGTTTACTGTCTTGTTAGTTCTGGCCATTCTAACTGGTGTAAGGTGGTATCTCAATGTTTTGATTTGAATCTCTCTGATGTCTAATGATGATGAACATTTTTTCATGTGTCTGTTAGCCATTTGTATGTCTTCTTTGGAGAAGTATCTGTTCATATCCTCTGCCCATTTTTTGATGTGATTATTGGTTTTGTAAGTGTTGAGTTTAAGGAGTTCTTTATAGATCTTAGATATCAGACCTTTGTCTGTAGTGTCATCTGCGAATATCTTCTCCCATTCTGTGGGTTGCCTGTTTGTTTTGTTGACTGTTTCCTTTGTTGTGCAGAAGATTTTTATCTTGATGAAGTCCCAAAAGTTCATTTTTGCTTTTGTTTCCTTTGCCTTTGGAGACATGTCTTGAAAGAAGTTGCTGTGGCTGATGTCAAAGAGGTTACTGCCTATGTTCTCCTCTAGGATTTTGATAGATTCCCTCCTCACCTTGAGGTCTTTTATCCATTTTGAGTTTATCTTCATGTATGGTGTAAGAGAATGGTCAAGTTTCGTTCTTCTACATATAGCTGTCCAATTTTCCCAGCACTGTTCATTGAAGAAACTGTCTTTTTACCACTGGATATTTTTTCCTATTTTGTCAAAGATTATTTGACCATAGAGTTGTGGGTCCATATCTGGGCTCTCTACTCTGCTCCAGTCTAAGTGTGTGTTTTTGTGCCAGTACCATGCTGTCTTGGTGATCACTGCTTTGTAGTAAAGCTTAAAATCAGGCAATGTGATGCCCCCAGCTTTGTTTTTCTTTTTCAACATTTCCTTAGCAGTTTGGGGTCTTTTCTGGTTCCATACAAATTTTAGGATTGTTTGTTCCAGCCCTTTGAAGAAAACTGGTGGAATTTTGATTGGGATGGCATTGAAAGTATAGATCACTCTGGGCAGTATAGACATTTTAACAATGTTTATTCTTCCAAACCATGAGCATGGAATGTTTTTCCACCTTTTTGTGTCTTCTTCAATTTCTTTCATGAGCGTTCTGTAGTTACTCCAGTACAGATCCTTTACTTCTTTGGTTAGGTTTATTCCTAGGTATCTTATAGTTCTTGGTGCTACAGTAAATGGAATCGATTCTCTAGTTACCCTTTCCATATTTTCATTGTGGAAAGAACCAAAATGCCCTTCAACGGATGAATGGATAAAGATGTGGTACATATATACAATGGAATATTGTGCCTCCATCAGAAAGGATGAATATACAACTTTTAGGGGCACCTGGGTGGCTCAGGCGTTAAGCGTCTGCCTTCAGCCCAGGTCAGATCCCAGGGGCCTGGGATCGAGCCCCACATCGGGCTCTCTGCTCTGCGGGAAGCCTGCTTCTCCCGCTACCATTCCCTCTGCTTGTGTTCCCTCTCTCGCTGTGTTTCTCTCTGTCAAATAAATAAAATCTTAAAAAAAAAAAAAAAAGAAAGGATGAATATACAACTTTTTTATCAACATGGACAGGACTGGAAGAAATTATGCAGAGTGAAATAAGTCAAGTGGAGAGAGTCAATTATCTTATGGTCTCACTTACGTGTGGAGCATAAGAAAAGATATGGAGGGCATTGTGAGAAGGAAGGGGAGGGTGAATGGGGGGAAATCAGAGGGAGTGATGAACCATGAGAGACTGTGGACTCTGAGCAACAAACTGAGGGTTTTGGAGGGGAGGGGTGGGGGTTTGAGCGAGCCTGGTGGTGGGTATTGAGGAGGGCATGGATTGCATGGAGCACTGGGTGTGGTGCATGAACAATTAATTTTGTAACACTGAGAAAATAAAATAAACATTTGGGAAAAAATAAAATAAAAAAAGAAAGTAAAAAAAAAGTGTTTGTATACAACTTGCACCTCAAGCACTCAGTTCTCACTGCTCTAATGAGAACATCAACATACAAGAACAAGAACATAGAAGAACAAGAACATATTCTTGCCTAGCACTCAATAACAACATACATGGACAATACTCAATAACAGTAACAAAACTCAATAACAATATACATGGACAAGAAAGAAAATCAGCCATGGTTATGTGAACTCTTTCCTTTATACAGTGGGAAAACCAGGGCCTGACTCCTATGATGGTGAGAATAGAAAAGGCCTCAGTAACATGATAAAAACTGGTCAAGGAAACTGGAGTCCTTAGTCACATCTGTGCTTTGTGGTCCAGGGCCAGTGAGATGGAAAACTAGGCCACTTTGGCAGGGTATTGTGGGAGAGACCTGAGTCTACTGGGGCTTTTTCAGGCACCAACACAAATAATTCGCCTGTGAACTTGGCTCCAGCAATTAGGCTGTTAGGTTAGGCATGAGTCCCACCTGCTGCCAACTCAGACAAACAGGACACTCAGTGTTCCATTAAGGAACTTGTATTTTATTCACTGCTCTACAAGCCGTTGTCATTAATTATGTGTGATAGTGTGCCTGGGAGTGGGGTGGGTAGCATATTGGTATACTAACCTTTCACCTCTCCAGAGCCTGGATTCAGGCCCCAGCTTCCAACTTCACATGCAAATACGGACTTGGCAAACAGAACCCGAGTCTGGTTTATGTAGAACAAGGAAATCACTGGCAAGCAGCTCTCTTGGCTCAGGCTTCAAGACACAACCCAGGCCCAGATTGCAGGAGTGTCCAGGATTAGCTGTAAGGGATTCTAGAGCAGCTTGCAAGAAGAGATCCTTTCCTTGGAATAGGAATGCAGACCAGTGTTCATCTCAGCAGAACTGAATTCCTCCCTTCCCTGGCTCATCTTTTCCTATAAATCCTCTGCTTTCTCTGTCAGATCACCTCACAGCATCCTCCCTACTTATCTGGTTGTTTTCAATAACCAACCCTCCCCAAGTGGCTCCTTTACCTCTCAGTTTTCTGCCATGCCTTCACACTGCCAAACTCTTCAAAAAGAAGTGAACTTGTTGACTCTACTCTCAACTCCATTTTCAATGCCATGACCTCAGGTTCCTTTTGTTGTATTGCTAGTCCCACTACGGGGACCTGGAGACCTTTTGTCATAGCTGTTGTTTGGATTGTACTTTACTTAATGTTGAGAACTCCAAGGCTGCCTCATTCAAAGTAGGCAAAATCCTAATTCCCAGTCCTACTCTTCCAGAGGACTGCATCCCTGCCAGGAATTTGTTAGACAGAGAGCAGGAATACTTTTGTGTACCTGGGAGAGTTTGAGTCATAATGTGTGCCTTATGAAAAGAAAGGTCACTGGCATTAGCAAATGGACAAATAGATTTAACTCCCTTTAAAATTACTTTATTTAATATGGAAAAAGCCCAGACACCCATTGTCAGATGAGTGAAAAAGAAGATGTGTGATGATGATGATGATGATGATGATTTTCAATTAATTAATTTTATTTTATTTTTTCAGTGTTCCAAGATTTATTGTTTATGCACTACACCCAGTGCTCCATGCAATATGTGCCCTCCTCAATACCCACCACCAGGAGATGTGTGATTTATATATATATATATGAAATGTTGTATATGTATATATACATAATAGAATATTACTAAGCTATCAAAAAGAATGAAATCTCAAAAAAAAGAACAAAATCTTGCCATTTGAAACAGTTTGGTTGGAACTAGAGGGTAGTATGCTAAGTAAAATAAGTCAGAGAAAGACAAATACCTTATGATTTCATTTATATGTGGAATATAAGAAACAAAACAGATGGACATAGGGAAAAGAAGAAAAAATAAAATAAGATGAAAATTGAGAAGGGGGCAAACCATAAGACTCTTAACTCTAAGAAACAAATGGAGGATTGCTGGAGGGGAAGTAGGTGGGGGAATGAGGTAACTGGGTGATGGGCATTAATAAGGGCACATGAGGGGTGCCTGGGTGGCTCAGTCGTTAAGCGGCTGCCTTCGGCTCAGGTCATGATCCCGGAATCCTGGGATCGAGCCCCGCATCGGGCTCCCTGCTTTGCTGGAAGCCTGCTTCTCCCACTACCATTCCCTCTGCTTGTGTTCCCTCTCTCGCTGTGTTTCTCTCTGTCAAATAAATAAAATCTTAAAAAAAAAAAAAAAGAAGGGCACATGATATAATGAGTACTGAGTGTTATATGCAACTAATGAATCACTAAATTCTACTTCTGAAACTAATAAAATAAAATGAAATTACTTTATTTAATATATTAAGGGTTTTTCTCTATCATAGGCTTTTCCTCAGAAGCAGGAAGCCATCCATCAATACCAGCCACCCTCAAAAGAAGGAATTAGTATAGAAGTGATAAATAATCAAAGGAGCAGCTCATGCCTGCATATTCTTGCTATCTCGCGTGACCCTTATGGTTATCTGGGACTTAAGCAGAATAGAAGTACTCTTCATTTTACAGAGGTCAAGTATTTGGCTACTCCAAAGTCATCAAGCTGGATGTGAGGTAGTCAGCATGAAGCAAGGGAGGGTACATAATTCAGTATTCTTTTCCTAACTCCTGACTCCAGAGGCCTGTAAGTCGTATGACTCACAGCCTGCCACACCTGGGCAGCAATGCTTCATGTTCCTTCTGGTGGGAGTTTGCCCACCCCATATATTTCCCTCCTTCCCAGAGTATTCACAACTCAATATGACTTGGGCCTATCAGAAAGCAGAGGTGAGGGGCAAACAGAAGGGATGTCATCATGGCATAACAAGTCACCTGTAAATCAAGCAAACTGTGATCATTGTCAATTTATCAACATCTACAAATTCACTCTTCATGAATTGCCTATGTAAGGCTTTAGTGAAGTGGGCCTATTAAATGTCTCCTTTGCCAGCTCACATAATGTTAAGCTTCCTCAGTAGAGGACATTGAAGAAACATCGCAAGAAGGATCTTCCTTCCTGGTTTCAGTATGCTCTCTTCTTAGGCTCCCATAGTTCCTACAACACAGATCTGGCATCCCCCATGGCTAGGAGCTCCTTGCCATCCCCCATTTTGGCAAAGCACCTCTATTGAGATGCCCCATTGTGAACATCTTTCTCAGGCTGCTGGAGGGCAGATTTCCAGTAAGTTCTGAGAGATAGATTTCCAGGAAGTTCTATATGTGTGGCTCTGCCATTCAGAGAGCCACGTTCATGACCTTTCTAACAAGGTCTAGCCCTCAGGTCAGGGACTAGGAGCCTTTTCACAGGTGTTCTATCTCAGCCCTAGGGGTAGTGGCCGCTCCTTAGAAATCTGTTATGTCTTCATTCTTTAGAATTCTCTTCACTTTTAACTAGCCAATCCTTCATGACTCCAATTCTCTGTTATAGTTAATAATTCTTTATATTAAACATTCCTTGTTCAAAGTACTAAGTGGTTTCCGTCTCCTGATTGGATCCTGGCTGATACATTCATTGTCTAAGCAGCTATCTTTTTTTGTCTCCTGAAAAACAGCATTGGCTTTCTAGATCCAGAGGAGGCAGACAAAGCTAGTTAAGAATGTGGAAATCATGCCATATTAAGATTAATCATGTAGAGTCAAGGGCAGTGGAGGGAAATGCTGATCAATGTGATTTGCTGTCTTCAAATTCCTGATGAGCTGGTTGTGAAAATGGACTTGGACTAGTTCTATTGGACTCAGAAGTCAGATAGAGACAGTACCAACAGGGAGGGCTCTGGGAGTAGAGAGGGAACATATTCCAACTCAATATAAGAACCTTCTAATTGCACTAGCTATTTAGATTTAATGTAGAACAGAGTACTGTTTTGAAAACAAAACAAAAAAAGCTAAATAATAAAATTAGATATCTTCAGCTTAAAATCTGGGTGTCCATGTCATTCCAACATGGTTGTAACTAATAAGGTCATTTAAAAAAGTTTCTTGCCGGGGCGCCTGGGTGGCTCAGTCATTAAGCGGCTGCCTTCAGCTCAGGTCATGATCCCAGGGTCCTGGGATGGAGCCCCGCATCAGGCTCCCTGCTCAGCAGGAAGCCTGCTTCTCCCACTTCCATTCCCTCTGCTTGTGTTCCCTCTCTCGCTGTGTTTCTCTCTGTCAAATAAATAAAATCTTTTAAAAAAAAAGTTTCTTGCCAGTTTTTACTATTTTGTTATGACAAAAAAATATTTTGTTATGACACAGCTACCTAGATAGATAAAGGCAATAATAGCACTAAAAACATAGTTATGTTGAAACTCTAAATATATTTAACAACATGAGCAAAATATATTTTTAACTAAGGTAAAAATAGTATTGCCAGTGTATATATATATAGTAGAGTTCTATAATTTTAATTTTCAGTTTGATCATAAAATCTCATTTGCTGCTTTTATCTTAGGTATCCAAGGGCTATTTAACTTAGACATTTATGATGTACTAAAGTTACTGTGAGACTCTTTAAATAGTCAGCATTAAGTGCATATGAATTTATGTTTCTATAAATGTCCTTTTGAACTGTACATGATATAGTTCTCCTGGAAACCTTGCTGAGAAATTCAAACCTAGTTTCATCATAATTTCTCAATCAAGAAGCAATACTTTTATGTTCACTGATGTAAGTTATGAGCCTGACTATGACATAGAAAAGGTCTGACTCATCAATCTGGTAATTTAACAAATATTTATTACTTATCTTTTGAAGGCACTCTGAGTACATTGGTGAGAAAGACATATATGGCCGCTGCCCCCCTCGCAGAGAAAAGAAATCACATTTCATTATATAAATAGCACACAGTACTCTAAAGTTCATAGGGGTGTGGAGTAATCTACCCGAAGGCCTGTGGGGAAGGCATGTCAAGCAAGGCCTCATTGATGAAGGGACATTTAGGCTGAGCCCTCAAGGTTGGGGGCAAGAAGCAAGCAGGTGGTGAAGGAAATGGGTCTTTTTCTAGGTGGAAGAAACATTACATACTTGCGTAAGAACACAGCAAGTTGAAGAATCTGAAAACTATCCAGACTGCCTAGTGTGAGGCCAGAGATGGGGAACAGTCTGGGGAGGAAGACAAGAACCAGATCCCCCGGGGTCTCACAAGCCATGTTATAGATGTGGAGCATTATTCTTTATTTTACTTATCTTTATCCTACCAATCTTTATTCTTTTTTTAAAAATATTTTATTTATTTATTTGACAGAGAGAAAGAGATCACAAGTAGGCAGAGAGGCAGGCAGAGGGAGAAGGGGAAGCAGGCTTCCTGCTGAGCAGAGAGCCCGATGAGAGGCTCAGTCCCAGGACCCTGAGATCATGACCTGAGCCAAAGGCAGAAGCCTTAAACCACTGAGCCACCCAGGCACCCCATACCCATATTTATTGTTGATCTTAGTGCCATAACCCACTAACGTGTGGGTGTATGTGTGTGCTATGCATGCACATGCAAGCATGCATGAGTGCATTTGTTTACTGGGTCTAGATGTAACATGTATTTCTTACCATTCGTCCTAACCAAAAAAAAAAAAGTGGAAAATAGTACTATGTCATCAGTACACCGGGAAATCACTGAAGGCTTTTAGTCACAATTATATGACCAGAGTACATTTTAAAAGTTCCACTCTGGTTGCAGAGAAGAAAACTGATTAGTGAGGGTAAGACTAGAAGCAAGGGGGGAGGCACCTGCATTTGAGAGAGTTAAATTTGCCATAGATCTGGGGATTGCTAATAGAGATGGAGAGAATTAGACAAATCTGAGAAATATTTAGGAAAGAGAAACACTCAGATTTGGTGGGAGATTAAGTGTGCAAAGTGAGGTAATGGGAAGAATGGAGTCTACTTCCCAAAATTCTGGCCTGAATAATTGCTTGTACAGTGGGGCTATTTTCTACAAAATGGAGGCATGGAGAGGAAGCACATTGGCCTGGGGAATGAGACTCCCTTTGGGAAATGTCAAGTTTGAAGTTTCTGCAGGACATCAACTTAGAAATGTTGAGTAAGTGATTGGAGACATGGGTCTGAGGCTTAGGAGATAGGTCAGCACTAGAAATAAAGATTGATTCAGACGTTTATTCAGTAGAGATTTCTTGAGCTCCTGCCATGTACCAGGTGCTACACATGACATCTTAGACCTTTATGACTAAACAGACATTATCACTTAGAACTTACAGCAATTGCTATCTAAATGAAATTTTAAGCCATGGGAGTGGAAATATTTGCTAAGAGTAAGAATTTTAAATAAGAAGAATGGGTTTAGAACTTCAACATCTAAGACTGGCAAGAAGAGTAGAGTAGTTGGCAGAACAGACAAACAGAAAAAAACTAATAGCATTTTCTTCCCTAAAGGAAAAGTTGCAAAGAGGAGGATATGAGGGTCAGAATCAATGCAAATCAAATTGAGATGACCCAGAAGACTCCTACTAGGCACTGGTGCTCGACTCTCTTACTTCCCACATATAATCTTAAAATGAACAAAGGAATAGACATAAGGCCCAAGACTTTTAGGATGCAAAACTGCTTATAAAATATTAGTTATCATCATCATTGTAACAATGATGTCAAAGGCCAATGCCAGGAACTACAGAAGCAAAAATTCAAAGTGTCATCATCCAGAATTATCTCCATTTCAGAGATTAGAAACAGAACAAGGGCTTTACTATAAATAACACATAAAAGATAGTAAAATATGAAAAAAGAGGAAACTAAAAAATAAAGTAGATGCCTGTTTCTTGGCATTCTTAGTAAACTGTAGATATTTATTTGTTGATTTGTTTATTTGCTAATCTCCATATGAAGATGTACAGAATGCAACTGGTGCTTTTCTGATATTGAATAACTTCACAAATTGGAGAAATTCCACTCTTCCCTGATTGTTGGCAAGCCTCACTAATATAGGGAAGTTATCAAAAGCTTCATGCCAGAGAGGTTACCTCCCAGAGCTTTGACTTCTGAGGCAACCCACTGAAACACTATGGAAATGTGAAGTGTCATTACTGTCCTTGAGAAACAGCAACAAAATGCAATGTGGGGGAGCCTGGATTGAATCCTGGAACAAAAAGGGAAAAGGACATTAATGAGTCTGTACTTTAGCCAACAGCATTGGATTGATGTTAAGTCCCTGGTTTTGATCATTAGAATATGGATGTGCCAGATTTTTTTAATTATTATTTTTTTATGTTATGTTAGTCACCATATGGTACATCATTAGTTTTTGATGTAGTGTTCCAAGATTCATTGTTTACATATAACACCCAGTGCTCCATGCAGTATGCGCCCACCTTAATACCCATCACCAGTCCAACCCATTCCCCACCCCCCTCCCTCCCCTCTAAAACCCTAAGTTTGTTTCTTGGAGTCCATAGTCTCTTGTAGTTCATCTCCCTCTCCAGTTTCCCCCCCTTCATTTTCCCTTTCCTTCTCCTAATGTCTTCCATGCTATTCCTTATGTTCCACAAGTAAGTGAAACCATATGATAATTGACTGTTCTCTGCTTGACTTATTTCACTTAGCATAATCTCCTCCAGTCCTATCCACATTGATGCAAAAGTTGGTGCATTCATCCCTTCTGATGGGTTGGTAATATTCCATTGTGTATATGGACCACATCTTCTTTATCCATTCATCCCTTGAAGAGCATTTTGGCTCTTTCCACAGTTTGGCTATTGTGGACATTGCTGCTATGAACATTGGGGTGCATATGGCCCTTCTTTTCATTACATCTGTATCTTTGAGGTAAATACCCAGTAATGCAGTTGCCGGGACATAGGGTAGCACTATTTTTAATTTTTTTAAGAACTTCCACACTGTTTTCAAAGTGGCTGCACCAACTTGCATTCTCACTAATAATGTAAGAGGGTTTCCCTTTCTCCACAATTTCTCCAACATTCATTGTTTCTTGCCTTGCTGATTTTTGCTATTTAATTGGTATAAGGTGGTATCTCAATGTGGTTTTGATTTGAATTTCCCTGATGGCTAATGATGAAGAACATTTTTTCATATGTCTGTTAGTCATTTGGATGTGCCAGATGTTAACATTAGGGGAAGCTGAATGAAGGGTAGACAGGAATTTTCTTTACTTTTTTACTATAATTTTACTCTAAGTCTAAAATTATTTCAAAATGAGCAACTTCTTCTCGAATTCAGACAAATATTTAAAACCACTCCATAAAACCCTAATTACTTGAGACTTTTTGAATTCTCAAAGCAGGTTTTGGAGTCTGAAATTTTTGTAACTGTTGTCTAATAGATTTTCTTCGTTTTGGCTCTTGAGATAAGCTTGAGTGAGAATAACTTCACATCTACGATATCAGCATTGAAAGTCTTTGAAATATTTTGACACTTTAATTGACTTTGTTTCTTCAAGTTTTTCTGCACCAAAGTATAATGAATTATCTCAATTATACCTACCACTCTAGAAAACAACTGGACTCCACATAGAAGCTTATTAACGGCAAGCAAAACAGCTTCAATTGCTCTTGAAAAAAATGTGAATCTATCTTTTTTATTTTATTATTTTAAATGCAATTCCTATTAATCCAATAAAATATTTTTGTGTGCTACTTTTAAAATATTTTTATCAAACTATTCTCTGCATTTAACCACTTTCTATCAACTTTCAAATGGTTCAGTTTAGTGTATTAACCAACTCAACTCACAAAGCATGTATAAATGCAGAGACCCACACCCATGTAACACCCATCCCCATGTGCTACTAATTCACTTGGCAAAAACATGTTATTGAAACAATGCACAGTGTGCAAAACATTGGATTATCTCTTACTGTGGTAATATCTTAAATAATGAAATCTGACAATATCATCAGGAAACACTAGCTCTTCTGTCCCAATTCACTCTATTATTTGTAAATGCACTAAGTGTTATAAGTGGAAGAGTTTGCTAAAATCAGCAAAGTCAGCTTAAAAAAAAAAAAGCCTAGATATTTGGCTCTGAAAATCTTTTCTGGCTGGATCCTTACATCTCTTTCCCAACTCAGAACTTGAATGATAACCACAGAGGATCTGTGTGAAACCTGATGTCTGGGGATTCCAGGAGCAACAGCGGAGCCCTTCAGCAGCAGGGAGGCCCTTTTATCTAATCTCTTTTAATGTAAATGCAGTTGGTCAGTGCATAATACACTTCAACATCTCATTTAGATACAGAAAGATGAATTCCATAGGAAAAAGCATTATTCAGAGTGGCTTTGATTTAACAAGAATGGTTTCACTAAACAAGCACTGACTCATCCATCTAAAGGAAAATTTGCCCAAAAAACCCACCAATGAAGGACTGTTCCATTCAAAACACTAATGAAGTAAAAGAGAGGACTGTGTCTTCTGGGACTTTGAATGTGTTGAACGCGACAGCACTGCTGCTGGGAGACCACGCCTTCCATCTGAGTCCCCGTTAGTGCTGATGCATGTGGCATTGATATATCAGCCTGTCCAAGCTAGAAATGAAGACAGCCTCCACGGAGGATATCAACTGACCTGTAAACTATAACATGTGGTTTTCTTTACAAGGCTTTCCGCTGCTGAATTCTCAGTTTTCTACTTAGCAGAAAGTGTCCATGCTGCATATTTTCCAGGGCGCACAGGGTGGGCTAATCCTGTCCATTCACCAAACACATGAAGTTGGTTTTTCACTGAGACTAAGAGGAGAGAAGCATTCTCAGCAAGACCATCTTTAACACATGGCATCCCTCCATATACAGGTAAAGTACTTCAAGATCGTAGGGAAAAATATCGATGAAGAAAGTGTGAGAAACTGAAAGATGAAATTGTGTTTAAGCATGATATGGAGAAGCTATTAAAGCCAGTAATTCACATTTGAGTTCCTGAAAGAATTTAGTTCTGCTAGCTCTATAAAGACAGTCCCTTTAGAATACACATGTGTTGCATTTGTTGAAAATGATATCAACTAACTATACTGTCAGAAATGGAAAAATAGGACATTAACTTCATCATACCCCTTCCAGACATCCAGCCTCACTAGGTGTGGAGGAGCAATGTTATCTGGCTCCTTCAGATCAGACTTGGGGCACAGAGAGCCCAGAAGGTCCGAGGCAGTGCTGGGACAGCAGGGGGCGATGTTAGCACATGCTGGTGAACTCCCCCAGCCACCTGCAGGCTGCTAAGGGAGTTTTCTGATCCTCAGCAGCGCCCATGACCTGGAAATGAGCAGAGAAAACAACTAGAACAGAAAGTGGGCACAGATAGTGTCCAAAGAGGGCAGGAGAGTTTCTCTTCTGTTCAGACATAAAGCAGGGAACAAATGAGGACATATTCTATTTCCTCTGATCAGTTTGCTTTCGCTCAGATTAAACAAAGAAGAAAGAAGTCACAGTTATCTAGGACAGATGCAGGTCACTCAGCAGTCCAAGGTCACACATAGATACCATCAGAGTGGTCAGTAACATGAGATTTAGGGACAAAGGAAGGCATTGGCTCCACCCCATCATGCATCTGTTCCCTTGACTGCCAAAACCATAGCTTTTCTCTCTCTCTCTCCTCCCCGCCCCCCTCTCTCTCTCTTTTAGGGATCTGGAATTCTGTTTCAATTAAATGTCTCCCATGAGCCCTGCTAGCTAAAATTATATTTAATGGGATGGGACACAAGACGAGTGTCTTAATATTTGAGTAAAGTCTCATCCATGACTCCTGTATTTGCATCCCTCATCGAATTGATCAGCACAGCTTGTCAGTTTTCTCTTCACAATATCCAAATGCAGCGCCCACTCAGCAGTGCCACTGCTACTGTCCTGGTGTGGCACCATCATCTTCTCTTTCCTAAACTACTACAAAAGCTTCCTGATCAGTTTTCCTGGATCCTTTCTTGACCCCTTCAGCCTAATCCACACAGCAGTCACAGTGATCTTGTCAAAATGCATGCCTGATCCTGTCACCCCACTGCTCAAAACTCACTAATGGCTTCTCATTTTACTCCAGGTCAAAGTCAAACAAAATCTTACAAGGCATATAATCTTATCATCTTATAATCTGATCTTGTTGTCTCTCTGACCTTCTCTATTACTGTCTCTTTTGCTCAGTCCCACCCCAGTCATTCTGTCCTCACTATTCCTTGAACTTTCCAGACTTCCTAGGGGTCACCTGGGTCTGTATAAAGCACTTATAGGACCTTGGGATGCCTGGGTGACTCAGTTGGTTAAATGGCCGCCTTCAGCTTGGGTCATGATCCCAGAGTCCTGGGATCAAGTCCCACATTGGGCTCCTTGCTCGACAAGGAGCCTGCTTCTCCCTCTGCCTCTACCTGCCACTCTGCCTGCTTGTGCGCATGCTCTTTCTCTATGTCTCTGTCTCTGTCTCTCTCTCTCACGCGTGCGCGTGCACACACACACACACACACACACACACACAAATAAATAAATAAAATCTTTAAAAAAATAAAGCACTTATTGGTCAAAAATTGTGCTGAAGCTTAGCCAATTAGATTTGTATCCTTTATCATTCGTTCAGTATGTGGCTTGGGAATAAATGTGATTGTATTTTTACATCTGGCTTCCCAGAAGTCACTCCTTTTATTTAAACCAAGGTCTTGTCAGATGTGCTTAAGCCCCTTGCTAATGCATCTGTTTGTGATATGGGGAATGTTTTCAAGTTGATCCTACAGCCCAGAGAGACACCTTCACACTATGAGCAGACACTTGAGAAGAATGGTGCTCCTAGTCTTCTCAGCTTACTTCTTCCTGCATGGAAGCTCCACTGCTCAAAGAAGCTGGAGTAGGGCAATAAGGATCCAGTATTCTTGCCTGTTACACCTGGATACTACTCTCACTATACAAGCAGAGGCTGTGTATGGAAAGTAACCCAGTCCTCCAGCCATGCCCACTTGGAGTAGCATGTGTACAACACAGGCTAAAGGGAATGAGAAATGCAGATGACCTGTACCTCCTGGGGTGAGCTGGGGATAGTGAGACCCCATCCTCTTTGCTTCGTGTGCCATCACACGTAGAGCTGACATCACAAAGAGCTAGGGATGGGAGTGTGGGAGCAAGCCATGGTTCAAATGCCATAGACTCTTACTATTCTTGCCAAGATTTAGTAGATCTTCTCAAATAATTCTTCCTTTGTTGAGTGCCCTTTGAACAATAACTAGAGGCCTTAAATGGTTACTGGGTTGTGTTTTATTTATTTTTTAGTTATTTTCACCAGTTAAATGGTTGCTGAGGACAGAGTTTTCCTAGTTCCTCACACTGCCATTCTAAATGTCCTGCCTCTGCACCCTTTGTGTAATCCACACCAAGACCTTCATCTAGTAAGACATCTAGTAATTCAAAGGCTCACGTGCCTGGGGCCATCCTGCTACCTTTCAGCTGGTACCAAGGGAATGGGGTCCCTGTGACCTAAAATCTCTCAGGCCTGACTCAAAGAAGAGCCAGTAGAGAATATGGAGGGGTGTGGATGCAAAGGTCTTGCTGGCGTGCTAAGGATAATTCAGTTCAAGACAAGAAATATTTACTGATAGAGTTCTTACATTTCAGTTCCCATGAACTATTTATTATTATCCACCAGGATGTGAGAAACAAGAGGGCATGGATTTTTGTTGATCTTATCCAGAACCATATCCCCACACTCTAAAACAGTGCCTGTTACACCCATTGCAAGACACCTCTTGACTGGATACAGTTTATGGCGACCATCCAGCTATGTTTTGGACGAGATGGTGATAAGGCCAGGATTCTTCAAGAGTATCTTGAACTCACGTGATATGATGAGCACTGGGTGTTATACTCAACTAATGAATCATTGACCATTATATCAAAAATATAATGTACTCTACCTTGGTTAATTGAATTTAAATAAAAAAAAAAAAGAGTATCTTGAACTTCCAGAGACCTAGCTGTTCAGCTCATTCTTTGATCCTGTCATCTATCATAACCCCAAGGTGCAGCCTAAGATGGCTCCCCCCCAACCCCTGGGCAAACTGGATGGAGCACTAGAGCTATAGCCACATATGTCACAAAAATCTATCAAAATTGTCACTTAAGAAAGGTGCTTCCTCATCTCTCTGCCACACTTACCTTAGTGCCCCATCTCTAAGAGGAGAAAAGATAGGTGGAGACTTCTGCTTTCATCTCAGGACACAAGAGGACATGAACAGGTCCACCATGTTATTAGAAATAATAATTAGGAAATACATTTTAGGAAACGCATTGGGTGAACTGAAAGGCTCTTTATGTGTAAGTTCATTTAAGCTTCATTACTATCCCATAAAATAAGGAATATCAGAGCATTTTGGAGACAAGGAAATGAGCTTATGGGAGAAATAATTTTCATGTCATATGACCAGCAAGTGACAGACCCAGGATTGGAATCCAGGTATATCTGACTGCAAAGCTCATATTCTACTACATATACTATATCTTCCCATAAGAAAAATGTTACATAAAGTGTCCTAAAAGTTCTTCATGGCTGGAAAGGGCCTGAGGGGTATCCAGAAGAAACCTCTGTCTTTTTGCATTAGATTATATAAAGTCTTAATTTTTAACTGAATTAAGGCTGTATTGTATTGACTGAACAAAATGACCCATTGTATGATCAAAAATGGTCATGGTGGTCCTTGCATCTTGCTGGACTCAGGAGCAGCCCTTTGCAGCCCCTTTCTCAGACCCAGAGCACCTCTAATCATCATGTGACTCTATAGCTATCTCATGAACTTTTTACAAATGTTAATTGTATAGTATCTCCTATGATGTGTAAAAGCATTCATCAGAAGCAGCTAAATTTCATTATTACCATTTTAGTACTAATAGTACAAAATTTGGAAGCTGTTCTTTTTAATTTGCATGATTAGGATCTAAATGTTAGATTTCCTTTTGCTCAAAACTCTGCTGAAAACGAACGTATTTCTAAATGACCATTGACCTGGTAATCCCTCTAGTCAAAGATGGTGCATGAACAATAAATCTTGTAACACTGAAAAAAAAGATGGTTTTATAGTTTTTAATTATTTCAACATCTAAGAAACATATTTTGCCAAAAACAAGCTTCTCAGAGACTTCTAAGTGCTGAGTTCTGACTGAGCAGGAGGGGTTTCTAGGATCATGTTTTCCATGATCCTAGGAACAGCCCTTTGGCTCAGAGAAGAAGGTTAACTCTTTCTTCAGTCAGACAAAGGGTCCACCAACCCCATGGCACAGATGTGGCAGGAGCACATTTACATGTCAGGCCTAGTGCTTTGGCCAGAAGCAGAGGCTGCTGACTGTATGTACCATATTTAATTAAGTAGGAGTTTTATGAGGTGGACGGTAATACCCCAGGGGCCAACTCAAGGCCATGGGATTTATTGAGCTCTAACTGCAAACCGACAGCCCCCAGCATGCATATGACAGAGCCTATATTACAAGAAAGTTAATGTTGCAAGAGAACTCTTTAGTGGCAAAAAGCAAGGTATCCATTCTCCAGTCATGGTCACTACTCCATGACACCAGCAGGGGTTCAGGGCGCACACCCACAGGAGACATGCAGAAGATGGGGGGGAACAGTGACTGAAAAGCATGGTGATGGCCTGCCGAAAGATCAAAGGCAATAGGTAGCAGAGTTTTGAAAGGTTGGTCTCCTTTCATCAGGAACACCAAGACCAATGGAATTGTAATTCAACCATTTTCTAGGGATGAGACAGGCCAAGCAGGGGTATGGTAAGAGGATCAGAGTCAGTCACCTATTCCAAAGTATCATTGGAACTTCACCCCTCCTTTGGCAGCATAAATAGAAAGAATCAGAAATGAGTAATGCAGTCAACTAAAAAGGGGCCTCTCACATCAGGATCATCCATGTCTAGTCTTGGGGAACATGTCTGAGTGTGGATTTTGAGACACACAAGATACTCTCCTGAAAATCAAAAGAAACACACTGTAGACTTATAAGTCCACATGTTTTAGCCCATAAATGAGTCAGAGAGTCCATCAGTTTTGGAGAACATCTGCCCTTTGAGATTTTATATTTCATCTTACATGCCATTGCCCTGAGTAGCCCTGTAACACCACAGGAAGCAAGGGTAAACTTGAAGTAAGCATTCATTTTCTTGGAACATTTGTTAAAACAAGATTTTGTACATTCTTTTTATTAACCCATAACAAGGTAACCTAATTCAAAGCAAACATGTAAAAACCATGAGGCAATATGTAAGGAAAAGATCCTAGAGAAGCTCACACATTTAAGCCCATGTGTCAGGGCAGATTTCTCAAGATCATTCTGGGAACAGTAGTGTGGTGTAGGCTGACCATCTGTCTTAGATTTTCCCAAGGCAGTTTGATTGTATCCCGTTGCCCCAGGATAATCATTAATATTGTCCTCCTTTCATTCTGAAAGTCATCCCAGTTTGGACAATAAATTATGTACTGAGATGGAACTGAGAATCAATCTTAGAGCTCTGACAGCTTCTCATCCTTCAGGTGAAAGTTCCCATAACTACCACAGCGATCAACAAGGCACACCTAAGGCCAGAAGTCAGTGCTCCCCTGGAGCAGCCAGTTTGCTCCTGCACTGATGGCCACCCTTCCTTTGGCCTGGTTTAGCCTTGTGTCATCTGCCCCAGGTCTAGTTCTAGGTTGATGGCATCACACTGACCGCAGGAAGCATTTCTCCAGCTTTGTGGTATGAAGTTGTTCCATGAACAGGAAGGATATGCAAAACAATCTCCAAAAGTGGAAGGAACTTTAAGACCAGTGAAAAAGGTTGAAGTGTTCAGCTTGACAAGAAATGGTTTATTGAGGAGACTTACAGACAGAATCATGTCTTGGACCACCTCCAAGATGAGTAGATCTCTCAACCCTACCCCCCATAAGACCTGCTTTTATAAGGCCTAGAGACCACACAGAAGAAAATATTTATGAATCATAGTCATATATCCAGAGAAAATCAGAGTATACTAGAGCATACCAAAGTATACCCTTATGCTTAAAGGGTGTACTTAAGGATGTGCTTAAATGAAAAGAAAAAAAGTGGATGGGGGCAAGGGGCTGTGCTCAAGAAGGCTTTAGGTCACAGTGCAGTCCTAATGGCAGATTTGTCCAAAATGAACAAATTCTCTGCTTCACAGAGAAGGTCAAGACTGCTCTTTCCCAGCCCAGGCATGGAGTCCTTTTTTAAATTCATAATAGTTCTTTGCCTCTCTATTTAGTTGTCATGGAAACCAAAACCAAACATCTTCTTCCTCATTGGGATTTCATAACATTTCAGATATCTTGAAGAGAGATTTTGGGAATCAACTTCCCCAGAAATTCTGAAGAACTGAGTATGACTCTTATGGAAGATGAAAGAGCTCACTGGCCATGACCCTTACTGGGTCTCCCCTCCATATGTAATGTAAGCACCAAAGCAACACATTTCCTTTGTGGTTATGAGAAAGATCTCCAACTTTTCCACAAAGTTTATCTGGGATATGAGTTATACAAACCACATATTCTTCAATTTTCTCTACCAAATGGCAATATTTGCTGCTGACTGCACTCACTGACCTATACCATAAGGTTGGCTCTGAAGTGGGGACTCATATATTCCTAAGCTCTAGTATACTTCTCAATCTTTATTGGCCTGAGACAATGAATGGGTCAAGGTATTGGAATTAGATGGAACGGTATTTGGGTCCTAACTTTGTGACCTTGGGTATCTTAACTTCTTCAAACATTCACAAAGTGATATTAGATGACAAAATAAATTGCTGTAATGGAGAAAGAAACAAAATTCAGGAGCTTAAAGAACAAAGGAGTTGATTGCTCTCTCACATAATAGTCCAAAGTGAGTGATCTAGTTTGGCAGGTGGCTCTGTCCTATGAAGTTTTCCAGGAACTCAGGCTGAGAACATCTCTCAAGCCATCCCATGGCTTCCAAGGCAGTTGTGGTTATCACCATTTTTGTCAGGAGAGAGGGTTTAGAAAGCATGGCTGATACACACCATTGTTTCATGTGCCCTAGTCTGAAAGGGACCCACATTATTTCTATTAATATTCTGTGGGAAGACCTTAATTTTCTTGACCCATGTACTGTAACGAGGACTGGAAGAGGTAACCCTTGGCTGGTGTCTAAATCTCAGCTAAAATTTATTTCTATGAATGAAGGGAAGCATAGATTTTGGCTTGTGACTAGCATTTTCCATCTCAATGGTAGTATGGTATTACCACCTCCTTCTTAGGGTTGTTGCTACAAGTAAGTTAAATTAAATGTGCCCAGTACCTGCCAATATTCAAGGAATAGGGGTTATTCCTACTTCTATTTTGCTCTTATCTGGTCTTATATCTGTAAATAGCATCTATATGCTAGCTCCATAATCTCTGCTGAATCCATCCAACTATCCAACTGACTTTTTGTCATATCCACTTGGATGTTTGGTAGATAACTTATGATTCTGACATTTTCCACAAAACCAAGCACTTCTCTAACACCAGCTAGGTGTCCTGCCATTCAACAATGGCACAGAGTAGATAATCAGTGTTTGAAAATGAGCAGAGCTGAAAAGGTGTAAAAATCAGCCCAAATGAGCAAGGATGAGAAAGTATTTGTTAGGCAATAAGATAAGAACAGCAGATGAGATGATTGTCTGAATTTAAAAAAGAACCTGCAAAAAATGATACAAATTAGCCATGTTATGAATGAAATTTAGGTAGGAGATAAAAAAAATTTTTCAGTAAAAATTTGATTTAAGATAATGTTCAGTGTTCATCCATATTATAACATGAGACAGGATTTCATCTCTCTTTTTTTTTTAACTTTTATTTTATTTTTTCAGTGTTCCAAGATTCATTGTTCATGCACCACACCCAGTGCTCCATGCAATATGTGCCCTCCTCAGTACCCACCACCAGGCTCGCCAACCCCCCAACTCCCACCCCTTCAAAACCCTCAGTTCATTTATCAGAGTCCACAGTCTCTCATGCTTTGTCTCTCCCTCCGATTTCTCCCAATTCACCCTTCCTTTGTTTCTCCCAATGCCCTCCATCTTTTTACTTATGCTCCACTTGTAAGTGAAACCATATGATAATTGACTCTCTCTGCTTGACTTATTTCACTCAACATAATCTCTTTCAATACTGTCCATGTTGTTTTAAAAGTTGGGTATTCATCCTTTCTGATGGAGGCCTAATATTCCATTGTATATATAAACCATGTCTTTATCCATTGGTCTGTTGAAGGGCATCTTGGCTCTTTCCACAGTTTGGCTATTGTGGCCATTGCTACTACGAACATTGGGGTACATATGGCCCTTCTTTGCACTACATCAGTATCTTTGGGGTAAATACCCAAGAGTGCAATTGCAGGGTGATAGGGTAGCTCTATTTTTAATTTCTTCAGGAATCTCCACACTGTCATCTCTTTTTTTTTTAAGGCTGATTGATAGTTTATGATATAATGCCACATTTTATTTATCCATTTACCTGTTAACAGACACTGGAGTTGTTTCTATCTTTTGGCTATTGTGAATAATGCTGCTGCTATGCACATGGGTGTGCAAATATCTGTTGAATGACTTCTTTCATTTATTTTGGACACCTTAAATCAAATAAGCCAGGCACAAAAGGAAAAATACTATGCTTGCACTTGTATGAGTTACATAGAACAATCAAAATCACAGAGACAGAAAGTAGTATGGAAGTTGCCAGGGCTTACAGTGAAGAGGGCAGTTATTGTTTACTGGGTAAAGGGTTTCATTTGGGAAGATAAAAATTTTCTTGATGCATGGTGGTGATAGGTGCACAATAAATATCTAGAAGTGGAATTATGGAACCATATGGTAATTCAATGTTTAATTTTTTGAGGACCCTCCATACTGTTTTCCACAGTGGTTGCACCATTTTATATTCCCATCAGCAGCGCACAAAAGTTCCAATTTCTCCATATCCTTGCTAATACTTGTTACTTTCTGAGTTCCTTCCTTCCTTCTTTCCTTCCTTCCTTCTTTCCTTCCTTTTTTTATTTGTAATAGCCATCCTAGTGTCTATGAAGTAACATTTCGTCATGGTTTTGATTTCCATTTTCCTAATGATTAGTGATGGTGAGTATTTTCCATGTGCTTGCTAGCTGACCATCTATATATCTTCTTTGGAGAAATATTTTTTCATGTTCTTTGCCCATTTTTTAATTGATAACTTTGGGGTTTCTTGGTTTGTTTGCTTATAGAGTTTTAGGCTACCTTTTAAAACATAGATCATTCCCTTCAATTCCTTATAACAAGTTTCCATTGCATTTAGAATAAAATCCAGACTCCTCTGGTTGCCAATTACTTCCAAACCATCTTGGACCACTTTCCTGCTGACTCTCTGAACTGAAACTCAAGGGCCTTTTCTCTGTTCTCAAATATACCAAACTCTCCTCAATGTCTATGGCCTTTCATATTTCAGTTCAGAGAGGCCTTCCATGACTGCCTCACCTGAGGTAACTGCTTTGGGTTATTCTCAGTGCATCATCTTGTTCATTACAGCCTGAAGTTATCTTGCTTATTCATTTTGCTTTTCCACATATCTCCTCCTTCACATAGCTCCCCAATGCAGGGATCTCATCCATGCTGCTTGCAATATCCTTAACACCTAAGCTGGATCCAGGTTCACAGCCAATGGTAAGTATTTGTTAGATAAATAAATCTTCCATTACTCTCTTACTAGTATTACTTCTATTTCTACTTCTACCATTTCTACTATTTATTGATAATCCATTATATGCCAAGCACAGGCATTTAAAGTACTAGGTACTTTAAATACATTAATACTCTCAAAAATCTGAAAATCAGGTATTACTATACCTATTGCATAGATTAGAAATTTGTGTCTCAAGTTAATAAGGAATGTCTCCAAGCTTACAAAGTATAAAGTAGTAGAACTGGAACCACAATGCAGATCTTCACAACTTCAGAGCTCATGACCTTTCCTGATACCACAGCTTAAAATTGTCTCTCTGCCATTTCATATAAAAGTGAGGTAGCAGAAAGGTCACTTTGAAACTGCTTATTTCCAAAGGTCTGAGAAATAAAGACTCTTGCCTGTGAGGACAGCTTGGTGCCTCCTTCATGGCTTTCCTCTCCCCAACTACCCTTCAGATCCTCTCCCTCCAGCTTGAGGCTTGCTGCCTCCTCCAGGAAGCTCACCTGGTTCATGGGCTTTCTCTCAGCTCATGGTGCTTTATCCCTTCTTGGAGACCCTGCAGGCCCAATGGCGTGTCCAGCTTGCCTGGCATCATCTCATCCTGCTTACTTGCCACATAGGTGAGCTTCATCCCCCTGCCTGGATTATGGTCCTGAAAAGGAGAGAAATGCAAAGCTAAGCAGAGACTAAAAAGCGGAAGTATCAGACAAGATTTGCCTGGCTAACTTCTCTAGCAGATCCATAATATGCTAGACCTTCCTCAGTGATATCTTTACAATGGGAAACTATTCAGCTTTAAAAAGGAAGAAAATTCTGACGTGCTCTACAACATGGATGAACATTTTGTTCAGTGAAATAAGCCAGTTACAAAAATATACTGGATGATTCCGCTTGTATGAAGCACCTGCAGTAGTCAAATTCATAGAGATGGAAAGTAGAATGGTTGTTGCTGGGGTGGAGGGGATGCAGAATCAATATTTAATGGGGATGAGGTTTCAGTTTTGCAAGGAAAAATGAGTTCTGAGACAGATGGTGGTGTTCTTAATGCCACTGAACCATGCACCTAAAAGCGATTAAAATGGTAAATTTTACTCTATGCATATTTTATCATGCAAAAGATATATATGATAAGAATAATAAATAAAATAAAATATAAAATAAATAAAAAGATAAAAACTTTCTTCAGTGGAGCAGGGCCCAGCTGGCCAAGATGTCTTCCCTCCCTGCCTATCATGATTTCAGGGTCTGAGCCAGAAGCAGAACAGGCCACTTCTGCTGGGTCTCTCAAATTTGAGGATTAAAGGACCTAACAGATCCCCTGTGGGGCCCTGTCAGAGACTCCCCTCCTAGGGGCACAGAGACTCAGCCATGTGCATTCAGGCCACACAGTACCCCAAAGAAGCATGGCCCTCTCAGCAGAGTGCTCATATTGCATGCATTTCAAAGCATCAGCTTCCCGTCTGTTCTTCTTCAGGAACAAATGAAATGTGTTCTTTCCCAAGATTATAGCCCCTAGGAGGAGACCTCAACTCCCTTTCCTCCAGTATCTTCCATATCAAGAACAACACCCTCAGGCTTTACCAGTCTGTGAGTGCAGATGGGGAAATGATCATAGTCATCCTATTTCTCTTGCATTTGACCTGTCTTGCTCTTAATTTAGGACTGGGAATCCTCCTTCCCCCCGCTCCCACCCAGGCCCATATCTCTGCCAGTTTCACTCAGTTATTTCTGGGAATCTCCAGGGGCTGTCTCATATGAAAAAGAAAAAAGGAATTTTCTGGATGGCCAGGCCAGGGTGCTCCCAGGCCAGTGCTGGAAGGTCCCAGCACCGCACACAACATCTTTCTGCAGGGCTCTCTGCCGTGCAACCATCCCTGTGCCAGGCTGCATTAGCGAAATCCAGCAGACAGACAAGCATTGTCAAGACCTGGCCTTAAGTGACCATAAAAAACTATTTACTCTGAAATGCTTAATGTTAACTTCTGAAAAACCCAGTAAATATGTTTAAAGTCACACCAGATTTCTAAATCTTAGAAGAGGGTGTGAAAATCCCTACCCCTGGTAGCTTTTTCCTTTCACTTGCCCTGAGGCTGTGTTCTCTTTCCTGTGAGAATACAGTGAAAGAAGAAAACTGTAAGGGATCTCTGGCTAACCAAGGGAGCGCAAGACTGCAGCCGAGAGCAAAGAGCTCCAGAAACCCAATGTCATGCTGTAGTCCTCGAGTTGTCAAATAGAAAGTCAAAGTCTTTTAGAGAGAAAGCAGAAAGGTGGTTTCAAGGACCTGAGAGGAGGGAGTGACGAGGAGTTGATGTTAAAGGGGTACAGAGCTCCAGTTTTGATGAGAAGAGTTCTGGAGATGTATGGTGTGATGACTCACACTGAACTGTGCCCTTAAAAATGGTTAAAATGGTACATTTTGTGTTATGTATCTTTTACCACAATAACAAAATTTGGTTCCCAATCTCACCTGCCCCATTTCAGAGAAACAGATGGGCCAAGACAAGGGAGGAGTGGCTCTGCATCCCTCCTGGCCTTGCTGCCTTCCAGAGCTTGGGCATCAGAGCTCTTTCCAGCCAGGTTCACAGGCCTCCCTCAGGGCCAACATGGTCTGCCATGGGAAGAAACAGTTGTGTGGAAAGTTGGCATGTAGGCAGGAAAATGCAGCACACAGCATGATGACCTGCCCTTTCTCCATTTTCCTCCAGTTTATCACCCTTACCCACAGCACACAGTGTGATTGCATGCAGTGTTTAATATTCACATTCTGTAGAGGACTTCACCCAACTCCTCAGTCTTGAGGACAGCCCTGACCCTCATGACTTGCAGGGAGAAGGAGTAGAGAGAGCGCCCTGGCCCAGCTCCTAGGTCCCTGTGTTGCCTTAGGCAAGTCCCACAACCTCTCTGAACCTCAGTTTCCCCATTGGTAAAATGAGGGTGTAGGACAAGACAATCCCCAAGAGCCCTCTAAGAAACCAACCTTCTGAGAAATGGCCTGGCACAACATGCCCCTATTAGCACACACGGAACCAGAGAGGAGTCTCCAAGGGAGGAGGAAAGCTGGCCCAGGACATAACTCTTAGAAAAGGATAGAGTCAGTGAAAGGGACCCCATGACCTTCTGAAATGCAAAAAGGGCACAGAGTTTTTCCTCTCTCATTGAGCATCTCACTTGCCCAGGAAGAGTACTTAAGAAGTAGCTAAATGCTCCAGACCTGACCTGCTTCCTCAGCTTCTGACAGGATTCTAGCAGCTCCCACTGACCTGAGGATGGCCAATCCTAGCCAGTCCTGCCTGAAGCTTTGGGGGTCATCAGGGCCCAGCCCTTCCCTCTTTTCCTGGTGGCTTGGTAGGTGAAGGAACAGGTCCATGGGGACTTCACTTGCACTATCTCTGCCTACCTCCTCAGTTTGGTCTTCAGGGCCATTGCAGAACCATGCAAACCTCCAGTCTTAAGGGCCACCTGCCCCGGAACTGCTCTGCCTTTAATTAGGCAGCAATTTTATGAGGTAGACATGAGCACCAGATTAATGGAGACTTCCCTCTGACCCAGGCCCAGCTGGCTCTCCCAGGGGTGTCCCCAACCCGGGAGACATGAGCCCCAAGGCCTTTCCTAGCCTGTCCTGCCTCTCTGGGCTGAGACTGATGTGATGAACACCTGAATTAGCTCACAAGGAGGAGGAAAGAACAGCAGAGAGCAAGAGGAGAGAATAGGAGAGAACAAGAGAGAACAAAATAGGTACCTGGAAGCCCCAGGACTCTAATTCTCCATGCCATTTTACTCATCATAGACCGAAACTTTAGAAACTGGAAACCTGTGAGCAGAATAATTCTGTTGGAAACTTTAAAGACTTTGTCATGGCTGGGCCCAAAATTCACTGTGGTTTCTAAATGAATGACAGTGGTCTTCATTTACCAACAAGATCAAAAAGGTAATTTGTTTTCTCAGAAGCATCAAGCTTGTCGCCCTACTCAGAACCAGTCCAAGCAGTCCTTCCAAGTATAGCCTTTAGCCCATGCCAAACTTAGATCAACTGCAGACTCATAGCTTTCTGAGGAGAGAATGGAAATATGTGTGCTGTGGGTAGCACTGCATATGTACACATACTTGTATGTAGGTATTTATATACACCCCAAATGGGCATGCACACACATTTATCTGTGCCACCTGCTAAGACTTTGGGAGGTGGTAGGTTCTCCTGACTCAACAGGATGGAAAAACCATCACATTTATTGTCTGCCCTTATGTGGCGTTTAAAATACAACTTTGAATGTGTGCAGATTTTTAAATGTTATTGGACAACTTGGGTTTTTTGTTTTTTGTTTTTTGTTTTTTTAAACTAGGCTGACTCTGAGCCAGACTGCATCTGTCCACATTGAAAGGGCCCATTCTTTTCCTCAAGCTGCCAGTCCTGGCCCCCGTCCTCACACACCCTCCTTCCAGTGAAACCTGAGCATTTCCTTTCCTTTAAGGCTCAGCCAGTCCAGCTTCTTCCAGAAGCCTGTGCTCAACTCAGAGGCCAAGCCCTGCAGCTCAAGCAGACGCATGTGATTCTTGAACTGTGAACCCAAGTCCCAGGGTGGGAAACCGTTTGTCAACAGCCCCCTTATTTACAACCACAAGGCCAGGCCGGTCCCTGGGTGCAAAGCTAGTGTTCAGACCAGCCAATCATGTCAAAGAGTTCCTAGATCTGTGGTTTTCCCATCCAGAAGTCTCTCTTCAGCTTTCAAGAACACGATCTTTCCTCCATTCATGTTTTAAGTCTCATGATCATTCTGATTTGGGGATTCCAATAAGGAGAGGGCCACAGCACACATTCTCTTGCTTGAAGAGGCATCCCTGAAAGCACCCAGAATTTTTCATTGTTCTCACCACTGTGATCCTAAGCTGGAGCTATCCCTTTTGTACAGGGGTCAGTCCTCTATCTACTCCATGGGCCATATTTCCTAAAAATACACTTTTTCAATCTTTCATTTTCACTGTAAAACAATTTAGCATCATACATAACCCAAAAGACCGCTTTGTTAGTGCCGTGATTTTCATATTTATATACTTTTCAATCCTGACCATACGAATGACTATTTTGTTGAGTTTCAACCAGACATCCAATGTTTTCACTTAATATATTTTTTGTTTTATTTTTTCTTTGTTTTTTCCTTTTTTTATTATTTAAATTCAATTAGCCAACATATAGTTTCATTAGTTTCAGATGTAGTGTTCAATAATTAAAATAATTGACTAGTTTGTGCTGATTTACTGCAGAAAAAAATTATCAGTTGCATATAACACCCAGTGCTCACCACATCATATGTCCTCCTTAATGCCCATCACCCAATTATCCCATCCCCCCAACCACCTCCCCTCCCGCAACCCTCAATTTGTCCCCTCTAGTTAACAGTTTCTCATAGTTTTTCTCCCTCTATGATGACTTCCCACTCAATGTATTATTTAAAACCATTTACATTTGCGATATAGTCTACACAATTATAATTTCTCCTGCTTGGATACTTTTCCATTCAGTAAACACTGAGGTTTAGTCTGCTATTCACCTATTCCTGGACATGTAGATGCACAATAGTGTAGACCAGTTGTTTCTTCCATTGAATTATTTCCTTAGGATGAATTTCCATGAGTGAAACATGAGTGTATCCACTGGTATAATCATTTCCAAGACTCAATTTACTCCAACTTATTTCCTGAAAAGCTTTTAACAACTTAGAATGTCACTTAGAGCAAGAATAACTTTTTTTTAACTACAACTTTGCCAAGTATTAAATTAGTTTTTGCTGACTTAGCTAAAAATTGATTAGACTCTAAAGGTTATTTTAATTTACATTTCTTTGATGATTAGTGAAGTTGGTTTTTTCCCCCCCTAAGCCCCATGCAATTTTTAAAAATAGCTTAAAGCTACACATTCATTCTACCTTCTCTAGACTCCCTTCAAAGGAAAAGATGCAGATGAGGCCCAAAGGGGGAAAGGAAGCAGAGATTATCAGGATGGCTGGTATATTGACTTTCCAGAATAACTTAAACACTTAGATCTTGCTAACTAGAAGAGAATGGGAGATTGAGTTAAGAGACCAGAATTCAAAGAAAAAATTTCCAGGGAGAAGGACAGTTCCAGGCCATTACCCTCCCTTTCCTGGGTAATGACACCTGCTGCCTCCCTGAGGCCTCTTTTCTTCTTTGGGGCTCTGAAGGTGCCCTTAGCTTAGTTACCTTTCTTAACTACATGACTGACCTAGAACATAAGCTCACTCTACACAGCTGTTTGTTACTCAAAGACAATACTTCTAGGACACACTCTCCAGTGTCTTTCCAGTAGCAGTGGTAGGCATGTAAAGTCTTTTCCCAGGGTGTATTGAGATATAACTAATATATAATATTGTGTAAGTTTTAGATGCACAACGTGTTGATTTGAAACTGTTATACATTGCAGTATGACTGCAAACATAACATTAGATAATACCTCCATCATGTTATACAATTTCTTTTTCGTGGTGAAAACATTTAAAATCTATTGCCTTAAGGATTTTCAGGTAAATAATACAGTATTTTCAGCTATATTCATAATGCTGTGTATTAGATCCCCAGGATCTATTCATCTGATAACTGGAGGCTTTACTCTTTGACAAACATCTGTTCATTTCCCTCATGTCTGACACCTAGTAACCGCCATTCCATTCTATGTTTCTTTAAGTTCAGCTTCTTTAAGTTTCATATGAGATCATACAGTATTTGTCTTTCACTGTGATTTAACTCACTTAGGGTAATGCCCTCAAGTTCCATCCATGCTGTAAATGACAAGATTTCCTTCTTTCTCATGGGTGACTACTATCTTATTTTTTCCCCATATTTTATTTATTTATTTAGGCTTAATTTTATTTTATTTATTTTTTCAGTGTTACAAGATTCATTGTTCATGCACCACACCCAGTGCTCCATGCAATACATGCCCTCCTCAATGCCCACCACCAGGCTTGCCCAAACCCCCTCCCCTCCAAAACCCTCAGTTTGTTTCTAAGAATCCACAGTCTCTCATGTTTCATCTCCCCCTCCCAATTTCTCCCAATTCAAACTTCTTTTCCTATTCCCAAAGTCTTCCATATTTTTCCTTATGCTCCACATGTAAGTGAAACCATATAATTGACTCTCTCTACTTGACTTATTTCACTCAGCATAATCTCTTCTAATCCCGTCCATGTTGATACAAAAGTTGAGTATTCATCCTTTCTGATAGAGGCATAATATTCCATTGTATACATATATCTTCTTTATCCATTGGTCTGTTGAAGGGCATCTTGGCTCTTTCTACAGTTTGACAATTGTAGCCATTGCTGCTATGAACATTGGGGTACATATGGCCCTTCTTTGCACTATATCTACCGTTGGAGTAAATACCCAATAGTGCAATTGCAGGATCATAGGGTAGCTCTATTTTTAACTTCTTCAGGAATCTCCACACTGTTTTCCAAAGTGGCTGCACCAATTTGCATTCCCACCAACAGTGGAAGAGGGTTCCCCTTTCTCCACACCCTATCCAATATTTGTTGTTTACTGTCTTGTTGATTTTGGCCATTCTAACTGGTGTAAGGTGGTATCTCAATGTGATATTGATTTGAATTTCCCTGATGGCTAATGATGATGAACATTTTTTAATGTTTCTGGTAGCCATTTGTATGTCTTCTTAGGTGAAGTGTCTGTTCATGACTTCTGCCCATTCTTTGACTTGAAGATTATTTGTTTTTTGGGTATTGAGTTTAAGAGGTTCTTTATAGACCCTAGATACCAGCTCTTTATCTGTAATGTCATTTGCAAATATCTTTTTCCATTCTATGGGTTGCCTCTTTGTTTTGTTGACTGTTTCCTTTGCTGTGCAGAAGCTTTTTATCTTGATGAAGTCCGAAAAGTTTATTTTTGTTTTTGTTTCCCTTATCTTTGGAGACTTGTCTTGAAAGAAGTTACTATGGTCAGTGTGGAAAAGGTTACTGCCTATATTCTCATCTAGGATGTTGATGATTCCTGTCTCACATTGAAGTCTTTCATCCATTCTGAGTTTATCTTTGTGTATGGTGTAAGAGAAAGGTTGAGTTTCATCTTTCTGTCCAATTTACCCAGCACCATTTATTGAAGAGACTGTCTTTTTTTCCATGTGTCTGTTTTTGTGCCAGTACCATGCTGTCTTGGTGATCACAACTTTGTAATACAACATGAAATCAGGCAACATGATGCCCCCAGCTTTGTTTTTCTTTTTCAACATTTCCTTGGTGATTCGGGGTCTTTTCTGGTTCCATTCAAATTTTAGGATTGTTTGTTCCAGCACTTTGAAAAATGCCAATGGTATTTTGATAGAGCTGGCGTTGAAAGTGTAGATTCCTCTGAACAGCATAGACATTTTAATAATGTTTATTCTTCCAACCCATGAACGTGGAATGCTTTTCCACCTTTTTGTGTCTTCTTCAATTTCTCTCATGAGTTTTCTGTAGTTCCTCGAGTACAGATCCTTTACCTCTTTGGTTGGGTTTATTCCCAGGTATCTCATGGTCCTTGGTGCTACGGTAAATGGAATTGATTCTCATATTCCCTTTCCATATTTTCATTGTTAGTGTATAGGAAAGCAACTGACTTCTGTGCATTGATTTTGTGTCCTGCCACATTATTGAATTGCTGTATGAGTTCTAGTAGTTTGGGAACAGAGTCTTTTGGATTTTCCACAGAAAGTATCATGTCATCTGTGAAGAGAGAGAGTTTGACTTTTTCTTTGCCAATTTGAATACCTTTTATTTCTCCTTGTTGCCTGATTGCTGATGCTAAGACTTCTAGTACTATGTTGAGCATTACTGGTGAGAGTGGGCATCCTTGTCATATTCCTGAGCTCACGAAAAAGGTTCTCAGCTTTTTTCCATTGATAATGATGTTCACTGTAGGCTTTTCATAGATGGAGTTTATGAAATTGAGGAATGTTCCCTCTGTCCTTACACTCTGAAGAGTTTTAATTAGGAAAAGATGCTGTATTTTGTCAAATGCTTTTTCTGCAGTAATTGAGAGAACCATATGGTTCTTCTCCTTTTACTAATGTGTTCTATCACACTGATTGATTTGCAAATGTTGAACCACCCCCTCATCCCAGGGATAAATTCCACCTGGTTGTGATGGATAATCCTTTTATGTATTGTTGGATTCCTAGTAGCTAGGATCTTGGTGAGAATATTGGCATTCATATTCATCAGGGATATTGCTCTGAAATTCTTTTTGATGGAGTCTTTGCGTCATTTGGGAATCAAGGTAGTACTAGTCTCATAGAAAGAGTCAGAAAGTTTTCCTTCTATTTCTATTTTTTGAAACAGCTTCAGGAAATAGGTATTATTTCTTTGAATGTTTGGCAGAATTCCCCAGGGAATCCGTTAGGTACTGGACTCTTGTTTTTTAGAAGGTTTTCGATCACTTTTTCAGTCTTGTTCCTGGTCATTGGTCTATTCAGAGTGTCAATTTATTCCTGTTTTAGTCTTGGAAGTTTCTATGTTTCCAGGAATGCCTCCATTTCTTCTAGGTTGCTGACCTTATTGGTATATAGCTGTTGATAATAATTTCTGATTATTGTTTCTCTTTCCTTGGTGTTAGTCATGATCATATATAATTTTATTAATTTGGATCCTTTCTCTTTTCTTTTGGGTAAGTCTGGCCAGTGGTTTCTCGATCTTATTAATTCTTTCAGAGAACCAGCTTCTAGTTTCGTTGATGTGTTCCACTGTATTTCTGGTTTCTAATTCATTGATCTCTGCTCTAACCTTAATTATTTCCCTTATTATGTGGGGGTTAGGCTTAATTTGTTGTTCATTCTCCAGTTCCTTAAGGTGTAAAGATAGTTCGTGTATTAGTGATTTTTCTCCTTTTTGGAGTGAGGCTTAGATGGCTATGTATTTCTCCCTTAGGACCACCTTTGCCATATCCCATAGGTTTTGGACCCATGTGTTTTCATTCTCATTGGTTTCCATGAATTGTTTAAGTTCTTTGATTTCCTGGTTGACCCAAACTGTCTTCTGCAGGATGCTCTTTAGCTTCCAAGTGTTTGAATTTCTTTCAAACGTTTTCTTGTGATTAAGTTCCTGTTTCAAGCACTGTGGTCTGATAATATGCAGGGAATAATCTTTTCTTATTAGTTGAGATCTGATTTGTGAACCAATATGTGATCTATTCTGGAAAAAGTTCCATGTCTACTCAAGAAGAAGGAGTATTCTGTTGTTTTAAGGTGACATCCATAAGGCCCATCTGGCCCGGGGCATCATTCAAAGCTCTTGTTTCTTTGTTGATTTTCTGCTTAGACGATCCATCTTTTACTGAGTAGAACATAGAGGTCTCCTACAATTAACATATTATTTTCAATACGTCTCTTTATTTTGGTTAACATTAGGCTTATGTACTTGGCTCCTCCCGTGTTGGGGGCATAGATAGTTACAATTATTAGATCTTCTTGTTACATAGACTCTTTAAGAATGATATAGTGTCCCTCTATATCTCTTACTACAGTCTTTAGCAGAAAATCTAATTTTTCTGATATGAGAATTGCTACCCCAGCTTTCCTTTGAGGTCCATTGGCTTGAAAGATGGTTTTCCACTCCCTCATTTTCAGTTTGTGTGTATCGTTAGGTTCAAAATGAGTCTCTTGTAGACAGCATATGGATAGGTCCTATCTTTTTATCCAATCTGCAACCCTGTTCCGTTTTTTTTTTTTATTTTTATTAACATATAATGTATTATTTGCCCCAGGGTACGTGTCTGTGAATCGTCAGGCTTACACATTTCACAGCACTTAACAGCACATATCCTCCCCAATGTTCACACCCCAGCCCCCCATCCCTATACCCCCACTTCCCAGCCACCTTTAGTTCGTTTCGTGAGTCTAGGAGTCTCTTATGGTTTGTCTTCCTCCCCATCCCTTCCTGTTTCATTTCTCTCCCCCACCCCCCCAAACTCCCGCCTTGCCTCTCAAATTCTTCATATCATAGAGATCATGTGATAATTGTCTTTCTCTGACTGACTTATTTCGCTTAGGATAATACTCTCCAGTTCCATCCACATCGTTGCAAATGGCCAGATTTTGTTTCTCTTGATGGCTGCATAGTATTCCATTGTATATATATATACCACCTCTTCTTTATCCATTCATCTGTTGATGAGCGTCTAG